>CM029015.1:81771254-82468754 GCA_016801055.1 Panax notoginseng | reverse complement strand
AAATCTTTATTCATAAAATTTGGGGTCTCACAATAATTATAATAAAATATTGTATATTATTCTAAATTGGATTTTTCACTGTGAATATGTAATTCTAGTTATTGTGGTATTACCAAGTGACGGTCTGAATTTGGGGGCGTCCCAGGTTGGTATCAGAGCTATAGTTATAAACATTGGGAACGAGAGTCCTTAGATTATAATTTAGAAGCACTTAGAACCTAGAATGGGATGAAACTCATATAGAGTTTTCCTAGAGAGTAACTTAGTATGTTATAGAATATAACTTCATTCTATACAACGAACTTATGTTATTTAACATTCTAATGGAGTTGTTCTTTGTGTTGTCTTGTGTTGGTGATTGTATGATAACTAACATGGGAGGACCTAGCCGAGTAGTAGAGGAGGAGCCGCGTTATATCCACGTGGTATATAAGGTACAATTGATAGTTGAGCCCATATCAGTAGTGGCCCCTATTGATGATGATGATGATGAGGAGGAGGAAATGGAGCCTCTACATGAGGATTCTGATCCGGAGGAGGAGCCTAAGCCTTTGGAGGACTCCGACGAGGCTACTTTCGAGGATCGGATGTTGGGGGAGTATGAGGAGCAAATTTTGGAATTGGGATGTAGACTGGAGGAATTAGAGATTGAGGTTAGGGAAAGGGAGTTCGAGTTCTAGAAACTTAGGGACGAGGACCCCTAGAGGAAATTAGTGATGCTGGAGATAAAGGTTGAAATTGCTCACCGTAAGGAGGCAGGGATCTAGATGGAAACCTTGTTTCACCGATCAATGGCTAGGAATGTGGAGCTGGCAGGGAAGCTAGAAGAGGTGGAGCAGAGAGAGATGAGCGAGAGGACGGAGAAGGAAGCACTTCGCACTCAGCTAGAAATGGAAGTGATGGACAGGATCCACTTTGAGGAGAAGTGGGAAGGAGCTAGTGATCGGGCTAATGATCTAGATGATGAAATAAGATGTAAGAGAAGGAAGATGAACAAGATGGGCTATGCTCTACGCATAGCCATGGAGAGGTTGATTGATGGGGTAAATCACTACCAGGCAGAGCAGTGACAGACCCGGTATACCATAAGTCGAGACATTGTCATGCACATTACTCAGAAGGAATACCAGAGCGCCGTGGAGCGTGGGATGTTAGATTGAGTCTAGAGGAAGAAGCTTAGTAGTTGTATTACATTTATTTATGTGTTGTTTAAATCTATTGTTGAAATCTCAGTCTTTTGTGTGAGATGTGAGATAGTTGTAAACCCTAAACTTTTGAAAAATATTAGAGGGGTAGTAAGCTAGTATTGTCCCCGTCTTTTATGATAATAGGGGAAATGTGTTATAATTTATAGCAGTATGCTAGAGAGAAGCATGTAATTGTAACGATTTGGCATCTGAATATAAATGAGCTTATTTTAGAAACATGTTATAAAGTTATTCTTCTTAATGTTAAGAGAAATACTTAAGTGATATAACTGAATAATAATAAAATAAAAATTTGTGATGCAGATAATGGCACCAAGACGTAGAATAACTGTACTGGAAGAGTCGGTTAATGATGAGAGAGGACCAACAGATCCGATGCAGAGGCTTATAGACTTATTAGGATAGGCTCTTAGGGGAAGGAATGAACCAGTACCACCCGTTCCCCAAGCAGCTCTTGTCACAAACTTTAAAGATTTTAAGAGTGTAGGACCGCCAGAATTTGTAGGAACGGCTGACCCAATAGTTGCACAAACATGGATCAAGGAGATCGAAAAAGCTTTCACTATAGCTCGCATGGGCGAATCAACAGAGTGCTGGTGAAGGAACAATAACATGGGATAGGTTTAAGACGTTGTTCTTTGAGAACTATTTCCCGAAGAGCATGAAGAATCGAATGGAAGTAAGGGGATATGATGGTGGTGCAATACGCAACTAAGTTGAACGAACTAGCCCAATTTACGGAGCACCAAGTTAGGGATGAGGAAAGGAAGGCGAGACGCTTCGAGCAAGGGCTGAAGCCATTGCTGTACAATAAGGTATTAGTTCTCCAAATTGATTCCTTTGCGACATTGTTAGAGAAGGAAATCATTGCGAAAGGTGGCAGTGAGGCCTTAAGTCTATATCATAAGGAGAAGAAAAACAAGAACACTAGGAGTGAGTATCATGGAGGAAGCAGCAGCGGAGAGAGTAACTCCGAAAAGAGGAAATAGAAAAATAATAACAACAACAACAACAACAACAACAACAACAACAACAACAGAAACAATAATCAAGGTGGACGTTACCAGGGAAACTTCAAGAAAAGGACTGAAGCTTGTAACATGTTTGGAAAGAGTCATCAGGGGGAGTGCTGGGAAGGAAAGAGCACGTGTTGTAATTGCGGTCAAGAGGGGCACATATCGCCAAATTTCCCAAAACCAAATAAGATCAGGGGATGTTTTGCTTGTGGATCAACAGAGCACCATATAAAGGATTGCCCAAAGAAATGAAGTGGGGGAACTGGTAGAGGCCAGGGAGGAGGAAGCAAGTTAATGATTGGTGGACCTACGCAACCCAACTGATCGACCGCCCGATCTTTTAACATGACCGTCCAGGACGCAGTAGCTACGAAGGATGTGGTGCCAGGTATAATCCCAATTAATAATATAAATACTTATGTATTATTTGATTCAGGTGCGACCTGTACTTTTATATTTGAAGAATTTGCTAGTAAACTTAGTACACCCCGAGAAAGTTTAGAAGATCCTTTGAACGTAGAAGTTACAAATAAGGAAATAATCCCTATAGAATATGTTTATCGAAATTATCACATAAACATTAGTGAACATGATCTGAGCGCGGACTTGATTCCTATCAGACTAGGAGAATTTGACGTAATATTGGGGATGGATTGGTTGTATAACCATGCAGTAGTAATTAACTATCGGAATAAGTATGTGAACCTTCAGACTCTGAGTAAGTCTAAGGTAGTATTTTATAGTAGCTCATCGCTTAAGTAATCATGTTGCGTTACAATGATGCAGGCCAAGAAATTGTTGAAGAAAGGATGCGTATGTTATTTAGCTTACATCATAGATACTCGAAAAAGGCAGTAAAAATTAAGGATATATCCGTAGTGAATGAATTTCAAGATGTGTTTCCGAACGATTTGCCTGGTCTTCCTCCAGATAGAGAAATTGAATTCGTAATAGAGTTAGCACCGGAAACAACACCGATTTCGAAAGCTCCATATCGTATGGCGCCAGTAGAAATAAAGGAATTGATGATACAACTTCAAGAGTTATTAGATAAGGGGTACCTTCGACCGAGTGTGTCTCCTTGGGGAGCACTAGTGTTATTCGTTAAGAAAAAGAACAGATCGATGAGGCTTTGTATCGATTATCGAGAATTGAACAGACTAATGATCAAGAACATATATCTATTACCGAGGATAGATGACTTATTTGATCAATTGAAGGGAGCAAAAAGTTTTTTGAAGATCGACCTACGGACGAGATATCACCAACTGAAAGTGCAGGATGAGGACATACCAAAGACTGCGTTTCGAACCCGTTATGGACATTACGAGTTTTTGGTAATGTCATTCGGTTTAACTAATGCTCCGGCAACATTTATAAACTTGATGAAGCGTGTCTTTAAGCCATTTTTAGATAAATTTATAGTTGTTTTTATTGACGACATTTTGATCTACTCGAAGACAGAGGAAGAACACACCGAACATCTGAAATTATTTTGGAGGCACTACGAAAGGAGAAGATGTATGCAAAATTTTCAAAGTGAGAATTTTGGATGAAGAAGGTTCAATTCTTAGGCCACGTGGTGGATGAGAATGGAATCTCAGTAGACCCCGCAAAGGTAGAAGCGGTAAGTAATTGGGAACAACCGAGAACACCGATGGAGGTGAGAAGTTTCTTAGGATTAGCTGGGTACTATCGAAGATTCATCCAAGATTTTTTTAAGATAGCAACCCCGTTGACTAATTTGACGAGGAAAATGGTGAAATTTGTATGGACCAACAAATGCGAAGAATGTTTTTAAGAGTTGAAGAAGAGACTGAATGAAGCGCCTATGTTATCATTACCAGATGATGTGGGAAATTTTGTGGTATATAGTGACGCATCCCACAAGGGGACTTGGTTGTGTGCTTATATAACACGACAAAGTCATTGCGTATGCATCACGATAGTTGAAGGATTACAAAAAACGATACCCTACTCACGACTTGGAGTTAGCGGCAGTAGTCTTTGCGTTAAAGATATGGAGGCATTATTTGTATGAAGAGAAATGTGAGACATACACGGACCACAAAAGTCTGAAATATATTATCACACAGAAGGAGCTGAACATGCGGTAGAGAAGGTGGTTGAAATTAATCAAAGACTATGACTGCGATATTCTTTATCACCCGGGGAAGGCAAACGTGGTTGCCGACGCTCTGAGCAGGAAAGGAAGGGAGAAATTGTTTCAATTGGCGACTCAGAAAGAGTTGATAAGAGAGATAGAGAAATTGGAGATAGAAGTGAAAGGACCAGAAGGGTCTGGAGAGAAGTTATTTGTAATGGAAGCTTATCCGACATTGTTGGATAGTAAAATAACCACTAGAGAAAGAGGGAGAATGTGAGAAGATCAGAAAAAGGATTACAGAAAATCAGGAAGAGAAATTTTGAATGGATAAAGACGGTATCTTAAGATTCGAAGAAAGATTGTGGGTACATGCAGTAACCGAGTTAAGAGAAGAGTATTTGCACGACGCACACAATACGACGTATTCCGTTCATCCGGGAGGCACTAAGATGTACAGAGACTTGAGGCAACATTTTTTGTGGCCCAATTTGAAATGGGAAGTCAAAGAGTGCGTTAGTAGATGTTTGACTTGCCAACGCGTAAAAGTTGAGCATCAACGGCCGAGTGGTTTACTAGAACCGTTGGAAATACCAAAGTAGAAATGGGAGCACATTACGATGGATTTCGTAGTAGGACTTCCAGTTAAATAGAAAGGTTATGCTGTCATTTGGGTTATCGTGGATCGACTTACAAAGACTGCACATTTTCTACCAATCAAGATCTGCTACAATTTAAATTAGTTAGCGAGTCTGTATGTAAAGGAGATTGTTTCACGACATGGAGTGCCGGTGTCAATCGCCTCTGATCGAGACCCAGGCTTCACATCAAATTTTTGGAGAAGCTTGCAAGTGAGGATGGGAACACAGTTAAGGTTGAGTACTACTTATCATCCTCAAACGGACGGACAGAGTGAGCGAACAATACAAACGCTAGAGGACATGCTTAGGACTTTAAGGAAAATTGGGATTACCACCTGCCCTTAGTCAAATTTGTGTATAATAATAATTACCATGCGAGTATCGACATGCCACTGTACGAAGATCTTTACAGAAGAAAGTACAGAACACCATTATATTGGGACGAAGTCGGAGAGCGACGAATACTCAGACCAGAGTTAGTACAACAAATCGCAGATAAGGTGACGGTCATAAGAGCCAGACTAGTAGCAGCTCAAGATCGCCAGAAGAACTACGCAGATTTACATCGGCAGGACCAAGATTTTAAAGTTGGTAGTTTCGTATTCTTGAAGGTATCTCCATGGAAGGGAAAAATTCGTTTCGGCAAGAAAGGAAAGTTGAGTCCAAGATTCATAGGAACGTTTGAGATACTGAAGCGAGTGGGCAAAGTGGCATACAAAGTTGCATTACCACCCGAGCTGGAGCACATCCACAACGTGTTCCACATTTTCGTGTTGCGACTGTATAAGGCCGACTACAAGCACGTGATTTCGTACGAGCCCATTCAGGTGGAGAAGAACTTAGCGTATGAAGAAATTCATGTCCAAATTCTAGATAGGAAAGAGCAGACTTTAAGGAACAAAGTTATTTCCTTTGTAAAAATACTTTGGCGTAACCACGATGTCGAGGAGGCTACGTGGAAGTTAGAAGATAGGGTGGTGAGGGATTATCCTATTTGTGTAACCTTGTAGCAATTTCGGGACTGAATTTTTATAAGAGTGGGAGGATTTAATACCCGAGAAATTCCATATATTAATAATAGATATATTAGTGGAAATGAGTATTTATTTGAATATAAATGATTTTTGTATTACGAGATGAGTTAACTCAATTATATTAAATAATTGAGAATATGTGGAGATTTTGATGAACTCGTTGAAAGCCTTGTGTGGCACGGTGATGGAAAATATTAATAATAACATTAATCAATATGGAATGGATTAATTAATATTATTGTTAATTAATCAATAAGTTGAATAATTTATTTATTTGACATAAAACAAATAAGTAAGTAATTAATATAATGAGATTATATTGACTGTTATGTGCAAGTGTGCAATAATTAAGTATATATATATATATATATATATATATATATATAAAATATATGGAATACAACTATATTATATAGTGTAGTGCGATACTTATGTAATTGTACTATATATAGCTACCATATATTAAGATTTCTTAAGCTATATTGGATAAAGCACTGTGATTGAACCTATTGGAAACTATATAGTAAAGTGTAGAGATTTATAAGTTACATAAATAATTACTTATATGACAATAAATATTTGTTGAGCAGTGAAAGATGTACTCTGTCAAAGAATTGCAAATTATTTCAATAAGTGAGTCTAACTGGAATAATAAAGTTTTAAAAGAGATATTAAATTATTAGTGAGTCCATACATTTTATAAGTATTAATTAGACTGAACCAATGTACATGGATTACATGAAGTGAGTACATAAATAATCCCTAACTTTCCATTATGTAGTAGCATTAACATATTAAAATTATATTTTGTGAATTAAAAGAAACAAACTAGGCATTATAATCACGTTGCTAGGATTTAAAACCCGTGTCCCAAAATCAGTGACCTTCACGGCACATGAACAGTAGCCTATACCTTCATTGCATGAACTTGAGCTGCTACAAATCTATGGTGATGATGGCTATGGGATGGGCAGTTGGCCAACCCTTCTATAACCAACATTTCTTCTCAATTTCCTTTGAATCAACCCATGGTGCAATGCCATGAACGGGGAAATCCATTCCCTATATATAGCACCCTTTCCATCTTATTTTCTGTTTCTTAAAATTGTCTAAGAAGGGCATTTGAGAGTGTGAGTTGCTGTGCTAGTAGGGAATATTATCAGAGGAGTGAGGGAATTCAATTCACGCTAATTACAGAGGTATAATTTCTATTTTGTTCGTAGTTTAAGTTTTGATAAATTCTTGCAATTCTCGTAAAATTCTTTGTTAATTGGTATGGGATAGCATAGCATTGTGTTGTCTGAGTTGGTATATCTGCATGGAAGCATTGTAATTGGTTTGGTTGCAGATTTAGCATGGTTAGTGTTGAGGCTCTGTAAATGCAGAGTCATTATTTTTCATTCTGCTCGAAATGGCGCGATCGCGCCACTTCTATAGTACATGACCTGTGACGCCCCCAAATTTGAGTATCTTCCAACCCAACATATGGTGCTACACGGTGCTACAATTCACACATACATTCAATTGAAAATCCTCAAAAGAATGAATATGCCTTACATATATTCTAAAACAATATTACCATTCCCTAGGTTCTTTATAACCATTACATTTGTTCTTGTCATAATATCAAATATTATTATTACAAACCTATACTATTACATAGGTACTCTACAAGTTCACTTTAGTCTTCTCTTTATCCTTGTCGAATCCTTCGGTCCATTCGGTCTTAGCTGCATTCATATGCTTCAAGCAAGAGTGAGCTTAACAAGCTCAGTAAGTACAACAATTTCATTTAAATGACATGCTTGAAACATAGGAACCGTATATCTTTGATAACTAAACAATAGTTACGAAGTACTATCGATTATTCAAAATAGCACTTCTTTTTCTTCAAAAACGTTTTACAATGACAATATTTAGTAAAACATCACTTCTGGTCTAAGACCATGAGCATTTCATGATTTCTTTAAAAAGGACAACCCGACCCTAGGTCTGTAAGTCCAGCATAGCTTACGAGCACTTCTAGGTGATCAGCCTATAGTACTCTATGTTGATCAACACTACATTCATTAAACGTGTATACGTTTAAGTTTTGGCAACCTCACGTGCCCATCGAATACTCGATAAAAAATACATTTGTTTATTCATACTCAGGCTTACCTTGAATCCGTACCAAACAATTGGCGTAGGATAGCGTTATCAATTCTATATGGAAATACTTGTAAACAAATCAATCAATCTTTCAAGAATAGTCTAGCTGAGGTAAAACTGGCATCAACCCTTTCGTAAAACAATTCAGGCGTCTCATAACATGAATCACTGAAAACCTTGCTAACACGAAGGTTAGACAAGCGTTTAAGAAAAACTTAACTTCAGCGTCTGCTATAGTAAATTTACTTTCTCTTTGAGTCCTTACAGTCTCTATAACATATAACCACATAACATACCACATTAGGTCATGAATGAACATACATGGTTCCTAATGAATCTTACCCTTCTTCTCAATCTAATCATATATTAAATTTGTTATTATTGGTTCCGGCTTGCCGTCGTTCTTTACATTGTTCTTACCAACTTCTTTCTCTTCTATATCTTAAGTGAGTTTACTTTATTAATAAATATCAATTCAACTTTTTGATCTTACTTATGGCTTACTAATGTTCTTACGTTTATTAATCAAAATTCGATCGTCATTGGTTAAGTGTACTTATTACATACCGCTCACGTTCACTTTCAATTAACTTACCTTCAACCTTTAGTGTTATACTTAAGGTATATAAAATCCTTAATGAGGTTACTTTAAGCTTTAGTTCATTACTAATCAATTCACTTTCTTTCTTTACTTGCAATCTTTCTTTTCTATGAAATTCCTAAGGCTGGTGCTGCGGCGCCAGCTTCCCTTCTTAGACTAGCACTACGATGCGGGTTTGCAGTGCACAAGACTCGGTCTTGGCATTGGGGCCAACTAACAGTGCACTATGATCAAGGCCTCGCGCTGCGGTGCGGGCCTTTATTCCTTGAGTCGCGCTGCGGTGCGGACTCTGTGCCTCAGAAATATTTGACAGATTTTCTTTTAGGTGAGATTCTCGGGCTCATAACTTCTTCGTTATAAGTTCAAATTGGCTCGTTAAAGAGCTTACGGTTCATAAATTACATATTAAGAACGATGTAGACTATTAATATTAAGGTAGAGAATATTAAGATTAGGTGTGAGTTCTTAAAACTCATGCATATTGTAAGTTCATGACTCATAATCATGTGGTATATTTTTGAATCTCTCAGCGAATGGACGCCTATGGTCTTACTAGGATAAGTTCTTAAACTCATATTATTGTGGCAAGTTCCTGAACTTCCAAAGTGTGGTAAGTTTGATGAACTGTACTGGGTATAGGAAACTTCTGAGGTAAGAATTAAGAAATTTTGGTAGAGTAAGCATTGATGGTGTTAAATATTGATAGAATGAAGCAATGGAGTAAAGATTGAAGTTGATGGATAAATATGGATTTTCTAAATCTTCTAGCTCTGCTAGATTTTCAAAATTTATTGACTTCGTGCTGATGTTCGCACTTCTGTTTTCTTGAAAAACATTGGATCATGTGATTGAACCAATGATGTTTTAAAAATAATATTGTTATCCATATGTCTATGCTAATTGTTTCGGCTAAGACAAAAATGATTTAAAATTTTTTAAAAAGGTATTTCTAACCATGTGCATCATTTGATATGGTGTAAAAATGGTAAACAATGGAGTCATCAATGCAGTCGAACCTAGTGTTGGTTGTGATCGAAATATCGTCAGCCCAGTATGGTATGATGTAATATTACAAAGTCACCTAATGGTAGAATCCTCAACGTACTACTAATCTGGTACGGTATCATGACGTCATAAAAGAATTGTTGGTTTTCTTTTAGATTATGAAGAAGGTCAATTAAGTTGGCTAAATTATTTCGATTGATGTTTGAGTTGTTGATAAATGTCTAAGCTATTCGATTCGGCTAGATGACTGTTGAAAAATATTTGTGAAATTCAAGCATTCTTGAGTATTTGTGCCGAACCAGATTGCTCTGGTGCGGATTCAGATGTGGAAAAGCTGAGGTGAACAACCCTAGAAGGGGACATGTTTTCGGGGACAATGGTTTCGAGAGTAACGCATATAGTCATTACAACACACAACGTTGCGGCCCAACGTAGGGGTACAATAGGCTGGCCACCTAGTGTACATGTGGAGGGTGTTTTCAGTCTTTGTGATCGATAAACACTCTGGTTTATAGTGTGAAGGATTTTGTTGAAGCATTTGTAAACCTAGAGAAGAGTTCACGGTCTAGTGACCCCTCAACATAATTTGGAATCTAAGATTATTCATACTACTTCCCGATTATTAAAAAATCGTGGAAGATTCTTATTCTTCTTAAGGATGAATGTAGTAAGTAGAATGTTCCTTAGAAAGGAGAATGTGATAGAATGCAAGTGAGCAAGTTATAATAAAACTTTCGAAAAGAGAATGGATAAAATTATTCAAAAAAAATATGTAATATTCAGAATAGCACCGAGTAGATGAGGTTTCGGTGATTCAGAGGCCCGTAGTGCATGGATAATTTGTGGTCGTGATACAAATAAATATCCTTGGCCTGTAGTGCAGGGATAGTTCGATGTTGTGGATTAATTATTGAGCTGAGTCTTAGCGATGAAATATTAATTAATGGATGTGATACTAACGAATATCCTTGGCCGTAGTGCATGGATAATTCGAAGGTGTGGATTATTTATTAAGCTGAGTCTCAGCGATAAAATATTGGTTATACACTTTTAATTTGTAGAATATAGTAGATATCATGCTCTACTTGACTCTTCTAAAATACAGTTGTATGTCTTTGACCGTAGTGCAAAGAAGAATTTATTAGTATGATTATGAACAAGAATTGTGATTTGGTATAACCATGATTTTTGATGTTTCAGGTGAATATAGGTGATGAAAATTATCTTCGTCCTAGGTACGAAGAGGAATTTAGAATCACAATTATGATTATGAGTTATTCATATGATTGTGGACAGGAATGGTTGATTGATGTTACAAGGATAAAACATTATTGGTGGACTTTTAACATGGAGAAGATAATAGACCTAATGGTCTATTTGACTCTTTTAATGGATTGTTCGTTCCGTTGCAACTATGGTTGAAAAGTTTTATCAGCTACTATATGTTCTAAATCTCTGATTTATTAGTGATGAAGGCTATTGATGATGTAAATTAGCTTTAATTATGATATTCTTTACTGGGCTAGTTGAGCTCACCCTTTGCTTTCATTGTTCTCTTCAGGAAGTGAGAACGCAGCAGGGACTGGTCGGGGAACGGAGTGACGGTCCAGATAATATCATTAGTAGTCCTCACTATTCTATGAAATAGTGTAACAGCTGTGGAGGTTCTCCCTAAACAGTATAGAAAAGTGTGTTGTATTCTGTACATCATTTAGTAGTTATATTTGGTGAATCAAATAGGGTGAGGCAAACCCAACTTTGGAAGGGTGTTTTGCCACTATCATACAAGTTGTCTAATGACATACAAACTCGTGTTCTCATAGGACATGGTTGTGCACATCCACTTGCTGAATATATCTACGAGCACTATCTATATGATCTTGGAGTTTATTTGAAGTATAATTTTCACTTGGAGACAACAGAGATATTTATATGTGAAGAGAAGACTCACCATTGGAAAAAAGATGATAGTAATCTTCTTATTTTTATTTGGAGACTTTTGGGTCAACCAAAGATAATTCTGTGGACATATGATGTCTATCATAACCTAGACGCATGGCCTCCCATGTACGAAGGTTTTCTTGAGAACTTCCCAAATATTTTAATTTCTAAAACAGTTTTTGACTATACTTTTATGTAAAGTATCATTGTAAGGTTGTGGTCGAGGTACCATGAGAGTTACATATATTTGTATTAAAACTCATAGTTAACTGTGGTCGTATTCTACACGACAGCTCAACAGTTGTATAAATAAAGTTGTATTTGAATTTTGTACCATGTATCTGGCGACTCAGAATGGGTGATGTATACCTAATTTTGGGGGCGTCACAGTTGGTATCAGAGCTTAGGGATATGGTAACTGGCGGAGATAAGAGTCTAGAACTAGGAGGGGAGAGACGAGTTATATACTTCGCTAGTGTGCGACTTACCTAAGCTGAAATTGTTTACTTGATAAGTTGACAAATTATGATATGTCAATTAACCTTTATTTTGAAGCTATATTCTTGAATGATATCTGAAATACAGAAGATGAGAAATGGAAAAATCATGATAGCGAGGAAATTACCGGGAAGGTACAATCTGAAAAGAAAGCAATGTATTCTCATCTCTTCGAATATCAGGTACGAACGAAAATTTTGGGGGCGAAATTTCATAAGGAGGGGTGATTATGTGACCCCGAATTTTATGAAATAAAAGTATTCAATTTTTCTATTATGGTAAATAGTTAAATTGATAAAAGTTTAAAGTTGAGGGTAATATGTGAAATTTTTTTTTTGCAAAGTAAGCAAGTTAATATAAAATATTGGTTGTGTCAGGGAATATTCGATTAGTAGGGGAATATTCTTTTTGTCGGGGAATATTCCTACGACGGTACAATCATTGGTGGACCCCACAACGGAATTATTGTCCGATTGAGAAAACGACAAAAATATTTTTATGAAAATAACGGCGGAAGTTTTACCGTTAACTATTAAAACACCCGTTGTTAAAAGTACAGTAATACGCGTGGTTGCATAGTAGCACACGGTATTGATTATTGATGCTTACGTGAGAAGTCACTCAGTTTTGTTTTATTAATATTATTAATGTAATAAAATAGAAAAGCTTTTTATATAAAACAGAATACTTTTATAAAGTTATTCGTTTTATTAGGCTAATACTAAAATCTTTTTATATAAAACAGAATACTTTTATAAAGTTATCTGTTTTATTACACAATAATTAGAATATATTATATTTTATTATGTATAGTGTTTGCATAGTGCATGCATAGTGCTTGCATAGTAAACTCTTTTATAAAGTTATTCATTTTATTTGATTATAAATAGAATATATTATATTTTATTTAAAAGATTTTGCTTTAAATATGGACCGTTCGATTAAAAGTAAATCAGTCTGGACCGTTCATGAATTAGTTACTATGCAGTCTATTCTTCTATAAATAGAAGCTCATTCCTTCATTATTTCTTACGAATTTACTGAAACTTTAGAGAGAGAAACTATAAAGAGAGTTCTTCTTCTATAATCTTGAGCGTATTTATTTAGAGTTTAAGAAAGCTTCGAGCGTAGTGCAAGTTTTTTTCGAGTATATCATCGCCCTACCAGTCGGAATACTCTTCTTTCAAAGGTAAGGGATATTATTTGTTGTACTCATAAAGGGTATTCTTTCTTTCTTATTCATGAAGAGAACTTCTGTTATTCCTGTAACGCCCCGAAATCCGGTCTATTTTCACATCCGGATTCCGTACGTCACTATCCCATTTCTTCCAAACATACATCATTATATACTAAAATATAATAACATATATTCTAATATCCCAGGTTCTATAACCACAAAACCACTTTCATTACAAATAATGATAATTACATTATTCTTTACATCTTACACGAGTGACTTTCATCCGCCACAAAGGATTCATAACTGTTCATTAAACTAGTTTATAGTTTAATTCTATCATTCTATATTACAAGTCTTCACTTGCTCTTCACGCACATTCAT
This sequence comes from Panax notoginseng, assembly GCA_016801055.1. Taxonomy (NCBI): domain Eukaryota; kingdom Viridiplantae; phylum Streptophyta; class Magnoliopsida; order Apiales; family Araliaceae; genus Panax; species Panax notoginseng. The sequence goes on along the minus strand of CM029015.1, from coordinate 82,454,994 downwards.
ATAATGAATGGCACTTCGTCTGAATACCGCTCAGCTTGATCTTTACGGGATCCTTAAGTTCTTTCTAACATCGTTCGCTGAAAATGTTTTTATTTAAAGCAAGTGTGAGCATTCAATTGCCCAGCAACTCATAACAGTTGAACAAACAACTTCAAGAGTTTAAACATTCTTCAGAACTTCAATAACCGAACAAAGGTTATGAAGCAGCTTGAATAATAGGAATAGTCTTGATTCCTATCATTTTAAAACATTAGTCACATGCACTTTGAAATACTTTCATTCTCTACTTTATTTCATGCACAATCGGTCTGGCTAGAATCAATAGCACAGACTTAATCAATAACGGTTCATGTATAAACAAAACATTCTTTTATTGAACAGTTCAAACATAGAACAGTTCATCTCACAGAAACACCGAAATATTCACATTGTGGCTCAAGGCCTCATACATACTACCATCTTGTACAAATATCGCACATTCCCACATAGACAGAACCTCTCAAGTTCAACATCTGAGAAGTTTTAGAAACTAGCATTCATTTAAAATATGAATGAAGTTAGGAAACTTGCCTTACGCATAGCTACAGCTTACAGTTTACGCTGAAATGCTTATTCGAAAACCCTATAAAACAAATAAGGAAATAACAAGTACACCAATTAGTCATATACTTGACTTATGCATTGGTTTACTTAACTTTACTTCTTAAGGTTCGCGTTCTTATAATTTAAGCTTACGCGACTAACTTTCATTACCAGATTACGGCTTTATGACATACTGAGATGTCTTACTCAACACGTTCATCATCTTTGATGATTTACATTCTTATCTTCTTCTTATACTTCTCTAGGACTCAGCACACATCGCTTTTCTGCTAGTAGTCCATATGGTACTCTGAGTGGTTTTCCACAAACAACCAACAAATAAGTTCTCGTCTTATGTACACTGCCCACACAGTGAGTTAGATCGGTTGCCAGTTTTGTATATACCTTCGCTCTCTGAAGGAATTGTTTAGCCCAGCTCCCATATGTCAACTATCAAAGTTACGATTGTACCACAACCTAAACTTACCCTAACTTATCCGAACCATTAAACTATAATGTTCGTTAAGTCAACTTCTTATTCCTTATAGCTTTCTGGCAACTAAATGCCATACCTCAGGAATCATTCTTTATTGTCTAAGTCATACAATCTTTTGTATACTCGAAATAATCATTCAATGTCAATACTATGAAACCATAGCGTTAAACATTTCATATGAATTTATTCATATCTTACAACGTCCGGTTCATTCAACTCGAAACGTTTATCCAAGTTATACTTATTAACTCGGCTTCTTAACGTTATACGTTATTATCTTTAATTTAGTTCCTTCACCGTTCACGGTTAATCAACATTCTTCATTACATTACGGTTAAACCATACACAGGGTGTAGGTTGTGCCCGTTTAACACGCTTACACTCAACCCTTACGCTGGTTAAAGTGTTCAACGCTTACTTTTCATTCTATCATTCTTACCCGACTTATATTCGGCTTTCAGTAATCTTATTACCGTTCGTTACGGCTCTCTTGATACCATTTGTATCTTACTTACTATCTTCGTCAACTTCTAAGTCATACAACTAGGGTATAATTAGCACGTTTGTCAAACGCGAATACAATTCACGAGGATCGTTTACGTATTTATCGTTCACGTTGCTCGTCTCTTAATCTTTCATTTAACCTTTACTTGTTCGTCTTTTAATCTCTCATTCAACCTTTACTTAAGGTTTTACTTGCTTTCGATCGTTATCCATCCCATGAACCCCATGTTCATTATTCTTTCTTAAGGTCAAAGCCATACTGTTCGTTGTATGCTAAGACCGATCGTTCTTCGTAACTACGTTGCGTTCATAGCGTCTATACGCTTTACATTCATCTCTCAATGCCATGTCATAACATAAAAATATTATACATTAACATCGCCAACCAACGTCTAAGGAATCACAACCATAGCAATCACTCACGTTCGTTTATCGCGACTACGGCCCCCGGACATCGGTTTCATAATCTATTGCTTACATTCTCTATCTTTTAATCTCATTTAATCTTTTCGTTCAACCTTTATTAAAGGTTTAAAACACTTGACTAAGTGTTACTTTACGTGAACTATATGTTCATACTTATTTCTTGCACATCCCCAGAGAAATTGAGCAGTTAAAATCTCATTTATGGGTATTGCAATGCACTGGCGCTGCGGCGCCGTGCCTTGCCTTTCCTCTCACGCTGCGGCGCCACTCTCCAGATTGTATGGCCGAGCTCTGAGCTGCGGCGCCCCTTCTCACGTTGCAGTGCCCCTTCTCGCGCTGTGGCGCCCCTTCCCGCGCTGCGGCGCCAAGACAAAAAGCTAGAAAATTTTTTCTAGTGTCAAGTCAAGTTTGAGATGCTTACTTTACGATCTCATAACTTCTTCGTTATAACTCGGAACGAGGTCGTTCCAAAGTCATTCTCTTCCTTATCTTACGTACTTTAATATGCCTCGGACAGAACTTCATTCTGAATCCGTTAACATGCCATTCAATTGGCTTAATCTTAACCCTTCGTTCATTTTACGCTTTTAACGTTCTTCGTTCGTTCGTCCGTAATTCAGTCATCCGAACTTGGAATTCGTTCATTCTTGAGTCCACGACTCACGTTTTATACGTTCTCTTACATTCTTATGAGACCCTACACGTTCAGGTTCATTTACTAACTTTCTAATTCTCGTTCGTCTTTTACGAAAATTTCGCCATAACTTCGTTATAGCTCAATTTAAATCCGTTCTTCATGAACGTTTCTAACGTTCCTAACCAAGAAATAAGCATCCAACTTATACGCAATGGTTTTAAACTTGTCCATCAACAACATTTACACTACGATGGTTTTAAATTTGTCCATCAACAACGTTCTTCGTGTTCTTCGCGTTTTCTTCGCGTTCTTCGTTTTTAATCGATATTTTGGATTACGATTTCACTTTTTCTTTAAATTTGATGTTATAGAACACCATTCCTTACTTAATTCACCTACTCGTTCATAATATTCATTCGGATCGCTCAAAATCCTCACGAATCTTATACTTGCTTAAGAAATTTATAAACTAAATTTCTTATTTCTCATTTCTTATTTTCTCATGATTTCAACCATATGAAATCATTACTAACATCTTTTACTCCTTGTTCTCATTAAGGTATATTTTAAACATATTAAACTTAAAGAAAATAGTAGAAGAAACTAGGGTTCAGATTACCGTTCTTCTTTATTTCTCTTCCGTTAGACAAAGCCGGCAATTTGCTAGCTTTTCTATTTCACGATCACTTTTGATCCGAGCGTTCATGATCATGCTCTTCCTCTTCTCTCCCAACCGAGCTCTCTCTCTCTCTCTCAAGTTCTAGGATTTTCAAAATCCTAGAAAATGAAAGTTAAGCTTAGTATTTATAGAATTTCAAAGCTAGGGCATTTTGGTCATTTCCCTTCCACCTCCTTACTATTCCACCCTTGGCAACCAAGTTTACTTGGCCACCACCCTTACTTGGTGGCCAAGTGGCCGCCCCTTATGCCCATGGGTCATCCCCATGGGTTGCTCCATGGGTTTTACCCATCCGTTTACCCATCGGTTCGATCCGCGGTTTCTTTTCTTGGTTTTAGCCTTAACCCTAATTCTTATTGGGCCTAACTTGGTCTTAACTTCACAAATCATTGGGCTTGATATAATCTAAGTCCAATTAGATTCTACAAAAGTCTATGAACACAAAGTCCATTAAGACTAATCGTATTCTACGATCGTATTCTACGATCGTATTCTACGCATTCTATTCTCGTATGCTCGTATTCTCCTCGTATATTGTTCGTACGATATTCGTATTATAAGTCGTACTAATCTTCGTAATATACTCGTATAATAACTCGTATCATACTCGTATTTCTCACACATAATAACTCTAATTATTATACGCGATCATAACATTCTCGGAGCTCACTTTCCCTAACCCTTAGGTTTTGAGTCCGCAAGCGAAAACTTCGTTTTTGCCATAACTAAAATATTATTGAATATTCCATCACGTCTCAGAATTAAACGTAATCTATAACTTCTCGGAATTTCAAAATAAATCTCCGAGCAGAAACGGGTGAATAGTGCCTATTTCGTCTTTTTTCCCGAAAAAATTTTATTCCCGGAAAACTTTCATTTTCGTCTTGAAATTTCTTACTCGTTCAGTCTAGCTCGTAGCCAGAATCCTCCCGAGTAATAATCATTCTAGGTTATAGAACGATTAATGAACACATAGCACATAATAGTATTAATAAAAATTCATTTTATTAATAACTAATTCTTTAACTTAAATTCTTGACAATCCGATTTTCTGGGTTGTCATAATTCCACTCTTTATTATTCAGTTGGAATAACATGTATACGCGGGCTACCCTATACTTGGTGAAATTCTGCTGTTATTACATTTTTATTATTCTGTTAGAACATCCTGTCTGTGCTTTACGCCGGATCTGGTTCCATTATTTATTATTCTGTCTGTGCTTTACGCCGGACCTGGTTCCATTATTTATTATTCTGTCGAAATATCCTTGATATTTGCGCTTCATCCAATATCTTTTCATAGAAGTATTCTTCTGAGCATTTTTGAATTTTACTCCACAAAGTAGTATCATGTTAACAATTTGGACGTTATTGATTCCTGGAGAAATTAATTCTTGAACTTGTTTTATTGAATTATTATGTCATTGTCATCATCCTCATGTTTATATTATGTTGAAAGTCATCTGTGGCCTGTAGTGCATAGATGGACTTGGTATGATTATGAGCAGGGATTATTCGGTATAATCATGACCGTAATGTTACAAATGATGTGGAAAAGTCCTTATTGGCCCGTAGTGCATTGATGAACAGTTTTTGGTATGATTATGGCTATGGATTCTCTTCGGCCAAGGGTGCAAAGATGAATTATTTTATGGCATGATCAGGACCGTTGATGAAAACACGATTATCTTTGGCCCGTAGTGCATGGATAATTCGTGGTCGTGATACTAATGAATATCCTTGGCATGTAGTGCATGGATGATTCGATGATGTGGATTAATTATTGAGCTGAGTCTCAGCGATGAAATATTAATTCATTGATGTGATACTAACGAATATCCTTGGCCGTAGTGCATGGATAATTCGAAGGTGTGGATTATTTATTAAGCTGAGTCTCAGCGATAAAATATTGGTTATACACTTTTAATTTGTAGAAGATAGTAGATATCATGCTCTACATGACTCTTCTAAAATACAGTTATATGTCTTTGGCCGTAGTGCAAAGATGAATTTATTAGTATGATTATGGACAAGAATTGTGATTTGGTATAACCATGATTTTTGATGTTTCAGGTGAATATAGGTGATGAAAATTATCTTCGTCCTGGGTGCGAAGAGGAATTTAGAATCACAATTATGATTATGAGTTATTCATATGATTGTGGACAGGAATGGTTGATTGATGTTACAGGGATAAAATATTATTGGTGGACTTTTAACATGGAGAAGATAATAGACCTAATGGTCTATTTGACTCTTCTAATGGATTGCTCGTTCCGCTGCAACTATGGTTGAAAAGTTTTATCAGCTACCATATATTCCAAATCTCTGATTTATTAGTGATGAAGGCTATTGATGATGTAAATTAGCTTTAATTATGATATTCTTTACTGGTCTAGTTAAGCTCACCCTTTTGCTTTCATTTTTCTCTTCAGGAAGTGAGAACGCAGCAGGGACTAGTCAGGGAACGGAGTGGCGGTCCAGATGATATCATTAGTAGTCCTCGCTATTGTATGAAATAGTGTGACAGATGTGGAGGTTTTCCCTAAACAGTATAGAAAAGTGTGTTGTGTTCTATACATTATTTAGTAATTATATTTGGTGAATCAAATAGGGTGAGGCAAACCCAACTTTGGAAGTGTGTTTTGCCACTATCATACAAGTTGTCTAATGACATACAACCTCGTGTTCTCATAGGACATGGTTGTGCACATCCACTTGCTGAATATATCTACGAGCACTATCTATATGATCTTGGAGTTTATTTGAAGTATAATTTTCACTTGGAGACAACAGAGATATTTATATGTGAAGAGAAGACTCACCATTGGAAAGAAGATGTTAGTAATCTTCTTGTTTTTATTTGGAGACTTTTGGGTCAACCAAGGATAATTCTGTGGACATATGATGTCTATCATAACCTAGACGCATGGCCTCCCATGTACGAAGGTTTTCTTGAGCACTTCCCAAATATTTTAATTTCTAAAACAGTTTTTGACTATACTTTTATGTAAAGTATCATTGTAAGGTTGTGGTCGAGGTACCATGAGAGTTACATACATTTGTATTAAAACTCATAGTTAACTGTGGTCGTATTCTACACAACAGCTCAACAGTTGTATAAATGAAGTTGTATTTGAATTTTGTACCATGTATCTGGCGACTCAGAATGAGTGATGTATACCTAATTTTGGGGGCGTCACAGTTAGTATCAGAGCTTAGGAATATGGTCGCTGGCGGAGATAAGAGTCCAGAACTAGGAGGGGAGAGACGAGTTATATACTTCGCTAGTGTGTGACTTACCTAAGCTGAAATTATTTACTTGATAAGTTGACAAATTATGATATGTCAATTAACCTTTGTTTTGAAGCTATATTCTATAATGATATCTAAAATACAGAAGATGAGAAATGGAAAAATCATTATAGCGAGGAAATTACCGGGAAGGTACAATCTGAAAAGAAAGCAAGGTATTCTCATCTCTTCGAAAGATATGGTTAAATGTATAGATTAAAGAAAGAAGAGCTGAACTTGAAGTTTAATCAGTAAATTATTGAAGAATGTAGTCATTGGAGATTTATTTTGGTTAGTATAATGAGATAGCATGTATGGAGCATGTTAAAGGATTTGCGAGTTAAGTTCTATTTTTGTTGAAGCAGAACATGTCTATGACCTAACTTAAGGTGGCGTGATCGCGCCACTCTCTTGCCTCAGACCAACGCGGTTGCGTCGGTCTGTAGGTAGTTCATGACAAGTTTGTGTAATCTAGTGAGTTGTGTAATTTGAACTATAGGAATTGTATATTAGTGGCTAATATGTTATCATATGAGTTATATTTGATATTTATAGTGTCCATGAATGGATTGAGATAGCAAGGCATGAATCGAATGAGAGTTGGTTATGGAAATTAACTAAACAAGAATAAATATTAGTTAACTTAAATTAAATTGAAAGTTATATTATGGAATAATATAATTTGAGTATTAAAGCCTTATGCGGCAGTGGCGTGATAGTAAATTAAATGAAAGGAGTAATTCATTTAAGTAAAATGGTGAATTAATATATGTGCTTTACATGAAGAAAATGAAATGATTAATATTAATTAATCGTTGTGATATTAAAATGTGATAATGGGTTGAAAGTACCCAACTGAATGATATTTAGCCAAATTAAAATATTAATATGGACATTATCATTAAATAGTATTTCATGTTACTATGTATAATATGGAAAATGTGGGTAGTAGTAATATATAATACCTATTGCTTAAGATTACATGAAGTGTGACGTTTAATTGGGACTAATAATATAAGGTATCAAGTGGCCTAATAAAATCATAAATGATTTTAATACAGAAATGATTAAATATATATGTATTCTAGAAGTTGGGAAGGAAATTAAATGTCTGAATAAACAATAATATGAAATAATGTGATAATGTGTTTATGTGAGTAGTAAAATATAATTATGGGGGTACCTGGACAAGAATACCTAAGTGTGTTATGCTAATTGTGTGCATTTAATGTATATGGATATTATGAGGTGGGTACTTAAATAATCACTAAATTTTCTAATATGGTAATAATTATACATTAAAATGACATTTTGGTAATTTAAAGAACCAAACCAAGTCGTAGAATAATAAGTTGCTGAGTTATTTGGCTTGTCCCAAATTTAGTGTCCAATTGCTCCCTACTTCTCATTCATGTGTTTGGCAAAAAGGCTAAGGCCTATCTTCCTTTTCTTCTTCCAAACTCTTTCTAGCTGATGATTATGGGGGGAGTAGTGGTGATGATGATTTTCAACTAACATCTAACAACTCTTTGATAACCTTCATGTAATCCTTCAATCCATTGGTTTTAATTAGTGGGAAATTGCATTGTCTGTATATTGGTTGTTCTATAAATATGGACTCTCCTTCTCCAATTGCCATTGCTGAGAATTGCTAAGTGTGAGGTTGAGAGCATATAAGTATCCTAAGAAATTGGGAGTTCATCTAGCAGCAGGTTCATTTCATTTTACAGAGGTTATAATACTAACCTATATGCTTTTGATTTCCTAAATTTTCAATTACTAGAAATGTCATGAAAAAGTAGCTTTTGAGTCACAAAATTGATGGCTAAGGATTGTTATGATCCATGAATTAATGTTAGGTATTGTTAAGATAGTCATATGCGAAAACAATGGAAGTTAAACGGACTAATTTGGTTGAGAAACGAATTTATAGTGGACGAATTCACTAAATTATCAAAACATGAACAATTAGTATGAACATTAGTTGTAAATTCATATTTGGGTTAGTTCATATTTATGTTACTTGATGGGTATTTGGTATGTTGTAGTTTTATGAGTTACAAACCCATAGAATCGAAAATGAACTAATTTGGACATGTATAACTCAAATTATGAATGTTAGAAAGAATTTTTGGCATAATGGTTCATAACAAGGAAGGAAATTTCGAGTTACAGCAGCTAGGACCGGCCCGGCGGGCTATTTTTTAGGCAAAACCCCCGCCTCGGTGGGGGGGGGTGGTGGTCTAATGTGCAGATGTTGAGAAAAATCTGACAGGACATGTTTTACTAAAATAGCCAAAAAATATTCATATGAATTCCGATTGAGGTGATTCAAGATGATCCGAAACAAGGACGAATAGACCTATAACTTTTGTTCTTTAAGGGTTTCAATTTTAGGTCCTTAGGAAGGGTCAAAATAGTTATCTTTGTAACTATTACGTATTCAGAGGCGATCGGAGGGGGTCGAACGAGCACGTACACAAGTATTGTGCTCTCGGCAATGGAATATGTTATTCTAAGTGATGTAACATAAAAATGCATGATATTATACATGACATATAAAATTTCCTTGCTCATAATAGAAAGCATTGGCATGACTTAGTATGTGTTTTGAAAAGAAACTTAAATATTTTGAAAAACAAGCCCTGTGGAAACTTATGTTCTATAAGTTCTGAACTTAGTAGTTTATATACATGATTGAGTTCAAATATAAATGAGTATGATGTGGTGTTTATAGTGTCTTGTTCATGATCAAACTTGTTAGACCTTGTGTTAGAGAAGTTTTCAAGAGAAACTTGATATAATAAAACTAAGGTGCATGAATGCTACATGAGGTAGGTTCTGAAATTGAGAAGATGTTATCATAAATTAATTACAACGATAAGAGTTTTAAAAGTTATCTTATATGTGCTATAGTACATCATTCATGATAAAATGATTCCAAAGACAAACTCCATTATCTTTTGTAAACTAAGTATTAAAACATGAATGATATGTGCACTCAACTAGTCAAGCATGACATAAGTTATTTAAGCATGTTTTAAAAGTATGAACTATGTTATGTCTATGTAAATGAGATAGATACATGTGAGCATGCTATTAGAAGTTTACTAGTACCAATATATGGTTTAAAAGCTTATAACATCGAATCTTGTTCAAGAAAGTTGTTAAGCCTTATTGATTGAAAAAAATCATTATGGAGCTAAGTAGTTTGAATGTGAACTTGAAAATAGATCACAACTTATTTGATGTCAAGTATGGATGGTTAAGGTATACTTATAAATGCCTAGCTATTCTAAGAGTATGATGAGAAAGTGAAATGAAGGTTTTACAAACCTAGTTAGGAAACAATATAATGTTTATTATTATATTAAGAGCGTGTGAAATGTATGACTAATGGATATGAATCCATGAATATATAACTGTGTAGGAATACACGCAGTGCATATAAGCTTTAAGCAGTTAAGACGTAGTTAATAAACTATGAATCATGCAAGTCTTTCAGTTCTTATTTGATATATGAATTCTATAACTGTTAGTTGAGCTATATTATGCTATGAGAATGTTGATGTATATATATGAAATGCATATTAGCTATGTATGAAATTTGAAAGTTGATCTTTGATGATATGCTTGTGAACTAAATTTCGATACATGTTATGTGTGAAGTAACATGCGTAGTTAATATGAATTGATTATGAATGCATGAACTGAATATGCTATTATATGTTATGTGCTGCATGAAAACTGTTAGAATTGCTGGGTTGTCGAGCTCACCCTTTCAAATAACCACTTTTGCAGGTTAAGGACTCACGGTAAAGATTTCGTGCAACATGATTGATATAATTCAATATTATCAAAGGATATTGATTCATTTATTTACATATATACTCTTGAACCATGTTTAGGTTCTAGGAGATGTACAAGATAGTAGTTATGATGTGTAATACATGTTAAGTTATACTATGTTATACATACAGGAATTCGAATAAGATGTAAAAGTTTATATAGTAATTCGAATAGATTGAATCATAATATAATTTGATTCAAGGTTATGTAATTGATTTAAGTTAAGATATCAACAAAAAATTTATTTTTAAGGATTTTGAAAAAGTTTAAATTATTCCGCATATTTTTATAACATTGAATATGATATAAGTCAGGAATGGTAAATGACCAAGATTATAAACTTATAAAAGTTTGGAGTCATTATACAGTTCTTGGAAATGGAGACAATTTATATTCTAAATTATAATAAGAAAAAGTTATATTCATTAAGTTATGAATAATATATATAAATAGTTTGACGATAGTAGTATCGTGGTGGACCGAATCTGAGGTTTGAAGGAACCTAGATTTGGGGGCGTCACAGGTTGGTATCAAAGCTGTAGGTTATAAACTTTAGGTAAGTGTACCTTAATCTATAACCTGAGAGAGAGAGAGAAAGATAAAGATTAAAAATGTATAAGTAGAGATTCAAAGAAGAATCTTGAAGTATCTAGAGAATGAGAATTCAGGAGTTTCCCAACTCGGGTACACAAAGATGTTAAGATGATGTCTGTAAGATGAAGACGACAAAGATAATAAGAATGAACTCGAGTGGAGTTTAGTTGATAATGGGAAACAACCCTAAGTTAACCGATGATCACGGCGTGATTGGATTGAGCTATGAAGTGATAAATAGTCTGTAATGACTAAGAGTGTATAGCTTGATGCTATAAGAGAATGTGTTATGAAATGTTACGAGATGAACTCATGAGGGGTTGTATATGTTGAGATACGAAGAATTCGTATCGAGCAAAGAGAAAGTTAAGAGTGAGATATAGTTAAGTGGGATTTCAGTTGAGGACTCATGTAAGAGCTGAGTTGTACAAACCTTTGTGTGGGCTGAGGCTTTGTGCTCACGCTCGGTTCCTCACAATGATAATCAATGGAATGTCGGTGTAGCACTATCGATGTGCTTATGGTAAGAAGGTGATTCTTTTCTCATATCATATTTGATAGATATAGACTATTAAGATTAAGGTAGAGAATATTAAGATTAGGTGCGAGTTCTTAAAACTCATGCATAATGTAAGTTCGTGACTCATAATCATATGATATGTTTTTGAACCACTCCGCGAATGGACGCCTATGGTCTGATTAGGATAAGTTCTTAAACTCATATTATTGTGGCAAGTTCCTAAACTTCCAAAGTGTGGTATGTTTGATGAACAATACTAGGTATAGATAACTTCTGAGGTAAGAATTAAGAAATTTTGGTAGAGTAAGCATTGATGGTGTTAAAGAATGATAGAATGAAACAATGGAGTAAAGATTGAAGTTGATGGATAAACATGGATTTTCTAAATCTTCTAGCTCTGCTAGATTTTCAAAATTTATTGACTTCGTGCTGATGTTCGCACTTCTATTTTCTTGAAAAACATTGGATCATGTGATTAAACCAATGATATTTTAAAAATAATACCGTTATCGATATGTTTATACTAATTGTTTCGGCTAAGACAAAAATGATTTGAAAATTTTCAAAAAGGAATTTCTAACCATGTGCATCATTTGATATGGTGTGTAAGACCCTGAATTTTATGAAATGAAAGTATTCAAATTTCATATAATTATTATTTTACTTCGTAAATGGTTAAATTGATAAAATGTTAAAGTTAAGGGTGATATGTGAAAATTTTCGCAAAGTATACAAGTTGTTATAAAATATTCGTTTGGTCGGGGAATATTCTTTTTGTCGGGAAATATCTATACAGCGGCACAATCATTGGTGGACCCCACAACGGAAGTATTGTCGTAGTTAGAAAACGACAGAATTATCTTTTTTTAAAAATACGGCGAAAGTGTTACCGTTAAAACTGTTTAACTACCCGGTAGTAAAAGTACAGTAATACGCGTGGTTGTATAGTAGCACATGGTATTGATTATTGATGCTTACGTAAGAAGTCACTCAGTTATACTTAATTATTGCTACAGTAATTACTGCATCATATCTCTCATATTATTGATTCAATTATTGTCACAGTATCATCTGTATAATATGTTATATTATTTAATCAATAATTGAGACGGCAAAGTTGTTCATATTATTATTTGCAATATTGACAATGTCTAAAAGTTCTATCAAGGAGAGGTTTGGTCACCTAATTGCGCGCCAATAAGGAGAAATCCTTATCGGAAAGCCCCCTCTTTCCTGGGAATAACCTGGTTGTTAAATATTGTGAATTATAATATTAATGATGACTAAGTTCGTGTTGATTAAAGATAAAATTGATAGTTCCATTGTGTTAGAATTTTAGTGTTAGTGAAAATCGACATTTATTTCACAAATAATTGATGTCTGGAAGTTATCAGGTAATTAATCGGATAAATGAGCAATTAATTGCTAATAATTCACATGTTTATAACTACGTGTTCACATATGTGTACTATTAATTTACATGATTTACTATTAAGGGAATTGGTGCAAGATTGATAATACTTGTATGACTAAATTAGAAGTGGAAGTATAGTTGAAGGTACTATACTATAATTAATTTTTTTCACATGTTTAGAACTATTGAGTCACATGATTCACTATTAATTCACATTATTTACTATTAGGGGAGGTGGTGCAAGTTTGATAATACTTGCAGGACTAAAATAAAAATGAAGAAAAAGAGGAATGTATTATACTGTAATATTTTGAGCCCCAAAACGTGCAATTATCGAAACTATATTTTCCTATAAATAGAAGCTCATTCTTTCTTCATTTCTCACCAATTCACTAAAGCTATAGAGCAATTATTATAAAGAGAGATTATAGAGAGAAAGAAGAAGAGAAGTCTGCAACCTCACAATTCCAGTATCCAGTTTTCTTCTAAGGTAAGGGGTATTATTCTTTCGTATTCATGAAGAGAGCTTTTGTTATTCCATTCTTTATTATTATGCTGGAATAACCTGTCTATGCGAAGTACCGCATACATGGTGAAATTCTTCTGTTATTCCATTCTTTATTATTATGTTGAAATAACTTGTCTATGCGAAATACCGCATACATGGTGAAATTCTTCTGTTATTCTATTCTTTATTATTCTATTGGAATATCTTGTCTGTGCGTATTACGCATGACCTGGTTCCATTATTTATTATTCTGCTGGAATAACCTGTCTGTGCGGTCTATCGCATGCCTGGTGAATTCTTCTGTTATTCTATTTTTTATTATTCTATTGGAATAACCTGTTTATGTGGATTACCGCATGCATGGTGAATGACCTTTCGTATTCATTCTTTATTAAATTGTGAAAATGATCTGTCTACGTGGATTACCGCGTGGCGGATGAAAATCCATTTACAGTTTCGTACATTCTATTATACTCGTATGAGATATCATTTCTTTTGTACTCGTCATGAAATATCATTTTATTTGGTATTTTATTTATGAGTTACTATTCAACCAGTTACTATTCACTCTAGTATTATTCACTCGAGTATTCGGGACACTTTTTATGCCAGAGTACTATTCACAGGTTACTATTCACCCGATTACTATTCATTCTAATATAATTCACTCGGGTATTTTGGGGTAATTTTCATGCCGGGGTACTATTCACGAGGTACTATTCCCGAAGTACTATTTACGGGATACTATTCACGAGGTACTATTTACCTGAAAAATATATTTCTTTTCTGTCCAAATTATTTTTGATACATGAATATTATTCTTGAATTTTACTCCACAAAGCAGTATCATGTTGACAATTTGGACGTTATTGATTTCTGGATAAATTAAATTATAAATCTTTAAAATTTATCCTTGAACTTGTTTTATTGAATTATTATGTCGTTATCATCATTCTCATGCTTACATTATGATGAAAGCCATATTTGGCTTACGTGCAGAGATGGACGTGGTATGATTATAACTAGGGATTATTCGGAATAATCATGACTGTAATGTGACGAATGAAGTGGTGAAAGTCCTCATTGGCTTGTAGTTCATTGATGGACAGTTGTTGGTATGATTATGACTATGGATTATTCGGTATAATCATGACCATTGATGATTACATGAATATCCTTAGCCCTGGTGCAGGGATGATTTGATTTTATTTATTAAGCTGAGTCTTAGCGATAAAGTTGATAAAAAACTTTTTAAATCATAGAAGATAGTAGATTTTATGCTCTACTTGACTCTTCTAATGGATTGTTTATTCCGCTGCAGTCGTTGATCTAAAACTTGTTGTCTATTATATTCTATCAGTTATTATACTGTTGAAGGCTAATGATAATTTATTATGCATTATCTTAGTCATAATATTTCTTACTGGGCTAGTTGAGCTCACCCTTTCTTTCATTGTTCTCTTCAGAAAATGAGAATATAACTGGGACGAGTCGGGGAATGGAGTGATGGTCCAGGATAAATGGCTTTAGTAGTCCTCACTATTCTACGGAGTAATGTGATAATAATTGTAATGAGGACACCATTGAGTGTGGATATTGTCTAGATGACAATATTTTGTTTAAACTCTCAGCTATGTTTTGCCGTATTTTACACGACTGTTGTATAATTAAGTTGTATTTGAATTTATGTATCATGTATCTGGCAACTCAAGATGGGTGATGTATACCTGTTTTGGGGGCGTCAAAGCTTAGGTATATGATCCTTGACTGAGATGTGAGACAAGAACTAGGAGGGGAGCACTACTACAAAATAGTAAATAGACAATGCTTAAACCACAACGTTTTTTATAAAAACGTTGTGGTATTTTTTTTCACAACGTTTTTTAAAAAAACGTTGTAGATATATATGTAAAAATGTTATCTATTTAAAAGGGCATTTTTTAGGTTTTAATTAGATAACGTTTTTTTTAAAATGTTGTCTATGAACAAAAACACGGAGCAAAAAAAAGACACGGAAATGAAACACGGAGCAAAAACAAAAAGACACGGAGCAACATATCCTCTTTTTCCTTAACACTCTGCCCCCAACATATTCTTTCTTTCAGGCTTCAGGCTTCAGGTGAAGATTACGAAGACGAAGAAGAAGGGGAAACAGTCACCGTGGAATCAAGATTTCTTTCCGAAAGAGCCAAAATGAAGATCATGTTCTGTTGAATCTCCACAGAGAATGTTCCCCTTTGAGCTCACAATGTTTTAATCAAGGGAAATACCAAGACGAAAGAGCCGCTGATCGTTTTAGAAATTGAGGCCCTAAAAATAGCAACCTCAGTCCAAGAGTTGCTTCAGGCGGCTAGTATTGCTAATGCTCGGCTTCGACGGCGGCTCGAGATTTTTGATTCGGTTAACTTTACTCTTGATTCCTGCTTTGTTTTGAACTCACTTTTCCTTGCACTCATCTTACCAGTTTGGTTGAGTTTTTGAGTCCAACCTAGTCACCCATATTTCAGCAACTTATGTATTTAAATTTTGGTATGACTTGTCTCACTATATTTTCATGTAGAAAGTTTTCTATCTTTGAACCTTGGTATGACTTGTCTCACTATATTTTCATATAGGTTCTTTTATTGCCTAAAATTTGGTAATTTTCCAATTTTACTAATTGGACATGGGTTACATTTGATTTGTCTGGCTAAATTTGGAATTCAGTGTGGGGAATCAGGAATGTGGGTGAATTCTAACTTAGGGATATTTGTCTGGGTAAATATGGCATTCAGAGTGGGGAATCAGCAATCTATCATTTTTTTGGGGATCTTGGTAAGGTATTAATTTGTCAACCAGGTTTGGAGTTCAGAGATTACTAAAATCAATCTGTCATTTTTTTGTGGTTTTGTCTTTCTTCTGGAAAATCTAGCAGAATTCCAATTATTTGCAGTTAATTCTCATGGGTAAGAAAACCCCTTATTGTGGATGATATATTAAACTAGGAATGAGTTGTACTGGCTTTACTTGAATGTTTACTGTTTTTGTGGTTTCGTCTTACCTGTTTGATGAATGTATTCTGTTTCGGTTTATTCAGCAAGCAATGGCTTCGCTTTTATATCTGTTTGGTTCACAATCACTACAGTCACCTCTATAAGTCATGCCATTCTACTGCCGATTCCCAGTATACTTTAATTTGATGCAAAAGAATATATCAAGCATTTAGTCCTGTGATCATGTCACCTGTTGATTGTTGATAATTATTACGGTATTAAATTCTTGACTGGCTGCTCTTGATGTCACCTATTGATTATTGATAATTATTACTGTATTAAATTCTTGATTGGCTGCTCTTGATCTTAATTGCCTTTTACATGTTTTGTCTGCAGTGGAACTGGTCAGATTGGGAGGGGAGCAGGTATGTTTGACACTTCTTTGTAGGTTTCAGTTATTTATTCTATTTTGTTGGATACTGTTGATGTAGGAGTGAAACTTGTTGGTGCTATAAGTTCTGTTATTTGACTCAACTAAATTTGGGTCTGATTTGAAGTTCAATAGATCACTTTACAATGAGTAACACTTCTTTAGGGTCAAACTATAATGCAAAAGTTAAGAGACTGAGGGACCGGTAGAATTTGTGAGAACATTTTCAAAGTTTTAGAAGTTGGTATCTGCTAGTGATGTATTTCAGTTTAATTATTTGTTTACTCCAACACTTGTATCAAGTGTGACAACAGTTTCTATGGGGAATTATTCAGAAAGTACCCGAGCCATGCTTCGCTTGGTAAGAATTGAAACAGATCCAGCAGACAGAACGCAGCTCCGCATGACGGTTGGCTCTGGGGATCCTACACTAACATACGAGTATATATGTATAATAAATCCAGATGTATATGTGTAGCTTTTGTCACAACTTGGTTCATCATCTGACTATCTGTCCACAGGTTGAAGGAGTTTATCAAAGAGCAATTAATAAGCATTCCTACAGCTCCCCAGGCACTTCCACAAGCTCCACCAACCAATTTACTAATAGCAGATTCAAATCCTGGGGCTATGAGAAATTGTCCTTATCCTTGTTTCAGTCGTACTGTCTGTCTGCTTCATGAAACAATCCCATTCCCTTTTAATTTAGTTTGTAAACCTGTCATGGACTATGAATTTACACGTTTTTGTGGTGCAAATTGATTCTACAGCTTTTCGTTCTCTTTTTCCACTACTGCATATTCTGCGATCCGGAAGACGATACATATTTGGTGTATTTTTCTGTGACTTAGATCATTTTAATAATTGAACTATTTTCATCTTTTGTTAATACTAGGTTTGCTATTATGGGCAACATTATCGTTGTTTTGCATACAGTCATGATCATGAGCATTGGGTTATGTATGATGAGAAAACTGTTAAGGTAAAATTCTTATAATTCGGTGATTAATTATCTTGTATTTCATTTCGTAGTGTCACAATCCATTCATATTTCTTTTTGGTCTAGGTAATTGGTGGTTGGGATGATGTTATTACCATGTGCGAAAGAGGGAATTTGCAACCTCAGGTTCTTTTCTTTGAAGCTGTAAACTAGTTTCACATGGAACTGATTACACATTTGATGAACTGGAGACTATACAACCCCATATTACACATTTGCAATTTCTGATGTGGTCTATACAAGTTCTCAGATTGTCTTGTGCTTGACTGCCTAAAATCTTGCCATGTTGATACAACCCCAGATTGCCTTTGTTTACTAAACTAGGCTACAAAGCAAAAAAAAACTATTTTAATTCTTTGTTATGTTATTGCAGGCAGTGGAAGAATCTCTTAGGAGTGTTAATCTTTTCAATGGAGGAGTTGCTGACAAGCAGGCTGGAAAGTACAGTGGAGGTATGAAGAGGAGGTTCAGTGTTGCCATATCACTAATTGAAGAGGAGGTTCAGTGTTGCCATATCACTAATTTAGTTTCACTTGTATTTTTTAATTCATGTTATTTCACAATCAATACTTGAGACATTTGAAATTGTAAACAAATGGTATTATTGGGATGTATTTTGAATGGTTGATACATTTTGGTTTTAAATTTAAATGAGAATTTAGACCTTTTAGCTATATATCATGGCATTGCAGATGCATTGGTAATATAGGTGAACCACAATATTTTTTTTTCTTTATCTACAACATTTTAAAAATGTTGTATAAATTGGTTAAAAATGTTGTCTGATATACTAAACTACAACGTTTTTATTCAGAAAATGTTGTGGAATCATACCTATTACAACGTTTTTAAGCATCTGCTAATTTTTGAAAAACAAATCTACAACGTTTCATAAAAAACGTTGTGTATTGTGCTTAACTATAATGTTTTTAAAACGTTGTGTAAGGGTGTCAAATAGATGAAACCCTTAACCACGACGTTTTCCTGACTGAAACTACAATGTTTTTTTCGCGTTGTCTATTTACTATTTTCTAGTAGTGGAGAGACGGAGAATTCCTTCGCTAGTATGACCTACCTAAGTTTATTTGGTATTTAATTGGTCGGTCAGAGTATATGGATAATATGTGACATGTCAATGAACCCTTGTTTTGTGACAGTATTTAAAAATGACATCTAAAAATATTGAGATCATCAATAAAGCACATGAGACCGTTGAGTCACCAACAATCAATACCCAAGATAATGTGCAAAAGGAAGACAATAATCCTCAGGTAAACAATAACACGATAATAATTGTACCGGTGACAACGGCCATCGGAACAATGATACCCATCGTGGGGGAAATTATCATGCCAAGAATGGTAACCACTTCGGTGGTAATCATGGCCAAGATAATAGGAGTGGTAATTTCAAGAAGAGAAGGTTCAACAACGATGGAAAGATAGCAGCACCAACACCCGTTTTCAAGGAAGGAGAACGACCAC
The DNA here is from genome assembly GCA_016801055.1 of Panax notoginseng. Classification (NCBI taxonomy): domain Eukaryota; kingdom Viridiplantae; phylum Streptophyta; class Magnoliopsida; order Apiales; family Araliaceae; genus Panax; species Panax notoginseng. The sequence goes on along the minus strand of CM029015.1, from coordinate 82,435,605 downwards.
CAATTGTATGCTTCAAATTCGGAGGGGAGGGACACATCAGTCCAAACTGCGTGATGCAGTCTAAAGCATGTTAAAATTGTGGGAAAGAAGGTCTCCTAGCCCGATTTTGTCGTGCACCAAAGTTAAGTCCAGCTGGGACGGTGGCACCAAAGGCGGATACGGACAAAACAAAGTCGGTGGTTTCAGGAAGAGCGTTTTTCGTGACTTCTCAAAGAGTGAGTAACCCAAACGAAGTTAGCACGGGTTAGTTAATTATAAATTCTTACGAAGTCTATACCTTATTAAATACCGGTTCTACCCACTCTTTTATCTCTCTTGCTTGCGCTTAGCGTTTAAATTTGACTCCGGAGAAATTAGACTTTGACTTATCGGTTGAAACTCCATTAGGAGAAACCTTCGTTACCTCCACAGTTTATAAGTCTTATTTGATTCAAATCGACACTTTCACGTTACCTGTCGATCTTATCTCTTTGAAAATACTTGCCTTCGATGTGATTTTAGGAATCGATTGGTTAACTACTCATCATGCTTTTCGTAAGGTTGTTAGAACCTGTTATGCCAATTCAAGCAACCAAACCACTAAAGTCAATCATTGTCATATCAAGCCATAAGTAAAGAGCAGCGATCCTTTCGTTGTTAACTTCCTTGTATGGAATGCACTAAAGCCAGACTTTCTATCGGGGAAGCCGTGAATAATGGTGGCAAGTTGATAGGTTTCAATGTGACGTGCTATCCAAGTCTTAGGATGAGAGTCACAAATTTGAATGATATTTCTATCGTTAATAAATTTCCTGACGTATTCTCGAAGACTTCTTGGTCTACCCCTAGAGCGTGAAATCGAATTTTGTATTGACCCCAGTACAAAATCTATTTCTAAAACCCTCAATTATTTCTTCACCCAAAATGAATATAGTATGCGCCAAAGATGTTAGCTCGAGCTGTTGAAGACTACGACTATACCATTCAATATCATTGTGGAAGAGCAAACGTGGTAGCTGACGCGTTGAGTAGAAGATCGTATGCGTTTACGAGTGCGATGTTGTTAACAAAAAAACCCATTTCGTATAACTAACAAATGATGAAGATAGAGTTAAAGACTCTAGGGACCGACGTGGTCATATTAAATATACGAGTAGAATCGACTTTAATCGATAAAGTTAAAGCCGCTCAAGCTACATACTCAGAGCTGATGAATGTGAAGAAGAAGGTTCAAGAGGGCGTTATTCTAGAAACAAGAATCGATGAAGAGAGGAAATCTTAACCCTCGCTTTACCGGCAAGTATGTCGCGTGTTCATAACGTTTTTTTAGTATCGTTGTTACGTAAATATGTGGACGACCCGAACCACATTATTGAATTAGAACTAGACGAGATATCAAAAGATTTAACGTATAAGGATCTACGTGTTAAAATCTTGGATAAGAATGATCATATTCGACGCTCAAAGGTTATGCCTTAAGAGTTAAAATCTGAAATGAAGTCAAGGTATCCTCATCTTTTCGGCATACCAGGTACGTACATAAATTTCGAGGGCGAAATTTCATAAGGAGGGGAGATCGTAAGATCCCGAATTTTATGAAATGAAAGTATTCAAATTTCTTATAATTATTATTTTATTTCGTAAATGGTTAAATTGATAAAATGTTAAAGTTAAGGGTGATATGTGAAAATTTTTACAAAGTATGCAAGTTGTTATAAAATATTTGTTTGGTCGGGGAATATTCTTTTTGTCGGGAAATATCCGTACGACGGCACAATCATTGGTGGACCTCACAACGGAAGTATTATCGTAGTTAGAAAATGACAGAATTATCTTTTTATAAAAATAACGGCAAAAGTGTTACCGTTAAAACTGTTTAACTATCCGGTAGTAAAAGTACAGTAATACGCATGGTTGCATAGTAGCATACGGTATTGATTATTGATGCTTACGTAAGAAGTCACTCAGTTATACTCAATTATTGCTACAGTAATTGCTGCATCATATCTCTCATATTATTGATTTAATTATTATCATTGTATCATCTGTATAATATTTTATATTATTTAATCAATAATTGAGACGGCAAAGTTATTCATATTATTATTTGCAATATTGATAATGTCTAAAAGTTCAGTCAAGGAGAGGTTTGGTCACCTAATTACGCCCCAATAAGGAGAAATCCTTATCGGAAAGCCCCATCTTTCCTGGGAACAACCTGGTTGTTAAATATTATGAATTATAATATTAATGATAAATTAGTTCGTGTTGATTAAAGATGAAATTGATAGTTCCATTGTGTTAGAATTATTAGTGTTAGTGAAAATCGACATTTATTTCGATAATAATTGATGTCTGGAAGTTATCGGGTAATTAACAAGATAAATGAGCAATTAATTGCTATTAATTCACATGCCTATAACTATGTGTTCACATGTGTGTACTATTAATTCATATGATTTACTATTAGGAGAATTGGTGCAAGATGGATAATACTTGCATGACTAAATTAGAAATAGAGGTATAGTTGAAGGTATTATACTATAATTAATTTTTTCACATGTTTAGAACTATTGAGTCACATGATTTATTATTAATTCACATTATTTACTATTAGGGGAGGTGATGCAAGTTTGATAATACTTGCAGGACTAAATTAAAAATGAAAAAATAGAGGAAGGTATTATACTGTAATATTTTGAGCCCCAAAACGTGCAATTATCGAAACTATATATTTTTATAAATAGAATCTCATTCTTCCTTCATTTCTCACCAATTCACTAAAGCTATAAAGCAATTATTATAGAGAGAAATTATAGAGAGAAAGAAGAAGAGAAGTCTGTAACCTCACAATTCCAGTATCTAGTTTTCTTCTAAGGTAAGGGGTATTATTCTTTCGTATTCATGAACAGAGCTTCTGTTATTCCGTTCTTTATTATTATGTTGGAATAACCTGTCTATGCGAAGTAGCGCATACATGGTGAAATTCTTTTGTTATTTTATTCTTTATTATTATGTTGGAATAACTTGTCTATGCAAAGTACCACATACAAGGTGAAATTCTTCTATTATTTCATTCTTTATTATTCTGTTGGAATATCATGTCTGTGCGTATTAAGCATGACCTGATTCCATTATTTATTATTCGGTTGTAATAACATGTCTGTGCTGTCTATCGCATGCCTGGTGAATTCTTCTGTTATTCAATTCTTTATTATTCTGTAGGAATAACATGTCTATGTGGATTACCGCATGCATAATGAATGACCTTTCGTATTCATTCTTTTTTAAATTTTGAAAATGATCAGTCTACGTGGATTACCGCATGGCGGATGAAATTCCATTTATAGTTTCGTACATTCTATTATACTCGCATGAGATATCATTTCTTTTGTACTCGTCATGAAATATCATTTTATTTGGTATTTTATTTACGAGTTACTATTCACGGGTTACTATTCACCCAGTTACTATTCACTCTAGTATCATTCACTCGGGTATTCGGGACACTTTTCGTGTCGGAGTACTATTCATGGGTTACTATTCATCTAAATTACTATTCACCCGAATATTATTCACTCGGGTATTTGGGGTACTTTTCATATCGGGGTACTATTCACGAGCTACTATTCTTGAAGTACTATTCATGGGGTAATATTCACGGGGGACTATTTCCCTGAAAATAAATATTTCTTTTCTGTCCAAATTATTTTTGGTACATGAATATTATTCTTGAATTTTACTCCACAAAGCAGTATCATGTTGACAATTTGGACGTTATTGATTTCTAGATAAATTAAATTATAAATCTTTAAAATTTATCCTTGAACTTGTTTTGTTGAATTATTATGTCATTGTCATCATCATGCTTATATTATGATGAAAGTTATCTTTGACTTACGTGCAGAGATGGACTTGGTATGATTATGACCAGGGATTATTCGGTATAATCATGACCGTAATGTAACGAATGTTGTGGTGAAAGTCCTCATTGGCCTGTTGTTCATCGATAGACAGTTGTTGGTATGATTATGACCAGGGATTTTTTGGTATAATCATGACCACTGATTATTACATGAATATCCTTGGTCGTGGTGCAAGGATGATTTGATTTTATTTATTAAGCTGAGTCTCAGCGATAAAGTTGATTAAAAAAATTTTAAATTATAGAAGATAGTAGATTTTATGCTCTACTTGACTCTTCTAATGGATTGCTTATTCCGCTGCAGTTGTTGATCTAAAACTTATTGTCTATTATATTCTATTAGTTATTATATTGTTGAAGGCTAAGGATAATTTTTTCTGCATTATCTTAGTCATAATATTTCTTACTGGGCTAGTTGAGCTCACCCTTTCTTTCATTATTCTCTTCAGGAAATGACGGAATCCTCAACGTACTACTAATCTGGTACGGTATCATGACGTCATAAAAGAATTTTTAGTTTTCTTTTAGATTATGAAGAAGGCCAATTAAGTTGGCTAAATTATTTCGATTGATGTTTGAGATGTTGATAAAAGTCTAAGCTATTTGATTCGGCTAGACGACTGTTGAAAAATATTTATGAAATTCAAGCATTCTTGAGTATTTGTGCCGAACCAGATTGCTCTGGTGCGGATTCAGATGTGGAAAAACTGAGGTAAACAACCCTATAAGGGGACATGTTTTCGAGGACACTGGTTCCGAGCGTAACGCATATAGTCGTTACAACACACTACGTTGCGGCCCAACGTAGTGGTATAATAGGCTGGCCACCTAATGTACACGTGAAGGGTGTTTTCAGTCTTTGTGATTGATAAACACTCTAGTTTGCAGTGTGAAGGATTTTGTTGAAGCATTTGTAAACCTAGAGAAGAGTTCACGGTCTTGTGACCCCTCATCATAATTTGGAATCTAAGATTATTCATACTACTTTCCGATTATTGAAAAATCATGGAAGATTCTTATTCTTCTTAAGGATGAATGTAGTAAGTAGAATGTTCCTTAGAAAGGAGAATGTGGTAGAATGCAAGTGAGCAAGTTATAATAAAACTTCCGAAAAAAGAATGGATAAAATTATTCAAAAAGAATATGTAATTTTCGGAATAGCACCGAGTAGAGGAGGTTTCGGTGATTCCGAGGACGGAATCCGTATAAGGTGGAGAGGATGTAAGAGCCCGAATTTTCAGAAAATATTAAAATATGAATTTTGTAAATAAAATTTGTAAAGCATGAGAAGGGTTCGAATAAGAATATATATATATATATATATATATATATATATATATATATATATATGTTGTGAGGTATGTGGAATGGTGTTGTATGATATAATGAAAACTATGCAATAAGTGATTTATGTGTTATAAACATATTATTATTATATATTTGTTGTTTATTGAAGAGGCGAGTTATTTGAAGTAAAGAAGATGGATAGAAATCTATCTATCGATATTAAATAATTTATTTAAAATTATGTTATCATAGTAAGTTGGTGACGTTAAATATCTTTCATAATCACCAATTTTTTTAGTATGTACGAGTAAGTATCAAGTTTAAGGCAGTGCAACCATACCCTTTAATGGTGGATGTATAGAAACTGAGTTAAACGATTCCTTCAGAGAGCGAAGGTATATACGAATTAGTAACCGATCTTACTCACTGTGAAAACAGTGTAGACGAGACGGAAACTAATTTGTTCGTTGTTTATGGGAAACCACTCAGTGTACTATATTGAATACTATTAAAAACTCAATATGTGCTAGGTTTAGACTCGTATATATATACGTTGTTGACGAGAGAAGAAAATCGATATATCTTTAGATAAATATTGGTTAAAGATTTATTGATTAATATTGAGATATGGTTAAATTGTATAGATTAAAGAAAGAAGAGTTGAACTTGAAGTTTAATCAGTAAATTATTGAAGAATGTAGTCATTGGAGATTTATTTTGGTTAGTATAATGAGATAGCATGTATGGAGCATGTTAAAGGATTTGCGAGTTAAGTTCTATTTCTGTTAAAGCATAACATGTTTGTACTGGCTCTTGGCGCTGCGGTGCCGTGGCGCTACGGCCTGACACCTGACGCTGTGGTGCAGTGGCGCTGCGGCGCGGGACTTCAGTTCTGGAGTTGGCGCCGCGGCGCGAGACCCCAGAATCTATTTCCCAGTTCGCGAAGAACACTGAGTTCAACGAAATCAACACATTTTTAACACTAATTTCACCAAATTACACACACCCACGTGTTATAATTTATACATAAACATAACCCAACCTTTGTAAAGTGATTTTAACCCATTAAAACACATAATCACAGAATTAAAACATAAAAATTTTCACTGTTCTTGATGTTCTTGAAGTATTGAACATAAATTCCTAAAATTCAACGCCACGGATTCGTTATAAAGCCAAATCCGTTCATTTAAAGCTTGGTCTCTTCGTATTAACATGCATAACAACATACAAGTGTAAAATTTAGGGATACTATATGATTAATACATAAAATATCACGTATAAGGCCATATGGCCAAAACCCAAACTCTGTAATTTTGAAGCAATCATATATGACGTAAAATTATGAATTGATGATATGGAATCATGCAATATATAAAACATGTTATGCTACTCGCATTATTACATATATCATATAACAACATAATTTCTCAATTACAAAGGCATAATAGAGGTTTTGAAAGCCATATTTCTATGAAAACTAAAAGATGTAAATTATAAATTTGGGAAGGAGAGATTACCCAGAGTATAAGGTATATATAGGAGATGAATTGAAACTCTCCCTCAAACTTTTCTCAAACACCAAGCAAACTTTCTCACAATTCTTCTCAAACTCTCTCTGGTATTTTTATCAGACTTAGAAAGATAATGAAAGAAAAGAAAAATACGTCGTATTCAACTAGGAAGGATCAGACGCGCGTTGGTGGTCAGTTACCCAGTCATGGGTTAACTGACCTTAACCCCTCTTAGTGCCTTGTTTGGTTAGCAACTAAGTTAAAAACTCTGTATTTTAATAAAACCTTTTATCATATAGTTTAATTCATGTCACACTCCTTTATAAAATAAACTCATATCTTATTTAATTTAATATAAAATAATATAATAATCTATCATAATTTCACATAATCATATAATTAATTTTCTCATTAATTAATAAATGCCAAATTATTAATTCTCTAATTAATAATTAAATTAATCTAATAACATCATGCTTAATTAAATATTTTATTTAATTCAATAAGCTCACATAATTACATGTTTTGAATAATAAAATTCTCCACATTAATTTACTAAATGTAACACATATAATTAAATTAATCTACCACAATTGCATCAATTTAATATTTAATCCAATAATTAAATTATCGAAAAAATATTTATTTAAATCAATAAATATTAAAATAAATTACAAAACTCTCGTTCGTCACATCTTTCCCCCCTTAAAAAGATTTTGTCCCCAGAATCACGACTCAATAAATCTCGACCCGTTACATTCTTCCTCCCCTTACAAAGATTCTGTCCCCAGAATCGCTTACAAATAATTAAGTAAATAAATGAGGGTAATTCTTTATCTTATTCTCTTCGAGTTCCCACGTAGCTTCTTCAGCGTTGTGGTTCCTCCAAATTACCTTAACAGAAGGTATTACTTTATTTCTCAGAACTTGTTCTTTTCGGTCAACAACTTGGACAGGGATTTCTTCGTAAGATATGTGTTTCTCAAAATGTAGGGGTTCATATTCAATTACATGCTTGTAATCGGGTTTGTAGGGTCGTAACACAGAAACATAGAAATCGTTGTGGACATTCTCGAGTGCTGGAGGTAAGGCTACCTCGTACGCGACTTCTCCGATTCTTCTTAGTACTTCAAAGGGTCCAATGAATCTTGGGCTCAATTTTCCTTTCTTTTCGAACCTGATGTTCCCTTTCTAGGGAGAGACCTTCAAGAAAACATAACTACCTGATTCAAACTCGATATTTTTACGATGTGGATCAGCGTATTTCTTCTGTCAATCTTGAGCCGCTACCAGTCGTGCTCGGATCACTTTGACTATTTCTGCCGTCTGCTGTACGAGTTCTGGCCCTAGCAATTGTCTCTCACCAACTTCATCCCAATACAGTGGAGTTCTGCACTTTCTTCCGTATAAAGCTTCATAAGGTGGCATGCCAATACTAGCGTGGTAACTGTTGTTGTAGCCGAACTCTACTAATGGTAGGTGATCATCCCAATTTCCATTAAAGTCCATCACACAGGCTCTTAGCATATCTTCTAATGTCTGAATTGTTCTCTCACTCAGTCCGTCTATTTGAGGGTGGTTAAGTTGTACTCATTCGCAATTGCGTACCCATGCATTCCTGAAGACGTTTCCAGAAATTTGATGTGAAGCGCGGATCCCTATCTAAAACAATTGATACCGGAACTCCGTGCCTCAAAACAATCTCTTTTACGTATAGCCTGGCTAACTGGTCTAAGTTAAATCTTATTTTGATTGGAAGGAAGTGTGCAGATTTCGTCAGTCGATCAACGATAACCCATACTGCATCGTAGCCTTTCTGAGTCGTCGGAAGGCCAACCACGAAATCCATTGTAATATGTTCCCATTTCCACTCTGGAATTTCTAACGGTTGTAGCAATCCACTCGGTCTCTGATGTTCCGCTTTCACTTTCTGACAGGTCAGACACTTGGCAACACATTCTGTAACATCACGCTTCAAATTCGGCCACCAGAAATGTTGTCGAAGATCTCGTTACATTTTGGTACTACCAGGGCGAATCGAATATCGTGAACTATGAGCCTCGCTTAAAATATCCTCCTTAATCTTTTGTACTGGCGGTACCCAAATTCTACTCTCAAATCTCAGTATTCCTTCCTTATCCATCTTAAATCTCGGTTCGGTCCCTTCGGATATCTTCTTTGCCACCTTTTTGCATTCATCATCCTGAAGCTGAGCCTCCTTCACTTTATCTAGTAGAGTTGTACCAGATTGCATCTGAAATAGTTTCTCATCAATCTCCATTGGATACTTCACTTCCAATTCCAGTTTCTCCATTTCTGTGATTAGCTCCTCCTGAGCAGTCAACATCATCAATTTCTCACGACCCTTTCTACTTAAGGCGTCGGCAACTACATTCGCTTTACCCGGATGGTATAAAATATCACAGTCGTAATCCTTAATTAATTCTAACCATCTTCTTTGACGTATATTCAAATCTTTCTGTGTGAAAATATATTTCAAACTCTTGTGGTCCGTATATATCTCACACTTCTCCCCGTAGAGATAGTGCCTCCAAATTTTTAAAGCAAAAACAACTGCAGCTAACTCCAAATCATGGGTAGGGTATCCCTTCTCGTATTCTTTCAACTGATGTGATGCATACGCGATGACTTTACCGTTTTGCATTAGCACACAACCAAGTCCTTTATGTGACGCATCACTAAAAATGACAAAATTGCCTGTATCATCCGGAAGAGATAACACAGGTGCCGTACTCAACCTCTTCTTTAATTCTTGAAAGCTTTCCTCACACTTCTCCGTCCAAACAAATTTCACAGCTTTTCGAGTTAAATTTGTTAATGGAGTTGCGATCTTGGAAAAATCTTGAATGAATCTTCTATAATATCCCGCCAATCCAAGAAAGCTTCTTACTTCTGACGGCATTCTCGGCTGTTCCCAGTTAATCACGGCTTCTACTTTGGATGGATCTACCGAAATTCTGTTTTTATCGATCACGTGACCAAGAAATTGTACTCGCTCGATCCAAAATTCGCATTTTAAAAATTTAGCGTACAACTTCTCTCTTCTCAATACTTCCAATGTTAACCTCAAATGTTCTTCGTGTTCTTCTTTGGTTTTGGAATATACCAGAATGTTGTCTATAAATACCACCACGAATTTGTCTAAAAATGGCTTGAACACACCATTCATTAATCCCATAAATGCTGCAGGAGCATTCGTTAGACCAAACGACATTACTAAAAATTCGTAGTGACCATATCGCGTCCTGAACGCTGTCTTTGGTACATCCTCTGGTCTCACCTTCAGTTGATGATAACCACTCCTCAGGTCTATCTTGGAAAAGTATCTTGCTCCGTTTAATTGATCAAACAGATCGTCGATTCTTGGTAATGGATATCTATTCTTAATCGTGACCTTGTTCAATTCTCTGTAGTCAATGCAGAGCCGCATCGATCCGTCCTTCTTTTTCACAAACAACACCGGCGCGCCCCACGGCGATACGCTCTGTTGAATGTACTTTTTGTCCAGCAATTCTTGTAGTTGGACCATCAGTTCTTTCATCTCTACTGGTGCCATTCGGTATGGTGCCTTCGATATTGGAGTGGTTCCGGGTGCCAAATCGATCACGAAATCTACCTCTCTATCAGGTGGAAGTCCAGGTAAATTGTCTGGAAATACATCGACAACGTCCCTCACAATCGGTATTTCTTCTACCTTCGGATTCTCTTTTCGACTGTCGACTATGTAAGCTAAGTATCCTACGCAGCCTTGTCTTAACAACCTCCTGGCCTGCATCATCGTCAGATAACTCGCTTGTCTAGGCGACTTGCTACCATAAAACACAACCTTTGACGGAGTCATAAGGTTAATACGCTTCTTCTGGTAGTCAATTACCGCCCCACAATTGGATAACCAATCCATACCCAAAATAACGTCAAATTCCCCAAGCCGAATAGGGATAAGATCTACATTCATGATATTACCCTTAATATCCACCCTACAGTTCTTAAACACGTACTTAACAGGAATTATCTCTCTATTCGCAAATTCTATATTCATGGGATATTCCAACTCATCCATAAGGAAATTTAAACTATTAGCAAAGTCTTCGGATATAAAGGAACAAGTAGCACCCGAATCAAATAAAACATAAGCATTAATTTCATTGATCGGAATGATACCTGACACTACCTCACGAGATTGGATTGCGTCCTGCACTGTCATATTGAAAGTTCTAGCGGTCGGTCGGTTTGTTGCAGGTGGTCTGGTAATGGTTAAGGTATTTCCACTGCTATTTCCACGGTTAGCTCCTTGCACTGCTCCTCCTGATCCCTTCTTGGGGCAATCTCTTGCTAGATGATCCTTAGAACCACAGTTAAAATAAGCACCCTTCTTTGGGGTTGGACAATTTGGTGCTATGTGGCCTTCCTGACCACAATTGTAGCACACTCGCTTCCCTTTCATGCAAACTCCTAGATGAGCTTTTCCACAGTTTGAGCACGCTTCAATTTTCTTCTTCTACGCTCTTTGTTGACTTCCAGCTGACGAGTTATCCGTCCACTTCCTCTTCTGATTATGAGTAACCCCAATGTTACTCCCACCAATCTTGTTATTTCCTTCACCTTCACTCTTCTTCTTCTTCTGCTCTTGATTGTACTTGGTCACCGCATCGCTCCCACCTTCAGCGAGGATGGCCTTTTCCAGTACTCTGGCAAATGTGTTTATCTGAAACATTGACACCTTACTGTAAACCCAAGGCTTTAGTCCTTGTTCAAATCTTCTGGCCTTTCTTTCGTCAGTGTGTACTTGGTACGGGGCAAACCTTACCAACTCATCGAATTTAGCTCCGTATTCAGGTACGCTCATGTTTCCTTGCTTCAGTTCCAAAAATTGAATTTCCATCTGATTCTGCGAACTAGTTGGGAAGTACATTTCGAAAAACATTTCTTTAAATCTCTCCCACATAATTACACCTTCACCTCCTCGCACTTTGTTTGATTGCCACCAATAGCTAGCCTCAGACTTCAGCATAAATGTTGTGAAAGCGGTCTTCTGGTCTTCTCTAACCCTAGCAACGTCGAATACTTTCTCCATTTCCATGACCCACGTTTGAGCCTCGATTGGGTTCCTGGAACCTTTGAACTCTGGCGGTCCCACCGCCTTGAAGTCTTTAAACGTTATGGTTGGTGTTGCTTGAGGTTGATTGTTCATTGCTCACGTTAGTAAGTTCACCAACTGCTGAACAGGATTAGCGTTGGCGTTATTGTTATTATTGGTTGACTCTTCATGAGCCGGTTGGCGTTGTTGTCTTCTCCTAGGCGGCATTTTCTGTTAAATACACGCTTATTAGAACTTTATTTATTTTTCTAAATAGTTAAGGCATTACTCAACAATTTAACATATTCATTTATCACATCATCTCAAACAACTTAATATATTTAATTCAACTCAAAGTTTTAACATCAAACTACAGCATAACTGTTATTTACATCAACTATCCTGGAATAAAGAATCCACTGGATTTAAAATATTAACTTATTCCTTCATTCATAAACACATCAGAATTTACATATAAAAACTAATTAAGTCTTTCACATAATTAAACATATTCTAGTCTTGTCTATCAAGGTGTTGAATAGCCTTGCCACGCTCCTCATCCATGATACGAGACATCGTCCTGCAATCCAACATATACGACGGAAGTCCTTCGAACTGGATGGGGGTATCTCAAAACTCGTTCCTGAGCCTCATCTATTGCATGATTAAGTGTGGAGTATGTCTCTTCAAGCTTTGCCTTCTTTGCACGACTATCATCTTCTGGACGATCAGCTCGACGTGATTCTCTTACCCATCCTTCCTCTACTATTTTCAGTCTTCTGGAGGTTTCTTTCAGTTCCTTCTTCAGCTTCTCTATCTCCTCGGTCTTATCTTCTGTTTGACCCTTCTCATGGACCAATTCCCATTCTACATTTCCCAGCCGTGAGTGAAGAGTCGAGATCTCCCTCTCCTTCTGCTCGAGAGTAGACTGCTGAACGGTCGCTCGCTCAGTCAATTCCTAAACCTCGTCTTGTAATTCCACGTTACGATCGTATAATGTGTCATACATCTCTGCATCAACGGTGTACCATGGTAACTCCTCTTCTTCCTCTTCCTCATCAAACTCCTCCTCAGGATCACTCTCGGGCACATGCTCCTAACCAATAACGGTGATTAATGGAAATGACTCCCTCTGAACTAACTATTCCCTAACAACATGTATGTCTCGGGTCTCCTCCTCTGTAGGTACTATAGGTAATCGGGGTTCTTCCTCCCCAACTTGACTAGCTTCTCCAACATTCGTCATCCTGAAAATAAAATTTTAAGTTTTAGTTACTAAGTCGTACTAACGATCACATAAATTAACACATAGACACATAATATATTTTATTATCTTCAATGAATTACCAAAAAATCATTTCTTAAAACTCGATAAGAGTTTTCCTTTACTATCTTCTTTCTATAAGGTTACTACCTAAGGTTGTTCCCCCACCTAAGGTTCAAAACCTACAGCTCTGATACCAACCTGTGACACCCCATAATCCGGGTACTTCCATTCCACGGGATTTGGTGTTCACTGCACAAATATCATCTATCTATCTACCCATAATAAATGCAACCATGCATTAAATAGAAATAAAAAATTTCCCTTAAGGGTTACAACATCTGAATAATAATGCAATCCCAGGTTAAACTAACCTTAAACATCTGTGCGGAATTATAAATAAATAAGTCTTAAACAACATCTTTAACTTAAGTCTTAAACAAATACATCATATAAAATAACAAGTCATATCAAATAACAAATCTCCATCATTTGCTAACTTTGCCTTTGCCCTTGCCCTTACTAGTGGAAGGTTCGTCAGCTCCTTCGTTCTTAACTGCAATGTTATTATTAAGCAGGAGTGAGCACAAATGCCCACAAGTATAAAAATGAAATAACAGTATAATAACATGCGAATAAATCAAAGACATCTGAATAAAAGCTCAACTTTTGAATTAAGAGTGAATAACAAGAATCAAAAGAATTATGAGGGTCATAAGACCTTGAACTATGTCCTAGGTTAACAAGGGTTTTACTTGAAACCTTTAACAGTCATAAGACTATGGACCTTCTTCTCGTACTTAGGGGGATCAGCCCTTAGTACCATACTGTGCACAATATCTTAACGCTAAAGCGTAAATAATCCCCTATATAGGGCTGTTCATCTCAGTTTGACATTCGAGTCCGCACCAAAGGAAATTTGGTTTGGAAAATTCTTCAAGGGTTCGAAAATTTAGAACGCTCATCAACTATGGACTAGTTGAATCATTAAGGGTTCACTAGTCTAATAAAGTTCAACAATAATGATATTCAATTTGAATAATAATAATCTCAAAACGTATACAATAGAGCAATTATTGTATAACTAAATCATACTTTGAAAAGATAATCAATCTTTAATATAACATTTGAACTTGAATAATGACAATGATAATTTACTCGAGGTAAATAATAAACTTGAATAATAATGACAAGTAGGGTTAGGAAACTTGCTCAAATTTAAGAGTTTAAGTTTAGGAAACTTGCCTCGTGCGTGGATTACACTTTAACTAAGCACGTTCTTTGAATTAAATCCTACATACCATTCACATAGACAATACTAGTTAATTATAACTTAACTAATCATCATAAACTCATTCTCTTCGTCTACTTTAATTATTGATTATACTTAGTCAAATTATCACATTTACGGCCACATAATATCACTTCATAAATAATAATTTAATTGTGTGTTCAATAATTTAATACACATGTAATTATGTTATTTACATATTTAAACAACTATTTTTATCATCACATTATACCTCTAACATGTTTACATGTTCATTACATTAATCCACTAACACAACGTTAGACTTAAACATTTTTAATATCTCCTTTCAAAATTTTCTAGGGAGTGGCGCTGCGACGCCACGTTTGTACTGGCTCTTGGCGCTGCGGCGCCGTGGCACTACGGCCTGACACCTGACGCTGTGGTGCAGTGGCGCTGCGGCACGGGACTTCAGTTCTGGAGTTGGTGCCACGGCGTGAGACCCCAGAATCTGTTTCCCAGTTCGCGAAGAACACAGAATTCAGCGAAATCAACACATTTTTAACACTAATTTCACCAAATTACACACACCCACATGTTATAATTTATACATAAACATAACCCAACCTTTGTAAAGTGATTTTAACCCATTAAAACACATAATCACAGAATTAGAACATAAAAATTTCCACTATTCTTGATGTTCTTGAAGTATTGAACATAAATTCCTAAAATTCAACGCCACAGATTCGTTATAAAGCCAAATCCGTTCATTTAAAGCTTGGTCTCTTCGTATTAACATGTATAACAACATACAAGTACAAAATTTAGGGATACTATATGATTAATACATAAAATATCACGTATAAGGCCATATGGCCAAAACCCAAACTCTGTAATTTTGCAGCAATCATATACGACGTAAAATTATGAATTAATGATATGGAATCATGCAATATATATATATATATATATATATATATATATATATATATATATATATATATATATATATATATATAACATGTTATGCTACTCGTATTATTACATATATCATATAACAATATAATTTCTCAATTACAGAGGCATAACAGAGGTTTTGAAAGCCATATTTCTATGAAAACTAAAAGACGTAAATTATAAATTTGGGAAGGAGAGATTACCCAGAGTATAAGGTATATATAGGAGATGAATTGAAACTCTTCCTCAGACTTTTCTCAAACACCAAGCAAACTTTCTCACAATTCTTCTCAAACTCTCTCTGGTATTTTTATCAGACTTAGAAAGATAATGAAAGAAAAGAAAAATACGTCGTATTCAAATGGGAAGGATCAGACGCGCGATGGTGGTCAGTTACCCAGTCATCGGTTAATTGACATTAACCCCTCTTAGTGCCATGTTTGGTTAGCAACTAAGTTAAAAACTCTGTATTTTAATAAAACCTTTTATCATATAGTTTAATTCATGTCACACTCCTTTATAAAATAAACTCATATCTTATTTAATTTAATATAAAATAAATATAATAATCTATCATAATTTCACATAATCATATAATTAATTTTCTCATTAATTAATAAATGCCAAATTATTAATTCTCTAGTTAATAATTAAATTAATCTAATAACATCATGCTTAATTAAATATTTTATTTAATTCAATAAGCTCACATAATTACATGCTTTGAATAATAAAATTCTCCACATTAATTTAATAAATGTAACACATATAATTAAATTAATCTACCACAATTGCATCAATTAATTATTTAATCCAACAATTAAATTATCGAAAAAATATTTATTTAATTCAATAAATATTAAAATAAATTACAAAATTCTCGTTCGTCACATACTTGGTCATTAAGTCTAATTGGTTACCACACTTACTTAGCCATTAAGTATACTTGCTCCCTACTTTGGATCATCCATGGTTTGCCTCATGGTTCACACTTACCCATTGGATACTTACTTGGGATTCACATTACAAACACTTGGGTTTACACATTAATTCTATTGGACTTTCATATTAAATCATATTGAACTTGTATATCCCACATAATCCACAAGTCCACACAAATAGCTTAAAGCCTTAGGACGTATTCTATACGTATTATTATCGTATTCTAACTTGTATACTTATTCAACATATACGACATATCATCATCCATACATACTCGTATAATACCTCGTATCGTACTCGTATTCATTACCTCATACAATACCTACGTATTATACGATTATCGCTTAATTCATTATACACATTTAAATTCCTTCTCGGAAATCACTTTTCCCCAACCATTAGGTTTTTTAAGTCCGCAGGCAAAAAACTGCGTTTGCCATAACTAAAATATTATTAGATAATCCATCTGATCTCGATATTCTATCGTTATGTATTTCTCAGAAATTCAAAAATAATTTCCGAGCAGAAATACGTGATGTTTTTCGAAAAATTTCTCGGAAAGCTTTTATTTTCGTCTTAGAAATTCAAACACTTTAATTCTATCAGCTGAAATACTACGACATTCCGACATATCTAGGTTATAGAACGACCTTCATCTTATTATCACATATAATATAATTTTATTCATTATTAAATCAAATAAAATTATTTTATTATTTACTCGATTTTCTGGGGCGTTACATGACCGCGCGGCCGCACCGGCTGCCAGTCATGTGTACTAGTTTTTGTAATCTGTTCCATTCTAAACATGCTACTTTGGTTATTATAAACTTATAAACAACCCTGACATGATGTAGAATGAGGTTGTTATGCATATAGTAAGTCATGTTAGTTGACTTTAGTTAATTATTCAAAGATGTAAAAGAGTTGAAAACTAGTTTTGATAAACTTTTTGTCAAGAACATGTTCTGACCGTGGTTGTGAGTGTATCAGGATCTGATATACCTTAAAATGTAATCAATATGTTAAGTTACATTGTTGGAGATGGTATAGTGTATTCAAGCTTGATTTAAATGAAGATGCAATTAAAAGATCATAATAGCTACGGGTAAACGAACTAAGTGTACTCTAAGTTTTGAACTTTAAAACATACTTATGTGAACTATGATATGGTTATGGAAGCATGATATGGGATGTGTGAACTTACCTTGCATGCTTGAAGAAGTTTTACAAATGGAAACTTAGAGTTTCAAAATGGACATTGACTTATTATATTCGTTTTGATATTCTGATCTTGTAAGCATGGTAGTATGGTTTTGAAATGCATGTCGGACATACTAACTTATGTATATAAGCATGATCATGTTGAACTTATTAGTAAGCTTCACTAAATATGGACTTGAACGTGAATATTAACATACTACTTTGAGAGTTAGAATATAATATTTATGAACATGTTTGATGATACTCCTAGACTCACTCATGTATCATAAATATATATGTACCATGGTTAGGTATCGTAATTCAAGTGAAGCATAAACGAAGCATATTTTCAAATCAAAACGACGCTAATTACACATATGTGATGTGAATACTCACAAGCATGTCTAATATGAGTTATATGACTACCTTATATGTTTAAGAAGCAAGCATGTTAGACTTTGTAGTTTCATAAACCTTGAATGGCCTTAACTTATTGAGATGTTCAACTTAGAATCATATTATGAAAGACGGGACCTAGATTGAACTTAAGAGATATGAAAGGACCCATGACATGTTAATATATGTTACGTGTGTATGGATGGGCAAGCTAGGCCAAGTAAGTGATTGCTCAGCTCTGGTTTGAACTAACACTACTACAAAACAGTAAATAGACAATGCAGAAAAAACGTTGTGGTTTCAATCAGAAAAACGTCGTGGTTAAGGGTGTTATCTATTAGGCACCCTTACACAACGTTTTTAAAACGTTGTAGTTAAGCACATTCCACAACGTTTTTTAAGAAAAAAACGTTGTAGATTTGTTTTCCATAAATTAACAGATGCTTAAAAACGTTGTAGAATGTATGATTCCACAACGTTTTCTGGATAAAAACGTTGTAGTTTAATATATCAGACAACGTTTAGACACTTTCACACAACGTTTTTAAAATGTTGTAGATTAAAAAAAAGAAAAAAAAGGTTGTGGTTCACCTATATTATCGATGCACCTGCAATATGCTAATGCCATGATATATAGCTAAAATTACAAAGAATATTAATACCATACAATACGTTTACATCCCAATAATTCTTTGTAATGCCAATTACAAAGAATATTAATACCATACAATACGTTTACATCTAAATAATGCCAAACTATCCATACATCACAAATTCACTTTTCAATATAATTACTATTATATTGAATTGCGAATTTGACTACATCCACAAAATATACCAAACTATCCATAAAATTAAACTACTACCTAATTAAAATATCCATAAAAAACCTGTAATAGAAAATAACAAAAAAAGATCTATATCACTGAACTGTAAACCTATACACCACATGCACAGTGTAAAATGGGCTGTAAGCTAAAATTGAAGCACTAGAGAGATGGGCTTCCTATAAAAGTGAACTCTATTTAGAGACCAACAATAATGTCACAATCATAAGAGAGAAGAGACGAACCAGAAGCTACATGTTGAAGCTGAAATATTTTAACTTATACAAGTTGAACCTGCATCAAATGAGTACATCCAACAGAAATACAACTAGGAAATTTGTAAAGGCACTTACGAAATAAATGCGACCAATCAAATACAAATTTATGACCAGTTATCAAGCATCATGCCTTTCTCATGATTATAAACATTTTTTATAGTTAATATGGCACCAATTGGGTTAATTGGGTTGATGTAATAGACACACTGAATATTCTCATTGGAATCAACCTCTCCACTTAAAAGGCAATTGAAGCTAATTGAAAAACTGCAGTGTTTGGTACACTAATCAATTGGAATATGCCAAATAATTGCAACGAATAAAATGGCATGGCAAAACTCGATATTTATTATCATTATTATTAGCAGATCAACTTATTAGAAATATTACCTGCTTCAGTGACTTGATCATTGGGACCTATAGATTTCTTCCTTGGCATGGTCTCCTCCTCAAAGCGCTCCCGCTCATGAAGTAGAATGCTGAGATACTTGTACATATTTCTCTGGATCATAAGCTTAATATCTTGTATTTCCTCAATTGTGAATTTGTTCCGATACAAAAATTCCCTGGAACCAATTTCCCACAATCCTATGTCCCCAACATTGGTACCAACTGTTGCAACACACATGCAAATTTTAGTATACCAAAAGCCAGTAAAAATAGACTCAAGACGCCATATAACTTAACAAAAATTAGATACTTTGAGGGACAGGTTCTACTTATTTTTCCAAGAAAAATTCAACCCATTATTCATGTCACTAGCCATTCGATAGCAATTATTACTTATTAGGAACAAAAGACCAGTAATAAGTGGAACTAACCTTGATGCCCAAAGAATGCCATTTTTTAAGAGCTTCAGGTACGTCATCAAAAACTACACCTTCTATTTCACTATTCTGAATCCTGTTTGACATATATGACCCTGCATACTTATATGTTTAGCCAAATTTTAAGGATACCTCGTGCATAGTATTGTAGTTTATCTGCAGTATAGAAAGTAACACATAGATGAAAAT
The DNA here is from genome assembly GCA_016801055.1 of Panax notoginseng. Lineage (NCBI taxonomy): Eukaryota > Viridiplantae > Streptophyta > Magnoliopsida > Apiales > Araliaceae > Panax > Panax notoginseng. The sequence goes on along the minus strand of CM029015.1, from coordinate 82,415,667 downwards.
GCAAAGAGACAAAATAAAGATATGAATTAGAAAGAACTAAAAACATTCACCCACGCCAAATAATCATAACAACAACAAAGGATATACTATAATTGCTATATGATAACTGAAGCTATATTTGAATTTAAGAAAGTGAAAGAAAAAAATAATCATACCAATCCACCAAGTTTGTGGTTGAATTGTTGTTGGTTGGATTGTTGATAACGATTGCCCTTTTTAGCTCTCTTTCATACAATAACGGTGCCACCAAAATCCGAAGAATCCAACAAGCTCTGTCCATGATTCCAAGCAATGCCTATAACTGCATAACCATGACCCTGCGGTCATAAAAATTCCAATCAGTTATAAGAGAAGACATTGGTAATGTAACAGAACCTTGTATGCAAATCAAATAGACCTGTAGCTTGTTTACACATGTATGCTTTGGGCGAGTTAAGTCACAGAAGTAGACAATCTAATTCTCACATTTAGTTACATAGATGATTAGACATGAGATCATCTCATACTTACAAAAATATTTCATCTCAGGTAAAATGTTATTTCACCTACAAGATGCAATAACATGTTCAATCAAATGTATTCGTTATACTGTGCAAGCTTACCTAAGTTGGCAAAATTAATTAGTGCTTATCATGAAGCATCATTGTGCTTAACTGTCCATTCCTTCATAAATGTAAATAAAAACCCAATCAGAATTGTGTAAAGAATAAAATGTTCAACACACACAGAGGATGTACTAGAAATGTCCGCATGAATGTGTTGTAGAGAGAGAGAGCATACGCGAAGCTGGGTCTTAAAAATTTCCTCAATCCTTCAGAAAAATAGAGTTCGGTATAACCATATGAGTAAGGCAACAGCTCCTCCACCTCAATCCTAGAGGTTGAACAACTCGTGGTTTTCCTCAACTAGTTATTCTCTGACTCAACCTTGGCCCAAAATGCCTAAGACATGTCTCATAATCAAATGCCTAAGACATGTCTCATAATCATCAGCTGCACCCTCGGCCGAGAGAGCATCATTGATAGCATAAACATTACCAGGGAGAATTGGACCCTGCCAGAGTAATGAGAAAGGTACAGGGTTACACATAATTACATATATGAAGATAGGCATAAAGTCGCATCATAAATGAAAAAACTATTGAACTATTGAAGAAAATGCTATCAATTTCCAATGAGAACAATTTTTTGGGCAGGGTGTTGGGGGCCATAAAATTAAAACCAAATTATAAACCTTCTAATGAAAATGAGATTCCACATTCTCCCCAAAGACATAATTTTGATTAATGAAAATCATGCACTAGATAAAATAAAATCTGTTAATTAAGACAAAACTGAATTCAAAAATACGTCTAAATTTTTAAGATAGATGAAAGAACAAATTATTTATTTATGTATAGTAAAAGAGCTCTAGGTCATGAGTTTATCCAATCCAAACTTTATCATTTTCAGTATAGTAAGAAAACACAAAACTCATATATATAGGCCTATAAGATCAAACACTACTAAGTCAAACCATAACAAAGATATCAACATATGCTAAATTTTTAGGATTGGATTACAATAGCCAAGTGAAATATCTAGCTACAGAAATGCAACAACTTAGGCACATAAGTTTATCAATTAATTTTGGTATAAAGATTGGAATATTCTACGCCAACAAAAAGAAAAAAAAAGTGTACCTTGGATAGAAAATTATCATAAGCGAGCAAGTAATTGCTATCTGGGTGATCCTTAGGAACAACTCTTTCGTCCACCCAACACACATGCCATTTCGACCAGTCCACTGAATTAATATACGGCTGCTCCACTAATAAACTGAAATTTTACATTCCAATTCTTTATTAACTAACAGAGTACTAGTAATACTAGTAAAACATATTACTACCTCACTTCTACCCTCAAAATAGTGTTGAATTTTGTAAATATTAAGGATGTATATTTTGTAAATTAAGAGGTAGCTAGTTATGTAGTGGTGACATGATAATTTTTGGTGTGCAAAATATGGAGTAATTAATATTAAACGAGACAAGGGTAGGAAGAAAAAATGAATTAATTTTGAGAAACCTGAGTGAATTAAACAGAGAACCACCGGAGAAAACAATAGAGAAAACACCTCTTTCTTTAGCAAATTTATCCGACAAATCGGCGATGTATTTCGCCAGCGAGACCGCCAAATCTTTTTTAGAATCGAACAACTTCACCTCTCCTTTGCCTTTATTAGTTGCCATCTCAGCCGTTGATGTTTTCGTTCTACACTCAAATTTTTTAGGATTCACGCCCATGGGATTTAGGAATCGAAGGATTTGATTCAAGAATACTCATAGAGGTAAGGGTTTTACCCTTTGATGTTTTCCCTCTATCTGAGAAGAAACCCCAAAATCGATACCCAATCTATGGAGAAGCCGATTCGAATGACGGTTAGGCTTGGGAGTCACTATCATCCTTCTTCCCTTTGAACTGGTTGATGACCGATACTGAATCCCCTCTGGTTTTGGCCATTTGAATAGGAGAGAGAAAGTTAATCGGGTTAATAAACCCTAGTTTTCGTGAGGAGTAGAGAAAGAGAGAAGTGTGAGATGAAATATGAAAACTTTTGACAGAAAAAGAACTATTTAGGATTTGTAATTTTAAGTTTTCACTTCTGTCTAAATTATTGTAAGCTCCGTATTTTTCACATACATAACGCTTTTTAAAAAAAATGTTATCTATTTAAAACTAAAAAATGCCCATTTCAATAGATAACGTTTTTTCATACGTATCTACAATGTTTTGTTAAAAAATATTGTGAAAAAAAATATCACAACGTTTTTTATAAAAATGTTGTGATTTAAGTGTTGTCTATTTACTACTTTGTACTAGTGTAAGAGCCGCGCGGCCGCGCGTCTCCTTAGTACAAATCAGGCGCGGGCACGCCCCTCTACAGAACTTGGAAAGTGACTTTTGTTATTTCTAAAATATGTAGCATGCTAGTATAACTTCATTATGCTTATTGATGTCCATGACACACTGACAGAGGTAGCCTTGCATGTTAACACCTATCTTAGCTTGAATTGGCAAGGTGTTTTTAAATGATAAAGTCTAACGATAGTTCCGAGCTACATGATGACATACGTATAAGATTATGCGATTAGAAGAATAGCAATATATGTTAGCATTGATAAAGTACACTTGTGTATGATAGTAAGTTAAGATAATAGGTGTATATGTTGAACTTATATAAATAATGTGATTATACATGAATAGGATATCATAGTGCATTGGATTGATATTAAGCTTTACTTTGGTAAACTACGCTTGAGGCAGGTATCCTAAACTCTTGCATTACCTTATTCGTCGGATATCGTGAGCAAACCTTATATCTTTGAGTGCAAGTTATCTTACTTTCTCGTTCAATTTAGCTAGTATGTTAAGACTCTTGAGAAAACTATTATTCATGTTAAACTTGGTATTGTTCTTGAATATTGTGAAAGTGTCTATGCCATTTGATTCGGCTAGACTATATGCATGTTTATAAAACTGTCCAATCCAATTGACTGGTGCGAAAATCTTAAAAACTGAGTTGAACAACCCTTATAGTAAGAGGAGTGTTTATTGTTGGAAGCCCCAACACACGTGTGAATATTACTGTGGTGTTATGCATAACATAGAGTATTGTAGACTGATCATCTATCATACTTATTTATTTTGGGTTATCAGTTTAATATTGGGAATTCTAGTAGATGTTCAATAGTCCTTAGTGACTGCTTAGTATAAATTATTTATCTAGTTAGATACATTGATAGTCTTTGAATTCATATATATCTGTTGATTTATATTGAATTATCGTTCTTATTCTAAGGAGTTGATTCAAGAATTGTTGATATTCATTATTCATGATATTATTCTGAAATCCTGAACTATCTTATAGATGATACTTGAAAAGTAGGTTTTATACCTACGTATCTAGTATCTATTAATTGAATTAGTTGCTTAAATCTAAGTTTTGTAGTAACTTTGCATGCATTGTGTGTTCATTTCATACATTTTATGTTATTTTGTAGGCTATGACATGACATTGGCATGAAGAAGCAAGTAAAAGTAATTTGAAAATCTTTTGGACTAAAATATGCAAGCAAGTGCAAGAAGGGAAGATTACATACTAATCACCCAGGGCGGGGTGCACCACATCAAGCACACAAACGGCATGGGGCGATACTATACCAGTACATACTGATCACCTAGCGCGGGGCGTGCCATCTCAGGCCTACACTTGGCGCGGGTGGCACCACTCGGAAACGCCAAGCACTAAAGGTGATCTAATTGCATCATACTCGGCAACAACAATCTAATAAATCCTTCTTACACCCAAACTTCCCACTTCTCTTACAACTCAACTCTCCCACTACCCCATAACTCCTTTAAATTCTATAACTCCAACTACACCACTTCTCCTTTTCCTTTCCAACTTCTTCTCCAATTAAACCCATAAACTCTACAACTCCCAACTTGTTAGGGTGTCCATTAGAACTATAAATACTTGATTTTAACTTAGATTGGGAGGCTAGTTCTAAAGGATTTTATTAGATTAGATTAGAGTAGATTAGGAGCAAAACCCTAGTTCTTATGAGATTTGGAGATTGAAGCAACTTGAAGACCATTGAAGATCGAGAGCAGGAGCTTGAGGAAAATGGAGATTTACTGACAACAAATTTATTCTTCACTCTAATCTTATTCTTATCTTTTAATGTGTATTTAAGTGTGGATTCTTAGATTTAATTCAATGAACTAATTCTTTGTTTGAGATTACAATGGATCTTATTGTGTAGTTTATTTTAATATGATTCGCTATCAATTATTATGTTCTATTATGAGGATTGTCTATTGTGATTTGGACTTAATTATTTAATTGATTGGCCATCAATTACCGTGATAATCTATATGAAATCGGAAGAGGAGTATAGATTTAGATCTGATCATGATAGCATGTGTTTGTGATTTCTGCATAGATGGAATTCATGATTCGTGTTTAGGATAGAGATATACATTTACGCTATATGTAATCTTATAGAGGACTTGTGCTTTAAATCCTTGTTAATTGTAATTCATATAGAGATATAGCGGATTAGTTAATTAGGGTGTCTTGTTTAATTCTATCATCTATGAATTTAAGTGAGTATGGGTTTAATGCATCAAGAGGTGATTTTATCTGTTTTAGTGTTCTTGATTAACAATTCAGGATAGAGAATAATTGATGAGAACTGTGTTAACTTAAATGAAGCAATAAGTGAAGTTGTGATTTTAAATCTCTGTAATCTTAATTTAACTAGTGGAATTTAATAGTAGTTTAATTATATAATTTGAAATTCATTCGTTTAAATAAGATTGAGTTGATTACGGGTTAGCACTTGGTGATTTTATTAAATAATTTCTCGTGGGAATGATACTCTACTTACACTTTATTACTTGTTGACCACGTATACTTGCGTGTTGTGCATAATTAGATTTTACCCAACAAGTTTTTGCCGCTATTAATTTCAATCAAATTATTCTTAATTTAAATATTTTTATTTTTAATTCTCTTCCTATATTTGTCTCTTTTCAGGTACCATAGATGACTTTGCGTATCAATGGCCATACACGAACATGGCTCAACCAAGGGAAATAGGGATTGATGGACTTAATATATTTTCTGTAGAGTCAGTACAAATTGAGGCAAATTCGAAGACGTTAGAGGTTATCGCAGCCCAACGGAGTCGAAGGATGGCAAACATGACTCAACCAAGGGAAATAGGGATTGATGGACTTAATGCATTTTCTGTAATATCAGCACAGATTGAAGAACTTTCTAGGATGTTGGACGTTATTGTAGCCCAAAGGAGTCGAAGGATGGCAGTTACGTGTGACTATTGTGCTGGCAACCATCAAAGTCATCAATGCACCGTCAGTTTTGAACCGGTACAATATAGTGGTAATTACCTCAACAACTATGTTGATCCTAACTATCATCAAGATTGGGGGTATCACCCAGATTTTTCATGGACCTACAATTATGATGACCAACATTACGCTCTAAATCCATCATATACACCAGAATTTTCATGTCCATCTCTAGTGCCACAAGAAGAAGATAATTAAAGGCTGGAAGAAGCGTTGTCCAAGATCAGAGTGACAAATGAGGAGTGGCGGATTAATCAAGAGAGGTTAAATCGAAATCTAAGGACGAAAATTCAAAATCTTGAGAATCAGATGGAGCAAATGACCAGAGCCTTAAACAACCACCCTCCAAACACTAGGTTTTATGACATGGATGACGAAACTGATGGAGAACCCGAACCGAATCTGTGACTGGATGAGCTACAAGGTATCGAAAGTGTGGAGATAACAGGGGATAATGAAATAGAGGTCGACGAAGATCTAAATGGGTCTCCACCAAAGATCCAAGAGTCAGTCAGATTTGCAAAAGCATGCCCACTTTGTAGTCATGTCATCGGCGAAGCTCTTGATGACATAAGAGCGAGTGCAGTTTTGAATCCATGGTGGGACGAGAAATAGAAGATAGACGAAGAGCCCATTGTGTGTGACAAGCTTTCATGCCCCAAAGTGATCACATACACAATGAAGAAAACACCTAACTACTAGATGTTCATAAATGGGATCCTATCTACAAAAAGCAAGCTGGGTGGGGTTGATTTCAGGCCTATCACTCTGGGGTACCTTTTGGATGCTATAATGCTCCTAATAGATGGAGAATTCCTCAACTTTCGTAGAGGAATTGGATAGTGTTGACCAGACAAAGTCAGGCTGATAGACTTTAAATCAAGTGCTTATTGGGAGGCAACCCAAGTTTAAATTTTTATTTTTATTTTTAGTAGTTAATAAATTTGCCTTTATTAGGATTTAATAAACTTTCTTCTATTGTGTTTACAGGTTAGTCAAGTCTAATCCAAGTGTGGTGCCCGATTCATTCTAATGTGCCTAACCTATTCTCCAAACTTAGCAGACAATGAGGAAGATTACTTTATTTTCAGGGAAGTCCTTTGGTTTACTATTTCCTATTTCATCCATTGACGACAATGTCCAATTTAAGTTTGGGGGATTGTTCTTATTGTTTAGGATTGCATATTTAGTACAATCATGTTGACTGCATATAGTTAGTATTATTGTTTTAGTTTAGTGTTTATTGTATATGTTAGCATGTTATTTAGCTTATCTTCAAAAAAAATTATTTTAAATTGTTGCATTTAGTGTAGATTGTAAGACCCTAAATTTTATGAAATAAAAGTATTCAAATTTCTTATAATTATTATTTTATTTCGTAAATGGTTAAATTGATAAAAGGTTAAAGTTAAGGGTGATATGTGAAAATTTTTGTAAAGAATGCAAGTTGTTATAAAATATTCGTTTGCTCGGGAAATATTCTTTTTGTCGGGGAATATCCGTACGACGGCACAATCATTGGTGGACCCCATAATAGAAGTATTGTCGTAGTTAGAAAACGACAGAATTATCTTTTTATAAAAATAACAGTGAAAGTGTTACCGTTAAAACTATTGAACTACTCGGTAGTAAAAGTACAATAATACGTGTGGTTGCATAGTAGCACACGGTATTGATTATTGATGCTTACGTAAGAAGTCACTCAATTACTCAATTATTGCTACAATAATTGCTGCATCATATCTCTCATATTATTGCTTTAATTATTGTCACAGTATCATCTGTATAATATGTTATATTATTAAATCAATAATTGAGACGACAAAGTTATTCATATTATTATTTGCAATATGGACAATGTCTAGAAGTTCTGTCAAGGAGAAGTTTGATCACCTAATTGCGCGCCAATACGGAGAAATCCTTATCGGAAAGCCCCCTATTTCCTAGGAACGACCTGGTTGTTAAATATTGTGAGTTATAATATTAATGATGAATAAGTTTGTGTTGATTAAAGATGAAATTGATAGTTCCATTGTGTGGGAATTATTAGTGTTAGTTGAAATCGACATTTATTTCGATAATAATTGATGTCTGGAGGTTATATTGATCAATCGGGTAATTAACCGGATAAATGAGTAATTAATTGCTATTAATTCACATGCTTATAACTATGTGTTCACATGTGTGTACTATTAATTCACATTCTTGTACTATTAGAGGAGTTGGTGCAAGATTGATAATACTTGCATGACTAAATTAAAAATGGAGGTATAGTTGAAGGTACTATACTATAATTAATTTATTTCACATGTTTAGAACTATTGAGTCACATGATTTACTATTGATTCACATGATTTACTATTATGGGAGGTGGTGCAAGTTTGATAATACTTGCAGGACTAAATTAAAAATGAAGAAAAAGAGGAAGGCATTATATTGTAATATTTCGAGCTCCAAAATGTGCAATTATTGAAACTATATTTTTCTATAAATAGAAACTCATTCTTTCTTCATTTCTCACCAATTCGCTAAGTCTCACAAGAGCAATTATTATAGAGATAAATTATAGAGAGAAAGAAGAAGGAAAGTCTGCTATCTCACTATTCCAGTATCCAGTTTTCTTCTAAGGTAAGGGATATTATTATTATAGTAAGGGATATTATTATTATAGTAAGGGGTATTATTTTTTTTGTATTCATGAAGAGAGCTTCTATTATTCCATTCTTTATTATTATGTTAGAATAACCTATCTATGCGAAGTACCGTATACATGGTGAAATTCTTCTATTATTCCATTCTTTATTATTATGTTGGAATAACCTGTCTATGCCAAGTACCGCATAAATGGTGAAATTCTTCTGTTATTCCATTCTTTATTATTCTGTTGGAATATCCTGTCTGTGCGGATTACGCATGACCTGGTTCCATTCTTTATTATTCTGTTGGAATATCATGTCTGTGCGTATTACGCATGACCTGGTTCTATTATTTATTATTCTGTTGGGAATAACCTGTCTATGCGGTCTATCGCATGCCTGGTGAATTCTTCTATTATTCCATTCTTTATTATTTTGTTGGGAACAAAATGTCTGTGTGCTATATTGCATACCTGGTGAATTCTTTTGTTATTCCATTCTTTATTATTCTGTTGGAAATGATCTGTCTACGTGGATTACCGCATGGCGGATGAAAATCCATTTGTCGTTTTGTATATTCTATTATACTCGTATGAGATATCATTTCTTTTGTACTCGTCACGAAATATCATTTTCTTTGGTATTTTTCTTTTACGAGTTACTATTCACCCAATTACTATTTACTCTAGTATCATTCAGTCGGGTATTCGGGGCACTTTTCGTGTCAGAGTACTATTCACAAGTTACTCTTAATGGGTTACTATTCACCAAAATTACTATTCACCTAAATATTATTCACTCGGGTATTTGGTGTACTTTTGATGTCGGGGTACTATTCAAGAGGTACTATTCCTGAAATACTATTCACGGGGTACTATTCACGAGATACTATTTACCCAAAAAATATATTTCTTTTTTGTCCAAATAATTTTTGGTACATGAATATTATTCTTGAATTTTACCCCACAAAGCAGTATCATGTTGACAATTTGGACGTTATTGATTTCTGGATAAATTAAATTATAAATCTTTAAAATTTATCCTTGAACTTGTTTTATTGAATTATTATGTCATTGTCATCATCCTCATGCTTATATTATGATGAAAGTCATCTTTGGTTTACGTGCAGAGATGGACTTGGTATGATTATGACCAGGGATTATTCAGTATAATCATGATCGCAATGTTACGAATGATGTGGTGAAAGTTCTCATTGGCCTGTAGTTCATTGATGGACAGTTATTGGTATGATTATGACCATGGATTATTCGGTATAATCATGACCATTGATGATTATATGAATATCCTTGGCCGTGGTGCAGGGATTATTCTATTTTATTTATTAAGCCGAGTCTTAGCGATAAAATTGTTGGAAAACTTTTTAAATCATAGAAGATAGTAGATATTATGTTTTACTTGACTCTTCTAATGGATTGCTTATTCCGCTGCAGTCGTTGATCTAAAACTTGTTGTCTATTATATTCTATCAGTTATTATACTGTTGAAGGCTAAGGATAATTTATTCTGCATTATCTTAGTCATAATATTTCTTACTGGACTAGTTGAGCTCACAATTTCTTTTATTGTTCTCTTTAGGAAATCAGAATATAACTGGGACGAGTCGGGGAATGGAGTGATGGTCCAGGATAAATGGCTTTAGTAGTCCTCACTATTCTACAGAATAATGTGATAATAATTGTAATGAGGACACCATTGAGTGTGAATATTGTCTAGATGACAATATTCTTGTTTAAACTCTCAGCTATGTTTTGTCGTATGTTACACGACTGTTGTATAATTAAGTTGTATTTGAATTTGTGTACCATGTATTTGGCGACTCAAGATGGCTGATGTATACCTGTTTTGGGGGCGTCACATTTGGTATCAAAGCTTAAGGATATGATCCCTGGCTGAGATGTGAGATAAGAACTAGGAGGGGAGAGACTAGGAATTCCTTCGCTAGTATGACCTACCTAAGTTTATTTGGTATTTAATTAGTTGGTCAGAGTATAAGGATAATATGTGATATGTCAATTAACCTTTGTTTGGTCGGGGAATATTCTTTTTGTCAGGGAATATCCGTACGACGGCACAACCATTGGTTGACCCCACAACAGAAGTATTGTTGTAGTTAGAAAACGACAGAATTATCTTTTTATAAAAATAACGGCGAAAGTGTTACCGTTAAAACTGTTAAACTACCCAGTAGTAAAAGTACAGTAATACGCGTGGTTGCATAGTAGCACACGGTATTAATTATTGATGCTTACGTAAGAAGTGACTCAGTTATACTCATTTATTGCTACAGTAATTACTGCATCATATCTCTCATATTATTGATTCAATTATTGTCACAGTATCATTTGTATAATATGTTATATTATTAAATCAATAATTGAGACAAAAAATTTATTCATATTATTATTTGCAATATTGACAATGTCTAGAAGTTCTTTCAAGGAGAGGTTTGCTCGCCTAATTGCGCGTCAATAGGGATAAATCCTTATCGAAAAGCCCCTCTTTCCTGGGAACGACCTGGTTGTTAAATATTGTGAGTTATAATATTAATGATGAATAAGTTCGTGTTGATTAAAGATGAAATTGATAGTTCTATTGTGTGGGAATTATTAGTGTTTGTGGAAATCGACATTTATTTCGATAATTATTGATGTCTGGAGGTTATATTGATCAATTGGGTAATTGACCGGATAAATGAGCAAATAATTGCTATTAATTCACATACTTATAACTACGTGTTCACATTTGTGTACTATTGTTTCACATTATTGTACTATTAGGGGAGTTGGTGCAAGATTGATAATACTTGCATGACTAAATTAAAAATAGAGGTATAGTTGAAGGTACTATACTATAATTAATTTTTTCACATATTTAGAACTATTGAGTCACATGATTTACTATTAGGGGACGTGGTGCAAGTTTGATAATACTTGAAGGACTAAATTAAAAATGAAGAAAAAGAGGAAGGTATTATACTGTAATATTTTGAGCCCCAAAATGTGCAATTATTGAAACTATATTTTTCTATAAATAGAAGCTCATTCTTTCTTCATATCTCACCAACTCACTAAGTCTCACAAGAGCAATTATTATGGAGAGAAATTATAGAGAGAAAGAAGAAGAGAAGTATGCTAACTCACTATTCCAGTATCTAGTTTTCTTCAAAAGTAAGGGATATTATTATTATAGTAAGGGATATTATTATTGTAGTAAGGGGTATTATTTTTTTCGTATTCATGAAGAGAGCTTCTATTATTCCATTCTTTATTATTATGTTGGAATAACTTGTCTATGCGATGTACCGCATACATGGTGAAATTCTTCTTTTATTCTATTCTTTATTATTATGTTGGAATAACATGTCTATGCGAAGTACCGCATACATGGTAAAATTCTTATGTTATTCCATTCTTTATTATTCTGTTGGAATATCATGTCTGTGCAGATTACTCATGACATGGTTCCATTCTTTATTATTTTGTTGGAATATCATGTGTGTACGTATTACGCAAGACCTAGTTCTATTATTTATTATTCTGTTGGGAATAACCTGTCTGTGCGGTCTATCGCATGCCTGGTGAATTTTTCTATTATTCCATTCTTTATTATTCTGTTGGGAATAACCTGTCTATGCGGTTTATCGCATGCCTAGTAAATTTTTTTGTTATTCCATTCTTTATTATTCTGTTAGAAATGATCTGTCTACGTGGATTACAGCATGGCGGATGAAAATTCATTTGCAATTTTGTATACTCTATTATACTCGTATGAGATATCATTTCTTTTGTACTCGTCATGGAATATCATTTTCTTTGGCATTTTTCTTTTACGAGTTACTATTCATGGGTTACTATTCACCTAGTTACTATTCACTCTAGTATCATTCACTTGAGTATCCAGGGCACTTTTCGTGTCGGAGTACTATTCACGAGGTACTATTCACCTAAATTAATATTCAACCGAATATTATTCACTTGGGTATTTGGGATACTTTTCATGTCGGAGTACTATTCACGAGGTACTATTCCCGAAGTACTATTCACAGGGTACTATTTACCCGAAAAATATATTTCTTTTCTGTCCAAATTATTTTTGGTACATGAATATTATTCTTGAATTTTACTCCACAAAGCTGTATCATGTTGACAATTTGGATGTTATTGATTTCTGGATAAATTAAATTATAAATCTTTAAAATTTATCCTTGAACTTGTTTTATTGAATTATTATGTCATTGTCATCATCTTCATGCTTATATTATGATGAAAGTCATCTTTGGCTTACGTGCAGAGATGGACTTGGTATGATTATGACCAGAGATTATTCGGTATAATCATGACCGTAATGTGAAGAAAGATGTGGTGAAAGTCCTCAATGGCCTGTAGTTCATTGATGGACAGTTGTTGGTATGATTATGACTAGGGATTATTCGGTATAATCATGACCATTGATGATTACATGAATATCCTTGGCCGTGGTGCAAGGATGATTTGATTTTGTTTATTAAGCTGAGTCTCAACGATAAAGTTGATGAAAAACTTTTTAAATCATAAAAGATAGTAGATTTTATGATCTATTTGACTCTTCTAATGGATTGCTTATTCCGCTGCAGTCGTTGATCTAAAACTTATTGTCTATTATATTCTATCAGTTATTATACTGTTAAAGGCTAATGATAATTTATTCTACAATATCTTAGTCATAATATTTCTTACTGGGCTAAGTTGAGCTCACCATTTCTTTCATTGTTCTCTTCAGGAAATGAGAATATAATTGGGACGAGTCGGGAAATGGAGTGATGGTCCAGAATAAATGGCTTTAGTAGTCCTCACTATTCTACGGAATAATGTGATAATAATTATTATGAGGACACCATTGAGTGTGGATATTGTCTAGATGACAATATTCTTGTTTAAACTATCGACTATGTTTTGTCGTTTGTTACACGACTTTTGTATAATTAAGTTGTATTTGAATTTACGTACCATGTATTTTGCTACTCAAGATGGGTGATGTATACCTATTTTGGGGGCGTCACATAGATAAGTCACATTGCAAGAACCTAAGTTTTCAGTTGGTTTAAAATTCTTTTGGCCTATGATGAGATTGGAATTACATGATTTTTTTAAATAGTTTTGATGACTTAGGCCTGGTTGTATTGTCATAGCATGATGTAAATCTTTATCTGTTTGAATCTGATGTAATCAGATTGCACTTTAGAGTAACCATTATGATTTGCACAGTGTGAATGGTCACATAATTGTCTTCTGGTGGGAAATGTGTGTTTTAATGAAAGAGATTTAGTAAACAATTAGTAATGACTAGGATTACGCAAAAGCTTAAGTTTGGGGGAATTCATTGGGTATGCGTGCTAAAAAAAAAAGAAAACAAAGAAGAAAAAAAATAGAAAATCCAGAAAAAGAAAAAAAAAATTGATGATGAAAAAACACTGTGGCTAGTCTTGTTTTGTGGCCTTTGCTATTTTGAGTAAATACACCTGAGGGGATGTCTCTACACCTAGCGCCCTAAGACCTATACGGTGTGGGAGTTGTTGGTTGAAAGCTCGCTAAGGTTGCATTGAAAAGCCTAAGGGAATGAGACATTGCACAACCATGTAAAAAATATAAAAGTAATAACCACGGGAATGTGCGAATATCGCCCTCGAGATTAATAAAAGACGAATAAACCCCTTACTGACTCTTAGCTTAGTTGTTGCGTAGTTATGTTAGAACATAATTTGTTTGTTGTTTTTCTTGAGTTAAAACTGTATTTTCCCTCAAAGAAGCATATTATGTGAAGTATTTGTTCTGTAGCGAGTTTAATTGTTGCTAAGCACACACAAACTACATCAGTGATGACAAGTTTTGATTTGCAAAATAATATGCAATATGGCCTTGTTCTTGGTTGGATTCTCTATTTGAAAATTATGTAGTTTCTCTTAGGCAATTCTTATGAATTTCAATCTAGTTGATATTTGGATTCGTTAGCATGTTAGATTAGATGGCATTTTGTTTAGTTTATTGCATTGCATTATGTTGTGTTGCTTGCGGACAAACAACTGTTTAAGTTTGGGGTATTTGATAAGTAGGTTTTATACCAGTTATCCAGTATCTATTACTTGAATTAGTTGCTTAAATATATGTTTTGTAGTTACTTTGCATGCATTGTGTGTTCATTTCATACATTTTATGTTATTTTGTAGGCTATGACATGGCATTGGCATGAAGAAGCAAGGAAAAGCAATTTGGACATCTTTTGGACTAAAATATGCAAGCAAGTGCAAGAAGGGAAGATTACATACTGATCACCCAGCGCGGGGCGCGCCACATCAAGCACACAAACGGTGTGGGGCGCGCTACAACACCAGTACATACTGATCACCCATCGTGGGGCGCGCCATCTCAGGCCTACACACGGCGCGGGATGCGCCGCTCGAAAACGCCTGGCACTAAACATGATCTAATTGCATCATACTCGGCAACAACAATCTAATAAATCCTTCTTACACCCAAACTTCCCACTTCTCTTACAACTTAACTCTCCCACTACCCCATAACTCCTTTAACTTCCACAACTCCCACTACACCACTTCTCATTCTCCTTTCTAACTTCTTCTCCCATTAAACCCATAAACTCTACAACTCCCAACTTACTAGGGTGTCCATTAGAACTATAAATACTTGATTTTAACTTGGATTGGGAGGCTAGTTTCGAAGGATTCCATTAGATTAGATTAGAGTAACTTAGGAGCAAAACCTTAGTTCTTATGAGATTTGGAGATTGAAGCAAGTTGGAGACAATTGAAGATCAAGAGTGGGAGCTTGAGGAAGATGGAGATTTGCTGACAACATATTTATTCTTCACTCTAATCTTATTCTTATCTTTTAATGTGTATTTAAGTGTGGATTCTTAGTTTTAATTCAATGAACTAATTCTTTGTTTGAGATTATAATGGATCTTATTGTGTAGTTTATTTTAATATGCTTCGCTATCAATTATTATGTTCTATTATGAGGATTGTCTATTGTGATTTGGACTTAATTGTTTAATTGATTGACCATCAATTACCGTGATAATCTATATGAAATCGGAAGAGGAGTATAGATTTAGATCTGATCATGATAGCATGTGTTTGTGATTTTTACATAGATGGAATTCATGATTCGTGTTTAGGATAGAGATGTACATTTTTGCCATATGTAATCTTATAGAGAACTTGTGTTTTAAATGCTTTTTAATTGTAATTCATATAGAGATATAGTGGATTAGTTAATTAGGGTGTCTTGCTTAATTTTATCATTTGTGGATTTAAGTGAGTATGTGTATTGTGCATCGAGAGGTGGTTTTATCTACTTTGGTGTTCTTGATTAACAATTTAGGATAGAGAATAATTGATGAGAAGTGTGTTAACTTAATTGAAGCAATAAGTGAAGTTGTGATTTTAAATCTCCATAATCTTAATTTAACTAGTGGAATTTAATAGCAGTTTAATTATATAATTTGAAATTCATTCGTTTAAATACGATTGAGTTGATTACGGGTTAGTACTTGGTGATTTTTATTAAACAATTCCTAGTGGGAACGATACTCTACTTACACTTTATTACTTGTTGACCACGTATACTTGCGTGTCGCACGTAATAAAATTTTACCCAACAGTACTTCGATATTTCAAATTCGTGTTATAAAACTCTTTACCCTTGTTGTATATTACTAGCTGGGCAATTTGTGATCATTCTTGCTTATTTAAAACCTTTCAGTTAAGGCAGAACAGGGAAGTGTCTTTGGAAAAGACAAGGGCAAGGGCAAGGGCAAGGGCAAGGCTATCGACTAGCTTGTTCCTTTATGTTTAAAAGTGTTATGTTGTATTAAGACTATTTTCAGACTATGTTTAAGCTTAAGTAGGATTATGTAATAAGTTTGTGTTTGATATTATTATGTAATCTACTAAGTATTGTAGATTGCGAGACTTAGTGTAATAATTATAATAAATCATTGTATATTATTTTAAATTGGATTTTTCGCTGTGAATATGTAATTCTAGTTATTGTGGTATTACCATGAGAACGTGATGAACCGAATTCGAGTGACCAAGTGGCGGTCCGAATTTGGGGGCATCACAGGGATCATATTCCTAAGCTTTGATACCAACTGTGATGCCCCAAAAATAGGTATACATCAACCAGTATGAGTCGCCAAATACATGGTACAGAATTTAAATACAACTTCCTTATACAATACGACAAAAACGTAGCTGAGAGTTTTTACACGAATAGTCTAGCAGACAGTATCCAAACTCAAATGGAGTCCTCATTACAATTATTATCACACTATCTTATAAAATAGTGAGGACTACTACAGCCACCATCTCGGACCATCACTCCATTCCCCGACTAGTCCCGGCTATGTTCTCATTTCCTGAAGAGAACAATGAAAGCAAAAGGGTGAGCTCAACTATCCCAGTAAGAAATATTATGACTAAGATAATGCAGAATAAATTATCGTTAGCCTTCAACAGTGTTAAATCGACAAAATATAATAAACATCAAGTTTAACTGCAGCCAAACAAGCAATCCATTAGAAGAGTCAAGTAGAACATGATATCTACTATCTTCTATGATTGAAAAAGTTTATCAAATATAGTTTTTCAAATATTTTATCGCTGAAACTCAGCTTAATAAATAATCCACATCACTGAATTATCTATATGCACTACAGGTCAAGGATATTCATTAGTATTATATCCACGAATTATCCATGCACTACGGGCCAAAAATATTCGTGTTACCACCAATGGTCAGGATCATGCCAACAACTGTCCACCAATGCACTACAGGCCAATGAAGACTTTTACCACATCATTTGTAACATTACAGGTCATGATTATACCGAATAATTCCTGGTCATAATCGTACCAATTAACAGTTCATATATGCACTACGGGCCAAAGATGACTTTCATCACAGTATAAGCATGAGGATGATGACAATGATATAAGAATTCAATTAAATGAAAGTAAAGGATAAATTTTAAAGATTTATAATTCAATTTATCCAGAATTCAATAATTTCTAAATTGTCAACATGATACTGCTTTGTGGAGTAAAATTCATGAATAATATTGTAGAAAAAATGCTTTGGACCGAAAAGAAATTAATTTTTGTCATGAATAGTGTCACGCCCCCAAAACAGGTATACATCACCCATCTTGAGTCGCCAAATACATGGTACAAAAATTAAATACAACTTAATTATACAACAGTTGTATAAAATACGACAAAACATAATCTAAGAGTTTTAATAAGAATATTGTCATTTAGACAATATCCACACTCAATGGAGTCCTCATTACATTTATTGTCACACTATTTAACAGAATAGTGAGGACTACTAATGCTATCATCTGGACCGTCACTCCGTTCCCCGACTAGTCCCAGCTATATTCTCATTTCCTGAAGAGAACAATGAAAGAAAGGGTGAGCTCAACTAGCCCAGCAATAAATATTATGACTAAGATAATGCAGAATAAATTATTCTTAGCCTTCAACAGTATAACAACTGATAGAATACAATAGGCAACAAGTTTTAGATTAACAACTGCAGCGGAATAAGCAATCCATTAGAAGAGTCAAGTAAAGCATAATATCTACTATCTTCTATGATTTAAAAAGTTTTCCAACAATTTTATCGCTAAGACTCGGCTTAATAAATAAAATAGAATAATCCCTGCACCACGGCCAAGGATATTCATATAATCATCAATGGTCATGATTATACCGAATAATCCATGGTCATAATCATACCAATAACTGTCCATCAATGAACTACATGCCAATGAGGACTTTTACCACATCATTCGTCACATTACGGTCATGATTATACTGAATAATCCATGGTCATAATCATACCAAGTCCATCTATGCACGTAAGCCAAAGATGACTTTCATCACAATATAAGCATGAGGATGATGACAATGACATAATAATTCAATAAAACAAGTTCAAGGATAAATTTTAAAAATTTATAATTTAATTTATCCATAAATCAATAACGTCCAAATTGTCAACATGATACTGTTTTGTAGAGTAAAATTCAAGAATAATATTCATGTTCCAAAAATAATTTGTACAGAAAAGAAATATATTTTTTGGGTGAATAGTACCCCGTGAATAGTACTTCGGGAATAGTATCCCATGAATAGTATCCCAACATAAAAAGTACTCCAAATACCCGAGTGAGTAATATTCGGGTGAATAGTAATTTGGGTGAATAGTAACCCGTGAATAGTAACTCGTGAATAGTATCTCGACACGAAAAGTGCTCCGAATACCCGAGTGAATGATATTAGAGTGAACAGTAACTAGGTGAATAGTAACACGTGGATAGTAACTCGTAAAAAAAATACCAAAGAAAATGATATTCCATGACTAGTACAAAAAAAATGATATCTCATACGAGTATAATAGAATATACGAAATTGCAAATGGATTTTCATTCGCCATGCGGTAATCCACGTAGACAGATCATTTCCAACAGAATAATAAAGAATGGAATAACAAAAGAGTTCACCAGGCATGCGATAGACCGCACAGTCAGGTTATTCCCAACAGAATAATAAAGAATGGAATAATAGAATAATTCACCAGGCATGCGATAGACCGCACAGACAGGTTATTCCAACATAATACTAAATAATGGAACCAGGTACGCACAGACAGGATATTCCAACAGAATAATAAAGAATGGAACCAGATCATGCGTAATCCGCACAGACAGGTTATTCCCACATAATAATAAAGAATGGAATAACAGAAAAATTTCACCATGTATGCGGTACTTTGCATAGACATGTTATTCCAACATAATAATAAAGAATGGAATAACAGAAGCTCTCTTCACGAATACGAAAGAAATAATACCCCTTACCTTAGAAGAAACTGGATACTAGAATTGTGAGGTAGCAAACTTCTCTTCTTCTTTCTCTCTATCATTTCTCTCTATAATAATTACTCTATAGCGTTAGTGAATTGGTGAGAAATGAAGAAAGAATGAGTTTCTATTTATAGGAAAATATAGTTTCAATAATTGCACATTTTGGGGGATCGAAATATTACAATATAATACCTTCCTCTTTTTCTTCATTTTTAATTTAGTCTTGCAAGTATTATCAAACTTGCACCACCTCCCCTAATAGTAAATCATGTGAATCAATAGTAAATCATGTGACTCAATAGTTCTAAACATGTGAAAAAATTAATTATAGTATAGTACCTTCAACTATAACTCTATTTTTAATTTAGTCATGCAAGTATTATCAATCTTGCACCAACTCCCCTAATAGTATAAGAATGTGAATTAATAGTACACACATGTGAACACATAGTTATAAGCATGTGAATTAATAGCAATTAATTACTTATTTATCTGGTTAATTACCCGATTGATCAATATAACCTCCAGACATCAATTATTATCGAAATAAATATCGATTTCCACAAACACTAATAATTCCCACATAATGGAACTATCAATTTTATCTTTAATCAACACGAACTTATTCATCATTAATATTATAACTCATAATATTTAATAACCAGGTCGTTCCCAGGAAAGAAGGGGCTTTCCGATAAAGATTTCTCCCTATTAGTGCGCAATTAGGATTTATAGATATTGTCAATATTGCAAATAATAATATTAATAACTTTGTCGTCTCAATTATTGATTTAATAATATAAAATATTATACAGATGATACTGTGACAATAATTGAATCAACAATATGAGGGATATGATGCAGCAGTTACTGTAGTAATAATTGAGTATAATTGAGTAACTTTTTACGTAAGCATTAATAATCAATACCGTGTGCTACTATGCAACCACGGGTATTACTGTAATTTTACTACCGGGTAGTTCAACAGTTTTAACGGTAACACTTTTGCCATTATTTTTATAAAATGATAATTCTGTCATTTTCTAACTACGATAATACTTTCGTTGTGGGGTCCACCAATGATTGTGCCGTCGTACAGATATTTCCCGACAAAAAAAATATTTCCCGACCAAATGAATATTTTATAACAACTTGCATACTTTGCAAAAAATTTTACATATCACCCTTAACTTTAACCTTTTATCAATTTAACCATTTATGAAATAAAATAATAATTATAAGAAATTTGATTACTTTCATTTCATAAAATTTGGGGTCTTACAATCTCCCCTCCTTATGAAATTTTGCCCTCAAAATTTACGTACGTACCTGGTATGCTGATGAGATGAGGATACTTTGACTTCATTTTAGATTCTAACTCTTGAGGCATAACCTTTGAGCGTCGAATATAATCCATCTTATCCAAGATTTTAACACATATCTCCTCATACGTTAATCTTCTGCTATCTCATCTAATTCAAATTCAATAATGTGGTTCGGGTCGTCCACATATTTACGTAACATCGATATGAAAAAAATGTTATGAACACGCGACATGTTTGGCGGTAAAACGAGTCTATAGGCCACAGTTTCTACTCAATCGAGGATTTCAAATGGGCCAACTAAATCGAGGGTTGAGATTTCCTCTATTTATCGATTATTGCTTCTAAAATAACGCCCTCTTGAACTTTCTTCTTCACATTCATCAGCTCTGAGTATGTAGCTTGAGCGGCTTTAATTTTATCGATTAAAGTCGATTCTAATCGTATATTCGTTATCTTCACGTGGGTCCCTAGAGTCTTTAACTCTATCTTCATCATTTGTAAGTTACACGAAATGGGTTTTTTATGTTAACAACATCGCACTCGTAAACGCACAGGATCTTCTAGTCAACGCGCAGCTACCACGTTCGCTTTTCCACAATGATATTGCATGGTATAGTCGTAATCTTCAACAACTCGAGCCAACATCTTTGGCGCATTATACGTTCATTTTGGTTGAAAAAAAATATTTGAGAGTTTTAGAAATGGGTACTGGGGTCAATACAAAATTCGATTTCACACTCTAGGGTAGGCCAAGAAGTCTTCAAGAATACATCATGAAATTTATTAACGACAGAAATATCATTCAAAACTGTGACTCTCATCCAAGACTTGGATAGCTCGTCACATTGATACTTATCAACTTGCCATCGTTATTCACAACGTCCCCTACGGAAAGTTCGGCTTCGGTGTATTCCAAGACTTGGAAGTCACCAGCGAAAGGCTCGGGGCTCTTTACTTATGGCTTAATATAACATTGATTGACTTTAGTGGTTTGTATGGTTGAATTCACATAATAGGTTGGTTAGGAATATGAAGGCTAATAACCTTACGAAAAGCATGATGAGTAGTTAACCAATCGATTCCTAAAATCACATCGAAGGTAAGTATTTTCAAAGAGATAAGATCGACAGGTAACGTGAAAGTGTCGATTTGAATCAAATAAGATTTATAAATAGTGGAGGTAAAGAAGGTTTCTCCTAACGGAGTTTCAACCGATAAGTCAAAGTCTAATTTCTCCGGAGTTAAATTTAAACATTGAGCACAAGCAAGAGAGATAAAAGAATGGGTAGAACCGGTATCTAATAAGGTATAGACTTCGCAAGAATTTATAATTAACTAACTCGTGCTAACTTTGTTCGGGTTACTCGCTTTTTGAGAAGTCATGAAAAACGCTCTTCTTGAAACTACCGACTTTATTTTGTCCGTATCCTCCTTTGGTGTCACCGTTCCAGCTGGACTTGACTTTGGTGCATGACAAAATCGGGCTAGGTAACCTTCTTTTCCATAATTAAAACATACCTTGGAAGGTTGTGAACAGTTTGGACTTATGTGTCCCTCATCTCCTCATCTATAGCATCTAACTGGCGGTCGTTCTCCTCCTCTAGAATTTGTTGCTGGTGTCAGTGCTGCTGCCGACGTCTTCCCATCATCGTTAAATCTTCTCTTCTTGAAACTTCCGCTCCTATTATCTTGGCCATGATTACCACTGAAAGTGGTTACCATTCTTGGCATGATAATTTCCCCCACAATGGTTATCATTGTTCCGATGGCCGTTGCCACCGGTATGATTATTATCGTGTTGTTGCTCGTTACCTTTTGGTTGGGCTGGCTCATTTTCGCGCTCTAATAACTGAGCCTTATTCACTACATCTGAATACAAACACAATTTGTGAGAAATGAGGTATTGACGTATTTCGGGTTTCAAACCTCTTAGAAACATTCGCATCATTCGCTCATCATTATCGACCAAATGGGATGCAAACCAGGATAACTTCGCAAATTTAGCCTCGTATTACGACACGGTCATATTATTTTGCTCCAACTTGATAAACTCCACCTCCTTCATGTGACGAATACTTTCGGGAAAGTACTTGTCGTTGAACAGCTCTTGGAACTTCTCTCAAGACATCTTGAGTGCATCAGGCTGGGTATGCTTTACAGATTCCCACCAATAAGTTGCCTTTTCACGCAATATAAAGGTGGCAAAGGGAACCTTTTGCTCCTCGGAACATCCCAAGACATCAAATATCTTGGTGATCTGCTTTAACCACGTCTCCGTCTTAAGTGGTTCTGGCTTTCCCAAAAACTCCGGTGGTCCCAGCTCCTTGAACTGCTTAGCGGTGACCAACCGTGGGTTTCCATTATTTCCACCTATATTTTGAACAGGAGTCTCTGTTACCTGATGTTGTATGAATTGCATAAAGCCTCTGAACATCCCATCGTTCATCATTTGATCGGTGTTGTTATTTACCTGAGGATTATTATCTTCATGTTGCACATTATCCTGGGTATTGATCGTTGGTGACTCAACGGTCTCGTGTGCTTCATTGTTGATCCCAACATTTTTAAATGCCATTTTCAAACACTATCACAAAACAAGGATTAATTAACATATCACATATTATCCCTATACTCTGAACGACCAATTAAATACCAAATAAATTTAGGTAGGTCATACTAGCGAAGGAATTCCCCGTCTCTCCCCTCCTAGTTCTTGTCTCACATCTCAGTCAGGGATCATATCCCTAAGCTTTGATACCAACTGTGACGCCCCCAAAACAGGTATACATCACCCATCTTGAGTCGCCAAATACATGGTACAAAATTCAAATACAACTTAATTATACAACAGTCGTGTAAAATATGACAAAAACATAATCTAAGAGTTTTAATAAGAATATTGTCATCTAGACAATATCCACACTCAATGGAGTCCTCATTACATTTATTGTCACACTATTCAACTGAATAGTGAGGACTACTAAAGCTATCATCTGGACCATCACTCTGTTCCCCGACTAGTCCCAGCTATATTCTCATTTTCTGAAGAGAACAATGAAAGAAAGGGTGAACTCAGCTAGCCCAGTAAGAAATATTATGACTAAGATAATGCAGAATAAATTATCATTATCCTTCAACAGTATAACAACTGATAGAATACAATAGACAACAAGCTTCAAATTAACAACTGCAGCGGAATAAGCAATCCATTATAAGAGTCAAGTAGAGCATAATATCTAATGTCTTCTATAATTTAAAAAGTTTTTCAACAATTTTATCGCTGAGACTCAGCTTCATAAATAAAATCGAATTATCCCTGCACCACGGCCAAGAATATTCATGTAATCATCAATGGTCATGATTATACCGAATAATCTCTGGTCATAATCATACCAATAACTGCCAATCAATGAACTACAGGCCAATGAGGACTTTTACCATATCATTCGTCACATTACGGTAATGATTATAGCGAATAATCTTTGGTCATAATCATACCAAGTCCATCTATGCACATAAGCCAAATATGACTTTCATCACAATATAAGCATGATGATAATGACAATGACATAATAATTCAATAAAACAAGTTCAAGGATAAATTTTAAAGATTTATAATTTAATTTATCCAGAAATCAATAACGTCCAAATTGTCAACATGATACTGCTTTGTAGAGTAAAATTCAAGAATAATATTCATGTACCAAAAATAATTTGTATAAAAAAAAATTTGGGTGAATAGTACCCCGTGAATAGTACTTCGAGAATAGTATCCCATGAATAGTATTCCGACATGAAAAGTATCCCAAATACCCGGGTGAATAATATTCAGGTGAATAGTAATTTGGGTGAATAGTAACCCATGAATAGTAATTCGTGAATAGTATTCCGACACGAAAAGTGCCCTGAATATCCGAGTGAATGATACTAGAGTAAATAGTAATCAGGTGAATAGTAACCCGTGAATAGTAACTTGTAAAAGAAAAATACCAAAGAAAATGATATTCCATGACGAGTATAAAAGAAATGATATCTCATACGAATATAATAGAATATACGAAACTGCAAATGGATTTTTATACGCCATGCGGTAATCGACATAGACAGATCATTTCCAACAGACTAATAAAGAATGGAATAACAAAAGAATTCACCAGGCATGCGATAGACCGCACAGACAGGTTATTTCCAATAGAATAATAAAGAATGGAATAACAGAAGAATTCACCAGGCATGCAATAGACCGCACAGACAGGTTATTCCAACAGAATAATAAATAATAGAACCAGGTCATGCGTAATACGCAAAGACAGGATATTCCAACAAAATAATAAATAATGGAACCAGGTCATGCGTAATCCTCACAGACAGGATATTCTAACAGAATAATACATAATAGAATAACAGAAAAATGTCACCATGTATGCGGTACTTCACATAGCCAGGTTATTCTAACATAATAATATAGAATGGAATAACAAAAGAATTTCACAATGTATGCGGTACTTCGCATAGACAGGTTATTCCAACATTATAATAAAGAATAGAATAATAGAAGGTCTCTTCATGAATACGAAAGAAATAATACCCCTTGCCTTAGAAGAAACTACATACTAAAATAGTGAGGTAGAAAACTTCTCTTCTTCTTTCTCTATATAATTTCTCTCTATAATAATTACTCTATAGCTTTAGTGAATTGGTGAGAAATGAAGAAAGAATGAGCTTCTATTTATAGAAAAATATAGTTTTAATAATTACACATTTTTGGGCTAGAAATATTACAGTATAATACCTTCCTCTTTTTGTTCATTTTTAATTTAGTCCTGCAAGTATTATCAAACTTGCACCACCTCCCGTAATAGTAAATCATGTGAATCAATAGTAAATCATGTGACTCAATAGTTCTAAACATGTGAAAAAATTAATTACAGTATAGTACCTTTAACTATACCTCTATTTTTAATTTAGTCATGCAAGTATTATCAATCTTGCACCAACTCCCCTAATAGTACAAGAATGTGAATCAATAGTACACATATGTGAACACATAGTTGTAAGCATGTGAATTAATAGCAATTAATTACTCATTTATTTGGTTAATTACCTGGATTAATCATTATAACCTCTAGACATCAATTATTATCGAAATAAATGTCGATTTCTACTAACACTAATAATTCCCACACAATGGAACTATCAATTTCATCTTTAATTAACACAAATTTATTCATCATTAATATTATAACTCACAATATTTAACAACCAATTCGTTCCTAGGAAAAGGGGGGCTTTCCAGTAAGGATTTCTCCCTACTGGCGCACAATTAGGTGACCAAACCTCTCCTTGACAGAACTTCTAGACATTATCAATATTGTAAATAATAATATGAATAACTTTGTCGTCTCAATTATTGATTTTCACTGTATCATATATTCCTTACATTCCATAATACACTACAAGAAGAATTCTTAGAGTCAACGAAATTATTTCCGACAGACTACTTTCCGTCGATTTCACCTTAATGCTGACGGAATATTCCCTCGAAATTAATTCCCTCGGAAGTAATATGTATTTTCGACGGATGTCTGTCAAAATTAGTGTCACAAAAGGGAGAGAAAATTTGGTGCCAGCGCCAACCATAATTTTGACATAATGTATTTAATTCCAACAGAAAGTCCGTCGAGAATAAATTATTTCCGAAGGAAATAAAATCGACAAAAATTTGTCAGAAATAACTTAATTAAAACACTAAATCAGTTCCTCCCAAAAATAGTATGCATACAAGTCAATCATGTTTGATGATAAAGCATATACTTTGTAAATAATCTTATTGATTTATTAATAAAAGTATTTATTTATTAAAGATATTTAATTTATCTACATGGTGCTGTTATTTAATATGTGATAAACCTATAGTCTTAAGCAATACTTTTAGAATTATGATAATAATTATGTTAATGAGATTTAAATTCTTAGATAGCTTAAAAATTAAAATGTTCCCAATCGATGAATTACTAAAAAGAAGATTAGTGAATCCAGATAGAATTGTACATACATTGCTTGCTCATTGGATGATGATGATTGATATCATGATCATTTATGTGAAGACACTAAAGCAAGTATTTAGGTGCTTATTGGAGAATAAGTTCACTAAAAGTGGCTCGCTAAGGAATACCTAATGGAGTTTTACTTGCCTGCCAATAGAAATTCCTGAAGTGATAGTAGTACAAGTGATCCTTATACTTGAGATCATCATAGTATCTTGTATATGATAAGTTATATTTTGACATGTTCCTTAAGACCCTTAGGGTATATCAAATGGTATGCTTATGTGTAATAAGTTATATATGGAGATAATGAAAGATTGATAAAGAATCTACCGCTTCTAGTTAAAGAAGAGAAATGTCCTATGTGATTCGATAAATGATAACCTATGAATCCTTGGCCAAGGTGGAATGAAATTAGAAAGGAGTTTCTAATTTGCATTATATAAAGTTGTGCATTTGTGAATTGAAATACATATGATTAAATAAAATAAGACTTGACAGCAAATTTATGTCTTATATTTAATTGGGACATTGTGTGGTCGAAGAATTGAATTGTACAGTAACTATTTACTCAAATATTCTTTTATGATTAATGTTAAAATCTATATTATTTAGAAAGTCGTTAATCGCTAAGGAGAATTATCCTTATTATAGAATAAATGTTATTTATTTAAATAAATTAATATTTTTATTTATTTGTTTAAATAAGATTGGAATTGTTTTAATTAATTTTTTCATAACCGATTTAATATGGAGAACCTAAAGGGTCACACCATAAAAGGAAGAATATTTATTTAAGAAGTAAATTACATAATCGTATTAATAAGTTAAGTGTATTTAATTTAATATATGGTGATAGAGTAAATTAAATAACTTAATATTTTTTATTTATTATTTTAAAAATATTAAATATAAATTAATAAGATGGGTCTTATTATTATTATTACTACAATTATTATTAAGTTAATTTCTAAAGAGATTTGGAAATTTATTAATATAAGTACTCTCATATAATCCTAATAAGATTATGAGGTAAATTAATTAAAAGAGTTTAATTAGTTATTCCTAATGAGATTAGGAAGCCTAATTAATTAAATTAATTAAAGAAGTTTAATTAATTAAATAAAAACCCTATTTCTAAATACTTTAGAAGGGTTCCCTACATCTATAAATAAAATGAGTCTTATTATGGGTAGGGGTTAACACAAGTTATACATTTTATTGCAACAGTTGGGAGAGTACACCTTATCTATAGAGATAGAAAAAATTAGAATTTTGTCAAACACCATTCTTCGCGATTTTTATTTTTCCTTCGTGCATCACCTAAAGAGGTCAAACGCTTGGGTAGCTAAAGTTAATAAAAGGAAGGAATCCAATCCTGCGAATTCAAGAAGATTACAAAGAACTAAGAGTTGAATTTGTATCCGAGAAAGCTTGATTCTACAAGGGTATGAATCTAATTCTCATTCTTCTTTGTTTAGATTGATAATTAAGCACAAAGCATGATCATGGTGATGGTTTGAATGAAAATTTTAAATTATATTTTATCGCATTTTCGCTATGTTTATGTGATTGGATTACGTAATCGTGCTATACACAAACCTAAAAGTGGTATCAGAGCCTAACTTTGTGCTAATTATCGATTTTATGATTCTATGTATATGAATTGATATGCGATTAGATTAAATTTTCTGAGCAAACGAAAAAAAAAATTGTTCTACTACGCGGCGCGGCCGCGCCGCTTCCCAGTTCATTCTTGGTGCGGCCGTGCTTATCCCCAGGAAAGGTTGATTCCGGCTTACAGCTTGGTCGTGCCACGTCCTGATTCATTCTGGGCGCGGTCGAGCCACATGCTAGAATCTAAATTTTTTTATTTTTTTAATTAACATAAATGGTTTATTTAATTGATAAAAGTTTAAAATAAAGATGTTTATTTTATTTGAAATATGATTTCAGATTGCTAAAAATTAAAGAGTTTAGTTTTGATTTGGTTTTTGATTTAAGTAAAAGAGTTTATTTTGTTTTAAAAACTAAATATTAGCAAATTTTTGCCCATTAAATTAATATCGATGCTAATATGGAAAGGATTCATGATTCATGAGATGAATTTTATTTATTGATACATATGGTGATAAGTATGATAATAAATGAGATTGATTATAGACTATTAACCAATGTGATTGAATTTTACTTTTGTTGGATGCATGAATGTATGAGTTTTATTAAATGGAGTCTGCGTACATCATCTTCTCTAATTTTTCTTAATATAAATTATATCTCCCTCTTATGTACTTCCCATTGACTGCTGATCAAGATTTTTATTTATTGTAAATAGTTTTGTAATAGGAATAGTTAGAATTATTTTGAAGAATTGGAGACTAAGATGTAAGGAGCACTTGAAGACCCGTTTGTAATGAAGCCCGAGATTTAAATGTGCTAGTTATATTTAAATTTAATTCTTGTACCCTAGGTTTGACCTCTTGGTTCACTTGTTGGCTCTAGTCACTACTACAAAATAGTAAATTGACAACGCAGAAAAAAACGTTGTGGTCTCAGTCAAAAAAACGTCGTGGTTAAGGGTGTTGTCTATTTGACACCCGTACACAACATTTTTAAAACGTTGTAGTTAAGCACAATACACAACGTTTTTTAGGAAAAAAACGTTGTAGATTTATTTTCGAAAAATTAGCAGATGCTTAAAAACGTTGTAGAAGGTATGATTCCACAACATTTTTTAGATAAAAATGTTGTTGTTTAGTATATCAGACAACGTTTAGGCACATTTACACAACGTTTTTAAAATGTTGTAGATTGACTTCAAAATGTTTTTTTTAAAAAAAGTGGAACAACAAAATTGATAGTTTCATCAAATAATTGAGATAAAACATTTACCACATTCAGCAAAAATTAGCTATGTCGCCGTTTCTTAGCTATCTTTACACATATTAAGTAACATAGCTAATTGCAACACATGAAACATCTGAAGGCACTTTATATATACATAATAATGTCAGTAAGTTACAACCACTGAAGGTCCAAATCTGACATAACACGTATAATAAACCCAATTCAAACAAGTAAAATGTCCTTTGTAATATTAATAGGATGCAAAACAAACCAGAGATTTTACTAAATAACTGTAGCTGCCTCAAGAGTGTGATCAATCTGAACTTTTTGATGAGACTCTAAGACAACTCTTGTAGCTTCCTTGACAGCTTTGTCTATTGACATAATGTTGGTGGCAAACAGGCATGTACACATCAGCGCCACCTATAAGCTCTGTCTGTGAATCATCTATCTTCTTTAAGGTAAAAAAGGCCCGTTTGTCACATAGTTCGCATCGAGCTGTCAGCTTTGTTATGGTATCAGCAAGGGGTATTATGTCAAGCACCGACCCAAAGCTCCTTCTGCGAATAACCTTTTTGAGGTGTCTACTAAACTGGGAACAAATGTCATGCCAAAGCATGAACAACAAAAGAGAAGCATTATTAAATGAAGACACGCCTGTAATTCTTATAAGATATTATAAGGTTATGGAAAAACAAGGATATTCGTTTTGTAGAGCACCTCAAGTAGTCACCCTCTAGGCCAACAATTACTATAGTTTTACCATAATTATCAGCTGCCTTGTAGTAGAAATCATACAGGTCATCAAAGAATTGAGCTTCGTCTATACCAATCACCTCCAACTGTCAGCAATTACCGATAGTTAGAAGACTATTAAATGCACTATAAGTACAAAAATATGAAGACTGATCACAAATTAATTCTACAC
The DNA here is from genome assembly GCA_016801055.1 of Panax notoginseng. Classification (NCBI taxonomy): domain Eukaryota; kingdom Viridiplantae; phylum Streptophyta; class Magnoliopsida; order Apiales; family Araliaceae; genus Panax; species Panax notoginseng. The sequence goes on along the minus strand of CM029015.1, from coordinate 82,385,013 downwards.
TAGGAAAATTGTAGCATTTAGCAAGTCTAACAATCCTTTTAATATTCACATCCATGCTTATTAAACGATTATCTTTAAGTGTTAATATTATATTCCATCTAAGATCGACCAACTGAAGCATCAAATGGCCTTGTACTGCCAGGCTAGATGCTATAGTTGCGGTATAAATCAAATCCAGTTCTCATAGGTTTTAGCAACAAAATCAGTATAATATTGTGTTTTATTATAACGTACTGCTACAAGTAGATGGCAGACAGTAGGTGTGAATATTATCGAATGTAATTTTAACCAGCACAATGTGTAGCCAAGCATAGGAATAAAATCTTATTTTACAACTATTACACTCTACAATAAAATCAATTCTGTATCCAAATCCCACTTATGTGCATTCGGAGGAAAGTCATCTTTATCTTCAACATGTAATTCGCCAAAAGAAAATTGCCATAGAGATTAAATACCCATTTATTAAACAACAGAACAATTCAAAGTTTCTGTTTAAAATGTACCAATAGAAGAAACAAAATTAAGTTCTCACCTCAATTTACGAGTTAGCCTTTCCATTTAATACAGAAAAAGTTCTCACTTGCTGCTTTGTCATAGGGATAGATGAGGAATGTCCATCCATATTGCTTTCAGTCGCTTTGTGTTGAGAAACCATCCTGGACTGCATAAGCGGAATAAGCTACACCATCAAATTGGCATTTGCAGGAATGATAGATAAATATTATGCTCAAGTGCCAAAGCCTGCATTGCCTGCATCTGTTTGGTCATTACTAGCTGGCTGTTTGCCATAAAATTAATAGTTATAAAATTCTATAAAATTAGATGGGATTCAATGAATAGCACATACCCAAAGACCCACAAACCAACTGCAAGAAGCATTGTACCAACCATCACCCATTCATTCTTCGTAACAGGACTCATGTTCTAGTACCCATAAATGAAACTGAAATAGAGACAGCAGTCAACGAAGGATTAGAAGAGTTTTCATCAACTAATTAAAGGTGTCTTTTAGTCTAAAAATAACTGCTATGTTTAAGTGGGAAATGCTACTCATGCCAATCGGATTGTACACACTATAAATGATGAATATCATGCAATAGAGTGTCATTTGCTAATTACACATTGGCATATTAAAGGGAAAGCTTGAAGGGAAATAGCATCAAGAGTTAACATGTTCTGTACTGAATAGGATTATTCAAACATATACACACTTCTTTATACTTGTATAATCCAAATGCTTCTACGATGCAAACTTCACTACACTTTCAGTGTATAAAATAAGGGCAACCTTTAGTTTTATCCAACAAGAGAAATCAAATTCTCCATATCACCTCCACAAAACACTTGACAAACTAGAGTGATCAGTAGTATCTTTCCTAATGTGCTCTTACAAATGTTCCACCTTCAAGTCAAGTGTAGAGTTGCGGTTGTTCAAAATTATGCAACTCAAGAATTATATGTTTAACATTTTCTTTTAGCAACCAAAAAATCACTTAGAAGCTTGGATATTACCATAAAGATACCCAAAAATCTTATAATTTAAAAAAAACATGTGAACCCACTATGATGCATGATATAGCTGGATGATCTAGCCCTCGCCTATGCACTGTGACGAACGAGAATTTTGTAATTTAATTTTAAATATTTATTGAGTTAAATAAATATTTTTCGATGATTTAATTATTAGATTTAATAATTAAATTGATACAATTGTGGTAGATTAATTTAATTATATGTGTTACATTTATTAAATTAATGTAGAGAATTTTTATTATCAAAATATGTAATTATGTGAGCTTATTGAATTAAATGAATCATTTAATAAGTATATTGGTATTTTAATTAATTTAATTTTTAATTAAAGAATTTATAATTTGACATTATTTATTAATGAGAAATTTAATTATGTGTTTATGTTCATTATTGAGAAATTATTATATTTTATTTAAAGTAAATTAAATAAAATATTGATTTATTTTATATGGATGTGACATTATTTAAACTATATAATAAAGCTTTATTAAATTAAATGGTTTTGTAATTTATTTAACTAGCCAAACATGGCATTATGAGGAGTTAAGGCCAGTTAACCCATGACTGGGTAACTGACCACCAACGCGTCAGTTGTTTATTGTTTAGTTACGTATTCTTTTATTTCTTCTTCATAATTGCCTAAGTCTATGAAGCATCATAGAAAGATATACAGAGAAAAAGTAGAGAGTCATAGAGAATTCAGAGAGAAAAGTTAGAATTTGTGAGTGCGTACTTATCAATTATTGTGAAAGGATAATCATTGATCACCTCTTCTAAATTACTCTGGGTAATTTCTCCAAACCCAATTCCTATTTCACGTCTTTTAGTTTTCATAGAATGGCTTTCACATTTTTCTGTAAATCTCTGTATTTGAGAGATATGAGATAATTATAAGTTTATATATGGGTTGATATGTATCAAATTGTGTTTAATTATATATATGTTGCAAACCATAACATCAGTGTTGTGAAAACATGTCGTACATATGTTATTTCAAAATAAACAGAGTACGTGATATGGCCATATGGCCTTATATGTGATAATTGATGTACTGATTATATATTATCCCTAAAATTTACACCCTTATATTATTGAGCATGTTAATACGAAGAGATCAAGCCTTAAACGAACGGATTCGGTGTTATAACGAATCCGTAGTGTTAAATTATAAGTTTTTGTTCAAAATCCTCAAGAACATCAAGAACAATCCATTTTTTTTATGATTTAAATATGTGATTATATGTTTTAATGGGTTAAAATCACTTTATATATGTTGGGTTATGATTATACATGAATTATAACATGTGGGTATATGTGATTTGGTGAAATTAGTGTTAAAAATGTGTTGTTTTCGCTGAACTCTGTGTTCTTCGCGAACTGAGAAATAGTTTCTGGAGTCTCGCGCCGCGGCGCCAACTCCAGAACTGAAGTCCCGCGCCGCCGCGCCACTGCGCCGCAGCGCCAAGACCCAAGCCACGGCGCCATAGCGCCGCAGCGCCAAGGGCCCAGCCACAGCGCCACCGCGCCGCAGCGCGACTCCTTAGCACATTAGTGGCGCCGCAGCGCCACTCTCCAAAAAATGTCAGAAATGTATTTTTAAAATGTTAAAGTCTAACAAGTGTTAGTGGATTGATGTAATGAACATGTAATCATGTTAGAGGTATTATGAGATGATAAAATAGTTGTTTAGCATGTAATAAAACATTATATGTGAATTGAATTATTAAATACATAATTAGTTTGATAATTCATGAAGTATAAATTATGTGACAACGTGATAATTTGACTAAGTTTAGTCAATAATTAAAGTAGACAACGAGAATGGGTTATGTTGATTAGTTAGTAATTAACTGGTATTGAATGTGGATGGTATGTAGGATTTAATTCAAAGAACGTGCTTAGTTAAAGTATAATCTACGCACGAGGCAAGTATCATATCCCTAACTCCATTCTATTAAGCAAGTTTATTTAAACTTAAACGTTACTTTTATGTCGAGCAAGTTTTCCTAACCCTACTTGTCATTATTGTTCAAGTTTATTATTTACCTTGAATAAATTATCCTTGTTATTATTCAAGTTCAAGCATGATATTAAAGATTAATTATCTTTCCAAAGCATGATTCAGTTATACAATAATTGTCCTATTGTATACTTTTGAGGTTATCCCTATTCTATTGGGGGAATTCGACGTTATATTGGGTATGGATTGGCTATCCAATTACGGGGCTGTAATTGACTGCCAAAAGAAGCGTATTAACCTTATGACTCCGTCAAAGGTTGTGTTTTATGGTAGCAAGTCGCCTAGACAAGCGAGTTGTCTGACGATGTTGCAGGCCAGGAAGTTATTAAGACAAGGCTGTGTAGGATATTTAGCTTACATAGTCGACAGTCGAAAAGAGAACCCGAAGGTAGAGGAGATACCGATTGTGAGGGACTTCGTCGATGTATTTCCAGACGATTTGCCAGGACTTCCACCAGATAGAGAAGTAGACTTTGTGATTCATTTGGCGCCCGGAACTGCTCCAATATCGAAGGCACCATACCGAATGGCGCCAGTAGAGATGAAGGAATTAATGGTACAACTACAAGAATTGTTGGACAAAAAGTACATTCAACCGAGCATATCGCCGTGGGGAGCGCCGGTGTTGTTCGTGAAAAAGAAGGACGGATCGATGAGGCTTTGCATTGACTACAGAGAATTAAATAAGGTCACGATTAAGAACAGATATCCATTACCGAGGATCGATGATCTGTTTGATCAATTGAAGGGAGCAAAATACTTTTCCAAGATTGACTTGAGGAGTGGTTATCACCAACTGAAGGTGAGGCCAGAGGATGTACCGAAGACAGCGTTCCGAACGCGATATGGTCATTATGAGTTTTTAATAATGTCGTTTGGTCTTACGAATGCTCCTGCAGCATTTATGGGACTAATGAATGGTGTATTCAAGCCGTTTTTGGACAAATTCGTGGTGGTATTTATAGACGATATTTTGGTATATTCCAAAACCAAAGAGGAACATGAAGAACACTTGAGGTTAACGTTGGAAGTATTGAGAAGGGAGAAGTTGTATGCTAAATATTTGAAATGCGAATTCTGGATCGAGAGAGTACAATTTCTTGGTCACGTAATCGATAAAGATGGAATTTCGGTAGATCCATCCAAAGTAGAAGCTGTGATTAACTGGGATCAGCCAAGAACGCCGTCAGAAGTAAGAAGTTTTCTTGGATTAGCAAGATATTATAGAAGATTCATACAAGATTTTTCTAAGATCGCAACTCCGTTAACGAATTTAACTCGAAAAGCTGTGAAATTTGTTTGGACGGAGAAGTGTGAGGAGAGTTTTCAAGAATTAAAGAAGAGGTTGAGTACAGCGCCTGTGTTATCTCTTCCGGATGATACAGGAAATTTTGTGGTGTTTAGTGATGCGTCACATAAAGGACTTGGCTGTGTGCTGATGCAAAACGGCAAAGTCATTGCGTATGCATCACGGTAGTTGAAGGATTACGAGAAGGGTTACCCAACCTATGATTTGGAGTTAGCTGTAGTTGTTTTTGCTTTGAAAATTTGGAGGCACTATCTTTACGGAGAGAAGTGTGAGATATATACGGGCCACAAGAGTCTGAAATATATTTTCACACAGAAGGACTTAAATATGTGTCAGAAAAGATGGTTGGAATTAATCAAGGATTACGACTGTGAGATTTTATACCATCCGGGTAAGGCGAATGTGGTTGCCGATGCCTTAAGTAGAAAGGGTCGTGAGAAATTGATGATGTTGACTGCTCAGGAGGAACTAATCACAGAAATGGAGAAATTGGAGTTGGAAGTGAAGTATCCAATGGAGATTGATGAGAAGCTATTTCATATGAAATCTGGTACAACTCTACTAGATAGAGTGAAGGAGGCTCAGCTTCAGGATGATGAATGCAAAAAGGTAACAAAGAAGATATCTGAAGGAACCGAACCGAGATTTAAGATGGATAAGGAAGGAGTATTGAGATTTGAGAGTAGAACTTGGGTACCACCAGTACAAGAGATTAAGGAAGATATTTTAAGCGAGGCTCATAGTTCACGATATTCAATTCACCTTGGTAGTACCAAGATGTACCAAGATCTTAGAAAACATTTCTGGTGGCCAAATTTGAAACGTGATGTTGCAGAATGTGTTGCCAAATGCCTGACATGTTAGAAAGTTAAAGCAGAACATCATAGACTGAGTGGATTGCTACAACCGTTGGAGATCCCAGAATGGAAATGGGAACATATTACGATGGACTTCGTGGTTGGCCTTCCGACGACTCAGAAAGGCTACGACGCAGTATGGGTCATCGTTGACCGACTGACGAAATCCGCGCACTTCCTTCCTATCAAAATCAAATTTAACTTAGATCAGTTGGCAAAATTATATGTGAAAGAGATTATTTCGAGGCACGGAGTGCCGGTGTCAATTATTTCCGATAGGGATCCGCGCTTCACATCAAATTTCTGGAAACGTCTTCAGGAATGCATGGGTACACAACTGCGAATGAGTACAGCTTACCACCCTCAAACAGACGGACAGAGCGAACGAACGATTCAAACACTGGAAGATATGTTACGAGCCTGTGTAATGGACTTCAAAGGAAATTGGGATGATTACCTACCGTTGGTAGAGTTCGGCTACAACAACAGTTATCACGCTAGTATTGGTATGCCACCTTACGAAGCGTTATACGGCAGAAAGTGCAGAACTCCGCTTTATTGGGATGAAGTTGGTGAAAGACAATTGCTAGGGCCAGAATTGGTACAGCAGACGGCAGAAATAGTCAAAGTGATCCGAGCACGACTGGTAGCAGCTCAAGATCGACAGAAGAAATACGCTGATCCACATAGTAAAAATATCGAGTTTGAACCAGGTAGTTATGTTTTCTTGAAGGTCTTTCCCTGGAAGGGAACGATCAGGTTCGGAAAGAAAGGAAAATTGAGCCCAAGATTTATTGGACCCTTTGAGGTACTGCGAAGAATTGGAGAAGTTGCGTACGAGATAGCCTTACCTCCAGCACTCGAGAATATCCACAACGTCTTCCATATTTCTGTGTTACGACCTTACAAACCTGATTACAAGCATGTAATTGAATACGAACCCCTGCATTTTGAGAAAGACTTATCTTATAAAGAAATTCCTGTCCAAATTGTCGACCGAAAAGAACAAGTTCTCAGAAATAAAGTTATACCTTCTGTTAAGGTAATTTGGAGGAACCACAACGCTGAAGAAGCTACGTGGGAACTCGAAGAGAATATGATGAAGAATTACCCTCATTTATTTACTTAATTATTTGTAAGCGATTCTGGGGACAGAATCTTTGTAAGGGGAGAGAATGTAACGGATCGAATTTATTGAGTCGTGATTCTGGGGACAGAATCCTTTTAAAGGGGAAAGATGTGACGAACGAGAATTTTGTAATTTAATTTTAAATATTTATTGAGTTAAATAAATATTTTTCGATGATTTAATTATTAGATTTAATAATCAAATTGATACAATTGTGGTAGATTAATTTAATTATATGTGTTACATTTATTAAATTAATGTAGAGAATTTTTATTATCAAAGTATGTAATTATGTGAGCTTATTGAATTAAATGAATCATTTAATAAGCATATTGGTATTTTAATTAATTTAATTATTAATTAAAGAATTTATAATTTGACATTATTTATTAATGAGAAATTTAATTATGTGATTATGTGCATTATTGAGAAATTATTATATTTTATTTAAAGTAAATTAAATAAAATATTGATTTATTTTATATGGATGTGACATTATTTAAACTATATAATAAAGCTTTATTAAATTAAATGGTTTTGTAATTTATTTAACTAGCCAAACATGGCATTGTGAGGAGTTAAGGCCAGTTAACCCATGACTGGGTAACTGACCACCAACGCGTCAGTTGTTTATTGTTTAGTTACGTATTCTTTTATTTCTTCTTCATAATTGCCTAAGTCTAGGAAGCATCATAGAAAGAAATACAGAGAAAAAGTAGAGAGTCATAGAGAATTCAGAGAGAAAAGTTAGAATTTGTGAGTGCGTACTTATCAATTATTGTGAAAGGATCATCATTGATCACCTCTTCTAAATTACTCTGGGTAATTTCTCCAAACCCAATTCCTATTTCACGTCTTTTAGTTTTCATAGAATGGCTTTCACATTTTTCTGTAAATCTCTGTATTTGAGAGATATGAGATAATTATAAGTTTATATATGGGTTGATATGTATCAAATTGTGTTTAATTATATATATGTTGCAAACCATAACATCAGTGTTGTGAAAACATGTCGTACATATGTTATTTCAAAATAAACAGAGTACGTGATATGGCCATATGGCCTTATATGTGATAATTGATGTATTGATTATATATTATCCCTAAAATTTACACCCTTATATTATTGAGCATGTTAATACGAAGAGATCAAGCCTTAAACGAACGGATTCGGTGTTATAACGAATCCGTAGTGTTAAATTATAAGTTTTTGTTCAAAATCCTCAAGAACATCAAGAACAATCCATTTTTTTATGATTTAAATATGTGATTATATGTTTTAATGGGTTAAAATCACTTTATATATGTTGGGTTATGATTATACATGAATTATAACATGTGGGTATATATGATTTGGTGAAATTAGTGTTAAAAATGTGTTGTTTTCGCTGAACTCTGTGTTCTTCGCGAACTGAGAAACAGTTTCTGGAGTCTCGCGCCGCGGCGCCAACTCCAGAACTGAAGTCCCGCGCCGCCGCGCCGCCGCGCCACCGCGCCGCAGCGCCACGACCCAAGCCACGGCGCCATAGCGCCGCAGCGCCAAGGGCCCGGCCACAGCGCCACCGCGCCGCAGCGCGACTCCTTAGCACATTAGTGGCGCCGCAGCGCCACTCTCCCGAAAATGTCAGAAATGTATTTTTAAATTGTTAAAGTCTAACAAGTGTTAGTGGATTGATGTAATGAACATGTAATCATGTTAGAGGTATTATGAGATGATAAAATAGTTGTTTAGCATGTAATAAAATATTATATGTGAATTGAATTATTAAATACATAATTAGTTTGATAAGTAATGAAGTATAAATTATGTGACAACGTGATAATTTGGCTAAGTTTAGTCAATAATTAAAGTAGACAACGAGAATGGGTTATGTTAATTAGTTAGTAATTAATTGGTATTGAATGTGAATGGTATGTAGGATTTAATTCAAAGAACGTGCTTAGTTAAAGTATAATCTACGCACGAGGCAAGTATCCTATCCCTAACTCCATTCTATTGAGCAAGTTTATTTAAACTTAAACGTTACTTTTATGTCGAGCAAGTTTCCCTAACCCTACTTGTCATTATTGTTCAAGTTTATTATTTACCTTGAATAAATTATCCTTGTTATTATTCAAGTTCATGCATGATATTAAAGATTAATTATCTTTCCAAAGCATGATTCAGTTATACAATAATTGTCCTATTGTATACTTTTGAGGTTATTATTCAAATCGAATATCAATTATTGTTGAACCTTATTAGACTAGTGAACCCTATTGATTCAACTAGTCCATAGTTGATGAGCGTTCTAAATTTTAGAACCCTTGATGAATTATCCAAACCAAACTTCCTTTGGTGCGGACTCGAATGTCAAACTGAGATGAACAACCCTGTATAGAGGATTATTTACGCTTTAGCGTTAAGATAATGTGCACAGTATGGTACTAAGGGCTGATCCCCCTAAGTACGAGAAGAAGGTCCATAGTCTTATGACTGTTAAAGGTTTCAAGTATATTTCTTGTTAACCTAGGACATAGTTCAAGGTCTTATGACCCTCAGAATTCTTTTGATTCTTGTTATTCATTCTCGATTCAAAAGTTAAACTTTTATTCAGATGTCTTTGATTTATTCGCATGTTATTATAATGTTATTTCATTATTATACTTGTGGGCATTTGTGCTCACTCTTGCTTAATAATAACATTGCAGTTAAGAACGAAAGAAGCGATGAACATTCCACTAGTAAGGGCAAGGGCAAAGTTAGCAAGTGATGAAGACTTGTTATTTCTTAAATTGATGATGTATTTATGTTTAAGATTTATGTTGTTGTTAATGACCTATTTATTTAGAATTCCGCACAGATGTTTTAAGGTTAGTTGACCTGGGATTGTATTATTATTCAGATGTTGTAACTCTTAAGGGGAAGATTTTATTTTCTATCCATTGTATGGTTTGATATTATTTATGGGTAGATAGATAGATGATGCTTGTACAGTGAATACCAAATCCCGTGGAATCAAAGTACCGAATTTGGGGGTGTCACAGGTTGGTATCAAAGCTGTAGGTTATGAACCTTAGGTAGGGGAACAACCTTAGGTAGTAACCTTATAGAAAGAAGATAGTAAAGGAAAACTCTTATCGAGTTTTAAGAAATGAATTTTTGGTAATTCATTGAAGATAATAAAATACATTATGTGTCTATGTGTTAATGTATGTGTTCGCTAGCACGGATTAGTAACTAAAACTTAAAATTTTGGTTGTCAGGATGTCGGATGTTGGAGGAGCTAGTCGAGCTGGAGAGGAGGAACCTCGAGTACCTACGGAGGAGGAGCCCCGAGACATTCATGTTGTCAGGGAGCAGTTAGTTCAGAGGGAGTCATCTCCATTGATCACCGTTGTTGGTCAGGAGCATGAGCCCGAGACTGATCCTGAGGAGGAGTTTGATGAGGAAGAGGAAGAAGAGGAGTTACCACGGTACACTGTTGATGCTGAGATGTATGACACACTATATGATCGTAACGTGGAGTTACAAGATGAGGTTCAGGAATTGACTGAGCGAGCGACTGTTCAGCAGTCTACTTTAGAGGAGAAGGATAGAGAGATTGTGACCCTTCATACACGTTTAGGAAACGTGGAGTTGGATCTGGTTCAAGAGAAGGGTCAACCCGAAGATAAGACCGAGGAGATAGAGAAGCTGAAGAAGGAACTGAAGGAAACCTCCGAAAGATTAAAAATAGAAGAGGAAGGATGGGTAAGAGAATCACATCGAGCTGATCGTGCAGAAGATGATAGTCGTGCAAAGAAGGCAAAGCTTAAAGACACGTATGCCACACTTAATCATGCAATGGATGAGGTTCAAGAGCGAGTGTTAAGGTACCCCATCCAGTTTGAAGGACTTCCATCGTATATGTTGGATCGCAGAACGATGTCTCGTATCATGAATGAGGAGCGTGGCAAGGCTATTGAGCACCTTGAAAGACAGGAATAGAATCTGTCTATTTATGTGAAAGACTTATATAGTTTTATGTAAATTCCGATGTGTTTATGAACTAAGAAATCTGTTAATATTTGAATGTTTTAAATCCTGTGGATTCTTTATTCCAGGATAGATGATGTAAATAGCAGTATGCTATAGTTTAATGTTAAAACTTTTTATTTGAATGAAAAGATATCAAGTTGTTTGAGATGATGTGTTAAGTGATATGTTAAATTGTTGAGTAATGTCTTAACTATGTAGAAAAATAAATAAAGTTCTAATAAACGTTTATTTAACAGAAAAATGCCGCCAAGGAGAAGACAACAACGTCAACCGGCTCAGGAAGGGTCAACCAATAATAACAATAATGCCAACGTTAATCCAGTTCAACAGCTAGTTAATTTACTAACTGGAGTCATGAATAACCAACCGTAAGCTCCACCTAGCACAACGTTTAAAGGTTTTAAGGCGGTAGGACCGCCAGAGTTCAAAGGTTCCAGAAACCCGATCGAGGCTCAAACGTGGGTGATGGAAATGGAGAAGGTTTTCGACGTTGCTAGGGTTCGAGAAGATTAGAAGACCGTTTTTGCGAAATTTATGCTGAAGTCTGAGGCTAGCTACTGGTGGCAGGCAAACAAGATGCGAGGAGGTGAAGGTGTAATTACGTGGGAGAGATTCAAAGAGATCTTTTTTGAAATGTATTTCCCAGCTAGTTCGCAGAATCAGATGGAGGTGCAATTTCTGGAACTGAAACATGGAAACATGAGCATGCCTGAATACGCGGCTAAATTCGATGAGTTAGCAAGGTTTGCCCCGTATCAAGTACACACTGACGAGAGGAAAGCCAGACGATTCGAACAAGGACTGAAACCTTGGGTATACAGCAAGGTATCAATGTTTCAACTTAACACGTTTGCGGGAGTTTTGGAAAAGGCCGTTCTCACGGAAGGAGGAAGTGATGCAGTGACTAAGTACAACTATGAACAAAAAAAGAAAAAGAGTGGGAATGAAGGTAATAACAAGACTGGTGGAAGTAATACTGAGAATAATAATAATCAGAAGAGGAAGTGGACGGATAACTCGACAGCTGGAAGTCAACACGAAGGGCAAAAAAAGAAGATAGAAGCATGTCCGACTTGCGGCAAGGCACATCTAGGAGTTTGTTTGAAGGGAAAGAGAGTGTGCTACAATTGTGGTCAGGAAGGCCACATAGCACCAAATTATCCAAACCCAAATAAGGGTGCTTGTTTCAACTGTGGTTCGAAAGATTATTTGGTAAGAGACTGTCCCAAGAAGGGATCGGGAGGATCAGGACAAGGAGGAAACCGGGGAAAATAGCAGTGGAAATACCTTAATCATCACCGGACCACCTGCAACAAACCGACCAACCGCCAGAACTTTTAATATGACGGTGCAGGATGCAATCCAGTCTCGTGAGGTGGTGTCAGGTATCATTCCGATCAATAAAATTGATGCTTATGTTTTGTTTGATTCGGGTGCTACTTGTTCCTTTATATCCGAAGACTTTGCTAATAGTTTAGATTTGCTTATGGATGAATTGGATTACCCCATGAACATAGAAATTGCGAATAGAGAAATAATCCCTGTTAAGTACGTGTTTAAGAACTGTAGGGTGGATATTAAGGGTAATATCATGAATGTAGATCTTATCCCTATTCGATTGGGGGAATTCGACGTTATATTGGGTATGGATTGGCTATCCAATTATGGGGCTGTAATTGACTGCCAAAAGAAGCGTATTAACCTTATGACTCCGTCAAAGGTTGTGTTTTATGGTAGCAAGTCGCCTAGACAAGCGAGTTGTCTGACGATGTTGCAGGCCAGGAAGTTATTAAGACAAGGCTGTGTAGGATATTTAGCTTACATAGTCGACAATCGAAAAGAGAACCCAAAGGTAGAGGAGATATCGATTGTGAGGGACTTCGTCGATGTATTTCCAGACAATTTGCCAGGACTTCCACCAGATAGAGAAGTAGACTTTGTGATTGATTTGGCGCCCGGAACTGCTCCAATATCGAAGGCACCATACCGAATGGCGCCAGTAGAGATGAAGGAATTAATGGTACAACTACAAGAATTGTTGGACAAAAAGTACATTCAACCGAGCGTATCGCCGCGGGGAGCGCCGGTGTTGTTCGTGAAAAAGAAGGACGGATCGATGAGGCTCTGCATTGACTACAGAGAATTAAATAAGGTCACGATTAAGAACAGATATCCATTACCGAGGATCGATGATCTGTTTGATCAATTGAAGGGAGCAAAATACTTTTCCAAGATTGACTTGAGGAGTGGTTATCACCAACTGAAGGTGAGGCCAGAGGATGTACCGAAGACTGCGTTTAGAACGCGATACGGTCACTACGAATTTTTAGTAATGTCGTTTGGTCTTACGAATGCTCCTGCAGCATTTATGGGACTAATGAATGGTGTATTCAAGCCGTTTTTAGACAAATTCGTGGTGGTATTTATAGACGACATTTTGGTATATTCCAAAACGAAAGAAGAACACGAAGAATATTTGAGGTTAACGTTAGAGGTATTGAGGAGGGAGAAGTTGTATGCTAAATTTTTGAAATGCGAATTCTGGATCGAGAGAGTACAATTTCTTGGTAACGTAATCGATAAAGATGGAATTTCGGTAGATCCATCCAAAGTAGAAGCTGTGATTAACTGGGATCAGCCGAGAACGCCGTCAGAAGTAAGAAATTTTCTTGGATTAGCAGGATATTATAGAAGATTCATACAAGATTTTTCTAAGATCGCAACTCCGTTAACGAATTTAACTCGAAAAGCTGTGAAATTTGTTTGGACGGAGAAGTGTGAGGAGAGTTTTCAAGAATTAAAGAAGAGGTTGAGTACAGCGCCTGTGTTATCTCTTCCGGATGATACAGGAAATTTTGTGGTGTTTAGTGATGCGTCACATAAAGGACTTGGCTGTGTGCTGATGCAAAATGGCAAAGTCATTGCGTATGCATCACGGTAGTTGAAGGATTACGAGAAGGGTTACCCAACCCATGATTTGGAGTTAGCTGTAGTTGTTTTTGCTTTAAAAATTTGGAGGCACTATCTTTACGGAGAGAAGTGTGAGATATATACGGGCCACAAGAGTCTGAAATATATTTTCACACAGAAGGACTTAAATATGCGTCAAAGAAGATGGTTGGAATTAATCAAGGATTACGATTGTGAGATTTTATACCATCCAGGTAAGGCGAATGTGGTTGCCGATGCCTTAAGTAGAAAGGGTCGTGAGAAATTGATGATGTTGACTGCTCAGGAGGAACTAATCACAGAAATGGAGAAATTGGAGTTGGAAGTGAAGTATACAATGGAGATTGATGAGAAGCTATTTCATATGCAATCTGGTACAACTCTACTAGATAGAGTGAAGGAGGCTCAGCTTCAGGATGATGAATGCAAAAAGGTAACAAAGAAGATATCTGAAGGAACCGAACCGAGATTTAAGATGGATAAGGAAGGAGTACTGAGATTTGAGAGTAGAACTTGGGTACGACCAGTACAAGAGATTAAGGAAGATATTTTAAGCGAGGCTCATAGTTCACGATATTCAATTCACCCTGGTAGTACCAAGATGTACCAAGATCTTAGAAAACATTTTTGGTGGCCAAATTTGAAACGTGATGTTGCAGAATGTGTTGCCAAATGCCTGACATGTCAGAAAGTTAAAGCAGAACATCATAGACCGAGTGGATTGCTACAACCGTTGGAGATCCCAGAATGGAAATGGGAACATATTACGATGGACTTCGTGGTTGGCCCTCCGACGACTCAGAAAGGCTACGACGCAGTCTGGGTCATCGTTGACCGACTGACGAAATACGCGCACTTCCTTCCTATCAAAATCAGATTTAACTTAGATCAGTTGGCAAGATTATATGTGAAAGAGATTGTTTCGAGGCACGGAGTGCCGGTGTCTATTGTTTCCGATAGGGATCCGCGCTTCACATCAAATTTCTGGAAACGTCTTCAGGAATGCATGGGTACACAACTGCGAATGAGTACAGCTTACCACCCTCAAACAGACGGACAGAGCGAACGAACGATTCAAACACTGGAAGATATGTTACGAGCCTGTGTAATGGACTTCAAAGGAAATTGGGATGATTACCTACCGTTGGTAGAGTTCGGCTACAACAACAGTTACCACGCTAGTATTGGTATGCCACCTTACGAAGCGTTATACGGCAGAAAGTGCAGAACTCCGCTTTATTGGGATGAAGTTGGTGAAAGACAATTGCTAGGGCCAGAATTGGTACAGCAGACGGCAGAAATAGTCAAAGTGATCCGAGCACGACTGGTAGCAGCTCAAGATCGACAGAAGAAATACGCTGATCCACATAGTAAAAATATCGAGTTTGAACCAGGTAGTTATGTTTTCTTGAAGGTCTTTCCCTGGAAGGGAACGATCAGGTTCGGAAAGAAAGGAAAATTGAGCCCAAGATTTATTGGACCCTTTGAGGTACTGCGAAGAATTGGAGAAGTTGCGTACGAGATAGCCTTACCTCCAGCACTCGAGAATATCCACAACGTCTTCCATATTTCTGTGTTACGACCTTACAAACCTGATTACAAGCATGTAATTGAATACGAACCCCTGCATTTTGAGAAAGACTTATCTTATAAAGAAATTCCTGTCCAAATTGTCGACCGAAAAGAACAAGTTCTCAGAAATAAAGTTATACCTTCTGTTAAGGTAATTTGGAGGAACCACAACGCTGAAGAAGCTACGTGGGAACTCGAAGAGAATATGATGAAGAATTACCCTCATTTATTTACTTAATTATTTGTAAGCGATTCTGGGGACAGAATCTTTGTAAGGGGAGAGAATGTAACGGATCGAATTTATTGAGTCGTGATTCTGGGGACAGAATCCTTTTAAAGGGGGAAAGATGTGACGAACGAGAATTTTGTAATTTAATTTTAAATATTTATTGAGTTAAATAAATATTTTTCGATGATTTAATTATTAGATTTAATAATCAAATTGATACAATTGTGGTAGATTAATTTAATTATATGTGTTACATTTATTAAATTAATGTAGAGAATTTTTATTATCAAAGTATGTAATTATGTGAGCTTATTGAATTAAATGAATCATTTAATAAGCATATTGGTATTTTAATTAATTTAATTATTAATTAAAGAATTTATAATTTGACATTATTTATTAATGAGAAATTTAATTATGTGATTATGTGCATTATTGAGAAATTATTATATTTTATTTAAAGTAAATTAAATAAAACATTGATTTATTTTATATGGATGTGACATTATTTAAACTATATAATAAAGCTTTATTAAATTAAATGGTTTTGTAATTTATTTAACTAGCCAAACATGGCATTGTGAGGAGTTAAGGCCAGTTAACCCATGACTGGGTAACTGACCACCAACGCGTCAGTTGTTTATTGTTTAGTTACGTATTCTTTTATTTCTTCTTCATAATTGCCTAAGTCTAGGAAGCATCATAGAAAGAAATACAGAGAAAAAGTAGAGAGTCATAGAGAATTCAGAGAGAAAAGTTAGAATTTGTGAGTGTGTACTTATCAATTATTGTGAAAGGATCATCATTGATCACCTCTTCTAAATTACTCTGGGTAATTTCTCCAAACCCAATTCCTATTTCACGTCTTTTAGTTTTCATAGAATGGCTTTCACATTTTTCTGTAAATCTCTGTATTTGAGAGATATGAGATAATTATAAGTTTATATATGGGTTGATATGTATCAAATTGTGTTTAATTATATATATGTTGCAAACCATAACATCAGTGTTGTGAAAACATGTCGTACATATGTTATTTCAAAATAAACAGAGTACGTGATATGGCCATATGGCCTTATATGTGATAATTGATGTACTGATTATATATTATCCCTAAAATTTACACCCTTATATTATTGAGCATGTTAATACGAAGAGATCAAGCCTTAAACGAACGGATTCGGTGTTATAACGAATCCGTAGTGTTAAATTATAAGTTTTTTGTTCAAAATCCTCAAGAACATCAAGAACAATCCATTTTTTTATGATTTAAATATGTGATTATATGTTTTAATGGGTTAAAATCACTTTATATATGTTGGGTTATGATTATACATGAATTATAACATGTGGGTATATGTGATTTGGTGAAATTAGTGTTAAAAATGTGTTGTTTTCGCTGAACTCTGTGTTCTTCGCGAACTGAGAAATAGTTTCTGGAGTCTCGCGCCGCGGCGCCAACTCCAGAACTGAAGTCCCGCGCCGCCGCGCCACTGCGCCGCAGCGCCAAGACCCAAGCCACGGCGCCATAGCGCCGCAGCGCCAAGGGCCCAGCCACAGCGCCACCGCGCCGCAGCGCGACTCCTTAGCACATTAGTGGCGCCGCAGCGCCACTCTCCAAAAAATGTCAGAAATGTATTTTTAAAATGTTAAAGTCTAACAAGTGTTAGTGGATTGATGTAATGAACATGTAATCATGTTAGAGGTATTATGAGATGATAAAATAGTTGTTTAGCATGTAATAAAACATTATATGTGAATTGAATTATTAAATACATAATTAGTTTGATAATTCATGAAGTATAAATTATGTGACAACGTGATAATTTGACTAAGTTTAGTCAATAATTAAAGTAGACAACGAGAATGGGTTATGTTGATTAGTTAGTAATTAACTGGTATTGAATGTGGATGGTATGTAGGATTTAATTCAAAGAACGTGCTTAGTTAAAGTATAATCTACGCACGAGGCAAGTATCATATCCCTAACTCCATTCTATTGAGCAAGTTTATTTAAACTTAAACGTTACTTTTATGTCGAGCAAGTTTCCCTAACCCTACTTGTCATTATTGTTCAAGTTTATTATTTACCTTGAATAAATTATCCTTGTTATTATTCAAGTTCAAGCATGATATTAAAGATTAATTATCTTTCCAAAGCATGATTCAGTTATACAATAATTGTCCTATTGTATACTTTTGAGGTTATTATTTAAATCGAATATCAATTATTGTTGAACCTTATTAGACTAGTGAACCCTATTGATTCAACTAGTCCATAGTTGATGAGCGTTCTAAATTTCAGAACCCTTGATGAATTATCCAAACCAAACTTCCTTTGGTGCGGACTCGAATGTCAAACTGAGATGAACAACCCTGTATAGGGGATTGTTTACGCTTTAGCGTTAAGATATTGTGCACAGTATGGTACTAAGGGCTGATCCCCCTAAGTACGAGAAGAAGGTCCATAGTCTTATGACTGTTAAAGGTTTCAAGTATATTTCTTGTTAACCTAGGACATAGTTCAAGGTCTTATGACCCTCAGAATTCTTTTGATTCTTGTTATTCATTCTCGATTCAAAAGTTAAACTTTTATTCAGATGTCTTTGATTTATTCGCATGTTATTATAATGTTATTTCATTATTATACTTGTGGGCATTTGTGCTCACTCTTGCTTAATAATAACATTGCAGTTAAGAACGAAAGAAGCGATGAACCTTCCACTAGTAAGGGCAAGGGCAAAGTTAGCAAGTGATGAAGACTTGTTATTTCTTAAATTGATGATGTATTTATGTTTAAGATTTATGTTGTTGTTAATGACCTATTTGCTTAGAATTCCGCACAGATATTTTAAGGTTAGTTGACTTGGGATTGTATTATTATTCAGATGTTGTAACTCTTAAGGGGAAGATTTTATTTTCTATCCATTGTATGGTTTGATATTATTTATGGGTAGATAGATAGATGATGCTTGTACAGTGAACACCAAATCCCGTGGAATCGAAGTACCGGATTTGGGGGTGTCACAGGCACCAAGGAAATCTTGGTAACCCAGATGAGTGCCCAGTCTATCATCCAGCCCATTTCTGCTCAGGCAAGTATTGCCTAAGCAATGTAACAACAGGCTCACCTATACATAGCTACATGAATCAAAATAAGATGTTCCAAAAAACAAAAATTCTATAATGCATCATGCAGCAGAGCAATTCAATTTTCAGACCAAAAATTCTATAATGCAGAAATTTAAAATTTCAAATTTGTGTAGTAAGCATTGCAATATCCAACCCAAATATAACCAAGCACCCATAATTCCAAAAATAAATCAAACATGACAACTGCAACTTCACTTCCAGATGCTTTCAAAATCTTACTGAACATGAAAAATATAGATTTATATATGAAAATATGTATCATTTAGTGTTAATAGTAACCTTAGTAACATACTAACATTTTTAATAAGTACCCTACCTTCTATTTCTCCTGAATTTCTCGAATCGAAACAGAGAACTCAGTCATTGCCCAGCTCAGGGTGTTGAGAATAATTCTTCATCCTGGATGCAAGCCTTTCGCAGCAATTTCTTTTAAAATCAAAACCCAAAATGCACAAACTTTAAGTATCAGAGTCCCTCTAGAATAAATTAGATCAGGAAAAGGAAAAAAAGCACAGAAGTCATCGCAAGGTTCATCAATTCACCAGGGCCATTGCTGAGAAATACTCCATCTGGTTTCATATTTAGAGTTTCAGATGCTGGCCATGTTGAAGGGACAACTATTATCTTACACCCATAAGATGCCAAGCGCCTCAGTATATTATGTTTGATACCACAATCATATGCAACAACCTTCACTTGTAAAAGGATAAAAAACAAATAACAGGACATACCTTACACTTATCAATGCTCACAAATTCAACATGTTTCCCACCAGATGGCGTGGTACTTGTTAACTTGTGTATTCCAACTTCACTCAAATACAAGAGTCTGTCTATGCATAAGACATACAAAAGAAATAACAGGACATATAATGGTAGCTGAACTATAAACTATAAGCAAACAACAAATCTAGAATCATTAATAAAAAAATAATGTGTTGTACCATCAAGCTCTGCATAACACAACTATTCAATCAAAAAGTAATCTTCCTTCAAGAACATACTATTCTCTGGCAATTGCCAGATTGTTTATTATGAAGTAAACTAACAGAAAGTACAAAGCGTAAAACATTCTGGAGTGCAACCAAATATAACCATTAAGTAAAAGAGAGATTAAGCAGATAGCATGGCATGAATGCCATTACCTTATTACATAGTGAGTCTACAAAAATAATTAAAGTACAATATGCCTTATTGGATCCATCTCATTCTTAGTGCATCAAAAATAACATAAGCCTATTACTTAAAGGACCAATTATATCAAGAGCCACACACAAATTTTAAATCCACTTTCAGCCAGTTTTATTAAGAAGTGGACCTGGGGCCTTGTTCCTAGAATAATCTAGAGCAAAAAAACAATCAGTTTTCAGCATCACAACCCAAAGAAAGATTATAAGATTCTAGATCTTTGTGAGATAAATAGGAATGATTTTGGGCTAGTTAGGTAAATCCAAGTTTAACTAACGCAACTTAAATTGCCTCACACTAGGTTTATTTTAAGCCGTTGCATACCCAAACTTAATTATCATAAAGAAAATCTTAAAGTTGCAACTCCATGGTCGATCCAATACCAACATCAACCCAAAATTCTCTCTCTCTCTCTTCCTCTTTTTTTAGTTGGGGGAGCATATTTGACTGTTTTTTATCCTCTAATGTTTTTTGTAAGTACATTTTATTTCACTTATGCAATGGATAACCAAATTTTGGATAGGTAATTCATTCAAGTTTGAGTAAACATGGAAAAATTAGAAACGCACAACTACAAGTTCAATTCCTATCTAACCCAAAAAATTGCAACATAGGCAAGTGTTCCTTCCATACAACCAACTTGTTCACAAATTTTCTTCAACTCAAAACAATTAATACTCCTAGAACCATGTACGAACCTCACCATCACCAAATTACTTAAACCTTCAGGAAAAGTGGAAACAAAAAACCACCCAAATCAAATAAAATTTGCATTCATCCTAAAGCATCCAAGCCTTCATGAACTAAACAATATCACGGTTACAAGCATAATAAACAAAGTATATAATAGCAAAATATAAAGGGGGTAAAGGGTACGTACTATTCAGTGACATCTTCGAATACCATATTGACATAAACATAAAAATCACGAAGTGTACCGACTAATTCCTTGTCGCCTTTCATTATCACCCAAATCTTTGACCCTATGCACCGATTCCAGTGAAAGATATAGATCTAGAAGATTCCAGAGATGAGAGATAGGAATCAGATGTTATCCTCAAAGCATAACCCATAACAAACCTGTCATTGGACAGAAGATAGAGATCTAGAATATTAGCTGAGAGTTGAGATACAGAAAATTCAGATATATGGGTCAGGCGGGTTTTGGGGTGTGAACCCTAGATTTATCAGAGACGCTCATAAAAGCCCTAGATCCTGGCGCTATGGCGCGAAGTCCCTTGTTATCTTCCGCACTGTGGTGCCACTCTCCAGAAGTGTATGGCCGAGCTCGCGCTGCGGCGCCACCTCTCCAGGCATGACTCGCGCTGCGGCACCAAGCATGAAACCTAGAAAATTTTTCTGAGTGTTAACTTCATTTTGAGACGCTTACTTTCCGATCTCATAACTTCTTCGTTATAACTCGGAACGAAGTCAATCCAAAGCCATTCTCTTCCTTATCTTACGTACTTCAATATACCTCAGACAGAACTTCATTCTGAATCTGTTAACATGCCATTCAATTGGCTTAATCTTAACCCTTCATTCATTTTTACGCTTTTAACGTTCTTCGCTCGTTCGTCCGTAATTCGGTCATCCGAACTCAGAATTCGTTCGTTCTTGAGTCTACGACTCATATTTTATACGTTCTCTTACATTCTTATGAAACCCTACACATTCGGGTTCATTTACTAACTTTCTAATTCTCGTTCGTCTTTTACGAAAATTTGGCCATAACTTCGTTATGGCTCCGTTTTAATCCATTCTTCATGAACGTTTCTAACGTTCCTAACCAAGAAATAAGCATCTAACTTATACGCGATGGTTTTAAACTTGTCCATCAACAACAATTACACTACGACGATTTTAAATTTGTCCATCAACAACGTTCTTCGTGTTCTTCGCGTGTTCTTCGTGTTCTTCGTTTTAATCGATATTTTGGATTACGATTCTACTTTTTCTTAGAATTTGATGTTATAGAACACCATTCCTTACTTATTTGACCTACTCATTCATAAAATTCATTTGAATCGCTCAAAATCCTCACGAATCTTATACTTCCTTAAGAAATTTATAAAATAAATTTCTAATTCTTATTTCTTCATTTTCTTACGATTTCAACCATATGAAATCATTCTCAATATCTTTTACTTCTTATTCTCATTAAGTTATATTTTTAAACATAAAAACTTAAAGAAAATAAATAGAAGAACTAGGGTTCGGATTACCGTTCTTCTTTAATCCTCTTCCGTTAGACAAAGCCGACGATTTGCGAGCTTTTCTATTTCTCGATCACTTTTGATCCTAGCATTCATGCTCATTCTCTTCCTCTTCCTCTTCCAACTGAGCTCTCTCTCTCTCTCTCTCAAGTTCTAGGATTTTCAAAATCCTAGAAAATGAAAGTTAAGCTTTCTATTTATAGAAAACCAAAGCAAGGGCAAAATAGTCATTTCACCCCCCATCTCCTTACTATTCACACCTCCTCCATCCCTTAGCCACCAAGTTAACTTGGCCACCACCCTTACTTGGTGGCCAAGTGGCCGGCCCACATGCCTATGGGTCATCCCATGGGTTGCCTTAATGGTTTTACCCATCCGTTTACCCATCAGTTCGATCTGCGGTTTATCTTCTTGGTTTGGGCCTTAACCCTAATTCTTATTGGGCCTAACTTGGGATTAACTTCACAAATCATTGGGCTTGACATAATCCAAGTCCAATTGGATTCTACAAAGTCCATGAACTCAAAGTCCATTAAGACTAATTGGATTCTACACATTCCATTCTCGTATTCTCGTTTTCTCTTCGTATATTGCTCGTACGATATTCGTATTATACGTCGTACTACTCTTCATACTATACTCGTATAATAACTCGTATTATACTCGTATTTCTTACGCATAATAACCCTAATCATTATACGTGATCATAAAATTCTCGAAACTCACTTTCCCTAACCCTTAGGTTTTACGTCCGCAGGCAAAAACTTCGTTTTTGCCATAACTGAAATAATATTGAATATTCCATTATGTCTCAGAATTAAATGTAATATATAACTTCTCGGAATCTCAAAATAAATCTCCGAGCAGAAACTGATGAATACTGCCTATTTCGTCTTTTTCCCCGAAAAATATTTTGTTCTCGAAAAAATTTCATTTTCGTCTTGAAAATTCTTACTCGTTCAATCTAGCTCGTAGCCAGAATCCTCCCGATTAATAATCATTCTAGGTTATAGAACGATTAATAAACACATAGCATAGAATAGTATTAATAAAAATTTATTTTATTAATAACTAATTCTTTAAACTTAAATTCAGGACAAACCGAATTTTCGGGTTGTCACATTCTTCCCTCCTTATAAAAATTCCGTCCACGAAATTTCTTAGAACCAAACCCTTACCCGGGTTCTCACATTCTCCCCTTCTTCACAGAATTTCGTCCTCGAAATTTTAGCTTACCCTTCTTCTCAACTTCTCTTCAAAGAAGTTCTTATCTTTCATACATTCCCTACCCTTCATAACTATCAAGAATCATGAAGTGAAAGGAACGAATAGGAATATAAAGATTCCTTTAAAACTTTTCATACTTTTGCTGAGGGGTCAAATTGACCATGAACTCTTTGCTAGGTTAAACAGCCTTTCGCCGTAAACCTTTCTTTCCACGGTAAGTTTACAATCACAAAGAAGGTAAACTACCTCTTCCATGTTCTCCTTAGACTAAATCATTAGATTCCGCACCAAAACAATTTGGTTTGGCATAACTTTTTCAAAGAAAGGTCGATTTTCTTTTAATCATGACATTCCATTCGTCTTAGCCAAATCAAATAGCCTCGACCATACCAATAAATTGGATATCAACTTGAAACATTCGTCTAGTCGACTCGCTTGACATCGACTACTTCTTTAAATTCTTTTTGCAATACATCAAAACGTTTTATGACGTCATGATACCGTACTTTTCACAGTACGTTGAGGACTTCGTCAGTTTATGACTTCGTCATTATACATCATACCGTAGCGGTTTGTTGATCCTAAGATCACATCCCACCAGGTTCAATTGCATTAACAACTCCATCTTTCTACCATCCTTACATCAAATGCAGGGACGATATAAAATTCCTTTTGATATTTAAAAATCAACTTCTGTCTAGCCAAAGCAATTGGCATAGACATACCAAGAATAGTTCTTTTAAAATCCATTGGTTCCAAAAGTCGAACCAATTCTTTCATTTTCCAAATCGCGCACATTAGCACGATTTCAAGAAATTTCGAAATCTAGCATAGCTAGAGGATTTGGAATATCTTATTCTCCATCTCCATTCATTGTCTTACTGCGACAATACTTAATCTTCTCTAGCACCTTCAATGTTAAGTCTGCTGAAAATACTTACTTTCAGTCTAAACATATCTATACTTTAGTACAGTCCATCAACTTACCACACATTGTGAGTTCAGGAACTTTCCACAATAATATAAGTTCAAGAACATCCAGACAGACCTTTGGTGTCCATTCGCTAAAACATTCAAACACATACCATATTATTATGAGTCACGAACTTACCATAAGTATGAGTTTAAGAACTCGCACCTTCCTTATCGTTCTCTACCTATCAAGTATGTACATGAGAAAAAGATTCACCTTCTCGTCATATACATCTTAATAGCGCGACCAATTCCAATGATTATCATTGTAATAAACTGAGCAGTTGGTACACCAAAGTATAAACCTCTTCCCATAACAAAGGATCATACAACTCAGCCATCACATGAGTCCTCAATTGAAATATTACAACTTCTACCTTTTCTTTACTTAATACGAATTTTATTTAATTCGTATACTATCCTTTACAACTCAATCTGAGTTCTTCTTCCCATAATAATTCGTAGTACCATTCATTCATAGCATTGGCTATAAATCATTCATCGTTTCACAACTCATCTGTTACTACGATTCACTATGATCACGTGGTGATCATCTTATCCTTCTCTTTATGATTATAGTCTTAGGTACTCTTACCTAAGATTTATAACCTATCAGCTCTGATACCAACCTGTAACGCCCTGAAATCCGGTCTATCTTCACACCCGGATTCCGTACGTCACGAGTACATCATTCATCCAACACACATCATTATATATTGAAATATAACAACATACATTCTCAATTCCCAAGTTCTCGAAACCTTATAACCTTTCTCATTACAAATAATGATAATTACATTATTCCTTTCATCTTACAAGAGTGACTTTTATCCGCCACCAAGGATACATACAGTTCATTAAACTAGTCTATCGTTCAATTTTCTTCTTTCTGCATTACAAGTCTTCACTTGATCTTCACACACATTCACATACTAAATGGCACTTGATCTGGATACCGCTTAGCTTGATCTTTACGGGATCCTTAAGTTCTTTCTAACATCGTTCGCTGAAAATGTTTTTCATTTAAAGCAAGTGTGAGCATTCAATTGCCCAGCAAGTCATCACAGTTTGAACAAACAAGTTCAGAATTTAAACATTTCTTTAGAACTTCAATAACCGAACAAAGGTTATGAAGCAGCTTGAATAATAGGAATAATCTCAATTCCTATCATCTTAAAACCATACTCACTTTCACTTTGAAATACTTTCATTCTTCTACCTTTTTTCATACACATTATGTCTGGCTAGAATCATCATCACAGACTTAACAATAACGGTTCATGAATAAACCGAGCATACTTGAATTGAACAGTTCGATCACAAAACAGTTCATTTCATAGAAACAGCGAAGTGCTCACATTGTGGCACAAGGCCTCAAACATTCTACCACCTTGTACAAATATCGCACATTCGCACATAGACAGAACTTCTCAAGTTCAACATCTGAGAAGTTTAAGAAACTAGCATTCATTTAAAATATGAATGAAGTTCGGAAACTTGCCTTACGCACAGCTATAACTTACGTTGAATTGCTCCTTCCCATTCCTATGTAGCACATAAGAAAATAACACGTACACCAATTAGTCATATACTTGACTTACGAATTGGTTTACTTAACTTGACTTCTTAAGGTTCGTGTTCTTGTAATTTAAGCTTACGCGACTAACTTTTATTACCAGATTACGGCTTTATGACATACTGAGATGTCTTATTCATACATTTATCATCTTTGATGATTTACATTCTTATCTTCTTCTTATACTTCTCTTAGGACTTAATACACATCGCTTCTCTGCTAATAGTCCATATGGTACTCTGAGTGGTTTCCCACAATCAACCAACAAACAAGTTCACAACAAATTGTGATAAGGTGTCAGGGAGTGACTGCAAGATCAAATCTTGACTCAACTCCCCATCAATGACGAACCCAAGTTGTCCAAGATGTTCAATTAGATTGATCATCTTTAGGACATGAGTCTCAACAGTAGTGCCTTCAATCATCCGAGATCGGAAGAGCTCCTTATATATTTCATATCTAGCAGTCCTACTTTGCTCACCATACAGTTCTTGCAGGTGCAACAGTATAGTAGGAGCATCCATGGTTTCATGCTGACGCTGAAGCTCATTACTCATGGATGCGAGCATGATGTATTGAACCACAGATGCATCATCTTGCCACTGTTTAAAAGTAGCAATCTCTTCCTTAGAGGCTGTCTCTGCAACTTTTGTAGGTACGGGCTAATTTTGGACATAAGAAATCTTTTCAGCAGTGAGAACAATTCTCAGATTTCTTAATCAGTCCGTGTAATTCAGTCTGGTCAGTTTGTTAGGAATAAGTATGCTACGCAGTGAAATTAGTGAATGTGACATTTTCAAAATTCTATATGTAAAAAGACAATATTTTAGCAAATATTCATTTATTTAATTACCAAAATAAATTAGGTCTTATTTTATATTGGTATCTCCCACTATTTTCTTCAAACTATATTACCCTCATGAATATAGTTCAGCAATATCTAATTAATGATTTGCTAGTGAGAATAAGGATCCCATTTCAAATGTATATAAACTTGTGTGTGCAAAACAAACTATATATAAATAAATAGGTTTACAACTATTGTCAATTACATCATCATGTAACTCCTTATATTTTGCCTCTTAAATCATAATGGTCAAGTGTGTGCACATTAGAACTAAGATGATTTAAGTTAAGTCATACCCAACATTTCCATATAAGTGAAGAGAAAAATACAGCCCTTGTGTGTGCACAACAAAGCGGTAATGTTCAATTCCTTATAAACATCATATGTAATAAAAATAATATCTCAAATATTTAATACTCGCATTGTGTGTGCTCAACAAACTCATATTAAATATTCAATACTCTATTGTTTTTATCATGCTAGAAGGTGACGCTCGATATTCCAAATATCTTTGAACGTTACAACTTAATATAATTTCATTGAGAGATTTGTTATTATTAGTCTCATCTTGTTTAGCGTGCATGCAAATATATATATAAAATACGTGTCATATTATTAAACATGCGAAGCATGTTGGCATAATATATAATATATATAATACTAACATGCACATATAGACTATTATATTCTACCCGGATTGATTATGGACGTTTATTCTAGTTTGGTTCACTAGAGCTACCAAGTGAACCAAAATGTCAAACCCTAGGGTGCAAGAATAAACATTTAAATATAACTTTTATATTTAAACTTGGGCTCCATTACAAATGGGTCTTCAAGTACTCCTTGCTCCTTGATCTCTGGTTCTTCAAAAAAATTCTAACTAATTCTATTACATTAAACTATTTAATTTAAATAGAAACCTAAATCAGCAGTCAAGGGGAAGTACATAGGAGAGAGATAAAATTTACATCAAGAAGAAAACTAGAAAGACGAGGTACGTAGACCCCATTTAATAAAACTCATTCATTCAATCATCCAACCAAAATAAATTCAATCACATTGGTCAATAGTCCAAAATCAATCCCATTTATTATCATACATATCATCATATGTATCAATAAATAAAATCATTCCATATATATATGAATATCATTTAATAAGCAATTTTATGTTGCATGAAATCTAATTTCAAGATTAAAATAAACTCTTTATTTTAATTATAAAATTAATAAGATTCCTTCGGTTAATATTATATTATATATATTAGTAATCATATACAGGAAAGTAATCATATATATATATATATATATATATATATATATATATATATATATATATATATATATATATATATATATGAAAGAAAAAAATGCATTCGCAAAACCCGTTTTGAAAGACGCTTTTTTTTTTAATTTCGCTGAGTCTGTGTATTTGATTCATAAAAGGGGACCAGGCTTCGATATATATATATATATATATATATATATATATATATATATATATATATATATATATATATATATATATATATACTATATAATATTAAGTTACATGAATCAT
This sequence comes from Panax notoginseng, assembly GCA_016801055.1. Classification (NCBI taxonomy): domain Eukaryota; kingdom Viridiplantae; phylum Streptophyta; class Magnoliopsida; order Apiales; family Araliaceae; genus Panax; species Panax notoginseng. The sequence goes on along the minus strand of CM029015.1, from coordinate 82,356,653 downwards.
GAATTTGGATAATGGGATTCATGATTCAGATTCACGTCACCTTATCCCTTTTATATTAATTCACGTGATCAACCATTATATATATATATATATATATATATATATATATATATATATATATATATATTAATCGAAGCCTGGTCCCCTTTTATGAATCAAATACACAGACTCAGCGAAATTAAAAAAAAAAGCGTCTTTCAAAACGGGTTTTGCGAATGCATTTTTTTCTTTCATAAAATAATAATTTTATACAACAAATTATGCCAAATAAATTATTCTAAATACATACCTATACATATATGGAATCAAAACAATTAATAATTTGCATAAAGTTTGCATTTGATACCACTGTTAGGTTTTGTGAAAATCAAAGTAGCAATCAAATTGCAAAAATAGCAGAAGCAAAATAAATTTAGATTTTAAAAATTTTCACAAACCAATTACCCGGATCATCCTTTATGCATATTATTAATAAAAACAAAGAATAAGAAGTTATAGAATTATACCCTTGTAGATACGAGATTCCACAGGTACGAGTTCAACTCCTACTTCTCCGCGATCTCCTTGAATCTCTCGGTAGATTCCTTCCTTTGATCAATATTAGCCACCTAAGTGTATGACCTCTAGAGGTGATCCACCAAGGAAGAAGAATTTTTAAGAAGAAGGCTGTATTGGGTCAAACCCTAGTTTTACCTATCTCTATAGAAAAAGGGGCGTACTCTTCAACAATTGAAATCACGTATTTTTGATATATGATATAAGACTCCTCTTATAAAGATATCAGGTAACCCTATTTAATTAAAATAAGATATTATTTATTTAATTAAGCTCTTTTAATTAATTAAGCTCCCTAATCTTATTATGGATAATTAATTAAACTCCTTTAACTAATTTTTCCTCCTAATCCTATTAGGAATAAATGATAGTACTTATATTAAATTAATTCCTAAACTCTTTTAGAAATTAAAATAATAATAATTGTAATAATATTAATAAGACTCCTCTTATTAATTTATATTTAATATTTCTAAAATATTAAATAATAAATATTAAGCTATTTAATTTATTCTATCACCATAGATTAAATTAAATATACTTAACATATTATTACGATTATGTCATTAACTTTTTAAATAATTCTTCTTCTTTTATGGTGTGACACTTTAGGTTCTCCATATTAAACCGGTTATGAATAAATCAATTAGAACAATTCTAATCTTATTTAAATAAATAATTTAAACTATTAATTTATTTATATAAATAATATTTATTCTACAATAGGGATAAGCCTCCCTAGCGATCAACGACTTTCCAGATAATATAAATTTTAACATTAATCATAAAAGAATCTTTGAGTAAATAGTTACCATATAATTCAATCATTCCACCATACAATGTCCCAATTAAATATAAGACATGGAATTACTGTCAAGTATTATTTTATTTAATTATATGTATTTCGATTCTTAAATGCACAAATCCTAATGAATGCAAATTTGAAACTACATTCTAATTTCATTCCACCTTGGCCAAGGATTCCTGGGTTGTCATTTATCGAATCACATAGGACATTTCTCTTCTTTTACTAGAAGTGGTAGATTCTTTAATGATCATTCATTATCTCCATATATAACTTATTACACCCAAACATACCCTTTGATATACTATAAGAGTCTTAACGAATAAGTCAAATTGTAATTCATTATACATAAGATACTATGATGATCTCAAGTCTAATGATCATTTGTACTACTATCACTACATGAATTCCTACTGACAGGGAAGTAAAACTCCATTAGGTATTCCTTAGCAAGTCACATTTAGTGAACTTATTCTCTAATAAGCACCTACATACTTACTTTAGTGTCTCCACACAAATGATCATAAGATCAATCATCATCATCCAATGAGCAAGCAACGTACGTACTAATCTATCTGAATTCACTAATCCCCTTTTTAGTAATTCATTGATTGGGAACATTTTAGTTTTAGCATGATCTCATCATGATTATAAAAGTATTGCTTAAAACTATGAGTTTATCACATATTATTAAAACAAAACCATGTAGAATTTAATGCCTTTAATAAATAATTCTTTTATTAATAAATAAATAAGATTGATTACAAAGTATATAATTTATCATCATACATGATTGGCTTGTATGCATACTACTTTCAATGTGATGCATGAGAACTGTTAGATTTATTGGGCTATCGAGCTCAACCTTGCAAATAACCACTTTTGCAGGTTAAGGATTCAAGGTAACGTTATATGCTACTTGAAAGATATGAATTAGATGTAATGCATGAAGATTTATATACTTTTACTGAGTTGTTATTATTTGAAACTTGTTTAGGGTTCTGGATGATGTACTTGATAATGTATGATGTTTAATAGATGTTGAGTTATAAAGTTTAAATTTTATCTGATGTATAAAGGGGATTGAACCTGGATGTAAGTTTTATTTATTAACTCTGATAAAGTGAGTAATAAACTATGTATTGTTCAAAGGTAGGTAAAGATAAAGGTTTTGAAAAATATACTTGATAATGTATGATGTGATATTTTATATTTAGTTGTAAAGTTTGAGCTACCCAGTGTATAAGGGATATCGAGCTGAAGATGTAAGCTTTTATATAATAACTTTGATGAAGCGAATCATAAAATAAACTTAATTCTGAGATGTGTAAATGATAAAGGTTGTGATTTAGAGAATTAAAGTAAGAAGACATAAAAGTTTCAATTATTCCATATTTTATTAAGTTTAACATCGAATAATGATGTAAAATCAGAAGTTAGACGTATTATTAACGACCGAAGTCGATAGTTTAATTGTATGATTTTTGGAGATGTTACAGTTGGTATCAAAGCTGTAGGTTATAAATTTTAGATAGGAGTACCTTAGGCTATAACCTTAGAGAAGGAAGTTGAAGATAATGAAAGAATAAACTCAGATAAAGTTTAAGTGAATAGAAATAAAATTTGAAAATTTATAAATAAAAGATTAAAATATATATGAGTAGATTCAAGGAAGAATCTTGAAGACATATACAATACAAGAATTTGGAGTTACCTGACTCCAATAATAAGATGTTAAGCGTTAATGAATAGACGATGTCTACGAGATGAATGTGATTAAATTAATAATAATAATGAACTCAAATAGAGTTTAATTGATGATATATTCAGAGAATGCTTATGAAACAAGTTAAGATAATATGTGTGGGTTTAAAGAAGAACCTGAAGAGTTAAAATCGAGTCGAATAATCATAAGACAACATAATTAAAGAGGAAGTTATTGGTTTTTGATTTTAATGATGACAATATTATTGAGTTTATATTCAGTTTAATGAATTTGATTTAAATTGTTTGGGTTAATTTAATTTATAAGTTAAATTCTTTATTGACCCAAAATTGATTAACAGTCCATTAATTGATAAAAAGATATTATTATTGCTGAATATTCCCTTAATATATATATATATATATATATATATATATATATATATATATATATATATATATATATATATCCTATTTTGTATGAAATTTAAATATGCTTCTATATGTTTATTGTTGTGAGATGTAAAAATGGACTTAATTGGTTTTGTTTGGGCTGATTTAAATTTATTATATGTATTTCTCCTGTTGGCCCAAGATTGGAATTATAGTCCACTAGTACCTTCCTTCTATATTTAAGTTTGCATGTTGCTGAAAAGATCTTTAATATAATTTAATAATGATATGTAATCCAATTTGATAAGGAAACTAAATAAGGTAACTGCTATTCAATGATTGGCTAGTAACAAACTTTATCAAGTATCTCCTTGTTCCTTTATTTAAGGTGTTTTGGTTTGACTTGAAAACATATCCGTTCTAACCAAATCTTTGTTAGCTGATCATATATCTATTGGTCTCTTTAATTGCTAATATCATGGGGTATACCAACTGTGATATGAGTTTCCTATTCTATCTTATGTTCATATCCGTTGGTTAATATTAGTAGCTTTAATTATGCGATTTAAATCATCTGATTTCTTGCTATGAGATTTAAATCATCTAGTTTGTTGCTAACTAATTTTATAGCCGTTGGGTATCTTTTTATATATAGTCTTATTTTCACAGCTAAGGGGACAGAACATACAAGAAGCTAATTCACGTTGCTATACAGAGAAGAATTCTATTGAGAGCTATTCATTGTTTATTTCTAGCTATTCATTGTACTGTCTTTAATTCTTTGTGGCTGGAAAATAAGAAGTCTATTGTAATTTCTTCTATTATATTCAAAGTTCAAGTCTTGTTTGGCTTGGTCTATCTAGCAATAGATAGGATCTGTTCAAAGAGAGTTTTTCAAGGTTGCAGAGGTGCAAAGGTCTCAGTGGTGAGAAAGGTTGCAAAGGTGCAAGGCGGCAGTGGTGTCCATTAGTGTGAAGCTACTTTGAACAGGGAGTTCTTTTTATTGTATTTAATTGAATATTAAGTTTAATAAAAAGAGTCTCCAATCCTAGTTGGGATTGGACGTGGATTACACCACTAGGTAGAGGATAGGGGCTGAACCACGTAAAAATCTTGGTGTCTTTACGTTTTTGTACTTCTACTTTCTGTTTGTTTAATTTTTGGGTTCTTTGCTTTATTAGTTTGAAGTTTTCCGAATCCAGAAAAGCAGACATGTATAGTTGTCTGATAATATTGAACGAAGAACATAAGTTAAAGCAGACACTAAAGCAGACAGGTGTAGCTGTCTGAATTAAACCTGTAGCAGATAATTTAAAAAAGTTTTCACTATTTCTCACTTTTAGCATAAACACTTATTCACCCCCCTCTAGGTGTACACATACATAGAATTACAGACGTAATGAGGATCGTGAAACCAAAACGATCATAATATAAGAAAGGAATCATAAAGAAGATGATTGTAGAATAAGATCATAACGTGATCTAGTTAAGTTGTAAAATGATAGATGATCTGTAATGAATGAATAGTTATAGCTTGATGCTATAAGAAAATGTACTTTGAAATATTACGAGGCAAACTCACGAGGAATTATAAATGATTAGATACGGAAAATTCGTATCGAGCAAAGAAAATTAAGAGAAAGTTAGAGTTAGGTGGGATTTCAATTGAGGACTCATGTGATGGCTAAGTTGTACAAATCGTTGTATGAGCGAGGGTTTTGTGCTCGCACTCAGTTTATTACATTGATAATCATTAGAATGTTGCTGTCGCGCTATCAATGTATATGTGGTGAAAAGGTGATTCTTTTGTCATGTGTATATTTGATAGTTAGAGACTATAAGATTTGTAAAATTTTATTAGGATTAGGTGTCAGATATTAAAATTCATAATTATGGAAAGTTGATGACTTATAATCATGAAGTAAATGTATTTTTACTTCATCAAAATACATTTTTATGTGTGTTTTTGAACCCCTAAGCATATGGATAGTCCCTGATAGGTTCTCGGACTACGTATTGCTAGGACACGTTCATAAACTCATATTGTTGTGGCAAGTTCCTGAACTTCCAAAGTATGGTAAGTTTGATGAACTGTATTGGGTATAGAAAAGTTGTGAAGGCAGGACTAAGAATTTTTGGTATAGTAAACATTGATGGTGCTAAAGATTAGTAGAATGATTAAGTAACGAAGCATTGGAGTAAGAATTTAAGATGATGGAGGAAAATTGGATATTCTAAATCTTCTAGCTATGCTAGTTTTTCGAAATTTATTGACTTTGTGATGATAATTGCACTTCTATTTTTAAAAAAACATTGGATCAAATGATGTAACCAATGAGTTTTAAAAATAATACAGTTATTCGTATGTCTATACTAATTGTTTCGGCTAGACAAAAATGATTTAGAAATATAAAAATGTATTTTGGTTTTCCGTAGTCATTAAAGCATCACTAAATATAATACTGATGTGACAAATGAGGAAGTCATTAATATAGTTGAACCTAGTATTGGATGTGATTGTGGAAGATTCTTATTATTCTGAAACGTGAAAATGGAAAGGAAGGTAATCCTTAAAAGGAGGTAAGTTGTAGATACGACATGTGATGATGAGAAAATTAAGCAAAACATAAAAATTCCAAGAAATGAAAGAAATTCTGATGAGAGAATGAATGAAGTTATTGAAGGATAATGCAAAAACTTTTAAAAGAGAAAGATGTAAAGAATGTGATGATTTCAGTAAGACCTTCAGAAAGAAAATCTAGTTATAGAATCCAGTGAATTTCGAGGATGAAATTCTTAAAAGAAGGGGTGAATGTAATATCTCGAGAGTTTGAAAATCTAGTACATGATAATGATCCTTAGAGAAAGATAATGAACGGGTCAAAGAATATGTAATACTCAAATATAATTGAGTCTAAATAAAGGTTATGAAATAAAGCTTACAAAAATTTATTGGGAAGAGTGGTGGGAATGATAATATATGAAACCTATATTAAGGTAATGCGTTGAGGTATTCGATGAAATTTTTTTGAAAAGTGATTTGGTGAAAACCGAGTAAAGGAGGTTTCGTTGATTCCGAGGACGGAATCCTTATAAGGGGTGGAAGGATGTGACAACCCAAATTTTTATAAGTTATTAAAATAAGAATTTAAAAATTAAAATTCTTATTATGAGATGTATATATTTTGAATTATGTGTTTTGGTGTTAAGAAATTAAGTTTTTATGAGATTTAATAGTTTATTAAATTATTAAAGAAAATGAAAGAAATTAGTCACGATAAGGAATTTGGTGGCAAGGGAAATTAATCCTATAAATATTGGGTAATTTAATTTAAGTTGAAACTATATTATAGAATAATATTGTTTGAATATTAAAACCTTACTTGGTAGTGGTGTTGTAGTAAAGTGGATAAAATAGTTAATTCACTTAATTAAAATAGTGAGTTAATATATGAGTTTTGCTAATTAAATTTGGTATTCTTAATATATATATTACATGTCATGGTAATATATTAAAAGATTTAGTATCTTGAATGATGTTAATAAAATATAAATTGATAGTGAGAGAAGAAAAACCAATATGCCTATAAATAATTATTGGTTAGAGGTTAATAAATTGAATTAATATTTAAGTGGTGATTAAGTATGGATTAAATAAATTTTATTGAGACAATTAATGTGAGAAAAAGGAATGAAATGATTATATGTAATAATTGTATAATTCATTTAAGTTAATTAAAATAATTATGGAATAAATATTAACTATTTTAATGAAAATGTTTATTATTTTAAATGGAGGTGTTTATGAATATAATTTCATAATGTATAAGTGTAATAATTATATAGATTATAATTGTATAATTATTCAGTGTAGTTAGCTAAATAATTTAGCAACATAGTTAAAGTATGACATTTAGAGAAAAGAAGATATACCATATAATAAGGAGAATTATTAGAAAAAATTAAAAAGGGGTTAAGGGTTCTAGCCAAACATGCCCTAGACTCTTTGTGTTTTATAATTGCTAAAACTTTTTAACTGATAACCCAACTTAAAGTTCACGTATTCATCAATTGGGGGGTTACGCTTATTATTTTCCTAAAGCTAAGTGTTAGAAAACAGAGAAAAATAGAGAAAGAGAGAAATTGAGAGAGAAAGCGAAGAAATTCTCTGTAAATTGACAAGGTTTTGAGAATCAAAGAAGGAAGAAGAAGAAGATTTATATCATCTATTCTAGGTTTAAAGAAGAATCAAAGGTAATATTCTAGCTTTAAACTTTAGTTTGTGTTTTTCAAAGTTTTATCTGTAAATGATTTTGATGAGGGAATTGTTAAGAAAATGGGTTATATTTATTATTAATATATATATAATCTATTGTGGATATTCTACAAGGGATATTAGAATTAACAAATTCATGAAAATTATGTTAAGGATGAAGAGTATGCGTTTTACTTAATATATGTATTTTGGGTCTGTTTTGAGACTAAAATTGGTTAGGAGTTTATGTTATAATTATAAAATTGGTGATGGATTGTGTTAATACGATAAGAAATGAAAAGAACACAAGTTGAATTAATCAATTTGGTTAAGAAACCAATTCGTAGTGAATGAATTCGCTAAAGATGTTAAAACATGAAAATAGAATATGAACATGAGTTTTGGGTTAAGATTTAGGTAGGTTAGAGTCTTTGTAAATTGTTACAATTCAAGTATGATGTAGTTCTATGAATTACGAATCCATAGAATCAGCAACGGACTAATTTAGATTTGTATAACTCAAGTTATGAAGATTAGAAAGAGAAAAAGTTCAAAAATCGTAAAAACAGTAAACTACAAATTCTGACCCTGCTAACGGGTGCAGCTACGCTGTGCCCTAAGTCTTTAGGGGTACAACTGCCTTCTTGTGCTCAGCTGCACTATTTCCAAGGCTTAATTGGGCATAGCTACGCTCTAGGTTTGTCTGGTGCGACTATTTTGACCTCTTATGGTAAAGCAGCCATAACGTTTTCATACAAACTCCGATTGAGGAGATTCAAATTGATCTGGAATGAGAAAGAATAGACCTACAACTTTCAGGTTTTAAGTATTTTGATTTGAGGTCGGTATTAGGGGTCAAAATGGCCATCTTTGGGACTGATGTGTATTCGGAGGCAATCGGAGGGCGTCGGGCATGCATGTATGCAAGTGTAGTGCTTATGACGATAAAAGATGTTGTTCTAAGTTATAAAGTCAATTTATGACTACGTTGATTGAGTAAAGAATATTGATTGAGTAATGAACTCAATCTTTATACTTGTTATATGAACTGAAGCATCTATGTTATGTTAGTTCAATGATTATAAGATGTATATTGAGCATGTTATTATATGTTACGTGATGCGCAAAAACTGTTAGATTTGATGGGCTGTTGAGCTCAACCTTGCAAATAACCACGTTTGTAAGTTAAGGATTCAAGGAAACGTTATGTGCTACTTGAAAGACATGAATCAGATGTAATGCATGAAGAATTATACACTTTGATTGAATTATTATTATTTGAACTATGTTTAAGGTTCTGGATGATGTACTTGATAATGTATGATGTTTAATAGATGTTGAGTTATAAAGTTTAAATTTTGTCTAATGTATAAAGGGGATTGAACCTGGATGTAAGTTTTATTTATTAACTTTGATAAAGTGAGTAATAAACTATGTATTGTTCAAAGGTAGGTAAAGATAAAGGTTTTAAGAAATGTACTTGATAATCTATGATGTGATACTTCATATTTAGTTGTAAAGTTTGAGCTATCCAATGTATAAGGGATATCGAGCTGAGATGTAAGATTTTATATAATAACTTTGATGAAGCGAATCATAAAATAAACTTGATTTCGAGATGTGTAAATGATAAAGGTTGTGATTTAGGAAATGAAAGTAAGAAGGCATAAAAGTTTTAATTATCCCACATTTTATTAAGTTTAACATCGAATAATGATGTAAAATCAAAAGTTAGACATATTATTAACGACCGAAGTTGATAGTTTAATTGTATTAATTTTGAGGTTGTTACAATTACATCCCCCCCCATATATAAAACTTTTGTGCCTGAAATTGGTACAAGGTTACACAAACAGATAGGGATAGTCCCTCCTCATCTTATCCTCTAACTCCCACGTAGCCTCCTTAGCGTTGTGATTTTGCCAAATTACTTTTACATAAGATATAACTTTATTTCTTAATGTTTGCTCTTTCGTATCTACTATATGGACAAAAATTTCTTTATAAGTCAAATTATTTTCTACTTGAATGGGCTCATAGGATATCACATGCTTATAGTCAGGCTTGTACAGATGTAACACAGAAACATGAAATATTTTGTGGATGTGTTCCAGTTCAGGTGGTAAAGCTACCTTGTATGCCTCTTCACCTACTCGCTTCAATACCTCGAATGGTCCTATGAACCTCGGACTCAATTTCTCTTTCTTGTCGTATCGTATCTTCCCTTTTTAGGGAGACACTTTCAAAAATACAAAACTACCGACTTCAAAGTCTCGGTTCTGAAGATGCAAATCTGCGTATTTCATCTGGCGATCTTGAGCTGCTACCAATCTGGCTCTTATTGTTGTCACCACATTGGCAGTTTACTGAACTAGTTCTGGTCCCAAAAGTCATCGTTCTCCAACCTCATCCCAACACAACGGTGTTCTGAACTTTCTTCTGTAAAGAGTTTCTCACGGTGGCATATCGATACTTGCATGATTACTATTGTTATAACTAAATTCTACTAAAGGTAAGTGATCGTCCCAATTCCCTTTGAAATCCATTACGTAAGCTCTAAGCATGTCCTCCATCGTTTGTATGTTTCGTTTACTTTACCCGTCGATTTGAGGGTGATAAGCAGTACTCAATCTTAACGGTGTTCCTATCCTCTCTTGCAAGCTTTTCTAAAAATTCGACGTGAAATGCGAATTTCGATCAGAAATAATCGACACTGACACTCCATGTCGCGAAATAATTTCCTTTACGTACAACTTCACTAACTGATTTAAATCGAATCGAATTTTTATTGGTAGAAAATGAGCTATTTTTGTTAGTCAATCTACGATTACCTAAATGGCATCAAAACCCTTTTACGTAGTCAAAAGTATTACCACGAAGTCAATCATAATGTGCTTCCATTTCTACTCTAGTATTTCCAATGGTTAAAGTAAACCACTCGGCCTCTAGTGCTTTGCTTTTACTCGTTGACAGGTAAGACATCTACTGACATTTTTGCAACCTCTTGTTTCATGTTAGGCCATGAAAAATGTTTTCAAAGATCTCGGTACATTTGCGTGCCTCCTGGATGAACAAAATATGACGAATTATGTGCCTCGTGCAAAATTTGCTCTCTTAGTTCAGTTACGGCTGGCACCCACACTCGATCTTCAAATCTTATTATACTATCCTTATCCAATCTAAATTTTTCTCCTTCATTTTCTACTATTGTCTTCTTTATCTTCTCCCACTCTTCATCTTTCTCTTGTGATTCCTTCACTCTATCCAGCAATGTCAGATGAGCTCCTATCACAAACAACTTCTCTTTGGACTCTCGAGGTCACTTCACTTCTATTTCCAGGCTTTCCATTTCCTTTATTAGCTCCTCCTGAGTTGTCAACGCAAATAATTTCTCCATTCCTTTTCTACTCAACGCGTCGGCTACTACATTTGCCTTTCCCGGGTGATAAAGAATTTCACAGTCGTAATCTCTGATTAATTCCAACTACCTCCTTTGTCGCATGTTTAACTCCATTTATGTGAATATATATTTTAGACTCTTGTGGTCGGTATATATCTCATATTTTTCTCTATACATATAATGTGTAACGCCCCCATATCTATACTCCCACGGTATCCGATATGGTGCTTACTACGAATCAATATATATATATATATATATATATATATATATATATATATATATATATATATATATATAATGCATTTAAATATATACACCCATGGTATCTGATTATATGCTTATATCTAATTGAGTGACTATACAATTTATAACCAGATATAATTCATATAGATCCAAGATTCACAGTATCTTATAACAGATGGCAATTCTTAAAAGAACTATTACTGTGTTTGGATACCCTCACTTGGATATATGAACTGTATCCATGAATAGAATCTATCTATCCGAAATTTAGAGTATTAGTAATAACATGAACAGTCCATATTACCAATTCCCTCACCCAGATGTATAGTCTATGCTATGAGAATTTATACTATCGTATCGAAAGTAACTATTTATCCAAAATCCAGAGTATTAATAACAACATGAGCGGTCCTTGCTATCAATACCCTCACTCAGATAAATAGTTCTCAAGGATCTCAAACTAAATTTGAAGAATTCTAAATTACATCTATATATGTAAGAAAACACGGTTGCGAAATTAAAATATGTTTTATATATCATAAATATTGAGGTTTGATTACATGATTCTCATAAGGAGTTTCTTATTACAAAGCATTCAACTAGACATGAATATAAACTAATCTAAGTAGGGACGCTTCCTTTTATTTATTGCAGATGTTCCAGGGTTACCATCTAATACTTAAAGGGAATAATTTACAAAGGTGAGCTATGACATGCTCAGCAGGTTTTATATGTATAACAATATATGATTTAAAGAAGTATAACAATTCAAAATTTGTCTGATAGTTGTTACAATTTTCTGGATTTCTTTTTCAACCATTTCTAGAATTTTTTTATTTTTGTCAGTAGCACAGACTTAGAATTTTTTTTAGATATGAGATAGGGGATCAACCTACTCAATATACTAGGAGTATGCATATCATCCTACCAGTGCTCAAATGCACCCAAATTAAAGTCAATTTATTATTGACTAAACAACGATCCCTTACGGGATACCCAACTTTAGTATAGGATGTCTTACCAAAATAATTTAGTTTGACACAATAGTTTATGCTCAATAAACAATATTATGTGAATAAACAATTTATTTCTTAGTTATGCTGAAACTATAGCAATAACATTACAATAAGAGGTAATTCAAGTTTAGCTGTAGTATATTATATCAACAACATTTCAAGATATAAATAAAATCTTGTTCAACGAATAAACAGGGTTTAGTAAACTTGTAAAGGTAATTAGGATATAGGAAACTTGCCTGAGCGTAGAGCAGTCAAGTTATGCTACTTGATTCGTTTAATAAACACCTACGATGCTCATTCATATAAATCTAACACATTAGTATTGATAACAATACTCAAATATAACATTTACATATGATTGGGTTAAATTTGATAAGGTTTCGGTGTTCAATGACCTTACCGAGTATTAAATAAATTGATATAACGACAAAATTTTATTTATAAGCTTTATTATATATTTAGATAATTTATATATCTATTATAATAATTTTTAGAAGCTTAAAATAATTTTTAAGTATTTATTTATTCCTTAAATGATTTTTAAACCATTTATTTCTATTTTTAAATAATTAATATTTTCTTAGAATTTTACAAAAACTTTGTTTACTATTTTTAAATAATTTATATCTATTTATTATGATTTTTATATCATTAATATTATTTTTCAATAATTTTTTATTTTTTATAAGTAATTATTTTAATTACTTTATTATTAACTTAATTATTAATAATATCCAAAATAAATAAAATATTTATTGAATTTATGTAAAAATACCAAAAGTCAATTATAATAACTTAATATAATTTTTAAAACTGTTTTTGTATTTATTTATATTTATTTATTTATTATTTCTAATTTTTATAAATTAATTTCTAAAAAACAATTTTATGTCTGTCGCTAAAGCCCTATAGTAACAGGAAGTGTCGCTATAGGTGTTCTTGAGCTTCTGGGTTTCCAGCAGGTCATGGCCGACGGACCACTTTGACTACGATCTATCTAGCTACTGTTTAAGATTCTGGGTTTGAAAAAGTATTGGTGTTATAGTACTCTTACAGTAGTACAATATCAAACAAAATTTGTGCTTTAACCTACATATAACAAGAAGTTATAGAGGCTCAAAGTCACTGTCAGGGCTGTTCTTGAGTTTCTGGGTAACCGAGAATAGTGGTTATGGTCGGTCAACGGTTTTGTGGCTTTTGTAACTCTGATTCTGTGTAATAGATTTGTGTTGTGTTTGTTGTAATATGTAGTATATATGTCAAGGTACATATATATAACACTGATTTGGACAAAGCATAATTCTAATGTCTCGATCTATGCTGGTCAAAGTACAACCAACAACTGTTCTTCGTGTTCATCAGTTTTCTGGGTAACCCAGAAAACTTGGTCAAGCTCGGTCAACGACTTTTGACCATTAATTCCAGTAATCCTATAAATTGTTTAAGCAATTTAGGATCATAGATACTTAGTATATATACCAAGGTGTTAATCTATTACAAAAAGTTACAATAACAACAAACAGAAAGCGATCAAAAGGCTGGTCAAAGTAGTTGGCTCAACCTGTTCTTGAGTTTTCTGGATAACCGAAAAAATAGAACTTCGTGACCGGTTAACCACCTTTAACCCCCTATATCTGGTAATATATGATTCTAATGAACCTGTTTTCTTTTCCAGATTAAAGACCTCATTACAGAATACAAATAACATACAATTAACATACCTAACTATTAACACATATGAATCTACAAGCTTTGACATTCGACTGTCACGTTTGATTTTCAAAATTCCCAGATTACTAAAAACACTTATATAAGGCATCGAGATGTTATGAAAACATGTTCTATCAACCTAACATACTTTCTAACATACTAATATATAATTCTAAACATCTAAACAACAAATTTAACAAATCATCAAAGATCTAGCTATGAATTAGGGTTTGTACCTTTCATGTTTATTTTGGATTCAAGCTTTTGAATTGGTTGTTGCTATCATCCAGGCTTGATTTGGTATGTATATAAGAGTATATTGGCTTAGATAATTCATGGGTTTAGACTGATCAAGGGTTCCCTTTTATAGAATTCTTCAACTTGGCTTTTTGGTCATTTTTCCACCTACTTGCCTCCTAAAAGATCTAATCTGTGACTCTCCTAGTGCTTGGGAGTTTGGAAGCATGTCATGTGATGTTTTGGGGCTTGTGTGGATGACTCCTAACCTACTTGTGAGTTTGTTGAACAAATTAGTAGCTTAAATATGCCCTAATCCTTACTAATCTTGATTAGGGTTTTGTTTTTAATGATTATGGTTGTTTAATGATGTTTATTAGTACCTAATTAAAATTTAGTAATCATGATTAGGTATTATGATAACCTAATTAGGGTTAATTTAGCAAATTAGGATTAGGGTTTACAAATTAGAGTTAGGGTTTGTAATCTAGGGTTCCTAACCTAGATTTTCCACTAATCCTAACAAGCACGACAAAGCGTTTTGTCAGTGTAAGCACGACAAAGCAGCTTGTCCAAACAAATATACCAAAAAATTATTTGACCAAATTTGTTAAACAAAGTATATATTAACACATAACACTTTCAGAATGGAGAGATTTTATTAATATAACAAAATTTTACATATCCGAGTTTTATTAAGATTTTGGATTTTTACATAATGCCTCCATATCTTCAACGCAAAAACTACCGTCGCTAGCCCCAAGTCATGGGTAGGGTATCACTTCTCTTAATCCTTCAACTATCGTGACGCATATGTAATGACCTTGCCATGTTGCATTAGCACACAACCAAGACCTCTGTGACAACCCAAAAAATCAGATTGTCCAGAATTTAAGTTTAAAGAATTATTAATTAATAAAATGAATTTTTATTAATTATATTTTATGTTATGTTTTTATTAGTCATTCTATAACCTAGGATGATGATAAATCGGGAGTATTCTGGCTACGAGCTAGAATGAATGAGTAAGAATTTTCAAGACAAAAATAAAATATTTCCGGGAAAAAATTATTTTCGAGAAAAAGACGAAATATACACTATTCACCCGACGAATCATAAGGGTTTGAGTTCGAATAACCTAAGCCTTTTTGAGAGATCGGGATGTCGAAATGACATTCTGTTTGAAGATTTGACGATATTATGGCGTGAAAAGTTATGTTAGCCAATAAAAGTTTTTCTCAAAAAACGTACAAAAATCGGACGAAATAAAAACGACGAAAAGTACTGTTATGTACTTTTCATTCGTTTAACTACGTTTTCAAAAAACGTGAAGGAAAAAACTATTCATCAAAAAATGTTTTTCAGTTTTTGGAATTTCTAAGGAATGCATAAAAGTTAATTGGAGAGGAAAAATGGAATATCTAAAAATATTTGAATTCTGAGAATCGCAGTTTTTTAAACTTTCGGACGAATGCCGGAAGACGGGACAGAAGCTTCGTGAATAGTAAGGATGTGTGAAACCTATAAACCCTGAATCAATTATAAATCCCTGAATCAAATTATTCTACGATTCACTCTATTCTATTTCTGTATAAACCTTTACATCTCGATTCGAATTTCTCTATGTATCACATAGTATAACTTTATAACTGAACATGTATTACACTTCTTAAACTACTATCATATACATTTACTAGAACCTAAACATGGTTCAAGAGTATCTATTAAAATAAACAAATCAATCTGCTTTGATGTGATTGAACTTTATCAATCAAGTAGCACGTAACCTTTACCGTGTGTCCTTAACCTGCAAAAGTGGTTATTTGCAAGGGTGAGCTCGACAGTCCAGCAATTCTAACAGTTTTCATGCAACACATAGCATATAATAGCATATTCAGTTCATGCATTTATAATCAATTAATATTTACTACGCTTGTTACTTCATACATAACAGACATAGAGATTTACTAACATATGCATATCATCAAAGATTAACTTTCACATTTTCTACATATCTCATATGCATTTCATATATATACATCAACATTTGCATATCATAATATACCTCAACTAACAGTTATCGAATTCATATAACAAATAGGAACTGAAAGACTTGCCTGATTCGTAGTTTATGAACTACGACTTAACTGCTTAAAGCTTATCTGTACTTCGTGCATTCCTACACAGTTGTATAATCATGGATTCATATCCATTAGTAACATATTTCATGCATTCTCAAAGTAATAACAATGTTACATTGCTTCCTAACTAGGTTCGTAAAACCTACATTTCACTTTCTCATCATACTCTTACAATAGCTAGGTAGGTATAGGTATACCTTAACCATTCGTACTTGACATCCACATTCATATATTTCTATCACACACTTATCTCACTATGTGATCGACACATTTAAAACTCCTATAGGTAAGTTAAAACGTACACATAACTTCTAACTTAGTCGTAACTTCATACAACATCACCTATACAATATTTTCATAGCACAAATCAGATTACGAATTCAAGCAACGTATCGTTTCTTTATATCTTGAAAACACTACTTTGGACTTTAACATTTGAAAGTCCTAATTATCATTCATCTCTTTCGCCTAGCATGTTTCCCACACCTTACATAGCATGTTGGTCATATATTGTAATTTAAAGTAATCGTATAAGTATGTCTCGAACTTTGGTTCAAAAATAGAAACTATTCATGACAGCAGGATGACGCAGCTGCGCCCTGTCTAGGCTTAGGGACGGCGCAACTGCACTGTCCCCTGTCCAGACCAAGGCTGAGCTACTGCCTTTCTGTTTCTGCCCAATCCCTACACAACTATGTACTAATACTCTATCATATCTACATATTAGAGGTGCTCACATAATCACATAACCGTTCTTGAGTTCATTTGTATAAGTTTGAACTTACATCTTACATGACATTAAAGCAAAACAATATCAAGCGGTTATCATGTCCCATTACTTGGTTATATGTCCACATAGAGACTTCAAAATCTGTTAATACATATACTTGTAGCATTCATATTACTTGTTCACATCTATCATAGTCTAATACTTCTAATCATGCGTTAAACTCATGTTTAGTCTAGTTATCAACATGTTCAATACATATAAATCATACCTAGAGATATTATAGTCATAACATGACATCTTATCTCTTTAGCATCTAGATATTCATGTGATGCAACTAGATTTTGAAAATATGTTTAAATTTGCTTTTGAAACCATTTTAGACTTGAACTATGCAATCTAGCACACACAAGACAACTTCAAAGCTCTAAGCATATGTAAGACCCCAAATTGTAAGAAATAAAAGTACTCAATTTTTCTTATAATTACTATTCAGTAAATGGTTAAATTGATAAAAGGTTAGAGTTAAGTTAAGGGTGATATATGAATTTTATTTTTCAAAATAAACAAGTGACTATAAAATATTTATTGTTGTCAGGGTATATTCATTTGGTCATGAACTATCCTTGTTGTCGGAGAATATTCGTACGACGGCGCAGCCATTTGTGGGCCCCATAACAGAAAATGGTTGGATGAAGAAAAACAACAAAGTATGAGTTTTTATAAATAAAAGCGTAATTATTACCGTTAACACTGTTGGAATACCCGGTGGTTAAAATACAGTAATACGCGTGGTTGCACAGTAGCACACGATATTACACAGTATTGATGAATTATTGATCCTTACGTAAGAAGGCACTACTCAATAATTGTTACAGTAATTACTATTTAATATTTTATTTTATTGATTCAATAATTGCTGTGTTGATATTTTATATTATTGTTGTTTCAATAATTGTCACTGCACAGTATTTTCCATTATCAGATCAATAATTCATATTATTTGAATAATATTATTAGATAGCATTATCGACAATTTCTAAGGAAGTTCTGTCTAAGGAGAGGTTTGGTCACCTAATTGCGTGCCAGTAAGGAGAAATCCTTATCATAAAGCCCCCTACTTCTTGAGAACCACCTGGTTGTCATAATTGCGATCCTGTAATATTATTTGTAAATAATTAATTATTGATTTATATGATAAGGAAATATTTATTTGATGCGGATATAAATGATGGATTTATTTATGTGGTTATAAATGAAGAAATTAATGTTGAGGTGTTTTATCAGTATTTTGTCGGATTGGAGGTATTAAAAGATCAAATCGGTGTTCTTAAAGCCCTATTACGTGAGTTATAATTTTAATCCGACCGTTGGATCGTTGTGCTTTTTGGATATGTTATACATATATTAGTCGAGTATATGTCAACAAATTTTGAACCGTTAAAAATTAACGCATGACTTGTTATGAATTTTAAGGAATGTTGAAAATCATCTGTTTGTTGGTTTTGGATATTTTCTGTCTGGAATTTGGAAAAACTTAAAGCTAAAAAGTTGTAGAGAATTCGATTTCGTGTGGAACGGACATAAAATTCGTATTTTTCTTATAAAAGAACTATTTATTATGAAAACATGTGCTAGAATTTTTGTTCAAGGGTGATGGCTGGTCTTGGTTGGTTTTGGTAGGTGTAGGAAAATAAAATAATAATATTATTTTATTATTTTAGTCTCCTTTGGCGTTCTAGTATTTTCCTATAAATAAACGTTTAAGTTATAATTGAAAATCACACTAGAAACTGAAGTTTTCTCTCTCTATAATATCGAGCGTATTTTTGTGAGTATTTAGATATCTTGAGTGTTGTTATACGGTGCAAGTTCCCTTCAGCGTTATATCCGGCATTTCAGTCAAAAATACTGCTCTTTTGAGGTAAGGGATAGTAAGGGATTTTAGGGGTTATTATGTTTTTCAGTTTCATACTTTTTTCGACCTTCAAAAATTCTGGAAAAATTTAAAATGATAATTTGATGAGTTTTCTAGATTGTGTCCAAAAATAGCAATTTTTGGATGTATAGATTAGGAGTTATGAATATTATGGAAAAAGACTATTTTAAAAGTAAACCCTTATAACTCCTTGTGGTTAACTCCAAAATTTGTGAAATTTTTATTGGGAGTACATGTATATAACATAAGTATACTCTGTAAATTTCGGAATATTTAGATAAAAGTACAGTTTACGATAAATGTCTAAATATTCGTCTGTTTTGGCCATATGAAAAATAGTAAATGAATTTTAAAAATTCTGAGGAAAATATATGTTTAATATGGAACTATATTCTGCTAAATTCCAGAAAAGAAAATTTATTTGTACTGATTTGATATTTTTCATGAAAATGGACTAGTTATGAGTAAATGAATTAAATATGTTATGTGAAGTAAGAAAATTGGAAAATAGGATTTTATGGCTTGAAAATCCTATATGAGGTATATGCAGATTTTTGATGAGGGTTTTGGTTATTGGTGATGAAATCTTATGAGTTTTGTATTTTAGGATGATTAAATGCATTATTTAGTAAAGTGTAAATAATTAAAATAAATTATTTATAAGTTTAAGAAATGTTATTATTTCAATATCATTATACCGAAATATTGGTATGGATTTTATTGTGGAATTTTTACCTTTTTCATGTCGGGGTTACTATTCACGAATTACTATTCACGAATTACTATTCACGAATTACTATTCACGAGATACTATTCACGACAAAATTAGTTTTTTTTATCAAATTATCGTTGATATATGAATCTTACTCTTGAAATTAAATCCGTGTTTTGATCATATTATTTTTATTATTATATATAATATTTTATAATCCTGGTGAAGAAATTTCTCTTCGACTTGAGTGTAAAGATGGGTAGATTATTGGTATGATCGTGACTATGAGTTCTCTTTAGTCAGTAGTTCAAAGTTGAATCGTTGATTGGTATGATCATGACCATTGAATTTATAATTGAATATTTTTAGCTTAAGTGTAAAGGTGAATTGATCAACATAGTTATAATTTTGGTTTATATAAATTCTAAAATAATTATATATTTCTTTGATATATGAATATCTTTGGCATGTAGTGCAAATATGACTTGTTGATGGATATCTTTGGCCCGTAGTGCAAAGATGACCTGTTTCTGAATATCTTTGGCCTGTAGTGCAAAGACGATCTGTTGTTAAATATCTTTGGCCTGTAGTGCAAAGATGACCTATTTTTGAATATCTTTGGCCTATAGTGCAAAGATGATCTATTGGTGAATATCTTTGGCATGTAGTACAAAGATGACATATTTTTGAATATCTTTGACCCGTAGTGCAAAGATGAATTGTTGATGAATATCTTTGGCCCGTAGTGTAAAGATGAATTTATTAGTATGATTATGAACAGGAACTGTGATTTGGTATAATCATGATCTTTGATGTTTCAGGTAAAGACAAGTGATGAAAATTATCTTCATCCTGGATGAGAAAATGAATTTAGAACCATAATTATGATTATGAGTGATTCATATGATTGTGGACCAGAATTGTTGATTGATGTTACATGGATAAAACATTGTTGGTGGATTTTTAATATGGAGAAGATAATAGACTTTATGGTCTATTTGACTCTTCTAATGGATTGATCGTTCCGCTGCAACTATGGTTGAAAAGTTTTATCATCTATCATATTTTCTAAATCTCTGATTTATTAATGATGAAGGCTATTGATAATTTAATTATCTTTAGTCATGATATTCTTTACTGGGCTATTTGTGCTCACCCTTTTGCTTCACAATTCCTTTCAGGTAATAAGAGTGTAGCTGGGTCGAGCGGGGGTAACAGGGGAATAGAACGGTGGTCTCTAGCTGTGAAGGTTCTCCCTAAATAGTATGGAAATAATTTTATTGAGAACTTTGGAATAGTGTGTTGTATTTTATACATCATTTAGTAGTTATATTTGGTGAATCATATAGGGTGAGACGAACCTAACTTTAGAAGGGTGATTTACCACTATCATACAAGATGTCTAATGACATACAACCTCGTGTCATCATAAGACAGGGTTGTGCACATCCACTTGCTGAGTATGTCTACGAGCACTACCTATATGAACTTAGAGTTTGGTTGAAATATAATTTTCAATTGCAGACAGTGGAGATAGTGATATGTCAAGAGAAGACTCACCATTGGAAAGAATATGATAGTAATCTTCTCATTTTTCTTTGGGGTCTATTGGGTCAACCAAGGATAATTCTGTGGGCATATGATATCTATTATAACCTAGACGCATGGCCTCCCATGTACGAAGGTTTCCTTGAGCACTTCCCAAAGATTTTAATTTCTAAAATAGTTATTGACTGTACCTTTATGTAAGGTGCCATTGTGATGTGCTATCCACGGTTGGGACATGAGTCACAGTTGGTATATATTTGTATCAAACTCACAACATATGTGTTGTTGTATTTTGCATGACAATTGTAGTAATAAAGTTGTAGTTATTTTCTGTACCATGTATTTGGCGACTCAGAATAGGTTGGATGGATTGGACCTATTTTGGGGGCGTTACAACATATGTAGTAAAGTCATGTTAACCTGCTCGCAAGGTCAGAATATAAACTATGTAGTAATCATGCATGTTAGTTCACTTAGGCTAAGCTTTTTCTTGAAAACCTCTTTAACACAAAGCCTAATAAGTTTGATCATGAACAAAGATACTATAACCACCATATCATGTTCTTTTATATTTGAACTCAATCATGTATATAAACCACAAAGTTCAGAACTTATAGAACATAAGTTTCCACAAGGTTTGCTTTCAAATTCTTTAAGTTTTCTTTTCAAAAAAACATACGAAGTCATGCTAATGCTTTCTATTATGAGCAAGAAAATCTTATATGTCATGTATAATATCATGCATTTTCATGTTATATCACTTAGAATAACATATTCCATCGCCGGGAGCACTATACTTGCGTATGTGCTCGTTCGACGCCCTCCAACGAAAACGTAACAGTCACAAAGATGAGTATTTTGGTCCTTCTTAACGACCTCAAATTGGAAAACTTAAAGAACAAAAGTTGTAGGTCTACTCTTCCTCGTTCCGGATCATCTTGAATCACCTCAATCGGAGTTCGTATAAAAACGTTATGCCTACTTTACTACAGTAGGTCATAGCAGTGCACCAGACACTGATGTCCGGCTCAACTGCGCCCTAAATGGCCTTGGGGGTAGCGCAGCTGCGCCCCAGTTCGCAAAGCAGCCCCTCAGGCTCTGCTCCTCGCGATTTCACAGACCGAAACTCCTTCCAATCATCATAATATGAGTTATACTCATCCAATTTAGCTCATTTTCGATTCTATGGGTTTGTAACTCATAAAACTATAACATACCAACTACCCAATAATTAACATTAACATTAACTAACCCAAATATGAATCTATAACTCATGTTCATGCAAATATTCATGTTTTGGACAATTTAGCGAAATCATTCACTACGAATTCGTTTCTCAACCAAATTGGTTTGTTTAACTTCTGTTGATTTCACATTTAACTATATCAGTAACATCTAACAGAAAATTACAGATTGCAACAAGTTTTAGCCATTAATTTTGTGACTCAAATGCTACATTTTCTTTACACTTTTCTAGAAATTGAAGAACTTTGAATTCAAGAACATATATAATAGAATTGTTACCTCTTGAAGCTTAACTTTGCTAATCATAGCTCTGCAATCCTCTAATTGCTCCTAATTCTACTAACCTCTCATAGCCATTTTTCTCTGACAAATTAACAAACGGGAATGAGAAGGAGGAGTCACTATTTATAGGGAAATCAATACCCATACCAAAGCTTTGTCCACTGATTTTGTTTAGCAGGAAGAAGACGAAGATGATGGGTATTAGAGATTTGGTAAACTACTCCCTTCTTCTCTATCCCTCTAGCCACGATTACCAGCTTGTAGCTTTTCATACGTTATATGACTTTGTGAGGAAGGAATAGAATAGGCCAATGGCCTATCACACGACACTTAATTAGAGGGACACTGATATTGGGACAAGTAGCTGGTTTTGGTTTGCAGTAGCAAAATAGTTGCTATAACACTTAAGTTTATTTCCCTTTTTACTTACAAAGTGCAACATTAAGGTGTTATTATTATTACCTTGTAATAAGTTAGGGGTACACACACACACACACACACACACACACACACACACACACACACACACACACACACACACACACACACATATATATATATATATATATATATATATATATATATATATATACGTACCTACCCACATGTAGAAAGTATACGTATATACTCCAATATAATTTTATATCCCATGTACATTGGGCTAATCCAAATAATATTTTAATTGGGCTAAATATCATTCAGTTGGGTACTTTCAACCCATTATCACATTTTAATATCACAACGATTAATTAATATTAATAATTTATTTTCTTACAATAATTAGTATGTACTACATTAATTAATATAATTTTATTTCTTCCAAAAACTGTTCCAAAACAATTTTCTTTAACCACCACATAAAGTATTAACTTAATGCATCAATCTCTAACCAATAATTACTTATAACTATATTGGTTCTTTTCTTTTATTAATCATTTATCTTCCAAATATTAACACCTTGAAAATACATTAGAAATTATGTATTTTGTCATAATATAAATATTATATTTTCTCCAAATAAAGACATTTACAATTAGAAATTAATTTGCTTATTGTCTCAAGATATTATTCTTAATATAATATCAATTAGCTATATGTACGGCACATGTACATATATTATATATAGAAAATAGATAATAAGTTCATTTTCTATTATAATAAATTGTTTCCATCAATTATTTACATATAGCAAATACGTTTTAATATATTTACTATATTATTAATCATACCTCATTCAAAAATATATAAGGTAATATTATTATTCAAAAATAACATTTCCTCCTTTTATTAAAATAACTCAATATTAGAATTTATTTTAATATCCTCTATTAGAAATATATAATTATTATTTCTCTCTCCCTCTATAAATTATTCCTAAAACAATTTCTTCTAATATTAAATATCCATTTAAAGATATAATGATTTATGTCTCCCTTTAATAACGTATATATATTTAACGTTATTCGTACATTAGACTTTCTCACATATTACCATTATGAGTAACATATATAAAGTATCACATTTTCAACACACATATTAATTCACTCCTTTACTTAAGTTAATTAAACCTTGTGCTATATTACCATAGTTATTTAAGGTTTAACATACACATTATATTATTCCATAACATAACTCTTAACTATGAATTAACCAATATTTATTCTTATTAGTTAATTCTCTCAACTAACTCATGTTTCACTATCCAAACCCATTCGCGGATAACTTACGTACTATCAATAACATATATTATAATCATACCAGTTATTAGTACGCATACTCAAGAAAATGACAATTATACATTAATGTCATCCACTTACTATGATCAAATAATCCTATAAACTATTTAATATCGATAGAAAATTTTATCCACTTCTTTTATCTCAACTGAATTATCTTTGCTATCAATAACAATATATAAAAATAATATATTTATTAATCACAAAAATCAAATATTACATGGTTCATATTACCCTATGTTACACATTCCTACATACCTCGTATCACATAAATGTTTTTATTCGAACCTATTTCACGCCTTAAGAATTTTATTTACTAAATTCTTATTTTAATAATTTCTGAAAATTTGGGTTCTTACAGATTCAGAATAAAATTCTGTCCCGGGGAAGTTGAATTACGTAATATAAGGAAAAAAATAGTTTTGAAACGACCTTGTTCTGAGTTATAACGAAATAGTTACGAGATTGCAAAGTAGGCAATTTATACGAGGAAGAACACGTAGAAAATTTTAAAAAAAATTCAAAGGTTTATAGCCAGCGCTGCAGCGCCGGCCAAGGCATAAAAAGAGGCGTCGCAGCGCGAGTCCCAACCTCAACTTCTGCTAATATGCGCAGCAGCGCCAACAAAAGCAAAGGGAACTGGCGCCGCATCGCCGGTGTAGGGCAAAGCCCATAAATGAGCTTTTAATTGCTCAATTCTTAGGGAACGTGTACGGAGTAATTATGAACTTAAAGTTCACATAATGTAACACTTAAGTAAGTGATTTAAACCTTTAGTAAAGGTTGAACAGAAAAGAGTGAACAATACTAAAAGACAAAGAATATAAACGCAAAATACGAAACCGATATCCAGGAATCGTATTCGCGTTAAGTGAACATTTGAGATTACAAAGGTTGTAGTTCGTTGAACGTTTGGTAATAATGGTAACTTATAACATTTCAATGTTATAAAGCCGTAATGAAAGTGAAGTGTAAAGCGTATAAACGCAAAGTTATTACGATGGACAATCGGTCTTAACATACCACAAACTGTATAGCTTAGACATTAAGAGATGACAATAAACATAATGTTTGTGTAATGAATCTCTATTGAAAGTGGTTGAAACCTTAAGTAAAGGTTGAATGAAAGTTTAAAAGACGAGCAATGTAAATGCATAGTATGTAAACGATATACAGTGAACCGTATTCGTGCCGAATGAAAATTCTAAGCATACATAGATTGTATGACTTGGACGTTAATGAATGTAATTAAAGTATGATATTAAATTATCAAGAAAATCGTAATGAACGGTAATAAGATTAATAAAGGTTCGAGTTAAGTCGGATAGAGAATGGTAGAAAGAAGCCTAAACATAAAATGCTTAAACTGACAACGACGTTTAGCGTACGCGTAAGTTGAACATGCTTAACATACACGTTGTGTATGGTTTGAACATAAGGTAATGAGAACTAATGAATAAAGTGAAAGCGTTGAGAAGCCGAATTAATTATAATAACTTAAAGAATGTTCTGAGTTAATTTAACCAGACATTTTAAGATATAAAGAAGAGGTAATGTAAAATGCTTAACGCTATGAACACATAGTTTTAACATTGAATGTTCTCTCTGAGTATACAAAAGAATTTTATAACTTAAACGTTAAGAAATAATCTAGAGGTATGACATTAATTTGTTAGAAGTCATAAGGAACGATAATTAACTTAACGAAAGTTACAGTTATAATGCTTCGGACAAGTTGAGCTAAGAAAAAGGAAATGGTAATGTAACTATAACATAAATGATGATAGAAAGGAGTAAGACATCTTTGAATGTCTTAACACCATAAAACAGTAAAGAAAAATGGTTACGTGAGTGTAGGTTATAAGACGTGAACCATAAGAGTGAAAGTTAGTTAAACAATTATATGTGTCGAATATATGACTAATTAGTATGTGATATTCCTTATGTGATATATATGAATATCAATTAGTAGTTCAGCATAAACTATAAGTTGTAGTTGTGTGTAAGATAAGTTTTCTAGCTTCATTCATATTTTAAATGAATGTTAGTTTCTTAAACTTCTCATATGTTGAGCTTGAGAAGTTTTACCTATATGCAAATGTGTAATGTTTGTATAAGGTGTAGAATGTATGAGGCATTGGAATTTCTAAAAGAATATGTGATTCTTGAGTTGTTATTTTTCAACTGCTATGATTTTCTAAGCAATTGAATGCTCACACTAGCTTTAAATAAAAATATTTTCAGCGAACGACGATAAAATGTACTTAAGGATCCCATAAAGATCAAGCTAACTGATATCCTAACGAAATGCCATTCAGTATATGAATGAGCATGAAGATCAAGCCAAGACTTGTAATGTAGAATAGTCTAATTATACTATAGATTAGTTTAATGAAATATAATGTATCTTTGGTGGCGAATTAAAGCCACTCTTGTAAAATGTAAAAAATAATATAATTATCATTAATTGTAATGAACGAGGTTTTAATGTAATAGAACCTAGGATTTGAAGATGTATATTATTATATTTAGTTATATAAGCATGTATGTTTGGAATAAGATGTACTCGTGATGTACGAAATTTGAGTGTGAAGATAGACTGAATTTTGGGGCTTCACAACCTCTGTGCGATGCATCACTATATACCACAAAACCTCCCGTATCATTAGGTAATGATAATATAAGCGCTTCGCTCAACCTCTTCTTCAACTCCTTGAAACTTTCTTTGCATTTTTTCTTCCATACGAACTTCATTGTCTTCCTCGTTAGATTGGTCAACGGGGTTGCTATCTTAGAAAAATTTTGGATGAATCTTCGATAGTACCCGGCTAACCCTAAGAAACTTCTCACCTTCGTTGGTGTCTTCGGCTGCTCCTAATTACTTATCGCCTCTACGTTTGTAGGATCTACTGAAATTCCATCATTGTCTATCACGTGCCCCAAAAATTGGTTCTTCTCCATCTAAAATTCGCACTTAGAAAATTTCACATACATCTTCTCCTTTCTCAATGCTTCTAATACCATATTCAGATGTTCGGCGTGTTCTTCCTTGGTCTTCGAGTAGATCAAAATATCGTTAATGAAAACTACCACGAACTTATCCAAATATGGCTTAAAAACTCGATTCATCAAGTCCATGAATGCTGCTGGAACATTAGTCAAACCAAATGAAATCACCAGAAATTTGAAGTGTCCATAATGGGTATAAAATGCCATCTTCAGTATGTCTCCCTTTCGCACTTTCAACTATTGATAACCTTTTCATAGTTCTATCATGGAAAAACACTTTCCTCCCTTCAATTGATCGAAAAGGTCGTCAATCCTCGGTAATAGATATCTATTCTTAATTGTCACTATGTTCAACTCTCGATTGTCGATACAGAGCCTCATCCTTCTTTTTTACAAACAACACTGGTACTCGCCAAGGAAACACACTTGGCTGAATATAACCCTTATCTAACAATTCTTGCAATTGTATAATCAATTCCTTCATTTCTATCGGTGCTATACGACGTGGGACTTTCGAAATCGGTGCAGTTCCTGGTACTAAATCTATCACGAATTTGATTTCTTTGTCTGGCGGAAGGCCAAACAGATCGTCTGCAAATACGTCTTGAAAATCTCTCACTACTGATATATCTTTCATTTCTACTCCCTTTTTCTAAGTATCTACAATATAGGCTAAATAACCTACACATCCTTTTACCAACAATTTCTTGGCCTACATCATCGTAAGATAAAATAATTTTCTAAGTGATGAGCTACCATAAAACACTACCTTAGACCGATTTGGAGTCTAATGGTTCACACCCTTCTTCTCTCAATCAATTATCGCATCGTGGTTATACAACCAATCCATTCCTATTATCACATCGAATTCTCCCAATTTTATCGGAATCAAGTCTACGCTTAATTTATGTCCCCTAATTTTAACACAATAATTACGGTATACGAATTCTGCGGGGATTACTTCCTTATTCGTAACTTCTATGTTCAAAGGATTCTCCAATCATTCATGAGATAAATTTAATCGACTAGCAAATTCTTCAAATATAAAGGAACGGGTAGAAACCGAATCAAATAATACGTAAGCATTTATATTATTAACTGGGATAATACCTGACACCACGTCCTTCGCAGCTATGATGTCTTGGACTATCATATTAAAGGTTCTGGCGGACGATTGGTTGGGTTGCGCTGGTCTGCCAATCATGAGCTTGCTTCCTCCTCCCTGGTTACCACTTCCCCCGCTGCTTCTTTTCTTCGAGCAGTCCTTAATCTGATGGTCTGTTTAGCTACAATTCAAACATCCTCTGATTTTCTTTGATTTTGGACAGTTTTGTGAAATATGCCCTGTAGACACTCAAAATTTTGCATCCCTGTTACTAACCATGCAGGAGGGCAGAATTATCTTTTGTCTTCCAAAGATAACCTTGGAAGTCAAAGTTATCAAGTCAAACCCCGGGAGATCAAACCAAACCCCAGTGACAACCCTGGGAGATCAATTCAAACCCCAATGATAACCCTAGGAGATCAAGCCAAACCCTGGCGATAACACCAGGAGATCAAGTCAAACCCCGATGACAACCTCAAAAAATAATAAGCCAACCTCATAGACAACCCTGAGGACTGACAAAAGTCAACAACAGTCCAATCTCGGAGATAAACCTGAAAAAAAGAAAACTACCACTACATCAAACCCGAAGGCAACCCAGAGGGGAAACATAGTAATTTTGAAAAATTAAAATCAAATCAAGTTAAATCACTGCCATGAAGGTCATGCAGAACCATAAAGTCCATCCCGAGTGAAAATAACACAAGACAGCTCAATGGACGGACTGTGAAGGCTCGAAGATCTGGTCATGGACCGATCTTCTCGTATTCGAAAAAGGTAAAATCCCATGTCATTGTGTAACTCTCGGAAAGGGCATTTCGAAAAGGTATAGCACGCCTCCATCGGACTCCCGGATTGAAAGTTATGAAGGTTCGAGCAGACAATGAGTTGGTCCGAGTGCGCGTACTTCGAGACAACGGGACCCACGAGGACAGGCCAACCCGGGTCAGCCGTAGGTAGATCCGCAACTACTTTGGTCTATAAATAAATCCCCCCATCAGCTAAAAAGAAGAGAAAAAAGAGAAAAATAGAGGGAATTCCGCCCATTTCAGCTCTTAACCCCTCCTATAATGTTTCGAATTCGATATTCTTCTTTGTAAACACTTGTATACATATATATTATAATATATCAAGATTTAACCGCTGGAAATTGAGTTTTCAAGCTTCAAAAGCAGTTTAAAGTCTCCCTCGCTACACACTTGTAAGATCTCTTCCGATCCAAAGCTTTCATCTGCTTTAATGTGTGTGTGTATATATATATACATATATTAATTGCTTACTGTGATTACATGTGACACCCCCAAATCTTGGTACTTCATTTCCACAAGATTTGGTGCTCACGTAATCAAAACATTAATTTCTAACTACCCATTCATAATATACTTGAATATTAAAAGAAAAGAAAACCTGCCCATACAGGATTAAATTTAAATAAAAATCTCCCAGGTTATCTAACCTTTAACAACAATCACTCAAATGCGGATAATTAAATAACTTCATTACAATCATTAAACCAAATTCTGAAAATAAACTATCAAACTATTACAAGTCTTCAGCATTTATTCATCTTTCCTTTTTCCTTACTAGTGCTCGGTACGTCACCAGTTTCAACTTTAGCTGTAAGAAATTTTACAGGCAAGAGTGAGCAAACAAGGCCCACTAGAAATAACAATAAGTAAATCATTAAACTTTTACATCAATTGCCAACATCAGGCTCAATAGAATTGAACAATATATTCTATTAACTTTCTGAAAACTTTAACATTTACTGAGGGTCTAATGACCACGAATCATGTCCACAGTTATAAGTAATCTTTCAACTTAAACTTTAACAGTCATAAGACTATAAGGACTCCACGTACTTAGGGGGATCAACCCTTTGTACAATGTATTGTGCACAATCATTTTAACGCTAAGCGTAAACCTCTATTAAAAGAGTTGTTCATCTCAGTATTTAGAATACAAGTCCGCACCAAAGTAAGTTTGGTTTGGATAAGCTTTCAAGGAAATTTGGAGTTTAACGAACATCAACTGCGGAGTAGTTGAATAAAAACCAATAACACTATACTATAGAATAATCGTGATTGAGCCAATCATAGCAAGTCATGCATTAGGAATAATCTAATAGCATACAATTTGAATAACTATAGCATACCTTGCTTGAACAACACTAAGCCAAGGTTAAATAGAATCGAATAATAAACATGCATAGCAATTTAGTTATACATGAAAATTCATAATCGAAATACAAGAATAACGTGTTTGTCCTCAAACCAAAGTCTAGACGACTTATATCATTATAAGATAATCGAATTGAAAACAATAATTAGCTCAATTATAAGATAAAGTTAGAAAAACTTGCACAATGAAGTTTTGAGTTAGAGAACTTGCCTTTAGCACAAGCTAAATCCTTACCACTTGAACTAATACCCTATACATATGCCATATTGACATAGTTAGTCATTACCAACATTGTATATTTATATAAACAAATGTATTCATCATATGGGTTAAATTACTCATTCACATAATCCACTATGTTACAAGTAGGTAACACCTAATAACATGATCATTCATAGTTTAATACTACTGAAATTATCATTTAACATTATTATTATCAACACATAACATTTATTTTCAAGTTTTGTACACTAAAACAAAACTGTCAGAACATTCTGCTAACTCGCGCTGCGGCGCCACATTTTACACTGTGGTTCGTGCTGCGGCGCTGAGTTGGCACTGTAGCTCGGGTCACAGGCCATTGGTTAGCACTGCGGCGTGGCGCCAGCGCTGCGACGCGAGATTTGTACTACTAGGCCGCGCTGCGACGCCAGAGACCAGAATCCGGCAGCCAAACTCGGCAACAGCATGAACTAAAGCCCAATTGGCCAAAAAGCTCGAATCTAATAGACTGATTATCATGTAATATACATATAAACTTCATATAAACATATTTTGAAGACTTCTAACATGTTTCTACTCATAAAATAACATAGACATCAAATATACAACACCCAATTTTAATATTTTTGATAAAAACTCCATTTTTGATATTTTCAAAGAAAATCAACACTGTAATTTTGTTTTTCAACCAAAACACTAAATTCAAAACATCATGATTATGATTTTACATAGTCTAGCAATTCCAAGTATCAATTTATCAATTTAACAAATAATTAAACCTTAATTTCTATTTTAAATTAAGCCATACTCATATATTTTTCATATGAACACTCTGTAATATATTTGCTTCTACAAAACACATACATACATGAATTACTATATCTATAATCATATATAACTCATGAAATAACCTTATAACCAATAATCATACAAAACTATATTCATAACAACAATTTATCTTTTATAAAAATTTCACAGAAAACTTTTTGGGAAGAAGAAAAAAAACTAAGCTTTTAAAGAAGAGGTTAAGCTCCTACCTTTGATTAAGAAGATGATGGCTACTCTATTCTCCCATTCTTTTCTCAAAAACCTGTTAGAATCACTCCCTTTTCTCTTTAGAATTTTCTCAAACTTTTCTCTGTGATATTTTTCTTCTTCTCTCTTTTCTTCTGAGTTTTCTTTCTTCCTAACTCTAACATACGTAAACTAATATAACGTATATAGTAATAATAGATATATTAAATATATAATATAATACTAACTTAATTGACATCAGTTATTTTTATTTTAAAAATCAAAAGCCATAAGGCTTGTTTGGTTAATCTTAATAAAATAGCTCATTAACACTTACACCTTGTTTGGTAAACTGAATTAAAATAAATGGATTAATCCTTATACCTTGTTTGGTAAAATATTATTATATTAAAGACTTAATAGGCATTAGGCCTAGTTTGGCAAAACAAAATTAAACTCTTTTAATTTAATTTAAAAACTCCTTTATAGTAAGGTTATTTGTCATACTTTTATTTAATTAATAAATCAATTAAAACATAAATCTATTAAATTACTTTAGCACATAATTTAATATCACATAACTATAATTTCTTTTATAATTATAATTCTACTTAACCAACTAATATTTTAAATTATAATTTCCCATTTAAAATATTATAGTTTATTTAAATCACTATAAGCTCTCTAGCTTACTTAATAAATTCAATTATTATATAATCTCATAACATCTAATTTTCTTATCTCCTTAATTATTTATTCAATAAATAAATAACTAAATCACATCAACTCAATTTGCCATATAATTAAATAAATATTTAATATTGTAAATAAATATTTATTATTTAATATTTAATTATTTATTTAACAAATAAATAATGGCACATAAACTCAAATTGAACAATTATTTATTCAACAATAAACATATCCATTAAATACTTATATAAATTAATAAATATTTAATATTACATTTTAAAATTCTTGAATGTTACATCATTCCCTCCTTACAAGGATTCTGTCCCCAGAATCAAAACTCAAACAAATCATTCGTTACATTCTTCCCTACTTACAAAGATTCTGTCCCCAGAATCGAAGACACAGATTAAACAAATAACTCAGGGTACTCTTTCAATATTTTCTCTTCGAGTTCCCACGTAGCTTCTTCAGCGTTGTGGTTCCTCCATATCACCTTCACAGAAGGTATCACTTTATTCCCGAGCACTTGTCTTTTCTTGTCGACTATCTGGATAGGAATCTCTTCATAAGACAAATATTTCTCGAACTGCAACGGTTCATACTCGATCACATGTTTGTAGTCGGGTTTATATGGTCGTAACACCGAAATGTGAAAAACATTATGAATGTTTTCCAACCCTGGAGGTAGAGCTACCTCGTAAGCCACTTCTCCCACTTTTCGCAGCACTTCAAAGGGTCCAATAAACCTCGGGCTTAGCTTTCCCTTTTTACCGAAACGAATTTTCCCTTTCGAAGGAGAAACTTTTAAAAATACAAAAGTTCCTACGTCGAATGCATGATCTTGTCTGTGTTGATCAGCATACTTTTTCTGTCTGTCTTGGACTGCTACTAATCTTGTCCTGATGAATTTGACAACGTCAGCAGTTTGTTGTACAAGTTCTGGTCCTAACAGTTGGTGTTCACCGACTTCATCCCAGCACAGTGGAGTTCTGCACTTTCTACCGTACAATGCCTCGTAAGGCGGCATGCCGATGCTCGCGCGGTAACTGTTGTTATAAGAAAATTCCACCAACGGTAATTGTTCTTCCCAGCTTCCTTTAAAGTCCATGACACATGCTCTTAGCATATCTTCTAATGTCTGAATTGTTCGTTCGCTTTGGCCATCTATTTGTGGATGATAAGCCGTACTCATTCGTAACTGTGTCCCCATGCATTCTTGTAGTCTCTTCCAAAAATTTGATGTGAATCGCGGATCTCTATCGGACACAATTGATACTGGCACTCCGTGCCTCGAAACGATCTCCTTAATGTACAATCTTACCAACTGATCAAGATTGAATCTAATCTTTATTGGTAGAAAGTGCGCTGATTTTGTCAGTTTGTCCACTACTACCCAAATCGCATCGCATCCTCTCTGAGTAGTTGGAAGACCCACCACAAAATCCATCGTGATGTGTTCCCACTTCCATTCCGGTATTTCCAACGGTTGGAGTAATCCGCTGGGTCTTTGATGTTCGGCTTTTACTCTTTGACATGTCAAGCACTTCGCTACGTATTCTGCAACGTCCCTTTTCATATTCGGCCACCAAAAATGTCGGCGCAAATCTTGATACATTTTCATGCTTCCTGGATGAATTGAATATTTTGAGCTATGAGCTTCGGTCAAAATTTCTTCTTTCAGCTCTGGTGTTGCTGGAACCCAGATTCTTCCCTCGAACCGTAGTAGTCCTTCGGTGTCGATCTTGTATTTTACATCTTCGCCTTTAACCAAATTCTCTTTGATTTTCTCACACTCTTCATCTTGTAGTTGAGCAATCTTCACTTTGTTCAGTAAAGTTGGACCAGCTTCTATCTGGAATAGTTGTTCATCAGATTCTTTTGGAAATTTGATTTCCAACTCCAATTTTGTCATTACTGAAATGAGCTCCTCCTGAGTTGTTATCAGCATCAACTTCTCCCGACCTTTCCTGCTTAAAGCATCTGCCACCACATTCGCTTTGCCCGAATGATAAAAGATTTCACAATCATAATCTTTTATTAATTCCATCCACCTTCTTTGACGCATGTTCAAATCCTTCTGAGTGAAAATATACTTCAGACTTTTGTGGTCTGTGTAGATCTCACATTTCTCTCCATAAAGATAGTGTCTCCATATCTTCGGAGCAAACACAACTGCAGCCAATTCCAAATTATGAGTCGGATACCCCTTCTCATAATCCTTCAGTTGTCTTGATGCATAGGCAATAACTTTGTCGTTTTGCATAAGAACACAACCCAACCCATTGTGTGAGACATCACTATATACCACAAAATTTCCTGTATTATCTGGTAATGTCAATACAGGTGCCACACTTAACTTCTTCTTCAAATCTTGGAAACTCTCTTCACATTTCTCCGTCCAAACGAATTTTACAGCTTTCCTTGTCAAATTTGTTAGCAGAGTGGCTATCTTAGAAAAATCTTGAATAAATCTTCTATAATAACCAGCCAGTCCCAAGAAACTCTTCACTTCTGACGGTGTTCTTGGTTGTTCCCAATTGAGTACTGCTTCCACTTTTGACGGATCCATTGAGATCCCATCTTTGTCAATCACATGCCCCAAAAATTGTACACGGTCTAGCCAAAATTCGCACTTAGAGAATTTCGCGTACATCTTTTCCCTTCTTAGTGTCTCCAATGTCAAACGTAAGTATTCCACGTGTTCTTCCTAAGTTTTGGAAAACACTAGAATGTCGTCGATAAATACCACTACAAACTTGTCTAGGAATGGTTTAAACACCCTATTCATCAAATCCATGAACGCAGCAGGTGCATTGGTTAAACCAAAAGACATCACCAGAAACTCGTAATGTCCATACCGAGTTCTGAATGCCGTTCGTGGTATATCCTCCTTCCTCACTTTTAGCTAGTGATACCCACTTCTCAAATTTATTTTCGAAAAGTATTTCGCACCCTTCAATTGATCAAACAAGTCATCTATTCTTGGCAACGGGTATTTATTTTTAATAGTGACTTTGTTTAATTCCCTATAATCAATGCAAAGACGCATTGACCCGTCCTTTTTCACGAATAAAACTGGCGCTCCCCATGGCGAAACGCTTGGTTGAATATATTTCTTGTCCAACAGCTCTTGCAACTATACCATCAGTTCCTTTATTTCTACCGGAGCCATTCTGTACAGGACCTTCGATATTGGTGCTGTTCCCGGCGCTAAGTCGATCACGAACTCAATTTCTTTGTCAGGCGGAAGTCCTGGCAAATCCTCTGGAAAAACGTCTTCAAATTCCCTCACTACTGGTATTTCTTCCAGCTTTACCCCCTTCTTCTGAGTATCGACTATGTAAGCTAAATAGCCCACACAACCTTGACTCAACAATTTCTTGGCCTGCATAGTCGTCAGACATTCCATTTGTCTAGGCGACTTGCTACCATCAAATACTACCTTTGACGGAGTCATAAGGTTTACACACTTCTTGTGACAATCGATTACTGCTTCATATTTGAACAGCCAATCCATTCCCAAAATTACATCAAACTCCCCGAGTTTAATCGGAATTAAATCTACCAACAAGATATTCTCCTTAATGTTCATCCTACAGTTCTTGTATACGAATCTAATATGGATTATTTCCTTATTCGCAATTTCTGTGTTCAAAGGAAAATTCAGTTCTTCTCTAGGCAATTCTAACCTCTTAACAAACTCATCAGATATAAACGAGCAAGTAGCACCCGAATTAAATAATACATATGCATCAATATCATTGATTGGGATAATACCTGACACCACATCTTTTGATTGCACATCATCTTGCACAGTCATGTTGAAGGTTCTGGCTGTGGGTATGTTTGATGCTGTAGGTCCTGCAATGGCCCATGTACTTCCATTATTACCTCCATTGCTTCGGGTTGTCACTCCCTCCTTCTTCTTAGGACATTCACGAGCAAAGTGATCTTTGGATCCGCACGTGAAGCACGCATTCTTCTTCGGTTGAGTGCAATTTAGGGCGATGTGACCCTCTTGACCACAATTGTAGCAAACTCGTTTCCCCATCAAGCACGCACCCCTGTGAAACTTCCCACATGTCGCACATGCTTCAAACTTTTTATTTTGATGGCTACCCTACTGGTTTCCAGTACCCATACTCCCATTCCACTTCCTCTTCAAGTTGTTGTTGTTGTTGTTTCCACCGCTACTACTCC
This sequence comes from Panax notoginseng, assembly GCA_016801055.1. Taxonomy (NCBI): domain Eukaryota; kingdom Viridiplantae; phylum Streptophyta; class Magnoliopsida; order Apiales; family Araliaceae; genus Panax; species Panax notoginseng. The sequence goes on along the minus strand of CM029015.1, from coordinate 82,319,575 downwards.
CATTCTTAGTCTCATTCTCATTCTTCTTCTTCTTTTGTTCCTGGTTGAACTTTATCACTGCCTCGCCTCCACCTTCAGCGAGTACTGCTTTCTCCATCACTGCTGCAAATGTCTTCAACTGGAACAGGGATACCCTACTATACAGCCAGGGCTTTAGTCCCTGTTCAAATCTCTTCGCCTTACGTTCGTCTGTGCTAACCTGATATGGTGCAAACCTCGCCAATTCGTTGAATCTCACGGCATACTCAGATACCGTCATCGTTCCATGCTTTAGTTCCAGAAACTATACTTCCAATTGACTTTTCGAACTCTCCGGGAAATAGGTCTCGAAAAACAACTCCTTGAACCTATCCCAGGTCATCACTCCTGGCCCTTAACGAGTTTTATTGGCCTGCCACCAATAATTAGCTTCTACTTTCAACATGAACGTTGCGAAAGCAGTCTTCTGATCATCCCTTACCCAAGCGACATCGAATACTTTTTCTATCTCCATAATCCAGGTCTGTGCTTCGACTAGATTCATGGACCCACGAAATTCAGGTGGTCCAACCGCCTTGAAATCCTTAAACGTCGTACCTTGGTTTTGTGGTTAGTTCTGCAACACTCCTGTCAGTAGTGTCACTAGTTGATGAACGGGATTCGCATCAACATTGTCGTTATTGTTGGTTGACGTCTAGGAGGCATTTTCTGTTAAAAAAACATTCATTAGATTTTTATTCAATTCTTTTAAGAAATTTCTACTTATCTTGCCTCCGAAATAAATAACCACATAACACATAACACTTTAAATAAAGTAACAACTTTTATTGATTCATAATCTTTTTGAAAACATAAAACAATAGCATATCACTGCTATTTACATTACTTTCCTGAACTACAAAAGTTTCAGGACAACATCATTATTATCATATCCCATGGTTACTTAACACTAGGGATTTACACATTATTTAATACTTATTACGTACATTACCGACACATTTTCTACGATGATCTATTAAGGTACTTCTTAGCCCTATCACGTTCTTCCTCCATGACTCAAAACATTGTTCTGCGATCTAACACGAATGATGGCAGCGTCTCGAACTGAATCAGATATCACATGACCCGATCATAAGCTCGATTAATTGCGGTGTTAAATACTTTATCCATCTCTTCCATCTTCATCCTCTTTGCCTGCGCGTCTCTCGCTTCTCTTCCAGTTCGTTGATAAGCTTCCTCGTATGCATCTTCAGCTCTTACTCTCTTAGCAGCTTCTTCTCTCATCTTGCTCTTCAGTTCAGCAACCATCTCGATCAATTGTTATTTCTCTCCTTCAGTCTCTATTAATTTCTCATCGGCGTTTGTCAGTCGTTCCTCACGATCCTAAATCTCGCCTTCTTTTTGTGTCATTGCAGTCTGTTGTTCAGCTACTATCTCCTGCAACTCCTCAACTGTATCTTGAAGTTTCATGTAATGGTCATGCACCTCATCGTATATACAGCCTGCTATTGAGTTAAGTGGAATCCTTTCCTCCTCGTCCTCGTCATCATCATCCTCCTGTGGTAACTCAACGGGATCCTCCTCATCTGTCTCCCCATCATCATCCTCATCTTCAACTACTGTGACCAACGGGGCTGACTCCCGCGACAGTAGTTGTTTCCAAACTACCTGAATGTCGCGAGGCTCCTCCTCTATAGGCATTCGAGGTCCCTCCTCCCTAGCCTGACTGGATTCTCTGACATTAGTCATCCTGACAACAAAGTTTTAAAGTCTTAGTTATTAATAATTCTACTCAACACTCGTGAGCACATAAGTTATAAACACATAAGCACATAAGTGTTTTATTACTTCTTTCCTATAACTCGACAAGAGTTATCTCACACTATCTTTTCAAAGGTTACTTCCTAAGGCTTTTCCCCCACCTAAGGTTCATAACCTAAAGCTTTGATACCAACCTGTGACACCCCCAAATCTTGGTACTCCATTTCCACAATATTTGATGCTCACGTAATCAAAACATTAATTTCTAACTACCCATTCATAATATACTTGAATAGTAAAAGAAAAGAAAACATGCCCATACAGGATTAAATTTAAATAAACATCTCCCAGGCTATCTAACCTTTAACAACAATCATTCAAATGCGTATAATTAAATAACTTCATTACAATCATTAAACCAAATTCTGAAAATAAACTATCAAACTATTACAAGTCTTCAGCATTTATTCATCTTTCCTTTTCCCTTACTAGTGCTCGGTACGTCACCAGTTTCAACTTTAGCTGTAAGAAATTATACAGGCAAGAGTGAGCAAACAAGGCCCACTTGAAATAACAATAAGTAAATCATTAAACTTTTACATCAATTGCCAACATCAGGCTCAATAGAATTGAACAATATATTCTATTAACTTTCTGAAAACTTTAACATTTACTGAGGGTCTAATGACCACGAATCATGTCCACAGTTATAAGTAATCTTTCAACTTAAACTTTAACAGTCATAAGACTATAAGGACTCCACGTACTTAGGGGGATCAACCCTTCGTACAATGTATTGTGCACAATCATTTTAACGTTAAGCGTAAACCTCTATTAAAAGAGTTGTTCATCTCAGTATTTAGAATACAAGTCCGCACCAAAGTAAGTTTGGTTTGGATAAGCTTTCAAGGAAATTTGGAGTTTAACGAACATCAACTGCGGAGTAGTTGAATAAAAACCAATAACACTATACTATAGAATAATCATGATTGAACCAATCATAGCAAGTCATGCATTAGGAATAATCTAATAGCATATAATTTGAATAACTATATAGCATACCTTGCTTGAACAACACTAATCCAAGGTTAATTAGAATTGAATAATAAACATGTATAGTAATTTAGTTATACATGAAAATTCATAATCAAAATACAAGAATAACGTGTTTGTCCTCAAACCAAAGTCTAGACGACTTACATCATTATAAGATAATCGAATTGAAAATAATAATTAGCTCAAGTATAAGATAGAGTTAGAAAAACTTGCACAATGAAGTTTTGAGTTAGAGAACTTGCCTTTAGCACAAGCTAAACCCTTACCACTTGAACTAATACCCTATACATATGCCATATTGACATAGTTAGTCATTACCAACATTGTATATTTATATAAACAAATGTATTCATCATATGGGTTAAATTACCCATTCACATAATCCACTATGTTACAAGTAGGTAACACCTAATAACATGATCATTCATAGTTTAATACTACTGAAATTATCATTTAACATTATTATTATCAACACATAACATTTATTTTCAAGTTTTGTACACTAAAACAAAACTGTCAGAACATTCTGCTAACTCGCGCTGCGGCGCCACAGTTTACACTGTGATTCGCGCTGCGGTGCTGAGTTGGCACTGCGGCTCGGGTCATAGACCATTGGTTGGCGCTGCGGCGTGGCGCCGGCGCTGCGACGCGAGATTTGTATTGCTGGGCCGCGCTGCGGCGCCAGAGACCAGAGTCCGGCGACCAAACTCGGCAACAGCATGAACAAAAGCCAAATTGGCCAAAAAGCTCGAATCTAATAGACTGATTATCATGTAATATACATATAAACTTTATATAAACATATTTTGAAGACTTCTAACATGTTTCTACTCATAAAATAACATAGACATCAAATATACAACACCCAATTTTAATGTTTTTGACAAAAACTCCATTTTTGATATTTTCAAAGAAAATCAACACCGTGATTTTGTTTTTCAACCAAAACACTAAATTCAAAACATCATGATTATGATTTTACATAGTCTAGCAATTCCAAATACCAATTTATCAATTTAACAAATAATTAAACCTTAATTTCTATTTTAAATCAAGCCATACTCATATATTTTTCATATGAACACTCTGTAATATATTTGCTTCTACAAAACACATACATACATGAATTACTATATCTATAATCATATATAACTCATGAAATAACCTTATAACCAATAATCATACCAAACTATATTCATAACAACAATTTATCTTTTATAAAAATTTCACAGAGAACTTTTTGGGAAGAAGAAAAAAAACTAAGCTTTTAAAGAAGAGGTTAAGCTCCTACCTTTGATTAAGAAGATGATGGCTACTCTTTTCTCCAATTCTTTTCTCAAAAACCTGTTAGAATCACTCCCTTTCTCTTTAGAATTTTCTCAAACTTTTCTCTGTGATATTCTTCTTGTTCTCTCTTTTCTTCTGAGTTTTCTTTCTTCCTAACTCTAACATACGTAAACTAATATAACGTATATAGTAATAATAGATATATTAAATATATAATATAATACTAACTTAACTGACATCAGTTATTTTTATTTTGAAAATCAAAAGCCATAAGGCTTGTTTGGTTAATCTTAATAAAATAGCCCATTAACCCTTACACCTTGTTTGGTAAACTGAATTAAAACAAATGGATTAATCCTTATACCTTGTTTGGTAAAACACTATTATATTAAAGATTTAATAGGCATTAGGCCTAGTTTGGCAAAATAAAATTAAACTCTTTTAATTTAATTTAAAAACTCATTTATAGTAAGGTTATTTGTCATACTTTTATTTAATTAATAAATCAATTAAAACATAAATCTATTAAATTACTTTAGCACATAATTTAATATCACATAACTATAATTTCTTTTATAATTATAATTCTATTTAACCAACTAATATTTTAAATTACAATTTTCCATTTAAAATATTATAGTTTATTTAAATCACTATAAGCTCTCTAGCTTACTTAATAAATTCAATTATTATATAATCTCATAACATCTAATTTTCTTATCTCCTTAATTATTTATTCAACAAATAAATAGCTAAATCACATCAACTTAATTTGCCATATAATTAAATAAATATTTAATATTGTAAATAAATATTTATTATTTAATATTTAATTATTTATTTAACAAATAAATAATTGCACATAAACTCAAATTGAACAATTATTTATTCAATAATAAACATATCCATTAAATACTTATATAAATCAATAAATATTTAATATTACATTTTAAAATTCTTGAATATTACATTACATATCAGTTTTAACTATTCATTCAATGTAAAGCTGTAATCTTAAAATTTGTGGAGTAGATTTATCTAAATCTAGCCATATCTAATTCACAACCGGTTCAAAAATTGTAAAACTGAAATCGTTGAGCTAGAATGGCTAAGATTTATTTAAATCTAGTTTTCTTTTTAGTTTGTAAATATTAAGCAACCGTAGGATCCTAGATCTGTATATAGAGGAGGCTAGAAGATTTGGCTACGCGCATGCAAGGATTTAACTGATGAATCCTTTGTTTGTGAAGTTTAGATTAAATATCTGTTTTATTTTAGTATATTTGTTATGCAGGCTATTCATATGATATTATGTGAGCCTAGGAGCCATGAGATCTAAGATCCAGCTAACAGATCTAGTTCTGGTTTCCATGATGGACCCTTTTCAGTTATACAGCTAGCTTGTAAATCATATGTGTGGTGCTCGGACATTCTTTGATGGCTTTCATGCCCATAAGGACCCCGACACACACACACACACACACACACATATATATATATATAGAGAGAGAGAGAGAGCAAGGATCAAGAGCATAAGTCTTAAATAACATAATTCCTTAAATAACATAACTATTTAAAATTACGTCGTTTTGGAGTGGCTTAAAAGAGAGTGGTCCCACTTGTTTTTCTTTTATTTACAAAAATGACACTCGCGGTCACTCCAAAACGACGTAGTTTTAAATTGTTATGCTATTTAAGGAATTATGTTATTTAAGACTTATGCTCTTGATCCTTGCTATATATATATTATTTTGTAGAAGATGTTTTGCATCTCGAGAATAAAATCAAAACAAGCCTAATACAGGATAAAATGGAAGTATCAAAGGCCTCAATTACTATGTGAGCATAAGGATTTGAAATCTGTTTTCAAAACATAATTTCTGTATATTTTACTTAAAATTGGATTTTTATACAAATCAAACCCTTTGTATATAGGTGCAAAAGAGGCATAGCGCTACTTCCAAATAAAGCACTTAGGCCCAATTAACTGCAACACACACACAAAGACATTTCAAATAAATTAAGGAATTAAAAAGATACGGTAACCGTGTTTTCACGGAAGTCAGGTGGGGGGGTGCCTAACACCTTCCCCCCGCTTAAGCAAGCCCACGAACTCTATGAATCTTGGTTTCCAAGGCCTATTAAACAGAGTTCAATAATTGGGTCATTTAAAAAAACCTTTCATAAACTCGGTTGAGTTGGTACAACCATTTCACTCCTACCAACTAGCGGCTCTATAAAATTCAATATTTTCAAATCGCGACATTTCATGTCGGACTCTTTTGTCAAGTTTACCCTTTTAAATCAAAGTCGAACTACATAGAAAATATAAAGGGTAAATAATATTTAAAAGAGGAATTCCAAAAAAGGAAATTTTTTTCGACGTCGACATGCCCCTCTTGGCCACAGTTATAACAAACACTCCTTCCCTTCCAACATTCTCCTTGGTGATTTTTCCCACACTTCGAACATGCTTCAATTCTTTTCTTAAATCCTCCCTTGTGACTTCCCGCTTGATTTTTGTTTCTGTTGTTGTTGTTATCCCATTTTCTTTTTCATAGGTTACTTCCTCCACGACTTTCACCTCTATTATTTTTATTCTCTTTGTTGTACTAGCTTAGAGCCTTAGTACCTCCTTCAGCGATGATAGACTTCTCCAACAGCGTAGCAAAAAAATTAATTTGGAGTACTAACACTTTTTTGAACAACCACGGTTTCAACCATAGTTCAAAACATCGAGCCTTTCTTTCTTACGTATCAACTTTGTGTGACGCAAAACGTGCAAGTTCGTTAAACCTTGCTATATATCGGGCCACGGTCATCTCTCCCTACTTTAGTTCTAGGAACTTAACCTCCATTCAATTGTGCATGGTCTTCGGGAAGTAATTCTCGAACAACAGCGTCTTGAACCTCTCCCATGGTATGATTCCTTCTCCCACTCTCTACTGATTCACTTCCCACCAAAAGATCACTTCGCCCTTCATCATATGGGTATCGTATGCAGTTTTTTGGTTGTTCCCCATACGAGCTATAATGAATGCCTTCTCCATCTCCTTGATCCAAATTTGCACCTCGATAGGATTGATAGTTCCCCTAAATTCTGGAGTCCTACACTCCTAAATTCTTTAAAGTTTGTTACAGGGATCGCTTGGGGATTTGTACGCACTGGTTCGTTGTTTCTTCCTCGAAGGACTTCTCCTAACAAGTCGGCTTATCGCTGAATATGGTCTACTTGATCCCTTTCGTTATTAACTGATTCTTTCGGTTCTTGTAATCTACATCTGGACGGCATTTTCTGCATCATAAAATACCATTTTATTATCTAATTATATTATTTAGATATTTACTTTTTTAATGTAATACTCACATAACACATTTAAAAATAAGAATATTTATATCCATATGCCAAAATCATTACATCATATATGATCGTTTCCTAACATACTTCTATAAATGCTAACATTTATCCACTACTATAACAAAAGATGGGGAAAACTGACATACTACCTATGACGAACGAGATTTTATAATTAATTTCTAATATTTATTGAATTAAATAAATATTTTTTCGATGATTTAATTATTGGATTAAATAATTAATTGATGCAGTTATGGTAGATTAATTTAATTATATGTGTTATATTTATTAAATTAATATGGAGAATTTTATTATTCGAAGTATGTGATTATGTGAGCTTATTGTATTAAAAGTAATATTTAATAAGCCATGTTACTTAATTAATATAATTATTAATTAGAGAGTTAATAATTTGACATTATTAATTAATAGAAAAATTAATTATATGATTATGTAAATTTATGAGAGATTATTATATGTTATTTAATTAATTTAAATAAGATATTTGAATTGGGTGTGACAAGAATTAAACTATATGATAAAGCTTTATTAAATTAAATGATTTTTGAAATCTATTCTAACTAACCAAACGGAGCCTTAATAGGAGTTATGGACAGTTAACCCATGCTGAGTAACTGACCATAGTGCGCGTCAATTGCTTGATTAATATACGTATTCTCCTTCTGCCTTTTCATTATCTGGCTAAGTCTGGCATATAACAGAGAGGAAAAAGAGAGAGAGTCTGAGAAATTGATTTAGAAAGTTTGAGAATTGTTAAGGAATACTTTAATTCATCTCCTATTACTTTATCTACGCTTGGGTAATCTCTTTAACTCAGTTTTTTTTACGTCATTTAAAGTTTCCATGAATATGACTCCTAAGTCTTCTGTAAAGTCTCTGTAATTGAAATTGTGAGAGTTATGTGCATATATGTATAAGATGTTGTTTTAATGTGTTTTAATATGTATTATATATAATTCCTTATCATCAGTTCATAATTTTATGTCGTTAATCTGATGACTTGCTATTTCAAAAAATATACAGAGTTTAGGTTTTTGGCCTTATGGCCTTATACGTGATTTTAGTATGTCAAATATAAATGTCTTCGTAGATTTTACACTCGTATATTATTGTGCATGTTAATACGAAGAGACCAAATTTTAAATGTACGGAATTGGCTTTATAACGAATCCGTGGCGTTGAATTTTAGGAATTTATGTTAAAAACTTCGAGAACATCAAGAACAGAGGAAAATTTTATGTTTTAATTATGTGATTATATGTTTTAATGGGTTAAAATAACTTTATAGATGTTGTATTATGATTATACATGAATTATAACATGTGGGTATATCTAAATTCGTGTAGTAATAAATTAAATTGGAGTTTTTGGTTGTGTTCTGCAATTTTCGCGATTTGCAGAACAGTTTCTGGCTTGCCGCGCCGCGGCGCCAGTCTCACGCCTAAACATCCGCGCCGCAGCACCAAGATTCCAGCCGCAGTGCCATGTGTTCAGCTGCAACGCCACGGCGCCGCAGCGCGAAGATCAAGTATAACAGTGGCACCGCAGCGCCACTGTCTAGAATGTCCATAAATGTAATTTTTTTAAATGTTAAGTCTAGTAATGTGTTAGTAACTTAATGTAATGAACATGTAAACATGTTAGAAATATAATGAAATGATAAAATAGTTGTTTAACATGTAAATAGCATAATTATATGTGAATTGAATTATTGAATACATAATTAGCTTGATAATTCATGAAGTACAAATTATGTGACAAAGTGGTAAATTGATTAAGTATAGTCAATAATCAAAGTAGACAAAGAGAATGAGTTTATGATGATTAGTTAAGTTATAATTAACTGGTATTGTGAATGGTATGTAGGATTTAATTCAAAGAATGTGATTAGTTAAAGTATAATCTACGCACGAGGCAAGTTTCCTAACCCTACTTGTCATTATTGTTCAAGCTTATTATTTATCTCGAGTAAATTATCATTACTATTATTCAAGTTCAAATGTTATACTAAAGATTTATTATCTTTTCAAAGCATGATTTAGTTATACAATAATTGTCCTATTGTATACTTGTTGAGATTATTATTCAAATTGAATATCATTATTGTTGAACCTTATTAGACTAGTGAAACCTTAATTATTCAACTAGTCCATAGTTGATGAGCGTTCTAAAGTTCAGAACCCTTGATGAATTATCCAACCCAAACTTCCTTTGGTGCGGACTCGAATGCAAACTGAGATGAACAACCCTGTATAGGGGATTATTTATGCTTTAGCGTTAAGATATTGTGCACAGTATGGTACTAAGGGCTGATCCCCCTAAGTACGAGAAGAAGGTCCATAGTCTTATGACTGTTAAAGGTTTCAAGTACAACCCTTGTTAACCCAGGACATAGTTCAAGGTCTTATGACCCTCAGAATTTTTTGATTCTTGTTATTCACTCTTGATTCAAAATTTGAGCTTTTATTCAGATGTCTTTGATTTATTCGCATGTTATTATACTGTTATTTCATTTTTATACTTTTGGGCATTTGTGCTCACTCTTGCTTAATAATAACATTGCAGTTAAGAACGAAAGAGCTGACGAACCTTCCACTAGTAAGGGCAAGGGCAAAGTTAGCAAATGATGGAGACTTGTTATTTGATATGACTTGTTATTTTATATGATGTATTTGTTTAAGACTTAAGTTAAAGATGTTGTTTAAGACTTATTTATTTATAATTCCGCACAGATGTTTAAGGTTAGTTTAACATGAGATTGTATTATTATTCAGATGTTGTAACCCTATAAAGGGAAGATTTTAATTCTATCTATTGCATAGTTTGCAATTTTTATGGGTAGGTAGATAGATGATATTTGTATCGTGAACACCGAATCCTGTGGAAATAGAAGTACCAGATTTGGGGGTGTCACAGGTTGGTATCAAAGCTGTAGGTTATGAACCTTAGGTGGGGGAACAACCTTAGGTAGTAACCTTATAGAAAGAAGATAGTAAATGAAAACTCTTATCGAGTTTTAAGAAATGAATTTTTGTAATTCATTGAAGATAATAAAATACATTATGTGTTTATGTGTTAATTTATGTGCTCGTTAGTACGACTTAGAACTAAAACTTAAAATTTTGTTATCAGGATGACTAATGTTAGAGAAGCTAGTCAAGCTGGGGAGGAAGAACCCCGATTACCTATAGTACCTACAGAGGAGGAGCCCCGAAACATACATGTTGTTAGGGAACAGTTAGTTTAGAGGGAATCATCTCCATTGATCACCGTTGTTGGTCAGGAGCATGAGCCCGAGACTGATCCTGAGGAGGATCCTGGGGAGGAGTTTGATGAGGAAGAGGAAGAAGAGGAGTTACCACGGTACACTGTTGATGCGGAGATGTATGACACATTATACGACCGTAACGTGGAATTACAAGACGAGGTTCAGGAATTGACTGAGCGAGCGACTGTTCAGCAGTCTACTTTAGAGGAGAAGGAGAGGGAGATTTTGACTTTTCACACACGGTTGGGAAATGTAGAATGGGATTTGGTCCATGAGAAGGGTCAAACCGAAGATAAGACCGAGGAGAAAGAGAAGCTGAAAAAGGAACTGAAAGAAACCTCCGGAAGACTGAAAATAGCAGAGGAATGATGGGTAAGAGAATCACATCGAGCTGATTGTGCAGAAGATGATAGTCGTGCAAAGAAGGCAAAGCTTGAAGAGACATACTCCACACTTAATCATGCAATGGATGAGGCTCATGAACAAGTTTTGAGATACCCCATCCAGTTTGAAGGACTTCCATCGTATATGCTGGATCGCAGGACGATGTCTCATATCATGGATGAGGAGCGTGGCAAGGCTATTCAGCACCTTGATAGACAGGATTAGAATCCGTTTAATTATGTGAAAGACTTAATTAGTTTTTATATGTAAATTTCGATGTGTTTATGAGCGAAGGAATATGTTAATATTTTAAATCCTGTGTATTCTTTATTCCAGGATAGTTGATGTAAATAGCAGTTATGCTATAGTTTGATGTTAAAACTTTGAGTTGAATTAAATATATTAAGTTGTTTGAGATGATGTGTTAAATTATTGAGTAATGCCTTAACTATTTAGAGAAATAAATAAATTTCTAATAAGCGTTTATTTTATCAGAAATATGCCGCCAAGGAGAAGACAACAACGTCAACCGGCTCAGGAAGAGTCAACCAATAATTGTAACATTCCATAAATTTTAAAGTGTAATATTAAATATTTATTGATATATATAAATATTTAATGGATATGTTATTATTAAATAAATAATTGTTTAAATTGAGTTGATATGATTTAGTAAATTATTTGATTATTTGTTGAATAAATAATTAAATAATAAATATTAAATATTTATTGGTAATATTAAATATTTATTGAATTATGTGGTAATTTAAGTTGACGTGGGGTAGTTAATTAATTATTGAATAAATAATTAAGGAGCTAAGTAAATTAATTATTATGAGATTATATAATAATTTAATTTAATAAGTAAGCAAGAGAGCTTATAGTGATTTAAATAGATTATAATATTTTAAATGGGAAAGGGTAATTTAAAATATTAGTTGGTTAAATAAAATTATAATTTTTAAAAAAAATTATAGTTATGTGATATTAAATTATGTGCTAAAGTAATTTAATAGATTAATGTTTTAATTGATTTATTAAGGTGACAAATAGCCTTGCTATAAAAGAGTTATTAAAATAACTTAAAGGAGTTTTAATTCCATTTTGGCCAAACAAGGCCTAATGCCTATTAAGTCCTTAATTTATCCAAACAAGGTGTAAGGTTAATGGGTTATTTTTTTTATAGTAACCAAACAAACCTTATGGCTTATGTTTTCAAAAACTTTTAACTGATGTCAGTTATGTATTTTATATTTATATTATATAATTAATATATATAATATCTAGTTACGTTAGATTGTTAGTACGCTCTAGAGTTAGAGGAGAGAGGTTAGAGAGAAGAAGGAAAAACTCAGAGGAAGAAGAAGAAGAGAAGAAGAAAAAGTGAGAGAATCCTAGAGAAATTGGGAGTGAAGAGGAGAAAAGCTTGACAATCAAAGAGATAGTATCATCTTCTTCTTCAAGGTATTTCTCCTATACTTTTAGTTTTAAGAGTTAGTTTTTATCTTCCCAAATTCTCCATAAAATCCTTGTGTAAGTATGAAGTATTGTTGGTATGAGGCTTAATATGGCTTACTTGTAATGTTAAAACTATTTTCATGAGTTATAATCAAAGAATTGTGGTTATGTATGAAGTTTGTGAAGAAAACTTTTTTTTACAGAGAGTTTTTGGTGATTATATATTGTGTAGTTAAAATAGAAATTGAGGGTTAATTAGTTGTTTAGTTGATAAATTGACCATTTAATTTGATAGAGCATGTATAATTGTTGATAAAAATACTTTGAATTAGTGATTTTGGTTGAAAAACAAAAGTTATAGTGTTGATTTTTCATAGAAATATAAAAACATGAGTTTTTCCCAAAAACAGTGAATTTGGGTGTGTTAATTTGGTTGTTTATGTTGTTGTATGGGTAGAATCATGTTTAGAGTTTTTGAAATATGTTTATATGAAGTCTATATGTAATTTACAGGATAATTAGTCTGTTAGAAACGAGCTTGTAGGCCAAAATTGGCTTTTTCTATGTTGTTGTCGAGGCTGTCTGCCGAGGTCTGCAACTCGGCGCCGCGGCGCGAAGTTGTAATTCCTTTGTGGCACCGCAGCGCCATACTCACGCCGCAGCGCGGCCTGGTAGCTTTGATCCCCGCACCGCAGCGCCATGGCCACGCCGCAGCGCCGGCCCACAGTGTAACTGTGGCGCCGCAGCGCGAGTTGTCAGAAAATTCTGACAGTGTACTTTTTGTACACGAAATTTTAAGAACACTTTATGTAATGATAGTAGGACTAAAAAATATTGATTTTAGTAGTTCTACACTATTAATAATAATGTTATTACATATTAACTTGTGTTATAATTGATTATGTGATTAAATAATCAAACCTAAATGATGAACGTACTTAGTTATGTTTGTAATGTGTTAATGGCTAACTATGTCATGATGACATATATTATAGGATATGAAATGGGTTTAATATAAAACCAATAAGTAGTCTTAGCAAGACTTAAGCACTTGAACGAAATTCGAGTTTGACTAAGAAGAAATATAGTGAGTCATAAATCGAAAAGTTAACACAATCTAATTGAACATTGTGTGATGATAGGAAAGATTATGAGATGTGGAGTAGAGTTTACATTACAATTACTATGTGTTGTTATGTGACTAATAGTTGATGTGTATGATTATATAATTGTGTAGGGCATGTGAAGTGCAGATAACTGTAAGCTGTTAATCTATTATTGGTAAACGACGACCAAGGCAAGTCTTTCGGTTCCTATTTTCTATGTGGACTTAATGAACTGTTTAAATTGTATGATATGTTATGCAAGTTGAAATCATGAAATGTTTAAGTCAATATATGACTGCATTGTTTTGGTTAAATAATGATGATTGAGTAAGGAACTCAATCTTTGTATTTGCTATGTGAATTAAAAGCATGTATGTCATGTTACTTTAATTATTATGAGATGTATATCGAACATGTTATTATGTGATATGTGATGCATGAAAACTGTTATATTTTTTGCCGGGCTGTCGAGCTCACTCTTGCAAATAACCACTTTTGCAGGTACAAATTTTAAGGTAAAGATATGTGCTAAGTGAATTATAGAGATCTATATTCACGAAGATTACTTATGTTCTATGAGAAATGTGTTTCCTATTTTGAATGTAACATGTTGTTAAATTGTAAGTTGAGCTATCCAATGTATATGGATATTTAGTTATGATGTAAGACTTTGTATAGTCATTTTGTTGTAATGATTCGTGATATTTGATTTGAATCGAAGAGATGTAATGTAAAGGTTACGATTTAGGGCAAGACAGAAGGAGATGTATAAAAGTTTTAATTATTCCGCATTTTTAGTAAATTTTAATATCGAATATTGATGTAAAGATAGATTAAAGTTGTATTATTAACGACCGAGAAGGAGAATATTATTGTATGAATTTTGGGGTCGTTACAATAATAACAATAACGCCAACGCTAATCCTGTTCAGCAGTTGGTGAACTTACTGACGGGAGCAATGAACAATCAAATTCAAGCTCCACCAAACACAACGTTTAAAGACTTCAAGGCGGTGGGACCGCCAGAGTTCAAAGGTTCTAGGAACCCAATCGAGGCTCAAACGTGGGTCATGGAAATGGAGAAAGTATTCGACATTGCTAGGGTTAGAGAAGACCAGAAGACCGCTTTAGCACTGTTTATGCTGAAGTCTGAGGCTAGCTACTGGTGGCAAGCAAACAAAGTGCGAGGAGGTGAAGGTGTAATTACGTGGGAGAGATTTAAAGAAATGTTTTTCGAAATGTACTTCCCAACTAGTTTGCAGAATCAGATGGAAATTCAATTTCTGGAACTGAAGCAGGGAAACATGAGCGTACCTGATTACGCGGCTAAATTTGATGAGTTGGCAAGGTTTGCCCCGTACCAAGTATACACTGACGAAAGAAAGGCCAGAAGATTTGAACAAGGACTAAAGCCTTGGGTTTACAGTAAGGTGTCAATGTTTCAGATAAACACATTTGACGAAGTACTGGAAAAGGCCATCCTCGCTGAAGGCGGGAGCGATGCGGTGACCAAGTACAATTAAGAGAAGAAGAAGAAGAAGAGTGAAGGTGAAGGAAATAACAAGACTGGTGGGAGTAACACTGGGGGTAGTCATAATCAGAAGAGGAAGTGGACGAATAACTCGTCAGCTGGAAGTCAACAAGGAGGGCAGAAGAAGAAAATTGAAGCGTGCTCAAAATGCGAAAAAGCTCATCTGGGAGTTTGCATCAAAGGGAAGCTAGTGTGCTACAATTGTGGTTAGGAAGGCCACATAGCACCAAATTGTCCAAACCCAAAGAAGGGTGCTTGTTTTAACTGTGGTTCTAAGGATCACCTAGCAAGAGACTGCCCCAAGAAGGGATCAGGAGGAGCAGTGCAAGGGGGTAATCGTGGAATTAGCAGTGGAAATACCTTAACCATTACCGGACCACCTGCAACAAACCGACCGACCGCCAGAACTTTCAATATGACAGTGCAGGATGAAATCCAGTCTCGTGATATGGTGTCAGGTATCATTCCGATCAATAAAATTAATGCTTATATTTTATTTGATTCGGGTGCTACTTGTTCCTTTATATCCGAAGACTTTGCTAATAGTTTAGATTTGCTTATGGATGAGTTGGAATATCCCATGAATATAGAAATTGCGAATAGAGAGATAATTCCTGTTAAGTACGTGTTTAAGAACTGTAGGGTGGATATTAAGGGTAATATCATGAACGTAGATCTTATCCCTATTCGGCTTGGGGAATTTGACGTTATTTTGTGTATGGATTGGTTATCAAATTTTGGGGCTGTAATTGACTGCCAGAAGAAGCGTATTAACCTTATGACTCCGTCAAAGGTTGTGTTTTATGGTAGCAAGTCGCCTAGACAAGCGAGTTATCTGACGATGATGCAGGCCAGGAGGTTGTTAAGACAAGACTGTGTAGGATATCTAGCTTACATAGTCAACAGTCGAAAAGAGAATCCGAAGGTAGAAGAGATACCGATTGTGAGGGACTTCGTCGATGTATTTCTAGACGATTTGCCAGGACTTCCACCAGATAGAGGGATAGATTTCGTGATCGATTTGGTGCCCGGAACTGTTCCAATATCGAAGGCACCATACCGAATGGCACCAGTAGAGATGAAAGAACTGATGGCCCAACTACAAGAATTGCTGGACAAAAAGTACATTCAACCGAGCGTATCGCCGTAGGGAGCGCCGGTGTTGTTTGTGAAAAAGAAGGACGGATCGATGCGGCTCTGCATTAACTACAGAGAACTGAACATGGTCACGATTAAAAATAGATATCCATTACCAAGAATCGACGATCTGTTTGATCAATTAAAGGGAGCAAGATACTTTTCCAATATAGACTTTAGGAGTGGTTATCACCAACTGAAGGTGAGGCCAGAGGATGTACCGAAGACAGCGTTCAGAATGCGATATGGTCACTACGAATTTTTAGTAATGTCGTTTGTTCTAACGAATGCTCCTGCAGCATTTATGGGACTAATGAATGGTGTGTTCAAGCCGTTTTTGGACAAATTCGTGGTGGTATTTATAGACAACATTCTGGTATATTCCAAAACCAAAGAAGAACACGAAGAACATTTGAGGTTAACGTTAGAAGTATTGAGAAGGGAGAAGTTGTACACTAAATTTTTGAAATGTGAATTCTGGATCGAACGAGTACAATTTCTTGGTCACGTGATTGATAAAAACGGAATTTTGGTAGATCCATCCAAAGTAGAAGCCGTGATTAACTGGGAACAACCGAGAACGCCGTCAAAAGTAAGAAATTTTCTTGGATTGGCGGGATATTATAGAAGATTCATTCAAGATTTTTCCAGATCGCAACTCCGTTAAAGAATTTAACTCGAAAAGCTGTGAAATTTGTTTGGACAAAGAAGTGTGAGGAGAGCTTTCAAGAATTAAAGAAGAGGTTGAGTACGGCACCTGTGTTATCTCTTCCGGATGATACAGGCAATTTTGTTATTTTTAGTGATGTGTCGCATAAAGGACTTGGTTGTGTGCTTATGCAAAACGGTAAAGTCATCGCGTATGCATCACGACAGTTGAAGGATTACGAGAAGGGATACCTGACCCATGATTTGGAGTTAGCTGCAGTTGTGTTTGCTTTAAAAATTTGGAGTCACTATCTTTACGGGGAGAAGTGTGAGATATATACGGACCACAAGAGTCTGAAATATATTTTCACACAGAAGAATTTGAATATGCGTCAAAGAAGATGGTTAGAATTAATTAAGGATTACGACTGTGATATTTTATACCATCCGGGTAAAGCGAATGTAGTTACCGACGCCTTAAGTAGAAAGGGTCGTGAGAAATTGATGATATTGACTGCTCAAAATGAGCTAATCATATAAATGGAGAAACTGGAGTTGGAAGTGAAGTATTCAATGGAGATTGATGAGAAGCTATTTCAGATGCAATCTAGTACAACCTTACTAGATAAAGTGAAGGAGGCTCAGCTTCAGGATGATGAATGCAAAAAGGTGGCGAAGAAGATATCCGAAGGGACTGAACCGAGATTTAAGATGGATAAGGAAGGAATACTGAGATTTGAGAGTAGAATTTGGGTACCGCCAGTACAAGAGATTAAGGAAGATATTTTAAGCGAGGCTCATAGTTCACAATATTCGATTCACCCTGGTAGTACCAAAATGTACCAAGATCTTCGACAACATTTTTGGTGGCCGAATTTGAAACGTGATGTTACAGAATGTGTTGCCAAGTGTCTGATCTGTCAGAAAGTAAAAGCAGAACATCAGAGACCAAGTGGATTGCTTCAACCATTGGAAATCCCAGAATGGAAATGGAAACATATTACAATGGACTTCGTGGTTGGCCTTCCGACGACTCAGAAAGGCTACGACGCAGTATAGGTTATCGTTGACCGACTGACAAAATCTGCACACTTCCTTCCAATCAAAATAAGATTTAACTTAGATCAGTTGGCCAGGCTATAAGTAAAAGAGATTGTTTCGAGGCACGGGGTTCCGGTATCAATTGTTTCATATAGGGATCCGCGCTTCACATCAAATTTTTAGAAACGTCTTCAGGAATGCATGGGTACGCAATTGCGAATGAGTACAGCTTACCACCCTCAAGCAGACGGACAGAGTGAGAGAATGATTCAGACATTAGAAGATATGATAAGAGCATGTGTGATGGACTTTAAAGAAAATTGGGATGATCACCTACCATTAGTAGAGTTCGGCTACAACAACAGTTACCACGCTAGTATTGGCATGTCGCCTTATGAAGCTTTATACGGCAGAAAGTGCAGAACTCCGCTTTACTGGGATGAAGTTGGTGAAAGACAATTGCTAGGGCCAGAATTGGTACAGCAGACAGCAGAAATAGTCAAAGTAATCTGAGCACGACTGGTAGCGGGTCAAGATCGACAGAAGAAATACGTTAATCCACATCATAAAAGTATCGAGTTTGAATCAGGGAGTTATGTTTTCTTGAAGGTCTCTCCCTGAAAAGGGAAGATCAGGTTCGGAAAGAAAGGGAAATTGAGCCCAAGATTCATTGGACCCTTTGAAGTACTGAGAAGAATCGGAGAAGTTGCGTATGAGGTAGCCTTACCTCCAGCACTCGAGAATATCCATTACGTCTTTCATGTTTCTGTGTTGCGACCCTACAAGCCTGATTACAAGCATGTAATTGAATATAAACCCCTGCATTTTGACAAAGACTTATCTTACGAAGAAATTCATGTCCAAATTGTCGACCGAAAAGAACAAGTTCTGAGAAATAAAGTTATACCTTCAGTTAAGGTAATTTGGAGAAACCACAACGCTGAAGAAGCTACGTGGGAACTGGAAGAGAATATGATGAAGAATTACCCTCATTTATTTACTTAATTATTTGTAAGCGATTCTGAGGACAGAATCTTTGTAAGGGGGGGAGAATGTAACGGGTAAAAATTATTGAGTCGTGATTCTGAGGACAGAATCCTTTTAAGGGGGGAAAGATGCGACGAACGAGATTTTATAATTAATTTCTAATATTTATTGAATTAAATAAATATTTTTTCGATGGTTTAATTATTGGATTAAATAATTAATTGATGCAGTTATGGTAGATTAATTTAATTATATGTGTTATATTTATTAAATTAATATGGAGAATTTTATTATTCGAAATATGTGATTATGTGAGCTTATTGTATTAAAAGTAATATTTAATAAGCCATGTTACTTAATTAATATAATTATTAATTAGAGAGTTAATAATTTGACATTATTAATTAATGGAAAAATTAATTATATGATTATGTGAATTTATGAGAGATTATTATATGTTATTTAATTAATTTAAATAAGATATTTGAATTGGGTGTGACAAGAATTAAACTATATGATAAAGCTTTATTAAATTAAATAATTTTTAAAATCTATCCTAACTAACCAAACGGAGCCTTAATAGGAGTTATGGACAGTTAACCCATGCTGAGTAACTGACCATAGTGCGCGTCAATTGCTTGATTAATATACGTATTCTCCTTCTTCCTTTTCATTATCTGGCTAAGTCTGGCATATAACGGAGAGGGAAAAGAGAGAGAGTCTGAGAAATTGATTTAGAGAGTTTGAGAATTGTTAAGGAATACTTTAATTCATCTGCTATTACTTTATCTACGCTTGGGTAATCTCTTTAACTCGGTTTTTTTTACGTCATTTAAAGTTTCCATGAATATGACTCCTGAGTCTTCTATAAAGTCTCTGTAATTGAAATTGTGAGAGTTATGTGCATATATGTATAAGATGTTGTTTTAATGTGTTTTAATATGTATTATATATAATTCCTTATCATCAGTTCATAATTTTATGTCGTTAATCTGATGACTTGCTATTTCAAAAAATATACAGAGTTTAGGTTTTTGGCCTTATGGCCTTATACGTGATTTTAGTATGTCAAACATAAATGTCTTCGGAGATTTTACACTCGTATATTATTGTGCATGTTAATACGAAGAGACCAAACTTTAAATATACGGAATTGGCTTTATAACGAATCTGTGGCGTTGAATTTTAAGAATTTATGTTAAAAACTTCGAGAACATCAAGAACAGAGGAAAATTTTATGTTTTAATTATGTGATTATATGTTTTAATGGGTTAAAATCACTTTATAGATGTTGTATTATGATTATACATGAATTATAACATGTAAGTATGTCTAAATTCATGTAGTAATAAATTAAATTAGAGTTTTTGGTTGTGTTCTGCAATTTTCGCGATTTGCAGAACAGTTTCTGGCTTGCCGCGCCGCGGCGCCAGTCTCACGCCTAAACATCCACGCCGCAGCGCCAAGATTCCAGCCACAGCGCCACAGCGCCACAGCACCGCAGTGCCATGTGTTCGGCTGCAGCGCCACGGCGCCGCAGCGCGAAGATCAAGTATAACAGTGGCGCCGCAGCGCCACTCTCTAGAATGTCCAGAAATGTAATTTTTTTTAAATGTTAAGTCTAGCAATGTGTTAGTAACTTAATGTAATGAACATGTAAACATGTTAAAATATAATGAAATGATAAAATAGTTGTTTAACATGTAAATAACATAATTACATGTGAATTGAATTATTGAATACATAATTAGCTTGATAATTCATGAAGTACAAATTATGTGACAAAGTGGTAAATTGATTAAGTATAGTCAATAATCATAGTAGACAAAGAGAATTAGTTTATGATGATTAGTTAAGTTATAATTAACTGGTATTGTGAATGTGAATGGTATGTAGGATTTAATTCAAAGAACGTGATTAGTTAAAGTATAATCTACGCACGAGGCAAGTTTCCTAACCCTACTTGTCATTATTGTTCAAGCTTATTATTTATCTCAAGTAAATTATCATTACTATTATTCAAGTTCAAATGTTATATTAAAGATTTATTATCTTTTCAAAGCATGATTTAGTTATACAATAATTATCCTATTGTATACTTCTTGAGATTATTATTCAAATTGAATATCATTATTGTTGAACCTTATTAGACTAGTGAAACCTTAATGATTTAACTAGTTCATAGTTGATGAGCGTTCTAAATTTCAGAACCCTTGATGAATTATCCAAACCAAACTTCCTTTGGTGCGGACTCGAACGCAAACAGAGATGAACAACCCTGTATAGGGGATTATTTACGCTTTAGCGTTAAGATATTGTGCACAGTATGGTACTAAGGGCTGATCCCCCTAAGTACGAGAAGAAGGTCCATAGTCTTATGACTGTTAAAGGTTTCAAGTATAACCCTTGTTAACCTAGGACATAGTTCAAGGTCTTATGACCCTCAGAATTCTTTTGATTCTTGTTATTCACTCTTGATTCAAAAGTTGAGCTTTTATTCAGATGTCTTTGATTTATTCGCATGTTATTATATTGTTATTTTATTTTTATACTTGTGGGCATTTGTGCTCTCTCTTGCTTAATAATAATATTGCAGTTAAGAACGAAAGAGCTGACGAACCTTCCACTAGTAAGGGCAAGGGCAAAGTTAGCAAATGATAGAGACTTGTTATTTGATATGACTTGTTATTTTATATGATGTATTTGTTTAAGACTTAAGTTAAAGATGTTATTTAAGACTTATTTATTTATAATTCCGCACAGATGTTTAAGGTTAGTTTAACATGAGATTGTATTATTATTCAGATGTTATAAAAGGGAAGATTTTAATTCTATCTAATGCATGGTTTGCAATTTTTATGGGTAGGTAGATAGATGATATTTGTATCGTGAGCACCGAATCCTGTGAAAATGGAAGTACCAGATTTGGGGGTGTCACACTACCCCTCTAACAAAACCAGGGGTTCACATAAACTATCCCGCATCTTACACAAAAGATGGGATTTAACAACAATACATATATAACTACTACTTCTAAACTCATACACATTTTAGGTTTGTAATATTTATGGACGCAATCAAAATGCACAAAATAGCAGAAACGCGATAAAATAGAGTTTTAAAATTTTACAAATCATATACCAGGATCATCCTTTATGCACAATTATTCAAGCTTCCTCATGTACAAGTTCACCTCTAAATCCTTTTCGTGTTCAACTTGAATTCGCTGGGTTTGATTCTTTCCTTTGATCAACGTTATCCACCAAAGTGTTTGGCCTCTAGAGGTGATCCACCAAGGAAGAAGAAAGGTTCAAGAAGACGGGTGTTTGGCAAAACCTAGTTTTTCTATCTCTCATAGAAAAAATGTGTACTCTCCCAACTATTAGAATAACGTCTGTTGTGAAAGCGTCAACAACAACCACCCATAATTAGACTCCTCTTATTTATAGATGTAGGCAACCCTCCTTAACAATTAAAGAATTGGGTTTTTATTTTAATTAACTAAACTCCTTTAATTAATTAGACTTCTAATCCTATTAAGAATATGTGAGGATACTTCTATTAATTAATTCCCAAACTCATTTAGGAAATAAATAATAATAATAAGACTCATCTTATTAATTTATATTTAATATTCCTAAAATATTAAATAATAAATATTAAGCTATTTAATTTATTCTATCATCATAGATTAAATTAAATATACTTAATTTATTATTACGATTATACCATTTGCTTCTTAAATAATTATTCTTCCTTTTATGGTGTGACCCTTTAGGTTCTCCATATTAAACCGGTTGTGAACAAATCAATTAGAACAATTCTAATCTTATTTAAATAAATAAATTAAACTATTTATTTATTTAAATAAATAATATTTATTCTACAATAAGGATAAGCCTCCCTAGCGATTAACGACTTTCTAGATAATATAGATTTTAACATTAATCATAAAAGAACCTTTGAGTAAATAGTTACCGTACAATTCAATCCTTTCACCATACAATATCCCAATTAAATATAAGATATGGAATTACTGTCAAGACTTATTTTATTTAATTATATGTATTTCGACTCTTAAATGCACAACTCCAAATAATGCAAATTAGAAACTCCTTTCTAATTTCATCATGCCTTGGCCAAGGACAGCTGTGTTGTCATTTATCGAATCACATAGGACATTTCTCTTCTTTTTCTAGAAGCGGTAGATTTTTTATTGATCATACATTAACTCCATGTATAAATTATTATATCCAAGCATACCCTTTGATATACCCTAAGGGTCTTAAGGAATAACTCAAAGTATAACTCATCATACACAAGGTACTATGATGATCTCAAGTCCAATGATCACTTGTACTACTATCAATACAAGGATTTCTATTGAAATGCAAGTAAAACTTCATTAGGTATTCCTTAGCGAGCCACATTCAGTGAACTTATTCTCCAATAAGCACCTACATACTTGCTTCAGTGTCTCCACACAAATGATTATGAGATCAATCATCCTCATCCAATGAGCAAGCAACATATGGACCAATCTATCCGTACTAACTAATCCCATTTTTAATAATCCATCGATTGAGAACATTTTAGTTTTTAAGCTATCTAAGAATTTAGATCTCATTAGCATGATCTCATCATGATTCTAAAAATATTGCTTAAAACTATGGGTTTATCACATATTATAAAAATAGCACCATGTAGATAAATTAAAGCTTTTAATATTAATAAACGAATAAGATTGTTACAAAGTGTATGCTTTATCATCAATATGATTGGCTTGTGTGCATACTACTTTCAATCTCCCACTTGCACTAAAGTCAATCATCATGGTATCTCATACCCTTACTCTCTAAGTGACGAACATCCTGTAACAATCCAGATTTTTATTATAATATTTAAATATTTATTGGATTATATAAATATTTAATGGATGTGTTTATTGTTGAATAAGTATTTGTTTAATTGATTTGATGTGATTTGATTATTTATTTGTTTAATAAATAATTAATGAGTTAAGGAAAGTAATTATTTTGAAATAGTAATCAAATTTAATTTAATAATTAAATTAGAGAATTTATAATGATTAAATAAATTATTATATTATGCAATGAATTGTTATTAGAATTAATTAAATTAAGTATGAAACTTAATTAATTAGAAGTGTGACAAATAACTATATTATAAGTGGTTATTAAAATAAATTAAAGTAGTTTTAATTTATTTTGTCAAACAAGGCTCAAATATATTAAGTCTTTAATTTTAAAGCGTTTTGCCAAACAAAGCCCTATGGCAATTAGATTTTTAAATTTGATTTATTAGTAATATAAATTAAATAAAATAAAATATAAATGATATATAATAATTATGGTAACCGTTGTTTTAATAAGGTCATTAGTAGCGTCAGTTTTTAAACGTTTTAAATTAGTACGTTGATTTTATTTTCTACGTATAATCTATTTGGCTAAAGCCTAAGTAAGAAAAGGGAAGAAATTTTGTCAAAGAAAAGTTAGAGACAAGAGAGTTTTGAGAGAAACTGTCAAGGGTTGGAGAGAAAGTTCTGAGTTCTGTATTTTCAGTGTTTAGCAAAGGTTTCTTAAACAACTAGAGGTATGTTTTAAAAACTAAACATATATGTTTTACGTTATAATTTGATTGTTTCTGTATTTCTACATTTGACTGTAAGACAAAGTTCTTTATAAAAATTATCTGTAAACTATGCTTTACTAGTTGATTATGAAATTATGGGTATAAGTAATGTTATAAGTATCATATGTATATGTTGTAGGCTAAATTTACATTTTCAAGAAAGAAATAGTTTTTACAGTGAACATATACTTATGAACGTGAGTTGTGGAAAATCAAAGGTTCTATATACTATTTTATGCTAGTTATGAAATTGAAACTTGTATGTGTAATTGAGTAAGATATAAAGCAAAACATGGTTCAAAGGAATCAATTTTGGTAGGATGACAGTGTTCACTGTGTAAACAAACGTCGGTTATGGAGGATTGTTGGTTTAAAAATAGTGCTTTCAAGGATTTAAGTTTTCTAAAATTGTTGTTAAGTGGTGCTAAATTGGTATATGTATGATAAGTAAATGTTTATGAGTAATCTTTATAAGTTTTATGTCTTAATTAAGATGTTAGCGGTAGTAATTAGTCCAGAGTTTAGTTATTCTGTTCTTCGTGGATGGGTTCTGCAAGTTTCGGCGCCCCAGCGCCAAAAATCGCGTCCTGGCGCCAAAATTCGCGCCCCAGGGCCAAAAGTAGGCCAGAAGTTCACGCCCTAGCGCTAGAATTCGTGCCCCAACACTGGAATTCGTACCCCAGCGCCACTGTCTCGTGCCCCAGCGCGAGAATTGTGGTCTGTGTAGGACAGTTTTGACCTCCTTTAGTAAGATGGCCATAACTTCCTCATACGAACTCCGATTGAGGTGATTCAAGATGATCCGGAACGAGGACGAGTAGACCTACAACTTTCGTGCTTTACGTTGTGAAATTTGAGGTCATTAGGATGGGTCAAAGTGGTCATATTTAGGACTATTGTGTTTTCGGAGACAATCGGAGGGCGTCGGGCATGCACATTTGCATGTGTAGTTCTCCTGACGATAAAAGATGATGTCCTAAGTTATAAAACATGAATAATAGTAAATATAATGATGCTTAACATTAATATATGATGTATTAGATGAGTTATAGAAGCATAGTAAGCATACACAAGGGAAGCAAATCGGGCGTGTGACGAATAAACGTCGAAACGTCGTGCCAAGTGTTAATGAACTTAAAAAGTGTTTCAATTCAATTGAAATGAATATTATAGGATATGAAATGGGTTTAACATAAAACCAATAAGTAGTCCTAGCAAGACTTAAGCACTTGAATGAACTGCGAATATGAAATAAAGTGAGATATAAGTTAAAAGTTAACACAATCTAATTAAACATTGTGTGCTAATTAATAGGAAAGATTATGAGACATAGAGTAGAGTTTACATTACAATTACTATGTGTTGTTATGTGACTAATATTTGATGTGTATGATTATATAATTGTGTAGGACATGTGAAGTGCAGATATCTGTAAGTTGTTAAACTGTTATTGGTAAACAACGATCAAGGCAAGTCTTTCGGTTCCTATTTTCTACGTGGACTTGATGAACTATTTTAAATTATATGATATGTTATGCATATTGAATCATGAAATGTTAAAGTTAATATATGACTGTATTGTTTTGGCTAAGTAATGATGATTGAGTAAGGAACTCAATCTTTATATTTGCTATGTGAATTAAAAGCATGTATGCCATGTTACTTTAATGAGATGTATATCGAGCATGTTATTATGTGTTATGTGATGCATGAAAACTATTAGACTTTGTTGGGCTGTCGAGCTCACTCTTGCAAATAACCACTTTTGCATGTCAAGATTTTAAGGTAAAGATATGTGCTAAGCAAGTTATAGAGATCTATATTCACGAAGATTACTTATGTTTTATGAGAAATGTATTTCATATTTTGAACGTAACATGTTGTTGAAATGTAAGTTGAGCTATCCAATGTATATGGATATTTAGTTATGATGTAAGACTTTGTATAGTCATTTTGTTGTAACAATTCATGATATAAGAGTGAATCAAAGAGATGTAATGTAATGGTTGCGATTCAGGGCAAGAAAGAAGGAAATGTATAAAAGTTTTAAATATTCCGCAATTTTATTAAGTTTAACATCGAATAATAATATATTATTTAGAGGTTGAATGTATGGTTAACGACCAAAGTCGGGATTTAAATTGTATAGATTTTTGGGGTCGTTACAGTTGGTATCAGAGCCGTAGGTTATAAACCTTAGGTAGGAGTACCGTAGGCTATAACCTTAGAGAAGAGAGGTGAAGATAATAAACGAATAAGCTCAAATAGAGTTTGAACAATAAGGGATTAAAACTTGCGTGAAAGGATTCAAAGAAGAATCTCGCAGAGTTATAAGGAATATAAATGTGGGGTTACCCAACTCCAATAATAAGGATGTAAGGTGATAATAAATAGACAATGTCTATAAAAAGAGAATGATAAAGAAGTTACGAATAGAGAGTTATGTCTAAGTGTGGTACAATTGTACTCTTTAATAGTTTATGTATGGTATCTGGGCTAAACGATTCCTTCATGGAGCGGAGGTATATACGAACTAGCAACTCGGAACCTAGTTTATTGGTTGTTTGTGGGAAACCACTCAGCGTACCATATTGAAACTGTTAGAGACTCGATGTGTACCAAGTGTAGAAAATGGATGTGTATGATGAAAGTGTAGAACTCGAATGAAATTTTGAGCGATGTAAATGAAGTTAGAAATTCTTAAAGGAATAATTGTTATATAAACAAGAAGATTCAAAGAAGAATCTTGAAGTGATATAAAGATAAGAAATGGGAGTTTCCTAACTCCAATAGCCAAGATAACGAATAAATGTCGTAAATGATGCAAAAGAGAAAGAATGAGGATCGTAAAATAAAGCGATCACGAGTTAACAAAAGAATTTTAAGAGAGATGATTATAGAATAAGGTCACGACGTGATCTGTTTAAGTTATAAAAGAAAGATGGTATGTAATATTTGAATGATTATAGCTTAATGTTATGAAGATGGTGTACTATGAAATAGTACGAGATAACTCATGAGGAGTTATAGATGATGTGATACGAGGAATTCGTATCGAGCAAAGAGAAAGTTAAAAGAAAGATAGAGTTAGGTGGGATTTCAATTGAGAACTCATGTGATGGCTGAGTTGTACAAACCTTTGTATGGGCGAGAGTTTTGTGCTTGCACTCAGTTTATCACATTGATAATCATTGGAATGTTTATGTCGCGCTATTTGCTATATGCCTGTTGAGAAGGTGATTCTTTTCTCATGTGTATAACAGATAGGTAGAGTATAGTTAAAGAATTTTATAAGGTTAAGTGCGAGTTCTTAAAACTCATACTTATGGTAGGTTCGTGACTCATAATTATATGGTATATTTTTGAACCCCTCAGCGAATGGACGCCTATGGTCTGACTAGGATAAGTTCATAAACTCATATGATTGTGACAAATTCCTAAACTCATAACGTGTGGTAAGTTCGATGAACTAGGGTATTATTAAGTGTGAATGGAGTATTGAGGATGATAGGAATAGATAGACCTATTAAGCAATGGATCATTATAGAAAGTGGAGTTGATGGTGGAAGCATAGGTATTCTAAATCTACTACCTATGCTAGACTTTCGAAATTTATTAACTTCGTGTTGATGTTTACACTTTTATTTTCTTGAAAAATATTGGATCAAATGATGGAACCAATTAGTTTTAACAACAATACTGTTATTCGTATGTCTATGCTAATTACTTCGTCTAGACAAAAATGATTTGTAATATATTAAAATATATTTTATATCATTAATGCATCATGTAACCTGGTGCAAAGATGATAAAAATGATGGAGTCATCAATGCAGTATTACCTAGTGTTGGATGTGATCTAAGGATCGTCAGCCCACTATGGTATGATGTAGTATGATAAAGTCACCAAATGACGGAATCCTCAACGGACAGTAAATACAGTGCGGTATCATAACGTCATAAAAAGATTTTTGAGCTTTTTTTAAGATATGAGAATACATATATATGTAATGTATACGTATATTTCGATTAATGTCCGAGTTATTGTAGAGGTCTATGCTATTTGATTCAGCTAGACAAATATTAAAAGATGTTCATGAAATTCAAGAGTTTCTTGAGAAGTTATGCCAAACCAACTTATTTTGGTGCGGATTCAGATGCTGAAAAGCTGAGATCAACAACCCTATTATTAGGGGTTACGCTTAGTTTATACTTTGCGCTGAAATGTTTGTGCACAATACATGTACGAAGGATTGATCCCCTAAGTACCTTGAAGTCATTATAGTCGTATGAATATAAAAGTTAAAGTTGAAAGATTACTTATAACTGTGGACAAGGGTTCGTGGTCATTAGACCCTCGGTTGAATGCTTGCACTCTAAATTCTGAGATGAACAACTCTTTTATTAGAGGTTACACTTAGTTTATACTTTACGCTGAAATGTTTGTGCACAATACATGTACAATAGGTTAATCACCTAGAGTACTTGCGGAGGGTGTTTTCAGTCTTTGTGATTGATAAACATTCTGCCAAAGAGGGTTTAAAGTGTGAAGAACCGGGGGTGAAGCACTATTAAACCTAGATAATAGAGTTCATGGTCTTGTGACCCTCAGCATGATTTGGAATCTTTTAAATTCCTGAGTTATTCATACTACTTCCCAATTATTGAACAATTGTCGAAGATTCTTGTTATTTTGCATAATGGAAGTGAAAAAGGAAAGTAATCCTTAGAAAGAAATGAGTCGTAGAATACGACACTGAATGATGAATATGTTGAATAAGTGAGAAAAGAGATTTTGAAGTGAGGAGTAGATGAGTTATCAAAGAATAATGTGAAACTTTTAATAGAAAAGTTAATAATTGTAGAATGATCTTTGTGGAAAGAAAGTGGTTATAGAAACCAATGAATGAATGAAGTAGTGATGTAAAATCTACTTTGATAGAATGAATGAATAAAAAATTAATAAATAAAATTTCGAGGACAAAATTCTTAGAAGAAAGGGTGAATGTAATATCCCGAGTGTTTATGATTGCGATTCCCGAGTATTTATGACAGCGATCCTTAGAAAAGGAAATGAATGGGTTAAAAGATATATAATACTCAAAATATAATTGAGTTCAAATAAAAGTTATGAAATGAAACATAGAATTTGTTAGGTAATGAATGTAATAGGAAATATAAAATTTATATTTAGATAAAATGATGAAATATTTAGGAAATATTGAAAATTATATTTTATAATTTAAAATATTTTCTAACACTTTATTCTTATTTAAAATGATTTTTAAATCATTAAAATCATTTTTAACTTATTTATTTAATTTAGTAATTAAATAAATCTAATATCATTAATAATAAATTATTAATGAAAATGCTCCAAAAATATTAAAAGTCACATTTTATAACTAAAAATATTTTTAAATACATTATTCATATTTAAAATGATTTTTCATAATATTAAATCATTTTTTTTTAATTTATTTAATTCACTAATTAAATAAATTAAATACTTTTAATATTTAAATAATTATAAATATTAAAGAAAAATATTCCAATTGGTCAAAACTTATTTTTCATAATTTAAAATAATTTTTAAAACCATTTTTGGTAATTTTTAGAATTTATTTCTATTTGTTAATCATTTTCCGAAAATTCAGAAAATAAAATAATTAAAACCGTCGTTATTGGTCTTTAGCGACACAAAGCGTCACTGTTGGTGTTCTTGAGCTCAAGAACACTGACAGCTTCGTGTTCATGGTTGCTCGTTTGACTATCCATGATTCTCAACTCAGGCATGATCTTGGCTAACTTGAACATTGATGTTGTAGTAGAAATGTAGTACTACAACTATCAATCACTACCAGAGCCATAACTTAATCATCTAGCAAAATATAACTCTCCAAACTAACTGTCAGATCGTACCTGGGTTTTCTGGGTAACCCAGAAACCCAGGCAGTTTATAGGTACCACTTTCAAGCCCCAATAATTTGATGTTCTGGTCGTTATTTCGTTGTTCTCATGGTCAATATTGGTAGTACACATGACAAGGAACAATAACATAACCTTATATCAGTCCAAATATAACACATTAATCAAATGAAGCTCGGTCAAACATGGTCAGAAATCATGTTCTTCCCATTTCTGGATATTCCAGAAACGCTAAGTCATGGTCGTCTGGCCTAGTTTGACCAACTACCCTCTTTAATATGTTGATGTTTTAACAGACCTAAAGACTTAGATATATAGTACATTATACAGGCTACAACATGGTTACCATAACATTATCAAAGCATAACATAACTAACAGATCTGTTGCTTGGAAAATCTTGTCAGGCGCTGATTTCAAGTTTCTGGGTTACCCAGATTTTGACTGGTCATGCCCGGTCAACGGGTTTTGAACGTCAATATCTTGCAATCTGGACATTGAATGGCTGTTACACCACTTCCAGATCCAAGACCTCATGTCAGACTATAGATCCAAAACATAAAACACGAAAAATCACAAACAGAAAAGGATCTACGGCTACTGACATTTACTTGTTAGGTGACATTTGTGTTCTTGGACAGATTTTGTAAAACTCCTTTTTAAAGCATTTTGATGTTACATATCTATGTTAGATCAACATAGATCATCATAAAACATTTTCTAGCATGAATCTAAACACATAAACACTAACTCTATCTTAGCATACAAGATCAAAAATTTAATTTAGGGTTATACCTCTTTTGCTAGATCTTTGATCTTAATCCTCCTTAGTTGTTCTTGGTGATCTAGGGACTGATTCTAGGACTGATCAACTAGTAATTTTCGGAGCTCTTAGTGAGAGAGGGAGTTGGTGAGAGCAAATGAGAAATTGGCTTAATTTTTTATGAATTTTCTCTCTCCAAAATCTCTTATATATTGCTTGTTGTTGCTTGATCTTGATATTTTCGACTGGGGGCTGATATTTGTGTGTGTCACCAAGTCAAATTGGTGGTTCACCAACTAAAGGTATTACCATTTTTACAAGTTAGCTTACTAGAATATAAAAAAGGGCATTTTGGTCATTTGAAAAATAAATTTAATGGCAAACATGAAATTTGTGCAAACCCTTAGGGTTTAGGGTTTGGGTTAGGATTTAAGGTTTACACCCTTTAGGGTATAGGGTTTAAACCCTTTTGATTTGTAATTTAATTTCTAAAATTTTCAAATTTCGGTTTCTAAAATAGAAAATTAATATTCTAAAATTATAATTAGGATTCGATAATTACATAAATATTTCCTAATCATAAAATTCAATCTTGCTAATTAGAATTAATATTCCTAATTAAAATTGCTTAATTTAGCAATTAGGGTCAAAATGGTCATTAGGGTTTATAACCCACGGATTAGGCTTTTAATAAGAAAAATAATTTTTCTAAATTATAATTAGGGTTTGTAAAATAGAAATTAAAATAACTAAAATATAATTAGGGTTTTCTAATCATATTAAAGTTTAATACCCATAATAGGCTTGCCAATTAGGATTAGGGTTTCCTAATTTAGGGTTTAGGATTCCCGAATATGAAATTAGAGTTTCCTGACGTACAATTAGAATTTTCAACGGTACGTTAGGGTTTCTAATCCTGAGATTAGAGTTTCTAATCTCTTATTAGGTTTTATAAATTTCAAACCTTATCCGATCAAAAATTCTATACAGTACAAACACGTACGCATCAATATAATTATTTTAATTATATTTTCTACCGAATCCCTATCCAGAAATTAGGTTTAGGGTTTCTAAAGCTTGTTAAGCACAACTCTACTCTAAATTTATTAGTCAATACCCAAATTGACTTTCTCGAGACTCGTATCACAGATACTTGTCACAAAAATGATAGTTAATATTAATATTAATAAAAAAAATTATTCGTAAATTTTTGATTATTCGAAATCTCGGGTTATCACATTCACCCCTCCTTAAAAGGATTCCGTCCTCGGAATCACCGCTTTCTTATTCTCTACAATCTTTTAAAGTTGTATCATCAATTCATTTTTATCTACCCAATATTCATTTGTGTTTCCAATTCTAACATGTGGCTTGAATCTATAAAAGAAAACAGTCCACAGAAATTATATAACTCAATATTACTCGCGTAATTAAATTTCTAAACGAAATCCTTACCTGTTACGACCTCCTGAGCAGCCACGGCATCTTGCACCGTCATATTGAATGTACGGGCCGTTGGTCTTCCTGGCTGTGCAAGTCCTATAGTTGCCAAGGTTCCGCCACCGGGTCCCTTGTTGACACTTTCCTTTTCTGCATTCTTCCTCGGATAGTTCCGAACGATATGATCAGTCGATCCGCATCCAAAGAAACCTTGAATTTTCTTCGGATTGGGGTAATTGGGTGACATATGCCCCTCTTGTCCGCAGTTATAGCAAACTCCTTTCTTCTTCAGGCAAACTCCAGCATGGTTCTTCCCACAATTTGCACATGGCTCCCTCCCTTTCCTATTATCTTCTGTTTTATTACCCGATTGGGTACTCTCACTCCATTTCCTTTTATTAGGTTTACTTCCACCACTGCTTCCTCCGTCATTAGTCTTCTTCTTCTTCTCCTGATGGAATCGAGACGCAGCTTCGCTCCCTCCTTCAGCAATCAACGCTTTCTCCATCAATGCCGCGAACGTGTTGATCTGTAATAATGGTACCTTGTTGTATATTCCCGGTTTCAATCCATTCTCGAATCTTCTCGCCTTTCTCGCTTCTGTGTCCACCTGATGAGGTGCAAATCTTGCTAATTCATTGAATTTAGCAGTGTATTTAGATACCGGCATGTTCTCCTGCTTAAGTTCTAGAAACTTGACTTCCATTCTGGATTGCATACTCGGCGAGAAGTAGTTCTCAAAGAACAACTCCTTGAATCTTTTCCATAACACCACCTCTGTACCAGCTCTCACTTGGTTCGTCTCCCACCAGTAATTAGCTTCTCCCTTCATTAGGTAAGTTGCAAAAGCCGTCTTTTGTTCCTCCGCTACTCTGGCGATAACAAATGCTTTCTCCATCTCCTTCACCCAAGTTTGGGCTTCAATAGGATCTGTGGTCTCTTTGAACTCAGGCAGTCCTACAGCTTTAAAGTCCTTGAAGTTAGCCAATCTTTCAGCTGGCTGATTTCTTGCTCTTCCTCTTGCAGCTGGAACTCTATTCTCCATAGCTTGGGCTATCATATCCACAAAGTTTTGCATCGAGTCAGCTTGACCTCCTTCGTTATTCACTGACTGTTCTTCTCGTTGGTTTCGATTCTGTCGTCTAGGCGGCATGATCTGATTTAAATAAAAATCTTATATTAATTCTCTTTTTTTTACACAAATTCTTAACACAATAAGAATTCAACACATAATTCTCACATAATTGCATATTTATTCAAATAGCACATAGTACTTACCACATATTACTATCCCTTTTTAAATCATATCAGGATTAACAACACAATTTTACACAAAAAGTTGCTATTCTCCATTCTCACGCCGTTATTACCAGTTCGTCAAACTTACCACACTTATGAGTTCAGGAACTTGCCATAATTATATGAGTGTATGAACTTATCCTAGTCAGACCTTTGGCGTCCATTCGCTGAGGGGTTCAAAATATTTCATATAATTATGAGTCATTAACTTACCATAAGTATGAGTTTTAAGAACAAACAAATTAATCTTAATATTATATTCATATAGAAAATAAGGATTTCATTCATAAAACATATATATATATATATATATATATGCTTAAACATCGTTCTCGATATTATAACACTTAATATCAGAAACTTCTACCCAAAAGATACTATTATATCTATCTAAGTTATCTACCGACCACTCCCTTCACTAGTCTTCTTCTTGATGGGACACTTGCTGAATCCGCGACCCGTCTGCCCATATGAAAAACACTTCCTCAAATTCGGCTTAGGACAATGCAGAGAAATATGTCCTTCCTGCTTGCAGTTAAAGCACACGTTCTTCCACATCATGCATTCTCCCACGTGAGTCTTCCCACACTTGTTACATGCTTGCTTCTTCTTCGAGCTTGATTTTTCAGATTTAGGGATGTCTTTTTGCCTCTTTATCTTCTTCTTGTCCTTTTTGTTGGTTCCTTCAGATGATCCACCACCTTCAGCCTTCATTCTGTCCACCTGCGCCTTCAGCTCGTTCCGTTCTTAAGTCATTTTGCGTAATGCTCGCTCCGTCTTCCACAGCTCCTCTAGAAGAAACACTTTACTTTGGAGTTCCTGGACTTCTATAGATAGCTGATCTTGTTCTCCAACTTTGATCTTATTCTTTAAATCTACCTTAGATGGCTCAGACTCTGCCTCCTCATCTCTACTCAGATACATCTCAGGATAATCGTCATTATCGCTCCCCAGATTAACCATTGGTTCATCTTCTCCCACCTTCTCCACTGATTCACTTTGCGCTGGCACCACGGCTTCTGGCACCGGTGCAACAACCGCTAGCATCTCCGCACTCTTTTCACCTTCTCCAGATATCCTACAATCAGTTGAAATAACTTGATTAGTACTTCACCAATACAAAATTCTCACACTATGTGACCACTTATCTCACTATCGATGCACTCCGGCAATCCCTCACTTAGAACTCTAAATGAGTTTTATCTATCTCGCGTTTGGTCATATTCCTAGGTTTTCTCCCACCCCACTTAAGGTTTATAACCTACGACTCTTCTACTAACTGGTAACACCTTGGTCACTACAGCTCTGATACCAACCTGTGACACCCCCAAATCCGGGTTACCTGACCCCCGAGTTTGGTGTTCACGATCCATAATATAATACCAATTAACTACCCATTCATATATAAATAGGATTACATAAGTCATTAACATATATTGTTAATACATAAGTCCCAGGTCCACTAACCTTAACATTACAGAAATACCCCTTTAGATATATAAAAAAGGTTTACAATACAATATAACATAATAATATTGTTCATTATAACTACCCCAACATCTTGCCTTTGCCTTTGTTCTTCTTTGACCCGCTGGCCTCTTCGTTCCTAGCTGAAATGTTTTATTTATAGCAAGGGTGAGCAACAAGTTTGCCCAGCAAGTTAAGACATGCAATAAAGGTATATGAATCAACAAGAACAGACTATCTATTTTGATAGAATGAAACTAAAGTTCGGGGAACTTTGAAATAGCTGAACAAATCGTTAATCAATAACAAAGTGGAATAATTTCCAGATTTATGCTGAGTGATCCCACCAGATCTTAGAACTTATTTTCTCGGGTATCTATCAAAGATTTACTTTGATACATACGCAGGCGTATCAGATAACCATAAAGATTAAATCATACCCCTCTGCAAGTACTTAGAGCCGGCCAACTCCTTGTACCCTATATTATGCATAATACTTAACAGCGCGCAATGGTCGAATATACGACCCAAAATGTTCCCTTTATATAAAAGGTTGTTCTTCTCAGTCTCAAAATCAAGATTTTTGATTTAACAACGAAATACTGTGATTTCAAATTCTATCTACTTACTGATCTAACCAAAACAATTGACATCGATCTATCAATAACAATTGATTTCTCTTCTCGTATTTATCAAGTTCTAACAATTGTTCGTCTAACCAGTATAATTAGCTAAGATATTTATCAATATAATTTGACAATAAACAGGAATTATCTGTACTGCCAATATTAGTTTCTACAGATATAAATATCTAACAACAGTAATTCTACGAATATATATTTTCTGAATCAGTAATTCAATTTGAATTTTAACCATGCACTAACTGCGAATAATCAACAATAAATTCCCTGAACATGGTATAATTATCAATAATTAACCATTAAAATAATTGAATGAATATAACTCAAGGCTGAGTTAGGGAACTTACCTTTCGCGTTGATTACAGCTACACAATAAACTTATCTGCTTTCGTAAGACCTATAACTAATAATATCGGTCTCACAATTAGCACAATCATTTATAACACGTAACACTGTATATTACAGTCAAACTTCTCCTAGGCACATTACCACATAGCCACATTAGTGTTTATAACCTATATAAACACTTATCCAGTCTAACTATTTCTGTCTGGTTAGACCTCGATCCATTCTCGGTGTTCTGGTCACCCTATCCGACAATTAACACATTAAATGTCAATTAAACTTGGTCTCTAAGCTTCAATATTATTTTAGATAAATCAAATATCGTTTATAATATTTTCCGGAAGATTTTAATAATTTATAAACAATTATTATAATTTATAATAATTTTTCAAACACTTAAATCATTTTTAAATGATTTCATTATCAAATAATCTTATCATTATTAATATTTAATAATATCAAAATATTAATAACATACTTCTCAAAATATTAAAGTTATTATGAATAACTTAAAATATTTTTAAATCATCAATATTCTACTTAAATGATTTTTAAAGTAATTAAAATCATTTTTAAATTATCACCATTAATATTTAAATATTAATGTAATTATTATCAAAATATTAAAAGTCATTAATTATAACTTAAAATATTTTTAAAATATTTTTCTCATTTTTAAATGATTTTTAAATCAATAAAATCATTTTTAATTCATTTATTTAATATTATAATTAAATAAATCTAATATCATTAATATTAATTTATTAATGAGAATTCTCCAAAAAAATTGAAAATTATATTTTATAATTTAAAATATTTTCTAACACTTTATTCTTATTTAAAATGATTTTTAAATCATTAAAATCATTTTTAACTTATTTATTTAATTTAGTAATTAAATAAATCTAATATCATTAATAATAAATTATTAATGAAAATGCTCCAAAAATATTAAAAGTCACATTTTATAACTCAAAATATTTTTAAATACATTATTCGTATTTAAAATAATTTTTCATAATATTAAATCATTTTTCTCTAATTTATTTAATTCACTAATTAAATAAATTAAATACTTTTAATATTTAAATAATTATAAATATTAAAGAAAAATATTCCAATTGGTCAAAAATTATTTTTCATAATTTAAAATAATTTTTAAATCCATTTTTGGTAATTTTTAGAATTTATTTCTATTTTTTAATCATTTTTCAAAAATTCAAAAAATAAAATAATTAAAACTGTTGCTGTTGGTCTTTAGCGACACAAAGCGTCGCTGTTGGTGTTCTTGAGCTCAAGAACACTGACAGCTTCGTGTTCATGGTTGCTCGTTTGACTATCCATGATTCTCAGCTCAGGCATGATCTGGGCTAACTTTAACATTGATGTTTGTAGTAGAAATGTAGTACTACAACTATCAATCACTACCAGAGCCATAACTTAATCATCTAGCAAGATATAACTCTCCAAACTAACTGTCAGATCGTACCTGGGTTTTCTAGGTAACCAAGAAACCTAGGCAATTTATTGGTACCACTTTCAAGCCCCAATAATTTGATGTTCTGGTCGTTATTTCGTTGTTCTCATGGTCAATATTGGTAGTACACATGACAAGGAACAATAACATAACCTTATATCAGTCCAAATCTAACACATTAATCAAATGAAGCTCGGTCAAATATGGTCAGAAATCATGTTCTTCCCATTTCTGGATATTCCAGAAACGCTAAGTCATGGTCGTCTGGCCTAGTTTGACCAACTACCCTCTTCAATATGTTGATGTTTTAACAGACCTAAAGACTTAGATATATAGTACATTATACAGGCTACAACATAGTTACCATAACATTATCAAAACATATCATAACTAACAGATCTGTTGCTTGGAAAATCTTGTCAGGCGCTGATTTCAAGTTTCTAGGTTACCCAGATTTTGACTGGTCATGCCCGGTCAACGGGTTTTGACCGTCAATATCTTACAATCTGGATATTGAATGGTTGTTATACCACTTCCAGATCCAAGACCTCATGTCAGGCTATAGATCCAAAACATAAAACACGAAAAATCACAAACAGAAAAGGATCTACGGCTACTGACATTTACTTGTCAGGTGACATTTGTGTTCTTGGACAGATTTTGTAAAACTCCTTTTTAAAGCATTTTGATGCTATCGATCTATGTTAGATCAACATAGATCATCATAAAACATTTTCTAGCATGAATCTAAACACATAAACACTAACTCTATCTTAGCATACAAGATCAAAAATTTAATTTAGGGTTATACCTCTTTTGCTAGATCTTTGATCTTAATCCTCCTTAGTTGTTCTTGGTGATCTAGGGACTGATTCTAGGACTGATCAACTAGTAATTTTCGGAGCTCTTAGTGAGAGAGGGAGTTGGTGAGAGCAAATGAGAAATTGGCTTAATTTTTTATGAATTTTCTCTCTCCAAAATCTCTTATATATTGCTTGTTGTTGCTTGATCTTGATAATTTCGGCTGGGAGCTGATATTTGTGTGTGTCACCAAGTCAAATTGGTGGTTCACCAACTAAAGGTATTACCATTTTTACAAGTTAGCTTACTAGAATATAAAAAAGGGCATTTTGGTCATTTGAAAAATAAATTTAATGGCAAACATGAAATTTGTGCAAACCTTTAGGGTTTAGGGTTTAGACCCTTTAGGGTATAGGGTTTGGACCCTTTAGGGTACAGGGTTTAAACCCTTTAGATTTGCAATTTAATTTCTAAAATTTTCAAATTTCGGTTTCTAAAATAGAAAATTAATATTCTAAAATTATCATTATGATTCGATAATTATATAAATATTTCCTAATCATAAAATTCAATCTTGCTAATTAGGATTAATATTCCTAATTAAAATTGCTTAATTTAGCAATTAGGGTCAAAATGGTCATTAGGGTTTATAACCCACGAATTAGGCTTTTAATAAGAAAAATAATTTTTCTAAATTACAATTAGGGTTTGTAAAATAGAAATTAAAATAACTAAAATATAATTAGGGTTTTCTAATCATATTAAAGTTTAATACACATAATAGGCTTGCCAATTAGGATTAGGATTTCCTAATTTAGGGTTTAGGATTCCCGAATATGAAATTAGGGTTTCCCAGCGTACAATTAGGATTTTCAACGGTACGTTAGGGTTTCTAATCATGAGATTAGGGTTTCTAATCTCTTATTAGGTTTTATAAATTTCAAATCTTATCCGATCAAAAATTATATACAGTACAAACACGTACTCATCAATATAATTATTTTAATTATATTTTCTACCGAATCCCTATCCAGAAATTAGGGTTAGGGTTTCTAAAGCTTGTTAAGCACAACTCTACTCTAAATTTATTAGTCAATACCCAAATTGACTTTCTCGAGACTCGTATCACAAATACTTGTCACAAAAATGATAATTAATATTAATAATTATTCGCAAATTTTTGATTATTCGAAATCTCGGGTTATCACAACTTTAGCATGTGTTCTTGAATTCTATGTTTGAATGGAATCTTGATGAATGTTAGGATAGAGATATACCTAGCATCGCATGTAATCGGGTAGAGAACTTGAATTTAAACTTTATTTGATTTTAATTCATATAGAGATATAGTGAGTTAGTTGATTAGGCTGTTTGACTTAATTCTATCAAATTTGTGGATTTAAGTTAATACGGTGTTAGTGCATCGAGAGATGGCTAATTCTATATGAGTGTTCTTAATTAATAAACTGAGATAGTGAATTGAACTAGATTAAGGTGTGATAATCGGAGTAAGACTTAAAGTGAAGTTGTAAGCTTAATTTTCCAATATTTGCTTGAATTTACGATTTTTAAGTTGTGTTGATTGATTGGTATTTTTAGCTTCTTAGTTTTTCTTAATTATAATTATTGATTTGGGTAGTTTAATAAAATTGGATTAATATAAAACTGGTAATTGATAGGTTTATTTTCTTAATATCCTTTGTGGAAACGATACTTGACTTATCACTGTATTACTTGTTGACCACGTGCAGTTGCGTGCTGAGCGTAATTAGAAATTCGACCAACAAGTTTTTGGCCCCGTTGCTGGGGATCATAATGATTTTAATATTTTTCAATATCAGTTTAATTAGTTTAGTTTTACTTAAATAATTTCTCTTTTGTTTTGTTCTTTCATGTTTCAAGTTCTCTGAGTTAGTTTTTGCAAACTCGGTCTAAGAAGTCAAACTTGCTTCCTTTTGAGGACGATATCGAGAAACGGTTTCAATGGCTAAGTAAGTGGATTAAAGACAGTAAGGAAAACTTTGAGAACTCTGAGAAGGAAGAAATAATGGCTGCAAAAGATCAAAAAGCGGTGAGGGATTATGCCACTCCCAAGGTGACTAAGCATCAGTCGAGTATCACCAGGCCATCGATTGCTGCAAATACATTTGAGATCAATCCTGAGACCATACAGATGATTTAGAATTCAGTTCAGTTTGGGGGATTAGCCAACGACGATCTCAATGAGCACTTGGTTAGCTTTTTGGAAATCTGTGACACCTTTAGATATAATGGGGTGTCAAATTACACAGTTAGACTTCGATTGTTCCCGTTCACACTGCGGGATAAGAAGAAAAGTTGGTTACACTCTCTACCGCCGGGATCGATAACTACTTGGGACGACCTCGCTCAAGAGTTCTTGGCCAAATTTTTCCCACCAGCCAATACTGCGAAGATGAGAAATGAGATCACCATG
Source organism: Panax notoginseng (assembly GCA_016801055.1). Taxonomy (NCBI): domain Eukaryota; kingdom Viridiplantae; phylum Streptophyta; class Magnoliopsida; order Apiales; family Araliaceae; genus Panax; species Panax notoginseng. The sequence goes on along the minus strand of CM029015.1, from coordinate 82,278,288 downwards.
TTTGAGCAACATCATAGGGAGTCATTATATGAGGTATGGGAAAGGTACAAGGAACTACTCAGAAATTGCCCACATCATGGACTACCTAAATGGCTACAGATGAATACGTTCTACAACAGGTTAAATGGGAATCTCAGGACAAACATTGATGCAGCTTCGGGTGGAGCATTTATGGCTTAGAGCTATGAGGAGGCATATGAGCTAATAGAAATAATGGCAGCTAATAACTATCAGTGGCCTACAGCCAGAATGATACAACCCAAGGTAGCTAGGGTATTAGAGGTAGACGAGATAACATCATTGGCAGCACAGATTTTAGCATTGTCAACAAAAATGGATGCTCTGACAAGTGCACAACCACTGCAGGTTACGTATATTTGTGAGTTGTGTGCGGAAGAACATCCTACAGAATAGTGTGCTATAAACCCAGCATCGGTATAGTTTGTGGACAGCTATAATAGGATTCCACAGAATATGTATCAAAATGCCTACAATCTGGGGAATAGGAACCATCCCAACTTTTTGTAGAGTAACAATCAAAATCAGCAGGCTCCACGACCTTCTTATCCCTCGGGATTTCAAAATCAGCATCAACAAGCAGCTCCACAGCAAGAGAAAATGGCAGATTTAGAGGAGCTTTTATTGAAATATATATCGGGAAACGAGGTGGCGATGAAATCACAAGCAGTGGCCATCAAGAACTTAGAAAATCTGATGGGACAGCTTGCCTTAGAGTTGAATAATAGGCCGCAAGGGACTATGCCTAGTGACACATAAAAGAATTCGAAGGGAAATCATGAGCAGTGTCAAGCAATCACTTTGAGAAGTGGAATGCATCCTAAAGGGAAAAATGCAAAAAATTCAGCTAAGAAGGATGTCAAAGAGAATGAAAACAAAGTGGTTGAAGAGAAACAGGATGAGGAAAAGCAAGATGACAAGACCAAGGCTGATGTTGAGCCAATTATGTATCCTCCACCACCGTTTCAGCAGAGAGTCCAAAAATAGAAATTAGACAAATAATTCACCAAAATTTTTGAAGTTTTCAAGAAACTTCAAATCAATATTCCTTTCACAGAAGCCCTAGAGCAAATGTCAAGTTATGCCGAATTCATGAAGGGTATTTTGTCAAGGAAGAAAAAGTTAGAGGATTACAAAAATATCGCTTTGACAGAGGAATGCAGCGCAGTTTTACAGAGAAAGTTACCTCCAAAGTTGAAGGATCCGGGGAGTTTCACCATACCTTGCACGATCGGTAACATGGCCTTCAAAAAGAGTTTGTTTAACTTGGGGGCAAGTGTAAACCTCATGCCATTATCTGTTTATACTGAATTGGGTTTACCAGCTCCGAAGCCTACAAACATATCGTTGCAGTTAGTAGACAGAATGATAACGTATCCAAGAGGAATTATGGAAGATATTTTTGTTAAGGTGGACAAATTTATTTTTCCAGCAGATTTCATAATTTTAGATTATGAAGAAGATAAAAACATCTCAATCATCCTAGGGAGACCATTTTTGGCTACGGGTAGGACTCTCATTGATGTTTAGAAAGGGGAATTAACCATAAGGTTTCAAGACCAGGAAGTCACGTTCAATGTATTTAAAGCCATGAAGTTCCCTACTGATGAAGAAGAGTGTTTCCAGGTGGATGTCATTGACCAAATAATTAATAAAGACCCGGTAAAAAGTTTGGTCAGTGATCCATTGGAAACCACACTATTGGGGATGAGGATTTGGATGATTAAGAGTTTGTTGATTACTTACATACGCTGGATTCTTTGCCTCAAGTTAGTAAATTCAAGGTTTCGTTCGAGCCACTTCACACGGAAGAAAGAGCTTCAGCTCAGATGAAACCTTCACTCTAGGAGCCACCCACTCTTAAGCTCAGACCGCTTCCTAATCATCTCAAATATGCTTATTTGGGTGATTCAAATACTTTACCTACTATTATTGCATCTGCGCTTAACGAATTCTAAGAAAGTAAATTGTTGAGGATTTTGAGGGAATATAAGTCTGCAATAGGCTAGACAATTGCCGACATAAAGGGGATCAGTCCATCCTTCTGCATGCACAAGATTCTCATGGAAGAGGATGCAAAGCCAATAGTGGAACAGCAGTGACGACTAAATCCAATCATGAAAAAAGTGGTAAAGAAATAAATATTGAAGTGGTTGGATGCGGGAATTATTTACCCGATTTTAGACAGTGCATGTGTCAGTCCAGTACAGTACGTGCCGAAAAAGGGTTGAATGACAGTGGTTAAGAATAAAGATAATGAGCTTATTCCAATGAGGAAGTGACTAGATGGAGGGTTTGCATGGACTACAGGAAACTAAATAAGGCAACCTGGATGGATACTCAGGGTACAATCAAATAGTTATAGCTCCCGAGGATCAAGAGAAGACCACCTTTACATGCCTATACGACACCTTTACATTCCAAAGGATGTCCTTTTGGGTTATGTAACGCACCAGCTACGTTCCAACGATGTATGATGGCCATCTTCTCAGACATAGTGGAGAAGAATGTGGATGTTTTCATGGATGACTTTTCAGTCTATAGAAGCACTTTTGATAAGTGTCAAGAGAATTTGGTCATAGTCTTAAAGCGATGTGTGGAAACTAATTTTGTGTTTAACTGGGAGAAGTACCACTTTAAGGTAAAGAAGGAATAATCCTGTGGCACAAGGTCTCTGTGAAAGGATTAGAGGTTGATAAGACAAAGTTAGACACGATCGAGAATATACAACCGCTGAATTCAGTGAAGGGAATCCGTAGTTTTCTTGGACATGTCGGGTTCTACAGAAGGTTTATAAAGGATTTCTCTAAGATTGCAAAACTATTGTGCAGTCTCTTAGAGAAAGATGCAATATTTAGTTTTGATGAACAGTGTAAAGCAGCGTTTGAGTAGTTAAAAACAAAGTTAACTACAACTCTAGTGATTGTCGTACCGGATTGGACTATGCCTTTTGAGTAAATATGCGATGCTAGCGACTATGCGATAGGGGCTGTTTTGGGTCAACGTCGAGAGAAAATATCCATACCATATACTATGCAAGTAAAACCCTTACGGATGCCCAATTGAACTAAACAACCACAGAGAAGGACTTACTTGCAGTAGTATACACCTTTGACAAATTCAGAGCCTACTTGATTGGAACAAATGTGGTGGTATACATGGATCACTCGGCGATTCATTATTTGATCTCAAAGAAGGATGCTAAGCCTAGACTAATTAGATGGATTCTACTCCTATAGGAATTCGACTTAGAAATAAAGGATAGGAAGGGGATAGAAAACCAAGTGACAGATCATCTTTCGAGGTTGGAAAATCCGGATAAGGATGGAGCAGATAAGTGTGTAATTAATGAATCATTTCTAGACGACCAACTTTTTGGGGATAACTCAGAATTTTCATGGTATGCGGATTTTGATAATTACTTGGTGAGCAAAATCCTCCCCCCTGATCTGACACTTCAGCAAAAGAAGAAGTTCTTACATGATGTTAAGTGGTACATGTGGGACGAGCCATACTTATTCAGACAGTGTGCAGACAATATAATTCGCAGATGTGTGCCATACAGTGAAGTAAATAATATCTTACACGAATGCCATTCATCTGCATATAGGGGACATTATGGTAGTGAGCGGAAACGGCCAAGGTACTTTAGTTAGGATTCTATTGGCCTACTGTGTTTAAGGATGCCCACCAATTCATGAAAACTTGTGACAGATGCAAAAGGGTGGGAAATATATCAAAGAGGAATGAAACGCCACTCAACACTATCATGGAAGTGGAGATTTTCGATGTATGGGGGACGGACTTCATGGGACCATTTCCTCCTTCATTCAACAACCTGTATATCTTGCTAGCTGTGAACTACGTGTCAAAATGGGTTGAAGCTATAGCACTCCCTACCAACGATGTCAAGGTGGTTCTTAAGTTTTTACAAAAGAATATCTTTACAAGGTTTGGCACGCCAATGACAATCATAAGTGATGAGGGTAGTCATTTCTACAACAGATCATTTACAGCTCTCTTTGGCGAAGTATGGGGTCAATCATAGGGTAGCTACAACATATCACTCCCAATGAGTGGTCAAGCTGAGGTTTCCAATAGAGAGGTGAAGAAAATTTTAGAGAAAGAAGTAAATCTAAGCAGAAAAGATTGATCTCTAAAGTTAGATGACGCGCTATGGGCTTACAGGAAAGCATACAAGACACCAATTGGGATGTCTCTGTATCAGTTGGTATACGGGAAAGTGTGTCACCTCCTGATAGAATTACAACATAAGGCATATTGGGCCATTCAGAAACTTAATTTTGATCAAACAGCTGCAGAAGAGAAAAGGTTGCTCCAATTGAACGAACTCGACGAATTTCGACTGCAAGCGTGTAAGAACTCAAAGCTATACAAGGAAAAGGTCAAGAAGTGGCATGACCAAAAGATTATGCAGAGAAAGTTTGAATTGGGGCAATCAGTGTCATTGTTCAACTCACGACTGCGGTTGTTCCCAGTAAAGCTCAAATCCCAATGGTCGGGGCCATTCACGATTAAGAAGGTTTTCCTACATGGCGTCGTTGAACTATACAGTAGAAATACACTTGAAACATTTAAAGTCAACAGTCAACGGTTAAAGCACTATTGGGGTGGCAACATCGACAATGAAGCCACTGCGATCACACTTACCGATGTGCCATGAATAGGGAGTAGTCATGCTGAAAGATTTAAAAACAAGCGCTAATTAAGAGGTAAACCATTTTTACTTTCATTTACAGTATTTTTATGTATGATAGTCAATTTATAGTTTAGAGTGTAATTTTAGTATCAAGTTTATTTCGGTCCATTAGGTAGTTAGTTAAGTTATGATTTTTAGTAAAGTCGATCGTACAAGTTCAATTTTCACGATGTTATCTTATACTTGTGATTTCAATGTGTTTCAGGTACTTGGAAAGCGTTTGGATATGTGTTTGACGAGAGGAAGTGGAAAAATAAAAGCCAGCTGCAGAATACCCCCCGCCAGGGTGGGATTTTTGTGAAAGATACCCCCTCGTCGGGGCGGGGGTCTTAAGTCAGGAGCAGAATACCCCCCCCCCCGCCGGGGTGGGCATCTACAATACAATTACCCCCCGTCGGGGCGGGGGTATGGGACTTTAAGCAACTTATTTTCTACAGATCGTGGCCAACCTCTCCACTTCTCCACGTTTGTTCCTCCATAACCAAACCTCAACCCACTCTCTAACCCATGAAATTGCTACAATTATCTCCACTAACCCAAAAATTTAAACACCCATATCTCTCTCTATAAATATAAGCCCTAACTCCATCAATCTCATACCAATTCATCTTTAAATTTTGAATTTTCTATCCATCAACCTAGGGTTTGTCTTCAATTGGATTTGCAAGGATTAAGTTTGCGGGAACCTTCAAATTCAGTGCTACTACTGCAAATTAATCATCAACAAAAGGGAAATCAGTGGGTAAGCTAGTTGTTCACTTTGTCATCACACTTTAAAATTCTAGTTGTCAGTTGGGGGTATTGTGATAGAGTGCACACCAATTGTTCGACAAAATATGGAAGAGAAAGATTAGGGGAATTTATGATCAATTTGACTACCATGGCACTAAAAACACCATCCAAGCGATAACGGGGTGAAAGTTCAGGGTCTACACCACCTGTAAGGGTCTTTGACGGGCAAAAATTTGTGACTGCTAACGTCGTTGACAAGTATGACTATTTAGTGACCAAAGCACTAATTCCTGAGTGAGGATTGGCACCAGACAATGTCAATGGACAAATGAAGAGGCAGATATATGAGAAAGGTTAGGATATATTTACTGATGAGCTAGAACCAGCAATAGTTAACGCTGTGAAGGAGTTATATGCAAATGCTGAGGATAGGGCCCTGTTCAGTGCATTCATGAGGGGTAAACATGTGTCCTTCAGTCCTGAGGCTATCAACAATTATTACAGTCTACGAGCACCTGCCATTATACACAATTGCGTGACAGTGGTCTCGATTATGATCAAATTCTAGCTGAAATAACTAAGTTGGGCACTACATGGGTTAAAGGATGAAAGGGTGGCATAATCTTTCTCAGCAAGGACTTGAGCTACTATGGCAAGATATAGTATGCGTTCTTGTATGCAAAGTTGTTCCTGTCCACGCATACCACTGAGGTGACGAGGGAGAAAGTGCTTCTGCTATACGCAATTGTGAAAGACTTTAGCATCGATGTGGGTGCCATTATCAACTTCTCTAAACGACGATGCCTGCGAGGGCAATTTTTTGGTGGCTTGCCACACCCATCCTTCATCTGTGGGTTGTGTAGGCAAGCTGGAGTTAGATGGTCTGAAGATGAGCCTACCCAGTAACCTCTTCAACTATTTGACTCCCGTATGATTGCATGCTACACGGTATGGCATAGGGGGGAGTCACACCCAAGAGGCGTCAGTTTATATTTCCACCAGCTTCGAAGGAGGAGGAAGATGCAGAAGACATATCTGAAGATGACGAGTTTCAAGCCGATAACGGGACGATTTATGTTCAGCACCCAATTTCGTAGTCTCCAGCGCCTTATGGACAAAACATACAAAGAAGCTAACCGATAGATGAGGCGACTGGAGGCCAGGAAGGGCCACATGTTCAATGCCATGAACACGTCCTCTGCCTTACTAAATGCGGCCTTACGGACTCTGAATCCAGCCGCAGTCAACCAATTTCCTTAGCAGCCGCCAGAGCCCATGCCATAATTTCCACCATCTTATTCTGACAATGAAGAGCGCCTAGTTTATGAACCACGATCGCCATCACCACCATCACCTCAACCTTAGATGATTATAGGGAAGTCCTCTTATAGTTATTGCTATATTTTTACAATGAGGATATTGTAATTGTTAAGTTTGGGGGAGTTTAGTTTAGTTCGTTAATGCATGTTTAGTTTAGTTTGTTATATTTTTGCATATTTTGTCATGTTTAGGTTTAGATTCACTATATTGCATTCATATAGTATAATTGCATAATAGTTGCATAAGTAATGTAGTATTGTAAATAATTTTTTTTAGTTTCTATTTCTATTATTTTTATTCCATATTGTTAAAAATTAAAATAAATAAATAAAATAAAATAGAAAAAATGTTAGTAAATACTGTGTTTATCTTGCTTGAGTCCAGCTGTTAGATAGTACAATCTATTTTGGCCAATGATCAGACTGGAATTTAGTAGACAAGTATAGTACTAACTATTACAACTTTGATGTGATTTTCTGTTACGAATTGAATCTTTTCCTATTTGAAAATAGTATAATAAGAATAACACAATAATAACAACTATGTTGACTGATTAAGTTCAAATTGATATATAATGAAACTCTAAAGGATAATGCTAGTTTGAATAAAAGAATGATAAGAATAGGTAGTGAAGGCTAAAGTTGGACAACAACCTAAGTTTGGGGGAAAGTTTGGGGTATATAAGCTATATCTAAAAATAATAAATAATAATAATAGTAAACATCGTGGCATGCTTGTCTAGTTTTGTGGCCTTTGTTACTTGAGTAAGTAAGCCCGATGGGATTGTCTTTACACCTAGCGCCCTAAGGCCTAAATGGTTTGGGAGTCGTTGGTCGAAAGCTTGTTAAGGTTAAATTGAAAAGCCTAAGGGAATAAGATATTGCATAGCCATGGGTATAAAAAATAAGAAAAGAGAAAGGCAAAAGAATAAAACGAGAAAAAAGAGAAAAAAGCCCCCGTTAATGATAAATATAGCATAAGTACCCTATTTTGACCCTCAATATTGTTAATTGTTTTATTTTAGTTGGATATTGACTATTTTTGAATTTCTTGAGTTTACACTGCATGATGCCTTCAAAGAGACATGTTATGTGTCAAATTTGATTTTGTATCAGTTAGTATGGGTGTTGAGCACACACGCACTATATTAGTGACAACAGTTTAAGATTTGATGATTGATTGGGAAATTACTGATTTGTTTTGATATGAGGTATCATCATGTTTACTTGATTTATTTGAGATCAGTTGAATAGATTTGTTTCTATCATTACTGCTGGAATCGTAGGCATGTAGATTAGTTGCATTCCATTGCATATCATTTTTGTTTTGTTTTGCACTCGAGGACTAGCACGGGTTTAAGTTTGGGGGAGTTTGATGAGTGGGTTTTATACCTACAAATCGGCCTCTAATTTAAACTTAAACTTTGTTGATTCTGTATATTTATATTCATTTTTACTTGTCTATGTTTGTTGTATGTTTAGGTGGCATGACGTAGGAATTGTGGCATAAAGGTGGCATTGTGACAGGAAGTGGCATCAAAATGAGCAAAATGTGCAGTAGCAGAACTACCCCCCGCCAGGGTAGGCAATATACAAGGGAAAACCATCGCCGGGGCAGGGATACTTGATCAACTGCAGAAGACCCCTCTGTCGGGGTGGACATTTATAGAACAAAAACCCCCTATCGGGGCGGGGGTACGGGGCAAGAACAAGAGTTTTGTTTCAATTAGAGTTCTACAGCAGAGCAAAAAGGAACAAGTTGGCATGGCTTGGGACTTCGATTGGCGTCAGTTTATGAACAAAATATGTGACTGATCATAAGATAATAACAATTTATAAGGGAGAGTTTACAACATTCATTCAATTAACAAGCTTGAGCCCTAATTGGACTGAAGGATATTGGAGGAAAGAATTGAAGGTTAGAATCACAAAGATTGCAAATTGGAGCAAGAAGAAGGGTGGTTTTGTATCTATTCTACTTCTTTGATTAAATTATTGTAATTGGGATGATGGATTCTTTTATAATTTCTATTTTTTATTTCCTTCACGATGAACTAATTTACTTTTTAGGTTTATAATGGATCTTCAGGGTTGAACAATGATTGTGAAGCCTTGAATATAGTTTAATAATCTATCAATTCAGTTTATCTATTGTGATTTATGCTTTAATTTACAAATTGCTTGATCACCAATTCTGTGTGGATTTGTATGGACTGGAGAGATGATGTATGAATCTAGACTTAATCACTTTAGCATGTGTTTTTGAATTCTGTGTTTGAATGGAATCTTGATTAATGTTAGGATAGAGATATACCTAGCATCGCATGTAATCGGGTAGAGAACTTGAATTTATACCTTATTTGATTTTAATTCACATAAAGATATAGTGAGTTAGTTGATTAGGGTGTTTGGCTTAATTCCATCAAATTTGTGGATGTAAGTTAATACGGTGTTAGTGCATCGAGAGATGGCTAATTCTACATGAGTGTTCTTGATTAATAAACTGAGATAGTGAATTGAATTGAATTAAGGTGTGATAATCGGAGTGAGACTTAAAGTGAAGTTGTAAGCCTAATTCTCTAATATTTACTTGAATTTACGATTTTTAAGTTGTGTTGATTGATTGGTATTTTTAGCTTCTTAGTTTTTCTTAATTATAATTATTAATTTGGATAGTTTAATAAAATTAGATTAATATAAAACTTTTAATTGATAGGTTTAATTTCTTACTATCCTTTGTGGGAACGATACTTAACTTATCTCGGTATTACTTGTTGACCACGTGCGCTTGTATGCTGAGCGTAATTAGAAATTCGACCAACAGTTATATAATTGCGCGCCGGTAAGGAGAACTTCTTATCGGATAGGCCCTTCTTTCCTGGGAATAATCTAGTTGTCAGTATTGTGGATCTATAATATTAATTAAGAATAATTATTGAAGGATTTATGAGTTGTAAATAATTGATGATTAAAAATTATGGATAAATATGACAAATAAATATTTGTTCAATTTTAATATAAATGGAGGAATTTTAGCATGAGACATTTGTTGAAAGTTTGACATATTTTTCTATGGAACCATAATTATCTTCTCTGATAAAGTTTTTATTTAAATATATTATTATAATATTATATTGTAATAGTATAATATAATAATATAATAGTATAATTGTATAATGGTAATATTATTATAATAAATTTATGACATAAGAATAAAATGAGGTGGAATAGAGCAAATTGAATTTGGATTTCTTTTTAATAGTTATAAAATCTTTTAAACATGTGAACAAAAGTGGGAGTTCTCATTTTGATTTTGAACTCTCTTTTTTCAAATAGATGTGCTACAATTTCAAAACTAATGTGGGTCTGTGTAAAATTTGTCAATCCTGGTGTGCTAGCATTTTTCTATAAATATGTTGCTTAGTTAAACAATGAAACTCACACCAGAATCAGAAAATTCTTTCTCTATAATATTGAGCATTTTTCTTGTGAGTATAAGGATATTTTGAGTGTTGATAATAGTGTAAGATTTCTTCAACATAATCTCCTTTATTCCAGTCAGAACTACTTTCCTATTAAGGTAAAGGGTATTATTTTTCTCGTAAAGGATATTATTTTTATCGTAAAGGAGGTTATTTTCATTCAATACCCGGAAGAGGTATCATTTTCTTTCATACTCAATATTATGTAAGTGATATTATTTCATTTCATATTACTATTCATACGGTACTATTCATGGGTACTATTTACTGGTACTATTCATACGGTACTATTCATGAGTACTATTCACAACAGAATTGAATTTCCTTTTCTTTGTCCAAGTTATCTTTTATGAATCTTATTCTTGAAATTGAATTCATGTTATGATCTTCATGTTGACAATTTGGACATTCTTGAACTATGGATAAATTGAATTAGAAATCTCTAATATTTATCTTTGATCTCACTTGTTTTATTCTTTATGTCATTGTCATAATTCTCAGACTTAAATTTATGTTATAAGTTATCTTTGGCCCGTAGTGCAAACATGAACTGTTGATTGATGAATATCTTTGGCCCGTAATGCAAAGATGAACTATTGATTGATATCTTTGGTCGTAGTGCAAATATAAACTGTTGATTGATATATTTGGCCCATAATGCAAAGATGGACAGATGTTTGGCATGATCATGACCACTGATAATACAAATGAATATCTTTGGCATGTAGTGCAAAGATATATTATTGCTTGGCATGATCATTGGTTTTATAGTTGAATGTCTTTGGCCGTAGTGCACTGATAGACAATTGCTTGACATGATCATGATAATTGGTTTTATAGTTGAATATCTTTGGCCGATAGTGCAAAGATAGACAATTGATTGGTTTGATCATTGTTATTTCATTTGAATGTATTTAGCCTTTGGGGGGTAAGGATATTGAGTGAACGTTCTATTAAGCCTTTGTGGCAAGGAGAAATTGTTGATTTACACTATTATAAAAAATGAATTTTGAATTTAACTATAATCTTTGGTGGTTCAGGTGAAGACATGTGATTAAAGTTCTCTTTGTTTTAGATACAACAAAGAACTGTTGATAGGTATTACAGGAATGAAATATTAATGATGGGCTTTTAATTTGGAGGAGATAGTAGACATTATGTTCTACTTGACTCTTCTAATGGATTGTTGATTCTGCTACAATTATGGTTGAAAACTTTTATCATCTACCATATGTTCTAATTATATGATTTATTACTGATGAAGTCTATTGATAATTTAATTCTCTTTAGTCATAATATTCTTTACTGAGCTATTTGTGCTCAACCATTTACTTCACGATTCCTTTTAGGTAATAAGAGTGTAGTTGGGTTGAGCGGGGATAATAGGGGAATAGAGTGATGGTCTGTGACTGTTGAAGTTTCTCAATACATTATAAAATAGCATGACAATATATAATTGTATTGAGGACATAAAATATGCGTGTCATATTTTATACGTCATTTAATAATTGATTTTGGTGAACAACAATAGGGGGATGAGAACCCGACTTTGGAAGCATCAAAAATACACCCCATTAGAATGAGGAGGACAAAAATCTTCTCGTCTTCCTTTGAAGACTTGAAATATTTGTTGTTGCATTTTATACGACATTGTAATAATTTAGGTGTGTATATTGTCGTATTATATTTAGTACAATATTTGTATTGAAACTCAAAGCTTACGTGTTGTCATATTTTGCACGACAATTTTATAGTTGTATAAATGAAGTTGTATTTAGATTTTGTGGTGTGTATTTGGCGACCCAAAATGGGTTGTGTGGACCTATTTTGGGGGCGTCATAGAGATGTTTTACTAACACAAATTACTCTAATAACCTAAGTAACTCCTATACTACCTAATTAAAAACTTGAATTTAACTAACGAAAACAAAAATAATAATTGGGTTGCCTCCCATAGAGCGCTTGATTTCGAGTCTTTCAGCCTAACTACTCCCTGTTTTATGACGAATCGGCTGGAGTGGTTAAGGATTTCTGGCGATCGACGTCACCGCCCCAATAATGCTTTAAACGTTGTTTGTTGACTTTAAATGTTTTATCTTGCTCCCAACCAACTAATTCAACGGCACTATGTGGAAATACTTCTTTGATTATGAAGGGACCCGACCAACGTGATTTTAGTTTTCCCGAAAACTGTTTCAACCTGGAATTGTAGAGTAACACGGTTTGACCATGTTCAAACTTTTGATCCACAATTTTTCTTGTCATGCCACCGTTTGATTTTCTCCTTGTACAGCTTTTCATTTTAATACGATTGAAGGAGAAACTCATCCATCTCATTGAGTTGTAACAATCTTTTCTCGCCTATTGCGTGCAAGTCGAAATATAATTTCTGAATAGCCCAATATGCATTGTGTTCTAGCTCCACTGGAAGATGGAAAACCTTCCCATACACCAGTCGATATAGTGACATCCCAATCAGTGTTTAATAAGATGTCCGATATGCCTACAGTGCGTCGTCCAATTTGGTTGACCAATACTTTTGATTCGGGTTTACCATTTTTTCCAAAATACGCTTCACCTCTCTATTCGATACTTCGGATTGACCACTAGTTTAGGGGTGGTAAGTTGTGGCTATTTTGTGAGTGACTCCATACTTCGCAAGCAATGTTGAGAAGTGTTTGTTGCAAAAATAAGTAACTTCGTCACTAATGATCGCCCGAGGTGTACCAAATCTGGTGAATATGTTTTTCTGAAGAAACTTGAGGACTACATTAGCATCATTGGTGGGTAATGCAGTTGCTTCAACCCATTTTGAGACACATTCTACCTCAACCAGAATGTACTCATTGTTGAACGACATGGGAAAGGGTCCTATTAAATCAATCCCCCAAACATCAAACAATTCTACTTCCTAGATTGTATTGAGGGGTATTTTGTTATGCTTGGAGATATTACCAGTTCTTTGACAACGGTCACATTGTAGCACAAATTGGTGGGTGTCCTTGAACAGAGTAGGCCAATACAATTCGGATTGAAGAACTTTGGTTGCCGTACGTTCTCCCCCATAATGACCTCTGTAAGGTGAACCATGACAATGGTGCAAAATATTAGACATCTCTTCATGTGGGATTCACCTTCTTAACATCTTATCACCATATTGTTTGAATAAGTATGCTTCATCCCAAATGTATTGCTATACATCATGTAAAAATTTCTTCCATTATTGCCTTGTTAGATCCGGACGGAAAACTTTACTCACTAAGTAATTGACGAAATCTACATACCAAGTGTGACGCCCCCAAAATAGGTATACATCATGTAACATTCCTTATTTTTTTAAAATGTAAGTTATAAATATTTATTGATTTATATAAATATTTATTGGATGTGTTTATTAGTAAATAAGTAATTGTTCAATTTGATTGAGTTTATTTAGTTAATTTTTTATTTGCTAAATAATTAATGTAATTAGTTAATTATTTATTTGTTAAATAATTAATGTGTTATGTGGATTGAGTTATGTGGTTAAGTGATTTATTTAATAAATTATTATTTCATAAAGTGTGACAAATAACTATGTTATAAAGAGTTATTAAATTAAATTAAAGTAGTTTAATTTAGTTCTTTGCCAAACAAGGCTTAAGTATTAATCCTTAAATTTAAATGGGTTGCCAAACGAAGCCTTATGGCTTTTGGGTATCTTTTGAATTAAAATTATTAATAAAATAAAACAAATATATAAATGAAATATATTTATATTTATAAGTTATACGTTATATGTTTAATAACTGATATAATAAGTAGGCTTATTATTGTCATATCAGTTTTATTCTACGTATATCAGTTTTGGGTTTACGCTCATTGTTAGTACCTAGTCTATCATTGAGAGAAGTAAGAAAAGAGAAAGGAAAAGTTCAGAGATTTTGAGAAGAAGCCAAGTGCAAGATTGTCCAAAACAAGTTTTGATTTACAAGTTTTCTAGAACAAATTAAAGGTAGGTTGTACAAACCTTATAATATATGTTTACGTTATATAGTTTTTGAGAAATTGTATGTCTTTGTTTTCTTGTCATAACCGTGTATAAGTTTGACCAAATTTGTCTGTAAACCTTGTTCCAGAAATTGTTTTGGTATTACATGTTGTGTTGTTATAACTAGCATGTATATATAGGTGTGTAGGTGTTGTATGCTAAATTATCATTGAGGAAGATAACTTGGTTTTTCAGTGAAAATTTATATACGAACATATGTTTTGAAAAATAACAAAATTTGTATGTGATTCGATAAATTGTATGCTAACTGAGGAATTGAACTATACATGTTAATTTGTTATGTTGGTATAGTTGTATTTCAAAGGAATCAAAATTTGTTGATAACAGTGGAAATTTTCGTTCGCTGTAATTTATATTTCATCAACGGATTTTTACTTTAAAACACAATGTTTCAAAGAATTAGTTTATGGTATTGATAATTAATGATTGGTGATGGATATATTGATGATTGTTAACTTTTATGTGTAATTTTCATGAAGTTATACATGTGTTAGATGCCATTGGTTGTTAAAAATAAATTAGACAGTAGCTTTGCTATGTCTTTCGGGGTTGGTTCTATGAGTTTCGGCGCCCCAGCGTCAAAATTTACGACCCAGCGCCAAATTTCGCGCCCTGGCGCCAAATTTCGCGCCCCAGCGCCAAAATGGGCCGTAGCTCGCGCCCCAGCACTGTAGCTCACGCCCCAGTGCTGATGCTCATACCCCAGCGCCGTAGCTCGCGCCCCAGCACCACTGTTCCGCTCCCCGGCGCCGAAAAAGTGGCCTAGTTGGGCAGTTTTGACCTCCTGTAGTAAAATGGCCATAACTTTTTCATACAAACTCCGATTTAGGTAATTCAAGATGATTCGAAAAGAGGACGAGTAGACCTACAACTTTCATTCTTTAAGTTTTTTAATTCGAGGTCTGTAACAGTAGTAAAAATGGCCATCTTTAGGACTATTGTGTATTTGGAGCCAATCGGAGGGCGTTGGGATGCACGAATGCAAGTGCAACCCTTTGGGTATTAGTATAACTTAATGATAATATGTTGGACATGTATTAGGATGTTGTATCAAGTTGTTAATGTTCATGTGGTGCAATGGCATGATCATTTAGGTAGTTGTAATAAAGCTAAAAAGTAATGTTCATGAAAGATGTGCTGTTGTTTAAACTTAAACTTAGTTAGTAGCTATACTAAGAGTAATAAAGGAACTCATAAAGGTAATGTTAGTGTAACTAATGTGTATTATCAATGCATATGGTATGTGTAGGACTTGGGGTGAACGTGAATAGTAATTGTTTAACCTACACACGAGGCAAGTTCCCTAACCTTTTTTACTTTATTATTCAGCAAGGTTACTTTTCACTGTTATGTTATACTTATGTAAGTTCTATAACTCAAAACTTCATTGTGCAAGTTTCCTTAACTCTATTTTTATAACTAAGCAAGTTTTCTAAACCTTATCTTTTGATATTGAACAAGTTATTATTGTCTTTAACTTGTTTCGTTGTATGCAAGTTTTATAAATCTTATCTTTTGATATTGAGCAAGTTTTATCTAATACTAGAACTTCATTGTACAAGATTGAATTCGTTAAACACATTATCGCTTTAATTCCATTTCAATTGTACAAATTGCTAACTTTACACTTTCGTAGAGTTAGATTGTTTATTGTTGATTAAGCTCGTGTATCTATTGGTTTACGAGGATGCATGTTATGATTATTCCATGATTATGCTATTAAATTATTCCTAAAGCATGATGTTAGTTTATAAATATCAATTCAACTATGATTATTCCATAGTATACAGTTATGTTGTTTGTAATCAACTAACCCTTAGTTGATTACCGTTGAATTCTAAATTACCCCATGATGTATCCAAACCAAACTCACTTTGGTACGGACTTGTATTCTAAATATTGAGAAGAACAACTCTTTTATAAAAGGTTACGCTTAGCGTTGAAATGATTGTGCACAATACATTGTACGAAGGGTTGATCCCCCTAAGTACGTGAAGTCCTTATAGTCTTATGACTGTTAAAGTTTAAGTTGAAAATTTATTATAACTGTGGACATGATTCGTGGTCATTAGACCCTCAGTAATTGATTAAAGTTTTTAGAAAGTAATAGAATTTATTGTTCAGTTCTATTAAACCTAATGTTGGTACATGATGTAAAGTTAACTGATTTATTTATTATTATTTCAAGTGGGCCTTGTTTGCTCACTCTTGCCTGTAAACATTCTTACAGCTAAGGTTGAAACTGGTGATATACCTAGCACCAGTAAAGGGAAAGGAAAGATTAAGCAATGCTGAAGACCTGTAATAGTTAGACAGTTTATTTTTAGACTTTGTTTAAAGATTGTAAAGAAGTTTATATTAATTTAATTTCCGCATGAATGAATGTTTGTAAAGGTTAGATAACCTGGGAGATTTTTATTTAAGTTTATTCCTGTATGGGCAGGTTTTATTTATTCAATTTTATCGATTGGGTAGTTAGTAATGAATGTTTTGATTACGTGAACACCAAATCTTGAGGAAATGAAGTACCAGGATTTGGGGGTGTCACAGGTTGGTATCAAAGCCTTAGGTTATGAACCTTAGGTGGGGGAAAAGCCTTAGGAAGTAACCTTTGAAAAGTAGTGAAGAAAACTCTTATCGAGTTTCAAGGAAGAAGTAATAAAACACTTATGTGCTTATGTGTTTATAACTTATGTGCTCGCGAGTGTCGAGTAGAATGATTAATAACTAAAACTTTAAAATTTTGTTGTCAGGATGACTAATGTCGGAGAATCTAGTCAGACTAGGGAGGAGGGACCTCAAATGCCTATAGAGGAGGAGCCTCGCGACATTCAGATAGTTTGGGAACAACTACTGCCACGGGAGTCAGCCCCGTTGGTCACAGTGGTTAAAGATGAGGATGATGATGTGGAGACGGATGAGGAGGATCCCGTGGAGTTACCACAGGAGGATGAGGATGACGAGGACGAGGATGAGGAGGAAAGGATTCCGCTCAACTCGATTACTGGACGTGTATACGATGAGGTGCATGACCGTAACGTGGAACTTCAGGATATAGTTGAGGAGTTACAGGAGATAGTAGCTGAACAACAAGCTGCAATGGCACAAAAAGACGGCGTGATCCAGGACCGTGAGGGACGACTGACAAACGCCAAGGAAAAACTAACACAGACTGAAGGGGAGAAGGAACAGTTGATCGAGATGGTTGCTGAACTGAAGGGCAGGCTGAGAGAAGAAGCGGCTAAGAGGATAAGAGCTGAAGATGCATACAAGGAAGCTTATCAACGAACTGGAAGAGCAGTAAGGGACGCACAAGCAAAGAGGATGAAGATGGAAGAGATGGATAAAGTATTTAATATCGTGATCAATCGAGCTCAAGATCGGGTCATGGGTTATCCAATTCAGTTCGAGACTCTACCATCATACGTGTTAGATCGCCGAACCATGTTTTGTGTTATGGAAGAAGAGAGTCAAAAGGCGACTGATTATCTTAATAGATCATCGTAGGAAATTTGTCTGTTTTGCAAGTAATAAGTGTTAAATAATGTGTAAGTCCCGAGTGTTAAGTAACCATGGGATATGAGAATGATGATGTTGCCCTGAAACTTTTGTAGTTCAAGAAAGTAATGTAGATAGCAGAGATGCTATTGTGTTATGTTTTCAAAAAGTTATGAATAAATAAAAGTTATTATTTTATTCAAAGTGTTATGTGCTATGTGATTATTTCTTTGTTGAGGCAAATTAATTAGAAATACGTAAAGAAGTTGAGTAATGGTCTAATAGATGTTTTCTTTAACAGAAAATGCCTCCCAGACGTCAACCAACACGACAGAGAACCACCGAAGAAGCTAACGACAATGTTGATGCGAATCCCGTTCAACAACTAGTGGCACTATTGACAGGAGCGTTGCAGAATCAACCTCAAAACCAAGGCACAACGTTTAAGGAGTTTAAGGCGGTCGGACCACCTGAATTTCGTGGGTCAATGAATCCGGTCGAGGCACAAACCTGGATTATGGAAATAGAGAAGGTGTTCGATGTCGCTAGGGTAGGGGATGAGCAGAAGACTGCTTTCGCAACTTTCATGTTGAAAGCAGAAGCTAGTTATTGGTGACAAGCTAATAAAACTCGGGAAGGGCCAGGAGTGATGACCTGGGATAGGTTCAAGGAATTGTTCTTCGAGACCTATTTCCCGGAGAGTTCAAAGAGTCAGCTAGAAGTACAGTTTCTGGAGCTGAAGCAAGGGACGAAGACGGTATCCGAGTATGCCGCAAAATTCAACGAGTTGGCGAGGTTTGCGCCATATCAGGTTAGCATAGACGAACGCAAAGCGAAGAGGTTTGAACAGGGACTGAAGCCCTGGCTGTACAGTAGGGTTTCCCTGTTCCAGTTGATGACATTTGCAGCAGTAATGGAGAAAGCAATACTCGCTGAAGGTGGAGGAGAGGCGGTGACCAAATTCAACCAGGAACAAAAGAAGAAGAAGAATGAGAATGAAATGAAGAATGGAGGTGGCAGCAGTGGAAATAACAACAACAACAACAGCAACAACAACAGCTTGAAGAGGAAGTGGAATGGGAACGGGGGAGCTGGAAACCAGTAGGGTAATCAGCAAAATAAAAAGTTTGAAGCATGTGCGACATGCGGGAAATTTCACAAGGGTGCGTGCTTGATGGGGAAACGAGTTTGCTATAATTGTGGCCAGGAGGGTCACATCGCCCCAAATTGCACTCAACCAAAGAAGAAGGCGTGCTTCACGTGCGGATCCAAGGATCATTTTGCTCTTGAATGCCCTAAGAAGAAGGAGGGAGGAACAACCAGAAGCAATGGAGGTAACAATGGAAGTACATGGGCCATTACAGGACCTGCAGCATCAAACAAACCCACAGCCAGAACCTTCAACATGACTGTGCAAGATGTTGTGCAATCAAAAGATATGGTGTCAGGTATTATCCCAATCAATGATATTAATGCATATGTATTATTTGATTCGGGTGCTACTTGCTCGTTTATATCTGATGAATTTGCCAAGAGGTTAGAATTGCCTAGAGAAGAACTGAATTTTCCTTTGAACATAGAAATTGCGAATAAGGAAGTAATCCCTGTTAGATTCGTATACAAGAACTGTAGGGTGAACATTAAGGAGAATATCTTGTTGGTAGATTTGATTCCGATTAGACTCGGGGAATTTGATATAATTTTGGGAATGGATTGGTTGTTCAAATACGGAGCGATAATTGACTGCCAAAAGAAGTGTGTAAACCTTATGACTCCGTCAAAGGTAGTATTTTATGGTAGCAAGTCACCTAGACAAATGAAATGTCTGACGACTATGCAGGCCAAGAAATTGTTGAGTCAAGGTTGTGTGGGCTATTTAGCTTACATAGTCGATACTCAGAAGAAGGGAGTAAAACTAGAAGAAATACCGGCAGTGAGAGAATTCGAAGACGTGTTTCCAGAGGATTTGCCAGGACTTTCGCCTGACCGAGAAATTGAGTTCGTAATCGATTTAGTACCCGGAACAGCACCGATATCGAAGGCCCCGTACAGAATGGCTCCGGTAGAAATGAAGGAACTCATGGTGCAACTACAAGAACTACTGGATAAAAAGTATATTCAACCAAGCGTGTCACCGTGGGGAGCGCCGGTATTATTTGTGAAGAAGAAGGACGGATCAATGCGTCTTTGCATTGATTATAGGGAGTTAAACAAGGTCACTATTAAGAATAGGTATCCGTTACCTAGAATAGATGACTTGTTTGATCAGTTGAAGGGTGCTAAATACTTCTCGAAAATAGATTTGAGAAGTGGGTATCACCAATTGAAGGTAAGAAAGGAGGATATACCTTGAACGGCATTCAGAACTCGGTACGGACATTACGAGTTTCTGGTGATGTCTTTTGGTTTAACAAATGCCCCTACCGCGTTCATGGATTTGATGAACAGGGTATTTAAACCATTTTTAGACAAGTTCGTAGTGGTGTTTATCGATGACATTTTGGTGTATTCCAAAACTCAAGAAGAACACGTGGAACATTTACGTCTGGCATTGGAGACACTAAGAAAGGAAAAGTTGTACGCGAAGTTCTCTAAGTGTGAATTTTGGCTCGATCGTGTAAAATTTTTGGGTCATATGATTGACAAGGAAGGGATTTCAGTAGATCCATCGAAAGTGGAAAATGTAATCAATTGGGAACAACCAAGAACACCTTCGGAGGTGAGGAGTTTCTTGGGGCTGGCCGGTTATTATAGAAGATTTATACAAAATTTTTCTAAGATAGACACTCCGTTAACAAATTTGACACGAAAAGCTGTGAAATTCGTTTGGACGGAAAAGTGTGAAGAGAGCTTCCAAGATTTGAAGAAGAAGCTAAGTATGGCACCTGTGTTAACCCTACCGGATAATACAGGAAATTTTGTGGTGTATAGTGATGCCTCACACAAAGGATTGGGTTGTGTTCTTATGCAAAACGGCAAAGTTATTGCCTATGCATCAAGACAACTGAAGGATTACGAGAAAGGTTACCCGACTCATGATTTAGAATTGGCTGCAGTGGTATTTGCTCTCAAGATATGGAGACATTATCTGTATGGAGAGAAATGTGAGATCTACACAGACCACAAAAGTCTGAAGTATATTTTCAATCAGAAGGACCTGAACATGCGTCAGAGGAGATGGATGGAATTGATAAAGGATTACGATTGTGAGATCTTTTATCATCCGGGCAAAGCGAATGTGGTTGCAGATGCTTTAAGCAGGAAAGGTCGGGAAAAATTAATGCTGATAACAACTCAGGAGGAGCTCATTTCAGCAATGACAAAGTTAGAACTGGAAATCAAATTTCCACAGGAATCCGACGAACAACTATTTTAGATAGAAGCTGGTCCAACTTTACTGGACAAGGTGAAAAACGCTCAGTTACAAGATGAAGAATGTGGAAAGATAAAAGAGAATATGGGTGATGGTAGCAATACGAAATACAAGGTCGATACCGAAGGATTACTACGGTACGAGGAAAGAATCTGGGTTCCAGCAACACCAGAACTGAAAAATGAAATCCTGACCGAAGCTCATAGCTCAAGATATTCGATTCATCCAGGAAGTACGAAGATGTATCAAGATTTACGCCGACATTTTTGGTGGCCGAATATGAAAAGGGATGTTGCAGAATGTGTGGCTAAATGTTTGACATGTCAAAGAGTAAAAGCCGAACATCAAAGACCCAGCGGATTGCTTCAACCGTTGGAAATACCGGAATAGAAATGGGAGCATATCACGATGGATTTTGTGGTGGGTCTTCCAACTACTCAGAAAGGATACGATGCGATTTGGGTAATAGTAGACAGACTGACAAAATCTGCACACTTTTTGCCAATAAAGATTAGATTCAATCTTGATCAGCTGGCAAAACTATATATTAAAGAGATCGTTGCAAGACATGGAGTTCCAGTGTTAATTGTGTCAGACAGAGATCCGAGGTTCACATCAAACTTCTGGAAGAGACTACAAGAATATATGGGAACACAGTTGCGAATGAGTACGGCATATCATCCGCAAACAGATGGCCAAAGCGAACGAACGATCCAGACATTAGAAGATATGTTGAGAGCATGCGTCATGGATTTCAAAGGAAGCTGGGAAGAGCAATTACCGTTGGTGGAATTTGCCTACAATAATAGTTATCACGCGAGTATCGGCATGCCGCCTTACGAAGCGTTATACGGCAGAAAGTGCAGAACTCCGCTGTATTAGGATGAAGTTGGTGAACGTCAACTGTTAGGACCAGAATTGGTGCAACAAACTGCTGAGGTTATCAAACTCATCAGGATAAGATTGGTAGCAGCTCAAGACCGACAGAAGAAGTATGCTGATCAACACAGGCATGATCGTGCATTTGACGTAGGAAGCTATGTATTCCTAAAAGTTTCTCCTTGGAAGGGGAAAATTCGTTTCGGTAAAAAGGGAAACCTAAGCCCGAGGTTTATTGGACCCTTTGAAGTGCTGCGAAGAGTGGGAGAAGTGGCTTACGAGGTAGCTCTACCTCCAGGGTTGGAAAATATTCATAATGTTTTTCACATTTCGGTGTTACGACCATATAAACCCGATTACAAGCACGTAATCGAGTACGAACCGTTGCAGTTCGAGAAAGATTTGTCTTATGAAGAGGTTCCTATTCAGATAGTCGACAGGAAAGAACAAGTGCTCAGGAATAAAGTGATACCTTCTGTGAAGGTGATATGGAGAAACCACAATGCTGAAGAAGCAACGTGGGAACTCGAAGAGAAAATGTTGAAAGAATACCCTGAGTTATTTGTTTAATCTGTGTCTTCGATTCTGAGGACAGAATCTTTGTAAGTAGGGAAGAATGTAACGAATGTGTTGTTTGAGTTGTGATTCTGAGGACAGAATCCTTATATGGGGAAAATGATGTAACATTCCATATTTTTTTAAAATGTAAGTTATAAATATTTATTGATTTATATAAATATTTATTGGATGTGTTTATTAGTGAATAAGTAATTGTTCAATTTGATTGAGTTTATTTAGTTAATTATTTATTTGCTAAATAATTAATGTAATTAGTTAATTATTTATTTGTTAAATAATTAATGTGTTATGTGGATTGAGTTATGTGGTTAAGTGATTTATTTAATAAATTATTATTTCATAAAGTGTGACAAATAACTATGTTATAAAGAGTTATTAAATTAAATTAAAGTAGTTTAATTTAGTTCTTTGCCAAACAAGGCTTAAGTATTAATCCTTAAATTTAAATGGGTTGCCAAACGAAGCCTTATGGCTTTTGGGTATCTTTTGAATTAAAATTATTAATAAAATAAAACAAATATATAAATGAAATATATTTATATTTATAAGTTATACGTTATATGTTTAATAACTGATATAATAAGTAGGCTTATTATTGACATATCAGTTTTATTCTACGTATATCAGTTTTGGGTTTACGCTCATTGTTAGTACCTAGTCTATCATTGAGAGAAGTAAGAAAAGAGAAAGGAAAAGTTCAGAGATTTTGAGAAGAAGCCAAGTGCAAGATTGTCCAAAACAAGTTTTGATTTACAAGTTTTCTAGAACAAATTAAAGGTAGGTTGTACAAACCTTATAATATATGTTTACGTTATATAGTTTTTGAGAAATTGTATGTCTTTGTTTTCTTGTCATAACCGTGTATAAGTTTGACCAAATTTGTCTGTAAACCTTGTTCCAGAAATTGTTTTGGTATTACATGTTGTGTTGTTATAACTAGCATGTATATATAGGTGTGTAGGTGTTGTATGCTAAATTATCATTGAGGAATATAACTTGGTTTTTCAGTGAAAATTTATATACGAACATATGTTTTGAAAAATAACAAAATTTGTATGTGATTCGATAAATTGTATGCTAACTGAGGAATTGAACTATACATGTTAATTTGTTATGTTGGTATAGTTGTATTTCAAAGGAATCAAAATTTGTTGATAACAGTGGAAATTTTCGTTCACTGTAATTTATATTTCATCAATGAATTTTTACTTTAAAACACAATGTTTCAAAGAATTAGTTTATGGTATTGATAATTAATGATTGGTGATGGATATATTGATGATTGTTAACTTTTATGTGTAATTTTCATGAAGTTATATATGTGTTAGATGCCATTGGTTGTTAAAAATAAATTAGACAGTAGCTTTGCTATGTCTTTCGGGGTTGGTTCTATGAGTTTCGGCGCCCCAGCGTCAAAATTTACGACCCAGCGCCAAATTTCGCGCCCTGGCGCCAAATTTCGCGCCCCAGCGCCAAAATGGGCCGTAGCTCGCGCCCCAGCACTGTAGCTCACGCCCCAGTGCTGATGCTCATACCCCAGCGCCGTAGCTCGCGCCCCAGCACCACTGTTCCGCTCCCCGGCGCCGAAAAAGTGGCCTAGTTGGGCAGTTTTGACCTCCTGTAGTAAAATGGCCATAACTTTTTCATACAAACTCCGATTTAGGTAATTCAAGATGATTCGAAAAGAGGACGAGTAGACCTACAACTTTCATTCTTTAAGTTTTTTAATTCGAGGTCTGTAACAGTAGTAAAAATGGCCATCTTTAGGACTATTGTGTATTTGGAGCCAATCGGAGGGCGTTGGGATGCACGAATGCAAGTGCAACCCTTTGGGTATTAGTATAACTTAATGATAATATGTTGGACATGTATTAGGATGTTGTATCAAGTTGTTAATGTTCATGTGGTGCAATGGCATGATCATTTAGGTAGTTGTAATAAAGCTAAAAAGTAATGTTCATGAAAGATGTGCTGTTGTTTAAACTTAAACTTAGTTAGTAGCTATACTAAGAGTAATAAAGGAACTCATAAAGGTAATGTTAGTGTAACTAATGTGTATTGTCAATGTATATGGTATGTGTAGGACTTGGGGTGAACGTGAATAGTAATTGTTTAACCTACACACGAGGCAAGTTCCCTAACCTTTTCTACTTTATTATTCAGCAAGGTTACTTTTCACTGTTATGTTATACTTATGCAAGTTCTCTAACTCAAAACTTCATTGTGCAAGTTTCCTTAACTCTATTTTTATAACTGAGCAAGTTTTCTAAACCTTATCTTTTGATATTGAACAAGTTATTATTGTCTTTAACTTGTTTCGTTGTATGCAAGTTTTATAAATCTTATCTTTTGATATTGAGCAAGTTTTATCTAATACTAGAACTTCATTGTACAAGATTGAATTCGTTAAACACATTATCGCTTTAATTCCATTTCAATTGTACAAATTGCTAACTTTACACTTTCGTAGAGTTAGATTGTTTATTGTTGATTAAGCTCGTGTTTCTATTGGTTTACGAGGATGCATGTTATGATTATTCCATGATTATGCTATTAAATTATTCCTAAAGCATGATGTTAGTTTATAAATATCAATTCAACTATGATTATTCCATAGTATACAGTTATGTTGTTTGTAATCAACTAACCCTTAGTTGATTACCGTTCAATTCTAAATTACCCCATGATGTATCCAAACCAAACTCACTTTGGTACAGACTTGTATTCTAAATACTGAGAAGAACAACTCTTTTATAAGAGGTTACGCTTAGCGTTGAAATGATTGTGCACAATACATTGTACGAAGGGTTGATCCCCCTAAGTACGTGAAGTCCTTATAGTCTTATGACTGTTAAAGTTTAAGTTGAAAAATTACTTATAACTGTGGACATGATTCGTGGTCATTAGTCCCTCAGTAATTGATTAAAGTTTTTAGAAAGTAATAGAATTTATTGTTCAGTTCTATTAAACCTAATGTTGGTACATGATGTAAAGTTAACTGATTTATTTATTATTATTTCAAGTGGGCATTGTTTGCTCACTCTTGCCTGTAAACATTCTTACAGCTAAGGTTGAAACTGGTGATATACCTAGCACCAGTAAAGGGAAAGGAAAGATTAAGCAATGCTGAAGACCTGTAATAGTTAGACAGTTTATTTTTAGACTTTGTTTAAAGATTGTAAAGAAGTTTATATTAATTTAATTTCCGCATGAATGAATGTTTGTAAAGGTTAGATAACCTGGGAGATTTTTATTTAAGTTTAATCCTGTATGGGCAGGTTTTATTTATTCAATTTTATCGATTGGGTAGTTAGTAATGAATGTTTTGATTACGTGAACACCAAATCTTGAGGAAATGAAGTACCAGGATTTGGGGGTGTCACACATCACCCATCTTGGGTCGCCAAATACATAGTACAGAATTTAAATACGAACTTCCTTATACAATATGACAAAAACGTAGTTGAAAGTTTTAATACGAATATTATCTCGTAGAAAATATCCAAACTCAAATGGAGTCCTCATTAAAATTATTATTACACTATTTTATAGAATAATGAGGACTACTACAGCCACCAACTCAGACCGTCACTCCATTTCTTGACTAGTCTCGGCTATGTTCTCATTTCCTGAAGAGAATAACGAAAGCAAAGGGTGAGCTCAACTAGCCTAGTAAGAAATATTATGACTAAGATAATGCAGAATAAATTATCGTTAGCCTTCAACAGTGTTAAACTGATAGAATACAATAAACAACAAGTTTAACTCCAGCGGAACAAGCAATCCATTAAAAGAGTCAAGTAGAGCATGCTATCTACTATCTTCTATTATTTAAAAGTTCATCATCAATATTTTATCGATGTAACACAACTCAATAAATAATCCACATTACTAAATTATCCATGCATTACGGGCCAATAATATTCATTAGTATCACATCCACGAATCATCCATGTACTACGGGCCAAGGATATTCGTTATTATCACCAGTGGTCATGATAATGCCAACAAATGTCCATCAATGCACTACGGGCCAATGAGGACTTTTACCACATCATTTGTAACATTATAAGTCATGATTATATCGATACATAATCATAATCATACCAATCAACAGTCCATCTATGCACTGCGAGCCAAAGATAACTTTCATCACAATATAAACATGAGGATTATGACAATGGTATAAGAATTCAATTAAATGAGAGCAATGATAAATTTTAAAGATTTATAACTTAATTTATCCAGAATTCAATAATGTCCAAATTGTCAACATGATACTGCTTTATGGAGTAAAATTCAAGAATAATATTGTATCAAAAATAATTTGAACAGAAAAAAAATTAATTTTTGTCATGAATAGTACCCCTAATGAATAGTACCCGAGTAAATAGTACCCCATGAATAGTACTTTATGAATTGTATCCTATGAATAGTACTCCGATATGAAAAGATTAAACTTTAACAAGAATGTTCAGAAAAATATCATTGTGAAATGATACTAGATGAAGCGCAAACTCCAAAGAGTATAGAAGTAATACTTAACAAAATGAGTGTAGAATTCGAAATCTGAAACGAAATAATATTACTTACATACTACAGAGTATGAAAGAAAAATATTATTGCATACGAATATTGAACAAAAATAATATCATTTACCTTAAAAGGAGAGTATTTCTAACTGGTAGGGCGGAGATATTCTTGAAGAAAACTTATACTATTTTCTACGTTCAAAGCTTCCTTAAACTCTAAAGAAATACGCTCAATATTATAGAAGAAGAATTATCTGATTCTGGTGTGATTTTCATTTCTAAACTAAGCATCCTATTTATAGGAGAATGGAAGGATACTATTTAGAAAATAAAATCACGGACGCACAGTAAACATAATCACGAACGAATTCGTTTAAAAATTTTGATTTTACTATGCTGCACTATGCAGCACTATGCACACACTATGCCGTACTATAAAATCAAATTAAATATAATATTCTATTTTTCTTTAGAAAAAAAAAACTTATATATATAATAAAACTTCCCCCCTCCCCCCCCCCCCCCCCGGTGACATTATGTCCCCCCGATATATATATATATATATATATATATATATATATATATATATATATATATATATATATAACAAAATTGAGATAAATTTCACCGACGATTTTGAAAAATGGGTAAGTAGGGGTCCATGTAATAAGCCAAATTTACAACAAATACTTCATAAAAATCCCCTCTATTTATCTCAATTCACTTGGCTTCACAAAACACATTTTTAATAAAAAAAATTCATCATTTATAACTCACAATATTAACAACCAGATCATTTCTAGGAAAGAGAGGGCTTTCCGATAAGGATTTCTCCTTATTGGAGCGCAATTAGGTGACCAAACCCCTTTTCTCGATAGAAGTTTCAAGTTATCGTCAATAATGCAAATAATAATATGAACAATTGTGTCGTCTAAATTATTGATTTAATAACATAAAATATTGTGACAATAATTGAATCAATAATGTGAGATACTATGCAGCAATTACTGTGGCAATAATTGAGTATAACTGAGTGACTTCTCACGTAAGCATTAATAATCAAAAATATTATGCAATACCATATGCTACTATGCAACCACGCGTATTACTGTACTTTTACCACCGGGTATTTCAATAGTTAACGGTAAAACTTTTGCCGTTATTTTTATAAAAAAGTTATTTCTGTTGTTTTCTAACTCCGACAATAATTCCGTTCTGGGGTCCACCAATGATTGTGCCATTGTACGAATATTCCTTAATAAAACGAATATTTCCCGACCAAACGTGTGACGCCCCCAAAATAGGTATACAACACCCATTCTGAGTCGCCAAATACATGGTACAAAAAATAACTACAACTTTATTATTACAATTATCGTGCAAAATACGACAACACATATACTGTGAGTTTAAATACAAATATTGTCATCTAGACAGTATTCA
This sequence comes from Panax notoginseng, assembly GCA_016801055.1. Classification (NCBI taxonomy): domain Eukaryota; kingdom Viridiplantae; phylum Streptophyta; class Magnoliopsida; order Apiales; family Araliaceae; genus Panax; species Panax notoginseng. The sequence continues at coordinate 82,249,662 of CM029015.1, read as the reverse complement.
TACTCAATTAAGTCCTCATTACAATTATTCAAACACTATTTTACAGAAATAGTGAGGACTGCTAAAACATCTTTCTAGAACCTTCACTCCATACCCCGACTAGATCCTGCTATGTTCTCACCTCCTGAGAAGAAAAATGGAACAAAAAGGAAAAGGGTGAGCTCAACTAGCCCAGTAAAGAATATTATGACTAAGATAATATACAAACAAATTATCGTTAGTCTTCAACAGGGAAAAATCTGATAGAATATAATCGACAACAAGTTTTAGATCAATAACTGCAGCGGAAACAGCAAACCATTAGAAGAGTCAAGTAGAGAAAGAATTCTACTATCTTCTAAGATTTAAAAGTCCATCATCAATATTTTATCCCTGTAACATCAATTAATAATCATCTTTATCCAAATATTCATCTTTGCACTACAGGCCAAAGATATTCATTTGTATCACCTGTCAGTCATGTTCATCTCAACACCTGTTCATCTTTGCACTACAGGCCAAAGATATTCATCAAGTAATCATACATCTTTGCACTACAGGCCAAAGATATTCATTAATATCATCATTTAGGACTGAGGATGATGAAAAATATCTTAAAGAGAACGAATCCAATGAGACAGAAGGACAAATAGTAGGGATTCGTATAACAGTTTATCCAAGATCAATAATACTTCATAATAATCAATTGTGAAGCAGAATTCAAAAATAAAGATCAAAACATGGATACAATCAAAGATAGTAACCATAATAGACATCTTGGACAAAAAGGAAAAATTTTATTTTTCGGTGAATAGTGCCGTATTCGTGAATAGTGCCGTATACGTGAATAGTAACCCCGACACAAAAAGTTCCAAATTTGATAAAAACTCATATCAATATTTCAGCATAATGATATTGAAGAAAATAATATCATTTAAGAAGAAAATAATATCCCTTACCTCAAGATATCAGTACTTCTGGTCGGAATACCGGTATAAGGCTGAAAGAAACTTGCTCTGATGAATAGAAACTCTCAAAATATCTAAATACTCACAAAATACACTCAATAATCTAGAGAGAGAAAGAGAGAAAATTTGTTTCTGGTGTGATTTTCAATTCTAACTTAGCCCTCTATTTATAGGAAAATTTTAGTAGGTTTGACCTGCAACCTGATGGCTTTACGTGCTACTATTCCCACCCACCACATTTGAAATATAATTCAGCACATTTCTTCACCAACCACAAGTGGGGCCCACCAATTCTAGAATTTTCCATCAAAATGATAAACTCCGAAAATTCAACAATTTCTGAACCAGTCATCTCGTAAAATTCATAATAAATCATACGTTCATTTTAACGGTTCAAAATTTGTGGACATATACTCAACTTATATATGTATAACATATCCAAAAATTACCACGATCCAACGGTCGGATTAAAAATTATAACACCCGCAATATTTCTCAAAAAACCCTGATTTGATTTTTAATACCTCCATTCCGATAAAAATACTGATAAAACAACTCAACATTAACTCCTTCATTTTTAACCACAAAAATATATCCCTCATTTATATCCACATAAAATAAATATTTCCTTATCATATGAATCAATAATTAATTATTCACAAATAATATTACGAATCACATTTATGACAACCAGGCCGTTCCCAGGAAAGAGGGGGCTTTCCAATAAGGATTTCTCTTTACTGGCGCGCAATTAGATGACCAAACCTCTCCTTAGACAGAACTTTCTAGACATTGCCAATAATGTTATCTAATAATATTATTCAAATAATATGAATTATTGATCTGATAATGGAAAATACTGTGCATCAACAATTATTGAAACAACAATAATATAAAATATCAATGCAACAATTATTGAATCAATAAAATAAAATATTGAACAATAACTACTGTAACAATTATTGAGTAATGCCTTCTTACGTAAGAATTAATAATTGGTTCAATACCGTGTGCTACTGTATTTTAATCACCGGGTATTCTAACAGTATTAACGGTAACAATTACGCCGTTATTTATAAATAACTTATACTTGTCATTTTCTTCATCCAATCGCTTTCCATTATGGGGCCCACACAAGGCTGCGCCGTCGTACGAATATTCCCCGACAGCAAGAATATTCCACGACCAAACGAATATTCCCCGACAAAATGAATATTTTATAACCACTTGCTTATTTTGCAAAATGTGCACATTTCACCCATAACTAAAGTATTATATCAAATTAGCCCCTTATTATTCACAATAATATTTAGAGAAAATTTGATTTTATTCATTAATAAGTTGGGGTCTTACAACCTCCCCTCCTTATGAAATTTCGTCCTCGAAATTGACGTACGTACCTGATGTTTCAAAAAGGTGAGGATACCTCGCTTTCATTTCTGATTCCAACTCCCAGGTCATTTCTTCAATAGCATGGTTTCTCCACAAAACCTTGACTTGTGGTATAACCTTCGTGCGTAGGACATGCTCTTTCCTATCCAAGATCTTAACAGGTAGCTCTTCGTACGTTAAATCTTCAGCTATCTCGTCTGGTTCTAACTCAATAATGTGGTTCGGGACTTTAACATATTTACGAAGCATAGATATGTGAAAAACATTATGAACACGAGACATGCTTGGAGGTAATGCGAGTCTATATGCCACATTTCCTATTCGCTCAAGAATCTCAAATGGACCAACAAATCTTGGATTGAGCTTTCCTCTCTTCCCAAATATTGTAACTCCCTTCATTGGTGCAACACGTAACAATACATGATCCCCAGTATTAAATTCCACGTCCTTCCGATGAAGATCCGCATAACTCTTTTGTCGATCCTGTGCCGTTTGTATACGTTGTCGAATCGTTTGGATCTTCTCTGTAGTAATGCGTACCAACTCTGGTCCCAACAATGTTGCTTCACCCACCTCGTCCCAGCATACTGGAGAACGACATTTTCTTCCATACAACGCCTCGAATGGAGCCACACCTATGCTCGCCTGATAACTGTTGTTGTAGGAGAATTCCACCAATGGTAGGTACTTATCCAACTCCCTTTGAGATCTAGGACACAAAGTCTTAATAGATCTTCAAGAGTTTGAATAGTCCTCTCTGATTGTCCGTCCGTTTGAGGATGGTATGCCGAACTAAATCGTAAATCCGTGCCCATAGCTTTCTGCAAGCTAACCCAAAATCGTGAAGTGAATCTTGGGTCACGATCCAAAACTATGGATACTGGCATGCCATGCAATCTCACAATCTCGTTCACGTACATACTAGCAAGACGTTCAAGGAAATAAGTCTCACGTATCGGCAAGAAATGAGCGGATTTGGTTAATCTATCAACAATAACCCAAATCGCATCTATGCCTTGAGAAACCTTGGGAAGACCCGTAACAAAATCCATAGTAATGTGTTCCCACTTCCATTTCGGAATCTCAAGTGATTGCAATGGACCCTTTGGTACTTGATGCTCCGCTTTTACACGTTGACAAGTTAAACATCTGGAGATAAACTCCGCGATCTCTCTTTTCATATTGCTCCACCAAAATGTATGTCGAAGATCGTGATACATTTTGGTACTCCCAGGATGGATTGTAAACGGTGTGTTGTGTGCCTCCATCATTATTCTATGCTTCAAGTCAAAATCGTTAGGAACACAAAGTCTGGAGTTGACTCGAAGTATTCCTTCTTCATCGATTCTTGCTTCTGGAATAACACCTTCTTGCACTTTCTTCTTCATACGCATCAGCTCTATGTCCGTAGCTTGAGCAGCTTTAACTTTATCGATTAAAGTCGGTTCTACTCGTATATTTGATATCATCATGTGGGTACTTGGAGCCTTCATCTCTATCTCCATCCTTTGCAAGTCATACAAAATGGGCCTTCGTGTTAACAACATTGCACTCGTACTCGCATATGATCTTCTACTCAATGCGTCAGCTACTACGTTTGCTTTTCCAGGATGATATTGGATGGTATGATCGTAATCTTTCAACAGCTCGAGCCACTGTCGCTGCCGCATGTTGAGTTCCTTTTGGGTGAAGAAATATTTGAGGCTTTTATGATCTGTATAGATCTCCACTTTCTCCCCATACAGGTAGTGTCTCCAGATCTTCAACGCAAAAACGACTGCTGCCAACTCCAAATCATGAGTAGGATAATTCCTCTCACATTCTTTGAGTTGTCGCGAGGCATAGGCTATGACTTTTCCATGTTGCATGAAAACACATCCTAACCCTTTGCCTGAAGCATCGCTGTAGATAACAAATCCATCCGAACCAGATGGTATTGTCAGAACAGGTGCCGAAATGAGTCTCCTCTTGAGTTCTTGAAAACTCTTCTCACATTTCTCACTCCATACGAATTTTATATCTTTCCGAGTCAGCTGAGTTAACGGAGTAGCGATTCGAGAAAATCCTTCCACAAATCTCCGATAATAACCAGCTAAGCCCAGAAAGCTACGTATTTCGATTACTGACTTAGGTTGCTCTCAACTGTGACTCATATCCCAATCTTGGATAGCACGTCACAATGACACTTATCAGTTTACTACCGCACGAATATGGCGTCCCCTACAGAGAGTCTGGCTTCGGTGCATTCCACAAAGGAAGTCACCAGATAGAGGCTTGGTTATCAACTTCTATAGTTGGGTTTTTAACTCCTGAAGTTCAATAGGAGCCATTCGATATGAGATTTTAGAAATGAGTTTTGTACCAGATTCAAAGATGACACAAAATTCAATATCACGCGTAGGCCAAGAAATTCTTCAAGAAATACGTCAGGAAACAAATAACAGAAATATCACTCAAATCTGACGTATTTTTGTTCAAGTCCATGACATAGCTAAGAAAGCTTGACATCCGTTTTTCAATAAACGAATGACTTTACGGCTTGATATGAAAGAGTTTGACTTCAATGGTTTGGTTGCTTGAATTTGAATAACAGGTTGCTTAGGAATATGAAAACTAACAACCTTACGAAAGCAATCAATTTTGGCATGATGAGTAGTTAACCAATCAATTCCTAAAATCACATCAAAAGCAAGTATCTTTAAAGAGATAAGATCAACAGGTAATGTGAAGTGCCAACTTGGATCATGCAAGATTTATATACAGTGGATGTAACGAAAGTTTCTCCTAACGGAGTTTCAACAGATAAATCAAAGTCTAATTTCTCCGGAGTCAAGTTTAAACGTTGAGCACAAGCAGGAGAAATAAATGAATGGGTAGAACCGGTATCTAATAAGGTATAAACTTCGCAAGAATTATAATTAACTAACCCGTTATACCTTCGTTCGGGTTCCTCGCGTTTTGGCCAGTCACGACAAACGCCCTTCCAGGAACCGCTGATTTCGACTTATCCAGGACAACTTTTGGACTCACCATCCCCGCTGAACTTGGTTTGCTACAGAACACTCTCGAGCTATATGACCCTCCTTTCCACAGTTATAACATACCTTAGATTGTTGTGGGCAGTTTGGGCTGATATGTCCCTCTTTCCCACATTTGTAACATACTACCGGTGGTCGTTCACCTCCCCTAGAAACAGTTGCTGTTTATGCTGACGTCTTCACGTTATCATTGTTGTACCTTCTCTTCTTGAAATCTCCTCCCGACTCGCTCCTTCTATTATCACGACCACGATTACCACCAGAGTGGTTACCTCTTTTGTCTGTATGTTTCCCTCCACGCTGGTTCTCATCGCTCCGATGACTGCTGTCACCAGTATGACCCTGGTTTGGTCCCTCGGTTGCACATACTCATTATCTCGCTCTAATAATTGAGCCCTATTTACAACATCTGAATATAAAGAAAATTTATGAGAGATAAGATATTGTCGAATATCGGGTTTTAGACCTCTCAGAAACATCCTTGTCATTCGTTCCTCATTTTCGACCAAATGAGGTGCAAACCTGGATAACTCTGCAAACTTCGCCTCGTACTGGACACCGTCATGTTGTTTTGTTCCAGTCTGATAAACTCTACCTCCTTCATATGACGAATACTTTCAGGAAAGTACTTGTCATTGAACAGTTTTTGAAATGTTTCCCAGGACATGTTGAGTGCGTCAGGCTGGGTACGCTTCACAGACTCCCACCAGTAGTCTGCCTCACCGCGGAACATAAAGGTGGCGAATGGAACCTTCTGTTCCTCCGTGCATCCCAAGACATCGAATATCTTGGTAATTTGCTTGACCCACGTTTCCGCCATGATCGGATCCGGCTTTCCCTTAAATTCTGGTGGTCCCATTCTTTGAACTGCTTAGCTGTGACAAACCGCGCGTTATCATTTCCACCCGTATTCTGCACACGAGTCTCCCTCGTCTGATTTTGCATGAACTGCAAAAAACTCCTAAACATTCAATCATTCATCGTTTGCTCGGTAACGTTGTTTACAGGAGGAATATTGCCTTCCTGTTGCACGTTCCCCTGGGTGGTGATCAAAGGTGTCTCCACGGTCTGATTTACTCCATTATTAACGTTCTCAGCTGCCATTCTTAAATACTTCCATAAAACAAGGGTTAATAGTCATATCATATATTATCCCTATACTCTGACCGACCAAAATATACCAATAAACTTAGTCAAGTCATACTAGTGAAGGAATTCCCCGTCTCTCCCCTCCTAGTTCTTGTCTCACATCTCAGCCATGGATCATATCCCTAAGCTCTGATACCAACTGTGACGCCCCCAAAATAGGTATACAACACCCATTCTGAGTCGCCAAATACATGGTACAAAAAATAACTACAACTTTATTATTACAATTGTCGTGCAAAATACGACAACACATATACTGTGAGTTTAAATACAAATATTGTCATCTAGACAGTATTCATACTCAATTAAGTCCTCATTACAATTATTCAAACACTATTTTACAGAAATAGTGAGGACTGCTAAACATCTTTCTAAACCTTCACTCCATACCCCGACTAGATCCTGCTATGTTCTCACCTCCTGAGAAGAAAAATGGAACAAAAAGGAAAAGGGTGAGCTCAACTAGCCCAGTAAAGAATATTATGACTAAGATAATATACAAACAAATTATCGTTAGTCTTCAACAGGGAAAAATCTGATAGAATATAATCGACAACAAGTTTTAGATCAATAACTGCAGCGGAAACAGCAAACCATTAGAAGAGTCAAGTAGAGAAGAATTCTACTATCTTCTAAGATTTAAAAGTCCATCATCAATATTTTATCCCTGTAACATCAATTAATAATCATCTTTATCCAAATATTCATCTTTGCACTACAGTCCAAAGATATTCATTTGTATCACATGTCAGTCATGTTCATCTCAACACCTGTTCATCTTTGCACTACAGGCCAAAGATATTCATCAAGTAATCATACATCTTTGCACTACAGGCCAAAGATATTCATTAATATCATCATTTAGGACTGAGGATGATGAAAAATATCTTAAAGAGAACGAATCCAATGAGACAGAAGGACAAATAGTAGGGATTCGTATAACAGTTTATCCAAGATCAATAATACTTCATAATAATCAATTGTGAAGCAGAATTCAAAAATAAAGATCAAAACATGGATACAATCAAAGATAGTAACCATAATAGACATCTTGGACAAAAAGGAAAAATTTTATTTTTCGGTGAATAGTGCCGTATTCGTGAATAGTGCCGTATACGTGAATAGTGCCGTATACGTGAATAGTAACCCGACACAAAAAGTTCCAAATTTGATAAAAACTCATATCAATATTTCAGCATAATGATATTGAAGAAAATAATATCATTTAAGAAGAAAATAATATCCCTTACCTCAAGATATCAGTACTTCTGGTCGGAATACCGGTATAAGGCTGAAAGAAACTTGCTCTGATGAATAGAAACTCTCAAAATATCTAAATACTCACAAAATACACTCAATAATCTAGAGAGAGAAAGAGAGAAAATTTGTTTCTGGTGTGATTTTCAATTCTAACTTAGCCCTCTATTTATAGGAAAATTTTAGTAGGTTTGACCTGCAACCTGATGGCTTTACGTGCTACTATTCCCACCCACCACATTTGAAATATAATTCAGCACATTTCTTCACCAACCACAAGTGGGGCCCACCAATTCTAGAATTTCCATCAAAATGATAAACTCCGAAAATTCAACAATTTCTGAACCAGTCATCTCGTAAAATTCATAATAAATCATACGTTCATTTTTAACGGTTCAAAATTTGTGGACATATACTCAACTTATATATGTATAACATATCCAAAAATTACCACGATCCAACGGTCGGATTAAAAATTATAACACCCGCAATATTTCTCAAAAACCCTGATTTGATTTTTAATACCTCCATTCCGATAAAAATACTGATAAAACAACTCAACATTAACTCCTTCATTTTTAACCACAAAAATATATCCCTCATTTATATCCACATAAAATAAATATTTCCTTATCATATGAATCAATAATTAATTATTCACAAATAATATTACAGAATCACATTTATGACAACCAGGCCGTTCCCAGGAAAGAGGGGGCTTTCCAATAAGGATTTCTCTTTACTGGCGCGCAATTAGATGACCAAACCTCTCCTTAGACAGAACTTTCTAGACATTGCCAATAATGTTATCTAATAATATTATTCAAATAATATGAATTATTGATCTGATAATGGAAAATACTGTGCATCAACAATTATTGAAACAACAATAATATAAAATATCAATGCAACAATTATTGAATCAATAAAATAAAATATTGAACAATAACTACTGTAACAATTATTGAGTAATGCCTTCTTACGTAAGAATTAATAATTGGTTCAATACCGTGTGCTACTGTATTTTAATCACCGGGTATTCTAACAGTATTAACGGTAACAATTACGCCGTTATTTATAAATAACTTATACTTGTCATTTTCTTCATCCAATCGCTTTCCATTATGGGGCCCACACAAGGCTGCGCCGTCGTACGAATATTCCCCGACAGCAAGAATATTCCACGACCAAACGAATATTCCCCGACAAAATGAATATTTTATAACCACTTGCTTATTTTGCAAAATGTGCACATTTCACCCATAACTAAAGTATTATATCAAATTAGCCCTTATTATTCACAATAATATTTAGAGAAAATTTGATTTTATTCATTAATAAGTTGGGGTCTTACAACCTCCCCTCCTTATGAAATTTCGTCCTCGAAATTGACGTACGTACCTGATGTTTCAAAAAGGTGAGGATACCTCGCTTTCATTTCTGATTCCAACTCCCAGGTCATTTCTTCAATAGCATGGTTTCTCCACAAAACCTTGACTTGTGGTATAACCTTCGTGCGTAGGACATGCTCTTTCCTATCCAAGATCTTAACAGGTAGCTCTTCGTACGTTAAATCTTCAGCTATCTCGTCTGGTTCTAACTCAATAATGTGGTTCGGGACTTTAACATATTTACGAAGCATAGATATGTGAACAACATTATGAACACGAGACATGCTTGGAGGTAATGCGAGTCTATATGCCACATTTCCTATTCGCTCAAGAATCTCAAATGGACCAACAAATCTTGGATTGAGCTTTCCTCTCTTCCCAAATATTGTAACTCCCTTCATTGGTGCAACACGTAACAATACATGATCCCCAGTATTAAATTCCACGTCCTTCCGATGAAGATCCGCATAACTCTTTTGTCGATCCTGTGCCGTTTGTATACGTTGTCGAATCGTTTGGATCTTCTCTGTAGTAATGCGTACCAACTCTGGTCCCAACAATGTTGCTTCACCCACCTCGTCCCAGCATACTGGAGAACGACATTTTCTTCCATACAACGCCTCGAATGGAGCCACACCTATGCTCCGCTGATAACTGTTGTTGTAGGAGAATTCCACCAATGGTAGGTACTTATCCCAACTCCCTTTGAGATCTAGGACACAAAGTCTTAATAGATCTTCAAGAGTTTGAATAGTCCTCTCTGATTGTCCGTCCGTTTGAGGATGGTATGCCCGAACTAAATCGTAAATCCGTGCCCATAGCTTTCTGCAAGCTAACCCAAAAATCGTGAAGTGAATCTTGGGTCACGATCCAAAACTATGGATACTGGCATGCCATGCAATCTCACAATCTCGTTCACGTACATACTAGCAAGACGTTCAAGGAAATAAGTCTCACGTATCGGCAAGAAATGAGCGGATTTGGTTAATCTATCAACAATAACCCAAATCGCATCTATGCCTTGAGAAACCTTGGGAAGACCCGTAACAAAATCCATAGTAATGTGTTCCCACTTCCATTTCGGAATCTCAAGTGATTGCAATGGACCCTTTGGTACTTGATGCTCCGCTTTTACACGTTGACAAGTTAAACATCTGGAGATAAACTCCGCGATCTCTCTTTTCATATTGCTCCACCAAAATGTATGTCGAAGATCGTGATACATTTTGTACTACTCCAGGATGGATTGTAAACGGTTGTTGTGTGCCTCCATCATTATTCTATGCTTCAAGTCAAAATCGTTAGGAACACAAAGTCTGGAGTTGACTCGAAGTATTCCTTCTTCATCGATTCTTGCTTCTGGAATAACACCTTCTTGCACTTTCTTCTTCATACGCATCAGCTCTATGTCCGTAGCTTGAGCAGCTTTAACTTTATCGATTAAAGTCGGTTCTACTCGTATATTTGATATCATCATGTGGGTACTTGGAGCCTTCATCTCTATCTCCATCCTTTGCAAGTCATACAAAATGGGCCTTCGTGTTAACAACATTGCACTCGTACTCGCATATGATCTTCTACTCAATGCGTCAGCTACTACGTTTGCTTTTCCAGGATGATATTGGATGGTATGATCGTAATCTTTCAACAGCTCGAGCCACTGTCGCTGCCGCATGTTGAGTTCCTTTTGGGTGAAGAAATATTTGAGGCTTTTATGATCTGTATAGATCTCCACTTTCTCCCCATACAGGTAGTGTCTCCAGATCTTCAACGCAAAAAACGACTGCTGCCAACTCCAAATCATGAGTAGGATAATTCCTCTCACATTCTTTGAGTTGTCGCGAGGCATAGGCTATGACTTTTCCATGTTGCATGAAAACACATCCTAACCCTTTGCCTGAAGCATCGCTGTAGATAACAAATCCATCCGAACCAGATGGTATTGTCAGAACAGGTGCCGAAATGAGTCTCCTCTTGAGTTCTTGAAAACTCTTCTCACATTTCTCACTCCATACGAATTTTATATCTTTCCGAGTCAGCTGAGTTAACGGAGTAGCGATTCGAGAAAATCCTTCCACAAATCTCCGATAATAACCAGCTAAGCCCAGAAAGCTACGTATTTCGATTACTGACTTAGGTTGCTCTCAACTGTGACTCATATCCCAATCTTGGATAGCACGTCACAATGACACTTATCAGTTTACTACCGCACGAATATGGCGTCCCCTACAGAGAGTCTGGCTTCGGTGCATTCCACAAAGGAAGTCACCAGATAGAGGCTTGGTTATCAACTTCTATAGTTGGGTTTTTAACTCCTGAAGTTCAATAGGAGCCATTCGATATGAGATTTTAGAAATGAGTTTTGTACCAGATTCAAAGATGACACAAAATTCAATATCACGCGTAGGCCAAGAAATTCTTCAAGAAATACGTCAGGAAACAAATAACAGAAATATCACTCAAATCTGACGTATTTTTGTTCAAGTCCATGACATAGCTAAGAAAGCTTGACATCCGTTTTTCAATAAACGAATGACTTTACGGCTTGATATGAAAGAGTTTGACTTCAATGGTTTGGTTGCTTGAATTTGAATAACAGGTTGCTTAGGAATATGAAAACTAACAACCTTAAAAGCAATCAATTTTTGGCATGATGAGTAGTTAACCAATCAATTCCTAAAATCACATCAAAAGCAAGTATCTTTAAAGAGATAAGATCAACAGGTAATGTGATAGTGCCAACTTGGATCATGCAAGATTTATATACAGTGGATGTAACGAAAGTTTCTCCTAACGGAGTTTCAACAGATAAATCAAAGTCTAATTTCTCCGGAGTCAAGTTTAAACGTTGAGCACAAGCAGGAGAAATAAATGAATGGGTAGAACCGGTATCTAATAAGGTATAAACTTCGCAAGAATTTATAATTAACTAACCCGTTATACCTTCGTTCGGGTTCCTCGCGTTTTGGCCAGTCACGACAAACGCCCTTCCAGGAACCGCTGATTTCGACTTATCCAGGACAACTTTTGGACTCACCATCCCCGCTGAACTTGGTTTTGCTACAGAACACTCTCGAGCTATATGACCCTCCTTTCCACAGTTATAACATACCTTAGATTGTTGTGGGCAGTTTGGGCTGATATGTCCCTCTTTCCCACATTTGTAACATACTACCGGTGGTCGTTCACCTCCCCTAGAAACAGTTGCTGTTTATGCTGACGTCTTCACGTTATCATTGTTGTACCTTCTCTTCTTGAAATCTCCTCCCGACTCGCTCCTTCTATTATCACGACCACGATTACCACCAGAGTGGTTACCTCTTTTGTCTGTATGTTTCCCTCCACGCTGGTTCTCATCGCTCCGATGACTGCTGTCACCAGTATGACCCTGGTTGTGGTCCCTCGGTTGCACATACTCATTATCTCGCTCTAATAATTGAGCCCTATTTACAACATCTGAATATAAAGAAAATTTATGAGAGATAAGATATTGTCGAATATCGGGTTTTAGACCTCTCAGAAACATCCTTGTCATTCGTTCCTCATTTTCGACCAAATGAGGTGCAAACCTGGATAACTCTGCAAACTTCGCCTCGTACTGGGACACCGTCATGTTGTTTTGTTCCAGTCTGATAAACTCTACCTCCTTCATATGACGAATACTTTCAGGAAAGTACTTGTCATTGAACAGTTTTTGAAATGTTTCCCAGGACATGTTGAGTGCGTCAGGCTGGGTACGCTTCACAGACTCCCACCAGTAGTCTGCCTCACCGCGGAACATAAAGGTGGCGAATGGAACCTTCTGTTCCTCCGTGCATCCCAAGACATCGAATATCTTGGTAATTTGCTTGACCCACGTTTCCGCCATGATCGGATCCGGCTTTCCCTTAAATTCTGGTGGTCCCAATTCTTTGAACTGCTTAGCTGTGACAAACCGCGCGTTATCATTTCCACCCGTATTCTGCACACGAGTCTCCCTCGTCTGATTTTGCATGAACTGCAAAAAACTCCTAAACATTCAATCATTCATCGTTTGCTCGGTAACGTTGTTTACAGGAGGAATATTGCCTTCCTGTTGCACGTTCCCCTGGGTGGTGATCAAAGGTGTCTCCACGGTCTGATTTACTCCATTATTAACGTTCTCAGCTGCCATTCTTAAATACTGCCATAAAACAAGGGTTAATAGTCATATCATATATTATCCCTATACTCTGACCGACCAAATAAATACCAAATAAACTTAGTCAAGTCATACTAGTGAAGGAATTCCCCGTCTCTCCCCTCCTAGTTCTTGTCTCACATCTCAGCCATGGATCATATCCCTAAGCTCTGATACCAACTGTGACGCCCCCAAAATAGGTATACAACACCCATTCTGAGTCGCCAAATACATGGTACAAAAAATAACTACAACTTTATTATTACAATTGTCGTGCAAAATACGACAACACATATACTGTGAGTTTAAATACAAATATTGTCATCTAGACAGTATTCATACTCAATTAAGTCCTCATTACAATTATTCAAACACTATTTTACAGAAATAGTGAGGACTGCTAAAACATCTTTCTAGAACCTTCACTCCATACCCCGACTAGATCCTGCTATGTTCTCACCTCCTGAGAAGAAAAATGGAACAAAAAGAAAAGGGTGAGCTCAACTAGCCCAGTAAAGAATATTATGACTAAGATAATATACAAACAAATTATCGTTAGTCTTCAACAGGGAAAAATCTGATAGAATATAATCGACAACAAGTTTTAGATCAATAACTGCAGCGGAAACAGCAAACCATTAGAAGAGTCAAGTAGAGAAAGAATTCTACTATCTTCTAAGATTTAAAAGTCCATCATCAATATTTTATCCCTGTAACATCAATTAATAATCATCTTTATCCAAATATTCATCTTTGCACTACAGTCCAAAGATATTCATTTGTATCACCTGTCAGTCATGTTCATCTCAACACCTGTTCATCTTTGCACTACAGGCCAAAGATATTCATCAAGTAATCATACATCTTTGCACTACAGGCCAAAGATATTCATTAATATCATCATTTAGGACTGAGGATGATGAAAAATATCTTAAAGAGAACGAATCCAATGAGACAGAAGGACAAATAGTAGGGATTCGTATAACAGTTTATCCAAGATCAATAATACTTCATAATAATCAATTGTGAAGCAGAATTCAAAAATAAAGATCAAAACATGGATACAATCAAAGATAGTAACCATAATAGACATCTTGGACAAAAAGGAAAAATTTTATTTTTCGGTGAATAGTGCCGTATTCGTGAATAGTGTCGTATACGTGAATAGTGCTGTATACGTGAATAGTAACCCCGACACAAAAAGTTCCAAATTTGATAAAAACTCATATCAATATTTCAGCATAATGATATTGAAGAAAATAATAACATTTAAGAAGAAAATAATATCCCTTACCTCAAGATATCAGTACTTCTGGTCGGAATACCGGTATAAGACTGAAAGAAACTTGCTCTGATGAATAGAAACTCTCAAAGTATCTAAATACTCACAAAATACACTCAATAATCTAGAGAGAGAAAGAGAGAAAATTTGTTTCTGGTGTGATTTTCAATTCTAACTTAGCCCTCTATTTATAGGAAAATTTTAGTAGGTTTGACCTGCAACCTGATGGCTTTACGTGCTACTATTCCCACCCACCACATTTGAAATATAATTCAGCACATTTCTTCACCAACCACACAAGTGGGCCCACCAATTCTAGAATTTTCTATCAAAATGATAAACTCCGAAAATTCAACAATTTCTGAACCAGTCATCTCGTAAAATTCATAATAAATCATACGTTCATTTTTAACGGTTCAAAATTTGTGGACATATACTCAACTTATATATGTATAACATATCCAAAAATTACCACGATCCAACGGTCGGATTAAAAATTATAACACCCGCAATATTTTCTCAAAAACCCTGATTGATTTTTAATACCTCCATTCCGATAAAAATACTGATAAAACAACTCAACATTAACTCCTTCATTTTTAACCACAAAAATATATCCCTCATTTATATCCACATAAAATAAATATTTCCTTATCATATGAATCATTAATTAATTATTCACAAATAATATTACAGAATCACATTTATGACAACCAGGCCGTTCCCAGGAAAGAGGGGGCTTTCCAATAAGGATTTCTCCTTACTGGCGCGCAATTAGATGACCAAACCTCTCCTTAGACAGAACTTTCTAGACATTGCCAATAATGTTATCTAATAATATTATTCAAATAATATGAATTATTGATCTGATAATGGAAAATACTGTGCATCAACAATTATTGAAACAACAATAATATAAAATATCAATGCAACAATTATTGAATCAATAAAATAAAATATTGAACAATAACTACTGTAACAATTATTGAGTAATGCCTTCTTACGTAAGAATTAATAATTGGTGCAATACCGTGTGCTACTGTATTTTAATCACCGGGTATTCTAACAGTATTAACGGTAACAATTACGCCGTTATTTATAAATAACTTATACTTGTCATTTTCTTCATCCAATCGCTTTCCGTTATGGGGCCCACACAAGGCTGCGCCGTCGTACGAATATTCCCCGACAGCAAGAATATTCCACGACCAAACGAATATTCCCCGACAAAATGAATATTTTATAACCACTTGCTTATTTTGCAAAATGTGCACATTTCACCCATAACTAAAGTATTATATCAAATTAGCCCCTTATTATTCACAATAATATTTAGAGAAAATTTGATTTTATTCATTAATAAGTTGGGGTCTTACAAAATGAATATTTTACGACAACTTGCTTACTTTGCAAAATTTGTAAATATTATCCACAACTATAACATTATATTAAATCCACAACTTAATACTTAACATGATATTTAGAGGAAATTAAATCTTTATTCATAAAAGTTGGGGTCTTACAACCTCCCTTTCTTATGAAATTTTGTCCTCGAAATTGGTGTACGTACCTTGTATGTCGAAGAGGTGAGGATACCTTTTTTTATTTCAGATTCTAACTCCCAGATCATATCCTCAACATCGTGGTTTCTCCACGAAACTTTGACTTGAGGTATATAACCTTGGTGCATAGAATATATTACTTCTTATCCAAGATTTTAACAGGTACCTCTTCATACGTTAAATCTTCCGATATCTCATCTCGTTCTAATTCAATAATGTGGTCCGGGTCTTCCACATATTTACTTAACATAGATATATGAAAAACGTTATGAACACGAGACGTACTTGGCGGTAAGGCGAGTCTATAAGCCACAGTTCCTACTCGATCGAGGATTTTGAATGGGCCAATGAATCGAGGATTGAGCTTTTCTCTCTTTCAAAATCTCGTAACTCTTTTCCATGGAGCAACTCGTAACAACACATGATCTCCAACATTAAATTCCACAACCCTTCGATGAAGATCAACATAACTCTTTTATCGATCTTGTGAGGTTTTTATACGTTGCCAGATCATTTGAATAATTTCCGTTATCATGCATACCAATTCTAATCCCAATAACGTTGCTTCACCCACCTCATCTCAGCATACTGGAGAATGACACTTTTGTCCATACAACGCTTCGAATAGAGCCATGCCAATATTTGCTTGATAACTGTTGTTGTAGGAGAATTCCACTAATGGCAAGAACTTATCCCAACTTCCTTTCAAGTCAAGGACACAGAGTCTTAATAGATCTTCAAGAGTGTGAATAGTCCTCTCCGACTGCCCGTCTGTTTGAGGATGATATGCAGAACTAAATTATAAATCCGTGTCCATAGCTTTCTGTAAATGTGAAGTGAATCTTGGTTCTCATTCAAAAACTATGGATATTGGCATACCATGCAGTCTTACAATCTCATTTATGTATATCCGAGCAAGACGTTCAAGTAAATAAGTTTCTTGTATTGGTAAGAAATGAGCAAACTTGGTTAATCTATCGACAATGACCCAAATTGCATCTATGCCTTGAGAAGCCTTGGGAAGGCCAGTAATGAAATCCATGGTAATGTGCTCCCACTTCCATTCTAAAATTTCAAGTGGTTGCAATTATTTTTTTGGCACTTGATGCTCTGCCTTGACTCATTGACAAGTTAAACACCTTGAGATAAAACTCCGCTATCACTCTCTTCATATTGCTCCACCAAAATGTATGTTGAAGATCACGTACATTTTGGTACTTCCAGGATGGATTCTAAACGGTGTGTTGTGCGCCTCCATCATGATTTTATACTTCAAATCAGAGTCGTTAGGAACACAAAATCTGGAGTTGACTCAAAGTATTCCTTCTTCATCGATTCTTGCTTATGGAATAACACCTTCTTATATTTTCTTCCTTATACGCATTAGCTCCAGGTCTGTAGCTTGAGCAGCTTTAACTTTATCAATTAAAGTTGGTTCTACTCGTATATTTAACATCATCACATGGGTCCCTAGAGTCTTTAACTCTATCTCCATCCTTTGTAAGTCATACCAAATGGGCCTTTGCGTTGACAATATCGCACTCGTACCCGCATATGATCTTATACTCAACGCGTCAGCTACTACGTTCTCTTTTCCACGATGGTATTGAATGATATGATTGTAATATTTCAACATTTCGAGCAAACGTCATTGCCCCATGTTAAGTTCCTTTTGGGTGAAGAAATATTTGAGGCTTTTATGATCTGTATAGAGCTCCACTTTCTCCCCATACAGGTAATGCCTCCAGATTTTAAGCCCAAAAACGACTGCTACCAACTCTAGATCATGAGTAGGATAATTTCTCTCATATTCTTTGAGTTGTCGTGAGGCACAAGCTCTGACTTTCTCATGTTGTATGAGAACACATCCTAACCCTCTGCCTAAAGCATCGCAGTAGATGATAAATCCCTCCGAACCAGATGGTATTGTCAGAACAGGTGCTGAAATTAGTCTCATATAGAGTTCTTGAAAACTCTTCTCACAATTCTCGCTCCAACCAAATTTTGTAACTTTCCAGGTCAGCTGAGGTAATGGAGTAGCGATTCGAGAAAATCCTTCTACGAATCTCCGATAATAACCAACTAGACCAGAAAGCTACGTACTTCGGTCACTGACTTAGGTTGCTCCCAGCTTTGTATTGCTTCAATCTTCGCTGGATCAACAGATATTTCGTGATTTGATATCACGTGCCCATGGAATGCTACTTCCTCAAGCCAGAACTCGCTTTTTTTCAACTTGGCATATAGCTTATTTTTACGAAGATTTTGGAGTATCAGCCTCAAGTGATGCTCATGATCTTCACGACTTTTGGCATAAATGAGAATGTCACCAATAAAGACAACCACAAAATGATCCAAATATTCCTATAATACACTATTCAACATATCCATGAAGGCAGCAGGAGCATTAGTCAATCCAAAAGACATGACTAGGAATTCGTAATACCCATACCGAGTTCTGAAAGCAGTCTTTGGAATGTCATCAATTTTAATCTTTAACTGATGATATCCAGAACAAAGATCGATCTTTGAAAATAATTTAGCACGTTGCAACTGGTCAAACATGTGATCAATGTGAGGCAACGCATACCTATTTTTGACGGTGACATGATTCAACTCCCGATAATCAATACAAAGTCGCATACTCTCATCTTTCTTCTTTACGAATAAAACAGGAGCACCCCAAAGAGACGTACTAGAACGAATGAAACCGATGTCTAACAACTCTTGCAGTGGAGTTTTTAACTCATAAAGTTCAATAAGATCCATTCGATAAGGGGTTTTTGAAATGGGTTTCGTACTGGGTTCAAGGTCGATAAAAAATTTGATTTCACGCTCTAGGGTTAGGCCAGGAAGTTCTTCAGGGAATACGTCAGGAAATTTATTAATAATAGAAATATCATTCAAATCTGACGTATTTTTGTTTAAATCTGTGACATGGGACAAGAAAGCTTGACATCCATTTTTCAATAAACGAATGACTTTATGGCTTGATATGACAGTGATTGACTTTAGTGGTTTGGTTGCTTAAATTTGCATAATAGGTTGGTTAGGAATATGGAAGCAAATAACCTTACAAAAATAATCAATTTTAGCATGATGAGTAGTTAACTAATCAATCCCTAAAATCACATCAAATACAAGTATTTTCAAAGAGATAAGATCGACAGGTAACGTGAGGTTGCCGATTTGAATCAAACAAGATTTATAAATAGTGGATGTAATGAAGGTTTCTTCCAACGGAGTTTCAACAGATAAGTTAAAGTCTAATTTCTAATTTCTCTGGAGTTAAATTTAAACAATGAGTGCAAGTAGGAGAAATAAAAAAATGGGTAGAATCAGTATCAAATAAGGTATAGACTTTGAAAGAGTTTATGATTAGCTTACCCGTGAAAACTTCGTTTGGGTTCCTCACTTTTTGGGAGGCCACGACAAATGCTTTCCCTTGAACTATCGGCTTTGACTTGTCTGGAATGACATTTGGTGTCACCATCCTAGCTGGACTTGGCTTCACTACACGACAAAATCGAGCTAGGTGACCTTCTCTTTTGTAATTGTAACATGCCTTGTGTCCTGGCTATGTTCTTATTTCCCGAAGAGAATAATGAAAGCAAAGGGTGAGCTCAACTAGCCCAATAAGAAATATTATGACTAAGATAATGCAGAATAAATTATCGTTAGCCTTCAACGGTGTTAACTTGATAGAATACAATAAACAACAAGTTTAACTGCAGCGGAACAAGCAATCCATTAAAAGAGTCAAGTAGAGCATGATATCTACTATCTTCTATGATTTAAAAGTTTATCATCAATATTTTATCGTTGTAAAACAACTCAATAAATAATCCACATTACTGAATTATCCATGCACTACAAGCCAAGGATATTCATTAGTATCACATGCACGAATCATCCATGCACTACGAACCAAGGATATTCGTTATTATCACTAGTGCTCATGATAATACCAACAACTGTCCATCAATGCACTACGGGTCAATGAGGACTTTTACCACATCATGTGTAACATTACAGGTCATGATTATACCGATACATAGTCATAATCATACCAATCAATAGTCCATCTATGCACTACGGGCCAAAGATGACTTTCATCACAATATAAGCATGAGTATGATGACAATGATATAAGAATTCAATTAAATGAGAGCAAGGTTAAATTTTAAAGATTTATAACTTAATTTATCCAGAATTCAATAATATCCAAATTGTGAACATTATACTGCTTTGTGGAGTAAAATTCAAAAATAATATTGTATCAAAAATAATATGGACAGAAGAGAAATTAATTTTTGTCATGAATAGTACCCCGGGAGAATAGTACCCGAGTGAATAGTACCCCATGAATTGTACTCCAGCATGAAAAGATTAAATTTTAACAAGAATGTTCAGAAAAATATCCTTGTGAAACGATACTAGATGAAGCGCAAATTTCAAGGATATTCTACTAATTTTAAGGAGTATAGAAGCAATACTTAACAAAATGAGTGTAGAATTCGGAATCTGAAACGAAATAATATTACTTACATATTATAGAGTATGGAAGAAAATATTATTTCATACGAATATTGAACAAAAATAATATCCCTTACCTTAAAAGGAGAGTATTTTTGACTGATAGGGCGGTGATATTCTTAAAGAAAACTTATACTGTTTTCTATTCTCAAAGTTTTTTCAAACTCTAAAGAAATACGTTCAATATTATAGAAGAAGAATTCTCTAATTTTGGTGTGATTTTCATTTCTAAACTAAGCATCCTATTTATAGGAGAATGGAAGGATGCTATTAAAAAAAATCACGAACGCACAGTAAACATAATCACGGACGAATTCGGCGAACGAATTCGTTTAAAATTTTTGATTTTACTATGCTGCACTATGCACACACTATGTCATACTATGCAACACTATGCAGTACTATACAATCAAATAAAATATAATATATTCTATTTTTTATTAAAAAAAATAAAACTTATATATATATATATATATATATATATATAAAACAAAACTTAGATAACTTTCTCCAACGATTTTGAAAAATGGGTAAGTGGGGGTCCATGCAATAAGATAAATTTACAACAAATACTTCATAAAAATTCCCTTTACTTATCTAAATTCACTTGGGTTCAGAAAATACATTTTTAATAATATTTATTCATCATTTATAACTCACAATATTAACAACCACATCATTCCCAGAAAAGAGGGAGCTTTCCGATAAGGATTTCTACTTATTGACGTGCAATAAGGTGACCAAACTCCTTTCCTCCATAGAACTTGCTAGACATCGTCAATAATACAAATAATAATATGAATAATTGTATCGTCTCAATTATTGATTTAATAACATAAAATATTATGACAATAATTGAATCAATAATGTGAGATACTATACAGTAATTATTGTGGCAATAATTGAGTATAACTGACTGATTTCTCACGTAAGCATCAATATTAAAAAATATTGTACAATATCGTGTGCCACTATACAACCACGCGTATTACTATACTTTTACCAGCGAGTATTTCAACAGTTAACAGTAAAACTTTTACCGTTATTTTTATAAAAAGTTTTTATGTCGTTTTCTAACTCTGAAAATAATTCTGTTGTGGGGTCCACCAATGATTGTGCCGTCGTACGAATATTTCATGATAAAACGAATATTTTCCGACCAAACAAATATTTTATGACAACTTGCTTACTTTGTAAAATTTATAAATATTACCCACAACTATAACATTATATCAAATCCACACCTTAATACTCAAAATGATATTTAGATGAAATTAAATCTTTATTCATAAAAGTTGGGGTCTTACATCAAGGAGCCTCGAAACTAACTTCAAATAACTATTTGTCTGGGAAAGATTCGTTAATCAACACTTTATCTTCCTTGTCCTAATCTGGGTTTTCCAATCTTGAAAGATGGTCAACCACCTGATTCTCAGTTCCCTTCCTATCTTTGATTTCCAAGTCAAATTCCTGGAGTAGTAGATTCCATCTAATCAATCTAGGTTTCACGTCCTTCTTGAAAATTAAATATTGTATGGTAGAATGGTCCGTGAACACCATTACTTTCGTTCCAATCAAGTATGAACAAAATTTGTCGAACACATATACCACTACTAGTAACTCTTTTTAGGTAGTTGTGTAATTTAGTTGTTCATCTGTCAATGTTTTGCTAGCAGAGTAGATGGAATGAAATATCTTTTCCTTGCACTGGCCCAAAACAACCCCTACTGCATAGTCACCAGCATCACACATCAATTCGAATGGTATGGACCAATCCGGTGCCACGATCACAGGTGTTGTTGTCAACTTTTTCTTTAGCTGCTCAAAGTATAACAAACACTCCTCATTGAAGTTAAATGACACATCTTTCTCCAACAAACTGCATAAGGGCTTTGTGATATTGGAGAAATCCTTTATGAATTGGCGGTAGAACCCAGCATGTTTAGGGAAACTGCGAATGCCCTTTACTGAGTTTGGCGATGGCAAATTTTCTATCATTTCAAGTTTTTCGTTGTCTACTTACAGCCCTTTCCAGATACTTTGTGACCGAGGATGATGCCTTCTTGTACCATGACGTGACATTTTTCCCAGTTAAGCACTAAGTTTGTTTCCACACATCTTTTTAGTACGATGATCAGATTATCTATTCAATTGTCAAAAGAATCCCCAAACACTGAAAAGTCATCCATGAAAACATCAACATTCTGCTCTACCATATCTGAAAAGATTTCCATCATGCATCTTTGAAATGTGGTTGGGGCATTACATAAATCGAACGACATTCTTCAAAAAGCAAAAGTGCCATATGGGCACGTTAAGGTCATTTTTTTCTCGTCCTCTGGACCAATAACAATCTGTTCATATCTTGAATACCCATCCAATAAACAGTAGTACTCGTGTCCCGCTAACCTGTCTAACATCTGATCTATGAATGGTAGAGGGAAGTGATCCTTCCAGGTAGTTTTGTTTAGTTTTCGGTAATCCATACAAACTCTTCATATTGTCACTGTCCTTGTCGGTATAAGTTCATTGTTTTTATTGGCCATGATTGTCATACCACCTTTTTTCGGAACACACTTCACTGGGCTCACCCATTTGTTGTCGATTATTGGATAGATAATTCCCACATCGAGCCATTTCAGAACTTGTTGGTTAAAATCTAATTAAGCCCAACCCATAAGTATGCGTGGTCAACAAGTAATAAAGTGATGAGTAGAGTATTGTTCCCATGGATAAAAGAACTAAAATTTTATTCTGACAACTACCAATTTTATATTATCTCAATTTTATTAAACAAATAATAAAGTTTGTGAAATTTATGAATAACTACTAATTAATGAAAACTAATTAACTACCACAAGATTTAATCAACGTTTTGGATAATTAAGCCTAAAACTTCACTTAATGTTTCACTTGGATCGACACACTTCCTGTTAACTCAAATCCACTATTCTTGGTTGTTAATCAAGAACACAAAATTACATATAACCATCCCTCAATGCATTATATCCATATCAACTTAAATCCACAATTGATAGAATTAGGGTGAACACCTTAATTAACTAATCCACTATATCTCTATGTGAATTACAATTAAAGAAGGTTTAAGCACAAGTTATTTATTAGATTAAATCTGATGCATATGTATATCTCTATTCTAAGCACAAATTATGAATTCCAATAACACGCAAAAATCACAATCACATGCTACTATGATTAGATCCAAACCTGTATTCCATCTCTCAATTTCATACAGCTTATCATGCAATTGTTGATCAAGCAATTAACTAATTGAGTACAAATCATAATAGACAACCCTGGAAAAAGTTTTAATAAATTAATACGGATGTATGTCAACCTTAGTTACACAAAAAGATCCATTGTAGACTTAAATAATAATTTAGTTCAACATGATTGGATAAGAAACCAAAATCCACAAATAGAATAGCATTCTGAGTACAAGGTTAAATACGAAGAGAAAAGATAAAAAAAACTGTGAAGTAATCTATTGCTCTTCTTCAATCCCGACTTGAGTTCTTCGTGCTAGCGTCATTGTTTCAATTCTCAAAATTATATATTAAAACTAGGGATTGAATGATGATAATAATAATAAATGAATGAAAATTCTCCTTTGCCCCTTTAGTTTTGCTTGTTATAATCTCTAAAATCGTGTCTAAATCCGTCCCCAATAGCCTTCTAGAGTCCAACATGAATAAGGAAACAATAAAACTTCTGCCGCACACCCCCGCCTCGGCGGGTATATTTGCCTTGGAAAGGCCCGCCCCGACGGGTGTCTAGCAGTGAATGCATAGTTTGTCCTCTTTTTCCTGATTTGGCTTTATAGTCTAATTCTTACAACAAAAACACGAAAAACAAGTAAAATGATACTAAGATTACTCAAAGTAGCAATGAAACAAGCTTAAAAGATAGCCAATTTGTAGGTATAAAATCCACTCATCATGTGTCCCTCTTGGCCACAGTTAAAACACATTCCTTTTTCCTTTAAGTAGACTTCTTGATGATTCTTACCGCAAACTGTACACGGCTCACCTCTCTTCCTACTCTCTTCTGACTTTTTTCCTGATTGAGTGTTGTCGTTCCACTTACGCTTATTGGAGTTACTCCTTCCACTGCTACCTTTTTCATTTATCTTCTTCTTCTTTTTCTCTTGATGGTACTTTGACACCACTTCACTTCCTCCCTCGGCGATGATGGCTTTTTCCAACAAGGTCAAAAATGAATTGATTTGCAACACAGCTACTTTGCTAAATATCCCTGGCTTAAGTCCGTTCTCAAACCTTCGCGCCTTTCGTACCTCAGTGTCTACTTGATGTGGAGCGAATCTGGCTAACTCGTTGAATTTGGCGGCGTATTCTGAAACTGACATATTTTCCTGCTTTAATTTTAAGAATTTAACCTCCTTTTTTGCTTGCATACTTGGTGGGAAATAATTATCGAAGAACAGTTCTTTGAACCTTGTCTATGTTACCACTCCTGCTTCGGCACTATTATGGTTTGACTCCTACCATAAATTTGCCTCACCTTTCATCAAATAGGTAGCAAATGTTGTCTTTTGCTCCTCTGCTACTCTAAAAATAACGAATACTTTCTCCATCTCCTTCACCCAAGTTTATGCTTCTACATGGTCAGTGGTTCCTGTAAATTATTGTGGTCCTACTGTGACGCCCGCAAAATAGGTTTACACAACCCATTCTGAGTCGCCAAATACATGGTATAGAATTTCAATACAACTATTGAATTGTCGTGCAATATACGACAAAGCATTAACTGTGAGTTTTAATACGAATATTATCTTGTAGACAATATCCAAACTTAAATAAAGTCATCATTATAATTATTATCACATTATTTTATAGAATAGTGAGGACTACTATAGCAACCATCTTGGACCATCACTCCATTCCCTGACTAGTCCAAGCTATATTCTCATTTCCTGGAGAATAATAAAAGAAAATGGTGAGCTCAACTATCCCAGTAAAGAATATTATGACTAAGATAATGCATAATAAATTATCCTTAGTGCTCAACAGTGTAAAAACTGATAGAATACAATAGACAACAAATTTAGATCAACAACTGTAGCAGAACAAGCAATCCATTAGAAGAGTCAAGTAGAGCATGATGTCTATTATCTTCAATGATTTAAAAGTTCATTATTAATATTTTATCTTTGTAGCACAACTTAATAAATATTTCACATCAGCGAATTATCCATGCGCTACGGGCCAATGATATTCGTTAGTATCACAATCACGAATTATCCATGCACTACGGGTCAAGGACATTCGTTAGTATCACCAGTGGTCATGATCATGCCAAACAACTGTCCATCTATGCACTACGGGCCAAAGAGGACTTTCACCACATCATTTGTCTGTAACATTGCAGGTCAATATTATACCAATACTGTGACATCCCCAAATCCGGGTACTTTTTACCTAAGATCTAGTACATCATTTCTATAATTATTACGGAAGATATAAACATAAATTATTTATACATTAAAATTTTACACATCATTCCCAAAGTCTACAACTTTAACTTAATACATACCTTCAATATCTAAAAAGGTTTACAATGTTATTTTCGTCAGAAAATTTTATTTATCTAACTGCATCATAATTTAATCTTGCACTTTGTCTTTGCTTTCATCTTTACTCGAGCTTTCATCTTAATATGAAAATTTTTATCATGATATAGCAAGGGTGAGCATCAAATTTGCCCAGCAAGTTAAATTTATTTGAGGATATATCATGATTGAAAGATTATGAATAAAAGGCTAGCTACGTTCAACAATATAATTGTGAACTAGTAGGAATCAAATTTCATAACTGAATGATCAGGATGACATGAATAAATGTCAATAATGAATATGAATAATTCAACTGGAGCAGATGGTAATGAAGGTGATCAGCCTTTCATACCTGATGAACATATACAACATTCACTAAGTGCGAATCAATAATCAGTATAGATGTGAATAATCAACAATAATTATTCACTAACATGCATTGAAAATACAACTCAAGGTTGAGTTAGGAAACTTGCATGCACCACTGATTATCGCTAAGCAATCTAATTTAATCTCTCATGAAAGACCTATCAATTATAAGATTGATCTTTTAATTAGCATAACATACTTGCTAACTCATAATACTATTTCTTTATCCATAAATTATCTAACACTTAATAAAATATTAGATAACATCTTAACACATTAGCATTATTATCATCCTTTGATAATTCCTTAATCACTATATCATATACATTATGATTTAACACTCTAATCTTATATATTATAAGTTCTTTTCTATAATCTAATAAGTCAAATACTAATCCGACAACCTAAATTTCAAATCCAGCAAGCTGGATTCCAAATCCAATAACCTAGATGGTCAATTCAGTAAACCAAACTGCAATCCAACAACCTAGATTCAACATATTTTTAATTCAGTAAACTGTTTTTCAATCCAGCAAGCTGGATTCATCAAATTTTCCAATCCAGCAAACTAGATTTCATATCCTATTCACGGAAATACCAAATCATCTTATTATTTTTATATTTTTTGTCCAAAAATATATACATATATTTCATACACAAAAAATATTTTTCCAAAATTTTCCAACTTCCTTTAGTATTTTTCAAAAATCACTTTTAGTTAATTCCTTAAGAAATTAACTACCTCGTGCTTAACTCCAGAAATTCTCATCTTTTGACACAATCCTATATGTGTTAACGTGACACTCCAGTTTAAATTTCGTGGCCATCAGAGTTATAGAACTCCAGTTATAGTATTTTTCGTAGAAAAATTCCAAAAATTGAAATGGTCATAACTTAGTCATTTTAAGTCGGAATGAGCTCATTTTTGGACATGAGATACTTAATACCATATATTTTCATGTCCCAAAAGGTCGGAATTTATTTCACAACTTAAGTGGCCGAAAATGCCCTTTTAAATTTTTGGACAGTAGCTAAATTGAAAAAATAAGGTTTTCGTACTTTGTTAAAAATAGTCCATAGGAAAATATACAACTCATTTTTCAGTGATTCCACTTGGAGATGTTAGAAAACTCATAGATCTAACTCTAGAAATTAACCACACTCAAAAATTCGAAATATAATAGGAGATATGGTCGCTTGAATTTCGTGTTTCATTTTCACAAAAATCTGATATTCAACCCTTTGTGGTTTCTAAGAAAACTTCTATGTTCTCACATAATAACCAACATAACTCATCATAATACCTACTAATACTTCATATACCCATGAATCTACCATGATGCATGATCTATTCCATCAAACAATCATCAAACACAAGATTAAACACCATCAAGGCTAAGAAAATTTAGAATTTTCAACATTCGGAAAAACCTAGTTTCCATTTCATACTTTAGATCTAACTTTTAACACACAATATGGATAGATCTACACATAACACACTCTAGATCATGTAGATCTAAGATTTTTGAGTTTTGAAACCTTAGATCTTTAATCCATCAAAATAACTTAAATAAAAGGATAACTTAGGTTTGGTTTTATACCTTTGATCTCTTGACATATCTTTTTCTTCCAAATTATGTGATGGATCTAGGGTGGCATGAAAATCAAAATTCTTCTCTCTTTCTCCTCTCTTGGAGCTGCCGAACTCTTAGGAAATATCTCTCTCTCTCTCTCTTAGTCTTCTTAACAAATTAGAAGAAATAAGATAAAAGAAAAATAAAATAAATTTTGGGTGTTAGTAAAAGGTGTAGATATATTGTGTATATCTAATTGTTATCTCCTAATAACTCTTATGCTTCTCTTTCTTAATCATATAGTTGTTGCTTGCAAGCTTAGCCAAATGTGGTGACTCCAAAAATAAGAAGACACCTAGCATAGTTGGTGAACTACTTTGTAAACTAAAATAGGTTATCATCATTACACCACATGCTTCCTTTTTCTTTTCTATAAATCACCGACCATGTGGCCATAGATTGTCCAATATTAGTTTCCTTTTATGCTTTATTTGATTTACTAAATGTCCAACAAGTCCCCCTTCCATTGGGCTGAGTTTTGGGCTCCTAATTAATTCTTTTGGGCTTCCAATCTAATTGTTTGGGCTAGGTAAACTAATATGACCCAAAAACTTAATTTTATTTTACCCTAATTAGTTACTTAGGGTTTCCATTCCATCAAAGTTGGAATTTAAACTGTTTGCTTTTATGCGTTCAATCTCATAACCCAATGAGACATGTCTCAATTAGGTTTAAAATAATTAATAACTTGAGATAATAAAATTTATCTCTTAGGTTAGTATAATATTACATACTAGCATTCTTTATTAGCACATAATCACATATATATCAGTATACACCAAACATATAAACTTATACCCTTAATCCTGAATAATTCACCACAAAATTTTAAATTCACAAAATTCCTTCCCGAAAATCTCAAATCCATTCACTTATTTTATGTCTAGGTTTATTATTTAGCCTTTATTCAATCTTTTAAGATTTTATAAAATTGCCCAAATTTTCAGGTTGTCACAAATACACAATTCCTGGTCATAATCATACCAATCAACAGTCTATATATACATTACGGGCCAAAGATGACTTTCACTACAATATAAGCATAAGGATGATGACAATGATATAAGGAATTAATCAAGTGAGATCAAGGATAAATATTAGAGATTTATAATTCAATTTATCCAGAGTTTAAAAATGTTCAAATTGTCAACATGATAACTAATTGTGGAGTAAAATTCAAGAATGATATTCATGTATCAAAAATAATTTGGACAGAAAAGAAATCAATTTTGTACCCCGTGAATAGTACTGTATGAATAGTACCTTATGAATAGTATTCATGAATAGTACCGTATGAATAGTACCCGTGAATAGTAATCCGACATGAAATTATTGAAATTTAACAAGAAAGTTCAGACCAATATTCCAGTGAAACGATACTAGATGAAGCTCAAAACTCAAAGATATTCAACTAATTTCTAGGATTATAGAAGCAATACTTATCAAAATAAGTGTAGATTTTGGAATATGAAACGGATTAATATTACTTCCATACTATAGAGTATGGAAGAAAATAATATTTCTTACAAATATTGAACGAAAATAATATCCCTTACGAATATTGAACGAAAATATTATTTCTTACGAATATTGAACGAAGATAATATCCCTTACGAATATTGAACGAAAATAATATTCCTTACGAATATTGAACGAGAATAATAATATTTCTTACGAAATAAGAAAATAATATCTCTAATGAATTTGAAATAAATAATACCCCTTACCTTAGTAGGAGAGTCAATCTGACTGGTATAACGGAGATATTCTTGAAGAAAACTTGCAATATTTTCTACACTCAAAGTATTTTTATACTATAAAGAAATACGCACAATATTATAGAAGAAGAATTCTCTAATTCTAGTGTGATTTTCATTTCTTAACTGAGCATCCTATTTATAGGAGAATGACATGACACTATTTTAATATTTTTCACGGGTGAACATAACGAAATTCACAGATGAAGAATTCGGTGAATTCGTTAAAATTTTGGATTTTACTATTCATCACTGTGCAATAAAATATTCTAATGAAATAAAATTTTTATATAAAATATAATATATTCTATTTATAATCAAATAAAATGAATAAGTTTATATACAATATAATATATTCTATTTATAATCTAATAAAACGAATAACTTTATATATAATATAAAAAGGATTCTGTTTTATATAAAAAAAATTCTATTTTATTACTATTATAATAATAAAAAAAATAAAACTAAGATAACTTTCTACCGACGGTTTTGGAAAATGAGTAAGTGGGGGTCTATGTAATAGGCTAAACTTACAACAAATACTTCATACCAAACCCCTCTATTTATATCAAAAATTGAATAAATATTTACCACAAATCACTTATCTTTAATCAACAAATTTTTAATCTTTTAACAATTATTCATCATTAATATTATAACTCACAATATTGACAACCAGATCATTCCCAAGAAAGAAGGGCTTTCCGATAAGGACATCTCCTTATTGGTGCGCAATTAAATAACCAAACCTCTTTTCTTGACAGAACTTTCTAGGCATTGTCAGTAATGCAAATAATAATATGAATAATTGTTTTGTCTCAATTATTGATTTAATAATATAAAATATTGTGCAGATGATACTGTGACAATAATTGAATCAATAATATGAGATACTATGCAGCAACTACTGTTGCAATAATTGAATAAAACTAAGTGGCGTCTTACGTAAGCATCAGTAATCAGAGATATTTTACAATACCGTGTGCTACTGTACAACCACGCGTATTACTGTACTTTTATCACCGTGTATTTCAACAATTTCACGGTAAATTTTTTACTGTTATTTTTATAAAAATGTTATTTCTTTCGCTTTCTATACCCGACAATCATTTTGTTGTGGGGTCAACTAATGATTATGCCATTGTACAAATATTCCCAACAAAAAGAATATTCACTGACTAAACGAATATTTTCTGACCACTTACTTACTTTACAAAATTTGCAAATATCACTCACAACTATAACATTATATCAAATCACACCTTATTATTTAAAATAATATTTAGAGAAAATTAAATCTTTATTCATAAAAAGTTGGGGTCTTATAACCTCCTCTCCTTATGAAATTTCGTCCTCGAAATTGACGTACGTACCTGATATGTCGAAGAGGTGAAGATACCTCATTTTCATTTCAGATTCTAACTTCCAGGTCATTTCCTCAATATCGTGGTTTCTCCATAAAACTTTAACTTGAGGTATAACCTTTGAGCATAGAATATGTTCCTTCTTATCTAAGATTTTAACAGGTACCTATTCATACATTAAATCTTCTGCTATCTCGTCTGGTTCTAATTCAATAATGTGGTTCAGGTCTGCCATATATTTACGTAGCATAGATATGTGAAAAATGTTATGAACACGAGATATACTTGGCGGTAAGGCGAGTCTATAGGCAACAATTCCTACTCGATCGAGAATTTCAAATGGACCAATAAATCGAGGGTTGAGATTTTCTCTCCTCGTTCTTGCTTTTTGAATAATAACTTCTTCTTAATATTCATCAGCTCTGGGTCTGTAGCTTAAGTAACTTTAACTTTATCGATTAAAGTCGGTTCTACTCGTATATTTGACATCATCACGTGGGTCCTTAGAGTTTTTAACTCTATCTCCATTATTTATAAGTCATACGAAATGGGTCTTTGTGTTTTACAATATCACACTCATACCCGCATATGATCTTCTACTCAACGCGTCAGCTACTATGTTCCCCTTTCCAGGATGGTATTGTCAGAACAGGTGCTGAAACGGGTTTCCACCTAAGTTCTTGGAAGCTCTTCTCACCTTCCTCGCTCCATCCGAATTTTGTATCTTTACGAGTCAGTTGAGTTAATGGAGTGGTGATTCGAGAAAATTATTCCACGAATCTCCAATAATAACCTGCTAAGCCTAGAAAGCTATGTATTTTGATTACTGACTTAGGTTGCTCTCAACTGTGACTCATATCCCAACCTTGGATAGCACCTCACAATGGCACGTATCAGTTTACCACCACACAAATAGAGCGTCCCCTATAGAGAGTCTGGCTTTAGTGCATTTCACAAAGGAAGTCACCAGATAGAGGCTCGGGTAACAATTCCTGAAGTTCAATAAGAGCCATTCAATATGGAGTTTTGAAAATGGGTATTTTATTGGGTTCAAGGTCAATATAAAATTTGATTTCACGCTTTGTGGGTAGGCTAGGAGTTTTTCGAGAAATACGTCAGGAAATTTATCAACAACAGAAATATCATTCAAATCTGACGTATTTTTGTTTAAATCGGCGACATAGGCTAAGAAATCTTGACATCCATTAATTTTTCAATAAACGAATGGCTTTATGGCTTGATATGACAGTGATTGACTTTAGTTGTTTGGTTACTTGAATTTTCATAATAGGTTGGTTAGGAATATAAAAATTAACGACCTTACGAAAATAATTAATTTTAGCATGATGAGTAGTTAACCAATCAATCCCTAAAATCATATCAAATGAAAGTATTTCAAGAGAGATGAGATCAATAGGTAATGTGAAGTTGCCGATTTGAATCAAACAAGATTTATAAACATTGGATGTAATTAAGGTTTCTCCTAATGGAGTTTTAACTTATAAGTCAAAGTCTAATTTCTAATTTCTCAGGAGTCAAGTTCAAATGTTGAGCACAATTAGGTGAAATAAAAGAGTGGGTAAAACCGGTATCGAATAAGGTATAGACTTCGTAAGAGTTTATGATTAACTTATCCATGATAACTTCATTCGGGTTTCTCGCTTTTTGGGAAGTCACAAAAAATGCTCTCCCTTGAGCCACCAACTTTGACTTGTCTGGGATAGCCTTTGGTGTCATTATCCCGACTGGACTTGATTTCGCTGTATGATAAAATCCAGCTAGGTGACCTTCCTTTTCGCAATTGAAATGCACTTTAGGTTTCTACGAACAGTTTGGACTGATGTGTCCCTCCTCTCCGTATCTGTAGCATACGACTATTGGTCGTTCTCCTTCATTAGAAACTATTGTTGGTGCTGCTACCGACGTCTTTACGTTGTCATTATTGAATCTTCTCTTTTTAAAGTTGTTCCCACTTAATTCACCTCTCCTATTACCTTGGCCATGATTACCACCGAAGTGGTTACCATTTCTGGCATGATATTTTCTCCACGATGGTTATCATTGTTTTGATGGCCGTTGCCACCAGTACGATTATTATCGTTTTGTTGGTCATTGTCTTTTGGTTGAGCCAACTCATTATCCCTCTCCAATAACTAAGCCCTATTAACAACATCTGAATACAAACACAGTTTATGAGAAATGAGGTATTAACGAATTTTAGATTTCAAACCTCGCAGAAATATTCGTGTCATTCGCTCTTCATTATCAACCAAATGGGATACAAACCAAGATAACTCTGTAAACTTAGCCTCGTATTATGATACGATCATATTTTTTTGTTTCAGCTTACTGAATTTCACATCCTTCATGTGACGAATACTTTCTGGAAAGTACTTGTCGTTAAACAATTCCTGGAACTTCTCCCAAGACATCTTCAGTGCGGAAGAATGAGTACGTTTTACAGATTCCCACCAGTAATCTTTCTCTCCTCGCAACATAAAGGTGGTGAAGGGAACCTTTTGTTCCTCTGAGCATCCTAAGATATCAAATATCTTGGTAATCTGTTTAATCCATGCCTCTGCCTTAAGTGGCTCTGGCTTTCCCAAAAACATCAGAGGTCCCAGCTCCTTGAGTTGCTTAGCAATGACCAACCGTGAGTTGCTATTGTTTCCACCTGTATTTTGAACAGGATTCTCTCTCATTTGGTGTTTCGTGAATTACAGAAAGCTCCTAAACATCCCATTGTTCTTCATTTGGTCGGTGTTATTGTTTACATGAGGATTATTGCCTTCCTAATGCACATTACACTGGTTATTGGTTGGCTGTGTCTCAACGGTCTCATGTACTCCATTGCTTATCTCAAAATTTTCAGATGCCATTTTCAAACACTGCCATAAAACAAGGGTTATTTGATATACCATATATTATCCATATATTCTAACTGACCAATTAAATAACAAATAAGCTTAGGTAGGTCATACTAGCGAATGATTTACTTGGCTCTCCCCTCTTAGTTCTAGCCTCAAATTTCCGCCAGGGATCATATCCCTAAGCTTTGATACCAACTGTGACGCCCCCAAAATAAGTTTACGCAACTCATTCTGAGCCGCCAAATATATGGTACAGAACTTAAATACAACTTCATTTATACAACTATTGAACTGTCGTGCAAAATACGACAAAGCATAAACTGTGAGTTTTAATACGAATATTGTCTTGTAGACAATATCCAAACTCAAATAAAGTCCTCATTACAATTATTATCACATTATTTTATAGAATAACGAGGACTACTATAGCAACTATCTTGGACCATCACTCCATTCACTGACTAGTCTTAGCTATATTCTCATTTCCTGAAGAGAATAATAAAAGAAAAGGGTGAGCTCAACTAGCCTAGTAAATAATATTATGACTAAGATAATGAAGAATAAATTATCCTTAGTCCTTAACAGTGTAAAAACTGATAGAATACAATAGACAACAAGTTCAGATCAATAACTGCAGCGGAACAAGCAATCCATTAGAAGAGTCAGGTAGAGCATGATGTCTACTATCTTCAATGATTTAAAAGTTCATCATTAATATTTTATCTCTGTAACATAACTCAATAAATATTTCACATCAGCGAAATATCCATGCACTACGGGCCAAGAATATACATTAGTATCACATCCACGAATTATCCATGCACTACGGGCCAAAGATATTCGTTAGTATCACCAGTGGTCATGATCATGCCAAACAACTGTCCATTTATGCACTACAGGCCAAAGAGGATTTTCACCACATCATTTGTCTGTAACATTACAGGTCATGATTATACAAATACACAATTCCTGGTTATAATCATACCAATCAACAGTCCATCTATGCACTACGGGACAAAGATGACTTTCACCACAATATAAGCATAAGGATGATGACAATGATATTATTAATCAATCAAGTGAGATCAAGGGTAAATATTAGAGATTTATAATTCAATTTATCTAGAGTTCAAAAATGTCCAAATTGTTAACATGATAACTAATTGTGGAATAAAATTCAAGAATGATATTCATGTATAAAAAATAATTTGGACAGAAAAGAAACTAATTTTGTCATGAATAGTACCCTGTGAATAGTACCACGTGAACAGTATCGTATGAATAGTACCCATGAACAGTATCGTATGAATAGTATTCATGAATAGTATCGTATAAATAGTACACATCAATAGTAATCTGACATGAAATATTAAAATTTAACAAGAAAGTTTATACCAATATTCTAGTGAAATGATACTAGATGAAGCTCAAAACTCAAAGATATTCTACTAATTTCAGGGATTATAGAGGCAATACTATAGAGATATGAAATATGAAACGAAATAATTTCAAGGATCAAAATAAGTGTAGATTTAGAAATATGAAACGAAATAATATTACTTACATACTATAGAGTACGAAAAAAAATATTTCTTACGAATATTGAACAAAAATAATTTCCCTTCATTGAACGAAAATAATATTCCTTACGAATATTGAACGAAGATAATATCCCTTACGAATATTGAACGAAAATAATATTCCATACGAATATTGAACGAGAATAATATTCCTTACGAATACAAAAATAATATCTCTTACGAATATAAAATAAGTAATACCCCTTACCTTAGTAGGAGAGTAAATCTGACTGGTATAACAGAGATATTCTTGAAGTAAACTTGCACTATTTTCTACACTCAAAATATACTTATACTAGAAAAAAATACGCACAATATTATATAAGAAGAATTCTTTGATTCTTGTGTGATTTTTATTTCTTAACTGAGCATCCTATTTATAGGATAATGGCATAGCACTATTTGAATATTTTTCACGGGTGAACATGACGAAATTCACGGACGAAGAATTTAGCGAATTTGTCAAAAATTTTGATATTACTATTCATCACTGTGCAATAAAATATTCTAATAAAATAAAAATTTTATATAAAATATAATATATTCTATTTATAATCTAATAAAACGAATAACTTTATATAAATTATAATATATTCAATTTATAATCTAATAAAACGAATAACTTTATATATAATATAAAAAGTATTTTATTTTATATAAAAAGTTTTCTGTTTTATTACTATTATAATAATAATAAAATAAAATTGAGATAACTTTCTACCGACAGTTTTAAAAAATGAGTAAGTGCGGGTCCATGTAATAAGCAAAACTTACAACAAATACTTCATGACAAACCCCTCTATTTATATCAAAATTTGAATAAATATTTACCACAAATCATTTATCTTTAATCAACACATTTTTAATCTTTCAACAATTATTCATCATTAATATTATAACTCACAATATTGATAACCAGATCATTCCCAAAAAAGAGGGGGCTTTTCGATAAGGACTTCTCCTTATTGGCGTGCAATTAAATAATCTAACCCCTTTTCTTGACAGAACTTTCTAGACATTGTCAATAATGTAAATAATAGTATGAATAATTATGTTGTCTCAATTATTGCTTTAATAATATAAATTATTGTGCAGATGATATTGTAACAATAATTGAATCAATAATATG
Organism: Panax notoginseng; assembly: GCA_016801055.1. NCBI lineage: Eukaryota > Viridiplantae > Streptophyta > Magnoliopsida > Apiales > Araliaceae > Panax > Panax notoginseng. The sequence continues at coordinate 82,212,650 of CM029015.1, read as the reverse complement.
ATATACTATGCAGTAAGTACTGTTGTAATAATTGAATAAAACTGAATAACTTCTTTTGTAAGCATCAATAATCAGAGATACTGTACAATACTATGTGCTACTATGCAATCACGCGTATTACTGTACTTTTATCACCGTGTATTTCAACAGTTTAACGGTAAAAGTTTTGTCGTTATTTTTATAAAAAGGCTATTTCTTTCGCTTTCTATATTCGACAGTCATTCCGTTGTGGGGTACACCAATGATTGTGTCGTTATACGGATATTTCTGATAAAAAGAATATTCCCCGACTAAACGAATATTTTATAACAACTTACTTACTTTACAAAATTTACAAATATCACTCACAACTATAACATTATATCAAATCACACCTTATTAATTAAAATAATATTTAGAGAAAATTAAATCTTTATTCACAAAAAGTTGGGGTCTTACAAAAAGGTCCTATCTTTCGGACTCAATCTTTCTTTCGTCAACTCCCTTCACCTATCTTCTTCTTAGGACAATTTTTAAACCTATAACCCATTTCATCACTTGAAAAAATCATCCTTTCTTTGGCTTAGGACAATTTGGTGAAATATACCCTTCCTGACCACAATTGTAACAAATATTCTTTCCTTCCATACATTCCCCCGAATGATTCTTTCCACACTTGCCACATGCTTGTTTCTTCTTTGACTGTGAATTCCCTAAGTTGTTGTCACCATCGTTGTTCCTTTTCCTTTTATTATTATTTTCTTTTTCTTCTTATTTAAAACTTCAGACGACACACTGCACTCAATCCCCATTCTATTGACCTATACTTTCAGCTCATTACGTTCCTCTGTCAACTCGCGCAATGCCCTTTCCATCTTCCACATTTCCTCTAGGAGAAAACACCTTATTCCGTAGTTCTTAAACTTTCACGGATGCTTGACCTTCTTCGATTACTACTATGCCTTTTTCTCCATCTTCTGTCTCTATTTCTGGCTCTACCTTAGTTTCTTTGGAATCTACTTCTTCTCTTCATTCAGTTCCATATAGTGGTACTTTTCATGATCACATTCCTGATTTATCATAGGTTCATTCTTAAAACTTCCTCAACTGACTCGCTATGAACTGGCACCTTGACTAATGGCATTGGTACAATTGCTAACGTCTCAATAACCACATGTGTTTATCTAATCTTCTCATCTGCTGACATCCTATAATCAGTTTTAAATATCTTAATTAGTATGAAATCAATAAATACAATTCATAACTACCAAATATCAACATCTAGCTATTGATGAATTTCCTCAATCCATCAATTAGAACCCTAAATGAGTTTTCTCTATCTTTCTTAAGGTTATATTCCTAAAACTTTTCCCCTACCTAATGTTTATAACTTACAACTTTGATACCAACTTATGACGCCCCCAAATCTAGGTTCCTCAAACCTCAGATTTGGTGCTCAAGGTACAACATCCACATCCCATCTAACTACCCATTCATTTTGAATTACATTATTCATACCATTTCTTAATACAAATTATAACAATATCCTAAGTTAACTAACCTTAACATTAACTTACATACCCTTAGATACTCAAAAGGTTTATATAATTAATTTACATAAGGTAACATAACAATTAAAATTTCACATTAAACTACTCTTGAGCTTTGCCTTTGCCTTTGTCTTTCTTTGACCCTGCGGCTACCTCAATTTTAACAGAAATATTTTATTTAAGCAAGGGTGAGCAACAAGTTTGCTCTGCAAGTTAAAGCGTTCAATAAAAGATATAGAAGAATCTAACTTTCTAAAACTTCGACAATATTCAAAAGATTATGAAGTAGCTGAATAATAAATCATTTTAAATAACAAGAATTTTCTTAAATTCCAAGCTGAATAACATATCAAAAATGAAAGAGTTAAATTCTTTCGAAGATTCAATAATATTCATTTGATTAGGAATAATTATCAATAATGCAACAATATTTAATAAAGTGGGATATTCCCATATTTCATGTTGAGTTATCACAAATGGATCAACAACTATTAGAGGAATCATCAGTTAACAAAATTAAATTACCTCAAGAATACAAGTTACTTATAAAAAGTAATTATACTCTTCTGCAAGTACGTTAGGTGATCAGCTCTATTGTACCCTATATTATGCATAATACTCAAAAATAGCGGAATGGGTTGGATGTCGGACAATAAAGTTCTCCTTTTTATAAGGGTTGTTCATCTCAGTCTTACATCATTAGTCCGTACAACATCAATGTGATTTGGATTGCTTTCAAAGAAATGTTATGATCCTAACGTATAATATAAATATTGATCTAGCCGAAATAAATGGCATAAATCTTTCAATAACAACTTAGTTTGAATAATAGAACGATTTATCAATTATTAGTCTAGCCGAAACAAATAGCTGAGACATAGCTCATATAGAGTTCATGAATAAAGGGAATTTAAATTTATTCACATTTCAAATAATGAAATAGGAAATCAATTGCACTATGTGCAAATAACAATAATCATTATGGATGCGAATAATCAACAATAATTATTCACTAACATACTTTAAAATTAATAACTCAAGTTGAGTTAGAAAAATTGCCTCGATTGTCGATTACTACTATGCAATTTAATTTAACTTCTTTTGAAAGACATATCATTAATAATATTGATCTCTCAATTGGCATAATCATATTATAACTCATAACACCACTATTCTTATAATAAATTATCTAACATGTAAGCATGTAATCAAAAATATTATCATCCCTTGATAATATTATTATCATATAATCATTGTCTTAAACTCTTGTATAATATTATTAATCCTTTATTAATATTTTATTCACTTTATAATATTATTAACTATTTAATAATATTTTAATCCCTTATTAATATTATTAATCATTTACTAATATTTTAGTCACTTGATAATATAATTAATCACTTAATAATATTTCGTACATTAATCACATCTAAACAAATTACTAATATTATTAATCAATTAATAATATTTTAATCAATCTTTAATATCTTAACCTTTCACAAATATTATTAACCATTTAATAATATTTTAATCAATTAATAATATTATTAATCATTTAAAAATATTTTAATTTAACTTTAATCTAATATTATTAATCATTTAATAATATTTTAATCTAAATATTATTAATTATTTAATAATATATTAATATAATATTATTAATCTCTTAATAATATTTTAATCTAAATATTATTAATTACTTAATAATATATTAATTTAATATTAATAATTTCTTAATAATATTTTAATCATTTATTAAACTAATAAACAATTTATTCTAATTGTTTACCCTTTACTAATTCATTTATTTAATAACCATAAAATACCATAAATATAATTTTTTTTATCAAAAACGACCAAAATACCCTCCAAAAATTTGATTAAATCATTTTAAGGGACATTTGTCAAAAAAATTAACATTTTTACCATTTTTAACATCACATAACTTATTATTCTTATTTATTCATATCTCAAACACATCCATGAAAAATACTAAAATAGTTTTGAGAAGTCTTTTTTTATTGGAAACATCAGATTATGGTTCCCTCGTGAACATATATATATATATTTTTTAAAATTTCTAATTTCATTTACTATTTTCAAATTGTCCAAAACAATCAGATCTTGCAACATTTTTCATAAATCTAAATTTTGTCCAACATTTCTGCAATTTTCAAGGTATGTTCTTTTCATGATAATCTACCTCCAGTAACAATTTCACAATTTTTGGAGTTACACACAAAAAATTATTTCAGTTCTCTTTAAAAATAGTCATTTCTTGTAAAATTCATAACTCTCATTCTATACATCCAAAAATCTCCATCGTTTGAGTGGATCTAGATAACTCATCATATTAACGTCCCAAATATTCCTCGAATAAAGTACAAAAAAGTGATGAAACTACCCCTGCAAGGGACTGGCCAGGAACTACTTTTTCCCTCTTTTTCTTAAACTTGATTGTTTTGACTAAAACAGTTGCTAAAAAATGAACAGTTTTGAGTGTTACTGTAATGCCTCCAAATTAGGGTTCCTTGAACCTCGGACCTGATGCATTATGATACAAATTACATTTGAATATTTATAACCTTTATTCATAAAATAAATAATACAACCTCACTTTAATATCAATTAATACATTAATTCCTTCTATTTCTAGAATCCGCAACTTTTACAGCCTGGTGTTATACTTTTAAATCATATTGATTTAAATTATACATTTCAAGTTATAAATAATAATTTTCAATTGGATATATTGATTTTAAGTGTAAGACCCCAACTTTTATAAATAAAGATGAATTTTCTATAAATATCATTTTTGAATATTATGGAGTTAATTTGATATAATGTTATAGTTGTGGGTAATATTTATAAATTTTGCAAAGTAAGCAAGTTGTTATAAAATATTCGTTTGGTCGGGGAATATTCTGTTTGTCGGGGAATATTTGTACGACGGCACAATCATTGGTGGACCCCACAACAGAAGTATTGTCGTAGTTAGAAAACGACAAAATTATCTTTCTATAAAATAACGGCTGAGGTGTTACCGTTAAAATCGTTAAAACTGTTGAACTACCCGGTAGTAAAAGTACAGTAATACGCGTGGTTGCATAGTAGCACACAGTATTGATTATTGATGCTTACGTAAGAAGTCATTCAGCTATACTCAATTATTACTACAGTAATTGCTGCATCATATCTCTTAAATTATTGTCCGAGTATCATCTGTATAATATGTTATATTATTAAATCAATAATTGAGACGTTGTGGTAAGTTTGGTTATTTTTATGGGGGGCCCATATGTCATCATCTAAGAGTCTCTTCGTCAATAGTAATTACCGTCGTCAATAGTATTTACCTTGGTCAATAGTATTTACCTTGGTCAATAGTAATTACCTTCGTCAATAGTATTTACCTTGGTCAATAGTAATTACCTTCGTCAATTGTATTTACCTTGGTCAATAGTAATTACTTTCGTCAATAGTAGTTGTCCCTTCAATATTACTAAGAGTCTTTTGACCCTTCATTAAGACCAAGAGTCATTTGACCATTCGTTAAGACCAAGAGTCACCCTCAGTTTTTTTTATAAATAGAGGCCTAGGGCTTCATTATTTTTTACGAATTCATTCAAGCTATAGAGAGAGAAAGTATAGAGAGAATAAGAGAGAGAGAATAAAAGTATTCTGCTACTTCACTTTTCTAATATCTAGTTCTTTTAAGGTAAGGGGTGTTATTCTTTCTTATTCATGAAGAGAACTGTTGTTGTTCCATTTCTTATTATTCTGTTGGAATAACCTGTATACGCGGTCTACCCTATACTTGGTGACATTCTTTTGTTATTCTGTTGGAACATCCTGTCTGTGTGTTTTACACCAGACCTGGTTCCGTTTTTATTATTATTCTATTGGAACATCCTGTCTGTGTGTTTTACACCGGACCTGGTTCCATTATTTATTATTCTGTCGGAATATCCTGTCTGTGCGTTTACTCCGGACCTGGTTCCATTATTTATTATTCTGTCGGAATATCCTGTCTGTGCGTTTACGCCGGACCTGGTTCCATTATTTATTATTCTGTTGGAATAACCTGTCTGTGCGGTCTATCGCATGCATGGTGATTTATTTTGTTATTCCATTCTTTATTATACTTAGTTGATTAAAACTTTGACTTCTATACTCCATGAAATTAGTGGAATATCCTTGATATTTGCGCTTCATCTAGTATCTATTCATGAAAATATTCTCCTGATCAGTCTTGAAGTTTACTCCACAAAGCAGTATCATGTTGACAATTTGGACGTTATTAATTCCTGGATAAACTAATTCTTGAACTTGTTTTATTGAATTCTTATATCATTGTCATCATTCTCATGTTTATAAAATGTTAAAAGTCATCTGTGGCCTGTAGTGCATAGATGGACTTGGTATGATTATGATCAGGGATTATTCAGTATAATCATGACCGTAATGTTACAAATAATATGGTAAAAGTCCTCATTGGCATGTAGTGCATTGATGGACAGTTGTTGGCATGATCATGACCATTAATGAAGACACGAATATCCTGGCCGTAGTGCAGGGGTGATTCGATGATGTGGATTATTTTATTAAGCTGAGGTCCAGCGATCACAGTGTTGAAAAACCTTTTAAATCATAAAAGATAGTAGAGTTTATTTTCTACTTGACTCTTTTAATGGATTGCTTGTTCCGCTGCAGTTAAACTTGATGTCTATTATATTTTATCAGTTTAACATTGTTGAAGACTAATGATCAATTATTCTGCATTATCTTAGTCATAATATTTCTTACTGGGCTAGTTGAGCTCACCCTTTCTTTCACTGTTCTCTTCAGGAAATGAGAACGTAGCCGGGGCAAGTCGGGGACGGAGTGATGGTCCAAATGATAGTATTAGTTAGTAGTCCTCACTATTCTATGTAACGGTGTGTTAATAAATGTAATGAGGACTCCTTTTGAGTATGAATACTCTCTTGAAGATAATATTTGTATTCAAACTCACAGTTTATGTTTTGTCGTATTGTACACGACAGTTGTATTAGTAAGTTGTATTTGTATTTTGTACTATGTATCTGATGGCCCAAGATGGGTGATGTATACCTAATTTTGGGGGCGTCACAGTTGGTATCAGAGCTTAGGGATATGATCCCTGGCTAAGATGTGAGAATAGAACTAGGAGGGGAGAGACGGGGAATTCCTTCGCTAGTATGACCTACCTAAGTTTTTTTGGTATTTAATTGGTCGGTCAGAATATAGTATGTTATATATCAATTAACCTTTTATTTTGTGACAGTATCTGAAAATGGCATCCGAGAATGTTGAGAATAGCAATGGAGCACAGGCGACCGTTGATTCACCACATATCAATAATCAGGATAATGTGCATCAGGAAGGCGACAATCCTCATGCAAACAACAACACTGACCAAATGATGAATGATCAAATGTTCAGAGGCTTTATGCAATTCATGCAACAACAGGTGAAAGCGGCTCCTGTCCACAACGTAGGTGGAAATACTGGAAACTCTCAGGCGGTCACCGCTAAACAGTTTAAGGAGCTGGGACCACCGGAGTTTAAGGGAGAACCCAAACCACTTGTAGCTGAAACATGGATAAAGCAGATCACCAAGATATTTGATGTCTTGGGTTGCTCCGAGGAGCAAAAAGTTCCCTTTGCCGCCTTTATGTTGCGAGGAGAGGCAGATTACTGGTGGGAATCGATAAAGCGTACTCAACCTGCCGCACTGAAGATGTCCTGGGAGAAGTTCCAAGAGCTGTTTAACGACAAATACTTTCTCGAGAGTATTCGTCACATGAAGGAGGTGGAGTTCATCAAATTGGAGCAGAATAATATGACCGTGTCGTAGTACGAGGCAAAATTTGCGGAGTTATCCCGGTTTGCGTCCCACCTGGTGGATAATGAAGAAAGAATGACGTGGATGTTTTTAAGAGGTTTGAAGCCGGAGATACGTCAATGTCTTGTTTCTCATAAACTGTGTTTGTATTCAGATGTTGTAAATAGGGCTCAGTTGGTGGAGCGCGATAACGAGACAACGCAACCAAAAGAAAGCAGCCGGCAAAATGATAATACCAGTGAGAGCAGTCATCGAAGCGGTGATAACAAGCGTGGAGGGAATCAACAGGCCAGAAATGGTAACCACTTCGGTGGTAATCAGGGCCAAAACAATAAGAATGGGCATTTCAAGAAGAGGAGATTCAACAATGATGGAAAGACGTCAGCACCAGCACCTGTCGTTAAGGAAGGAGAACGACCACCTATCATATGTTTCAAATACGGAGGGGAGGGGCACATCAGTCCAAACTGCGCAATGCCGTCCAAAGCATGTTATAATTGTGGAAGAGAAGGTCATTTAGCCCAATTTTGTTGTTTACCGAAGACAAATTCAGCTAGGATGGAGGCACCAAAGGCCGTCCCAAAAAAGTCAAAACCGATTGTGCAAGGGAGAGCGTTTGTTGTGAACTCCCAGAGAGCAAGGAACCCGAATGAGGTCATCACGGGTAAGCTTATCATAAACTCTAACGAAGTCTATACTATATTTGATACCGATTCTACCCATTCTTTTATTTCTCCTACTTGCGCTCATCGATTAAATTTGATTCCGGAGAAATTAGACTTTGACTTAGCAGTTGAAACTCCATTGGGAGAAACCCTAATTACATCCACGGTTTATAAGTCTTGTTTGGTTCAAGTTGGTACCCACACATTACCTGTCGATCTTATTTCATTAAAAATACTTGCATTTGACGTGATTCTAGGGATTGATTGGTTAACTACTCATCATGCAAAAATTGATTGTTTTCGTAAGGTTGTTAGCTTTCATATTCCTAATCGACCTATTATGCGAATTCAAGCAACCAAACCATTAAAATCAGTCACTGTCATCTCAAGCCATAAAGCTATTCGTTTATTAAAAAACGGATGTCAAGCTTTCTTAGCTCATGTCACAGATCTAAACAAAAATACGTCAGCTTTGAATGATATTTCTGTTGCTAATAAATTTCCTAACGTATTTCCCGAAGAACTTCCTGGCCTACCCCCAGAGCATGAAATTGAATTTTGTATCGACCTTGAACCCGGTACAAAACCCATTTCCAAAGCCCCATATCGAATGGCTCCTATTGAACTTCAGGAGTTAAAGACCCAACTGCAGGAATTGTTAGACATTGGTTTTATTCGTCCTAGTACTTCTCCTTGGGGTGCTCCTGTTCTGTTCGTGAAGAAGAAAGATGGGAGTATGCGACTTTGTATTGATTATCGGGAGTTGAATCATGTCACCATCAAAAATAGGTTCCCATTGCCACGTATTGATGACCTGTTTGACCAGTTGCAAGGAGCACAATTCTTTTCAAAGATCGATCTTCGTTTTGGATATCATCAGCTGAAGGTTAGAACTGAGGATATTCCAAAGACTGCCTTCAGAACTCGGTATGCGCATTATGAATTCTTAGTTATGTCTTTTGGATTGACTAATGCTCCTGCTACCTTCATGGATATGATGAACAGGGTATTCAAGGAATATTTGGATCACTTTGTGGTCGTCTTTATCGATGACATCCTTGTTTATTCCAAAAGCCGTGAAGATCATGAGCAACACTTGAGGCTGGTACTCCAAAAGCTTCGTGAATACAAACTTTATGCCAAGTTGAAGAAATGCGAGTTCTGACTGGAAGAGGTAGCATTCCTTGGGCACGTAGTATCAAGTCGTGGAATATCTGTTGACCCGGCAAAGATTGAAGCAATTCAAAGCTGGGAGCAACCTAAATCAGTAACCGAAGTACGTAGCTTTCTCGGTCTAGCTGGTTATTATCGGAGATTCGTGGAAGGATTTTCTCGAATCGCTACTCCATTAACTCAGCTAACTCAGAAAGATACAAAGTTCAGTTGGAGTGAAGAATGTGAGAAGAGCTTTCAAGAACTCAAGAGGAGACTCATTTCAGCACCTGTTCTGACAATACCATCTGGCTCGGAGGGATTTGTCGTCTATAGTGATGCTTTGAGCAAAGGATTGGGATGTGTTCTCATGCAACATGGAAAAGTCATAGCCTATGCCTCAAGACAACTCAAAGAATATGAGAGGAATTATCCTACTCATGATCTAGAGTTGGCAGCTGTTGTCTTTGCACTTAAAATTTGGAGACATTACTTGTATGGGGAGAAGGTGGAGATCTTTACGGATCATAAAAGCCTCAAATATTTCTTCACTCAAAAGGAACTCAACATGCGACAACGACGTTGGCTTGAACTGTTGAAAGGTTATGATCATACCATTCAATACCATCCTGGAAAAGCGAACGTGGTAGCGGACGCATTGAGTAGAAGATCATATGCAAGTACGAGTGCAATATTGTCAACACGAAAGCCCATTTTGTGTGACTTGCAAAGGATGGAGATAGAGTTAAAGACTCTAGGGACCCATGTGATGATGGCGAATATACGAGTAGAACCAACTTTAATCGATAAAGTTAAATCTGCTCAAGCTGCAGACCTGGAGCTGATGCGTATGAGGAAGAAAGTGCAAGAAGGTTCTATGCTGGAAGCAAGAATCGATGAAGAAGGAATACTTCGAGTCAACTCCAGACTTTGTGTTCCTAACAACCCTGATTTAAAGTATGAAATCATAATGGAGGCGCACAACACACCGTTTACAATCCATCCTGGAAGTACCAAAATGTATCATGATCTTCGTCATACATTTTGGTGGAGTAATATGAAGAGAGAGATAGCGTTGTTTATCTCAAGGTGTCTAACTTGTCAACGAGTCAAAGTGGAGCATCAAGTACCAAAAGGTCCATTGCAACCACTTGAAATTCCAGAATGGAAGTGGGAGCACATTACCATGGATTTCGTTACCGGTCTTCCTAAGGTTTCTCAAGGTATAGATGCGATTTGGGTCATTGTTGATAGATTGACCAAGTCTGCTCATTTCTTACCGATACGAGAAACTTATACACTTGAACGTCTTGCTCGTATGTACATAAACGAGATTGTAAAACTGCATGATATGCCAGTATCCATAGTTTCTGATCGAGATCCAAGATTCACTTCACGATTTTGGGTTAGTTTACAAAAAGCTATGGGCACAAATTTACGATTTAGTTCGGCATATCATCCTCAGACGGACGGATAATCAGATAGGACTATTCAAACTCTAGAAGATTTATTAAGACTCTGTATCTTTGACTTCAAGGGAAGTTGGGACAAGTTCTTACCATTGGTGGAGTTTTCCTACAACAACAGTTATTAAGCAAGTATTGGCATGGCTCCATTCGAAGCATTGTATGGAAGAAAATGTCGTTCTCCAGTATGCTGGGATGAGGTAGGTGAAGCAACGTTGTTGGGACCGGAGTTGGTACGTATGACTACAGAAAAGATTCAAACGATCCGACAACGTATAAAAATCTCACAAGATCGACAAAAGAGTTATGTTGATCTTCATCGAAAGGACGTAGAATTTGATATAGGAGATCATGTGTTCTTACGTGTTGCTCTGTGGAAAGGAGTTACGAGATTTGGAAAGAGAGGAAAGCTCAATTCTCGATTCATCGGCCCATTTTTAATCCTCGATTGGGTAGGAACTGTGGCCTATAGACTTGCTTTACCGCCAAGTATGTCTCGTGTTCATAACGTTTTTCACATATCTATGTTACGTAAATATGTGAAAGACCTGAATCACATTATTGAGTTAGAACCGGATGAAATAGCGGAAGATTTAACGTATGAAGAAGTTCCTGTTCAAATCTTGGATAAGAAGGAACATATTCTACGCTCCAAAGTTATACATCAAGTCAAAGTTTTGTGGAGAAATCACGATGTTGAGGAAATGACCTGGGAGTTAGAATCTGAAATGAAGTCAAGGTATCCTTACCTCTTCGATATACCAGGTATGTACCCTAATTTCGAGGGCGAAATTTCATAAGAAGGGGAGGTTGTAAGACCCCAACTTTTATAAATAAAGATGAATTTTCTATAAATATCATTTTTGAATATTATGGAGTTAATTTGATATAATGTTATAGTTGTGGGTAATATTTATAAATTTTGCAAAGTAAGCAAGTTGTTATAAAATATTCGTTTGGTCGGGGAATATTCTGTTTGTCGGGGAATATTTGTACGACGGCACAATCATTGGTGGACCCCACAACAGAAGTATTGTCGTAGTTAGAAAACGACAAAATTATCTTTCTATAAAATAACGGCTGAGGTGTTACCGTTAAAACCGTTAAAACTGTTGAACTACCCGGTAGTAAAAGTACAGTAATACGCGTGGTTGCATAGTAGCACACGGTATTGATTATTGATGCTTACGTAAGAAGTCATTCAGCTATACTCAATTATTGCTACAGTAATTGTTGCATCATATCTCTTAAATTATTGTCAGAGTATCATCTGTATAATATGTTATATTATTAAATCAATAATTGAGACGTTGTGGTAAGTTTGGTTATTTTTATGGGGGGCCCATATGTCATCATCTAAGAGTCTCTTCGCCAATAGTAATTACCGTCGTCAATAGTATTTACCTTGGTCAATAGTATTTACTTTGGTCAATAGTATTTACCTTGGTCAATAGTAATTACCTTCGTCAATAGTATTTACCTTGGTCAATAGTATTTACCTTGGTCAATAGTAATTACCTTCGTCAATAGTATTTACCTTGGTCAATAGTAATTACTTTCGTCAATATTAGTTGTCCCTTCAATATTACCAAGAGTCATTTGACCCTTCGTTAAGACCAAGAGTCATTTGACCCTTCGTTAAGACCAAGAGCCACCCTCAGTTTTTTCTATAAATAGAGGCATAGGGCTTCATTATTTTTCACGAATTCATTCAAGTTATAGAGAGAGAAAGTATAGAGAGAATAAGAGAGAGAGAGAATAAAAGTATTCTGCTACTTCACTTTTCCAATATCCAGTTCTTTTAAGGTAAGGGGTGTTATTCTTTCTTATTCATGAAGAGAACTGTTGTTGTTCCATTTCTTATTATTCTGTTGGAATAACCTGTATACGCGGTCTACCCTATACTTGGTGACATTCTTTTATTATTCTGTTGGAACATTCTGTCTGTGTGTTTTACACCGGACCTGGTTCCGTTTTTATTATTATTCTATTGGAACATCCTATCTGTGTGTTTTACACCGGACCTGGTTCTATTATTTATTATTCTGTCAGAATATCCTGTCTGTGCGTTTACGCTGGACCTGGTTCCATTATTTATTATTCTGTCGGAATATCCTGCCTGTGCATTTACGCCGGACTTGGTTCCATTATTTATTATTCTGTTGGAATAACCTGTCTGTGCGGTCTATCGCATGCATGGTGATTTTTTTTGTTATTCCATTCTTTATTATACTCAGTTGATTAAAACTTTGACTTCTATACTCCATGAAATTAGTGGAATATCCTTGATATTTGCGCTTCATCTAGTATCTATTCATGAAAATATTCTCCTGATCAGTCTTGAAGTTTACTCCACAAAGCAGTATCATGTTGACAATTTGGACGTTATTAATTCCTGGATAAACTAATTCTTGAACTTATTTTATTGAATTCTTATATCATTGTCATCATCCTCATGTTTATAAAATGTTGAAAGTCAGCTGTGGCCTGTAGTGCATAGATGGACTTGGTATGATTATGACCAGGGATTATTCGGTATAATCATGACCGTAATGTTACAAATAATATGGTAAAAGTCCTCATTGGCATGTAGTGCATTGATGGACAGTTGTTGGCATGATCATAACCATTAATGAAGACACGAATATCCTTGGCCGTAGTGCAGGGGTGATTCGATGATGTGGATTATTTTATTAAGCTGAGGTCCAGCGATCACAGTGTTGAAAAACCTTTTAAATCATAAAAGATAGTAGAGTTTATTTTCTACTTGACTCTTTTAATGGATTGCTTGTTCCGCTGCAGTTAAACTTGATGTCTATTATATTTTATCAGTTTAACATTGTTGAAGACTAATGATCATTTATTCTGCATTATCTTAGTCATAATATTTCTTACTGGGCTAGTTGAGCTCACCCTTTCTTTCACTATTCTCTTCAGGAAATGAGAACGTAGCCGGGGCTAGTCGGGGAACGGAGTGATGGTCCGAATGATAGTATTAGTTAGTAGTCCTCACTATTCTATGTAACGGTGTGTTAATAAATGTAATGAGGACTCCTTTTGAGTATGAATACTCTTTAGAAGATAATATTTGTATTCAAACTCACAGTTTATGTTTTGTCGTATTGTACACGACAGTTGTATTAGTAAGTTGTATTTGTATTTTGTACTATGTATTTGACGACCCAAGATGGGTGATGTATACCTAATTTTGGGGGCGTCATATTAAGTATCCATGAACTCACAACTAGACTTAACAATTCTTCTATACAATGTTCTTTGACTATGCAATTACAATATGTTATATGAACGTTATCTAGCATAGCTAGAGCTATACGAACAACTTCAATAAGTTCTTTTCCATTTTTCCTTTATTTATTCCAAATCCTTCGATCCGCTCTGGTTTAGCTAAAAACAATTATTTATAGCAAGGGTGAGCAATTACGTTGTCCAACAAGTTTAACAGTTATCACATAATACATTTTTAACATTTTAAGCACAACTTAAATTATTCATGCTTCGCAGTTTATACATAATTCATATTTTTCATACATTGCGTTTATTTAGGCATCATAATGCTCATACTCAGCAATTATACCTGCTTCATGCTTATCATATACCTCATATCATAAATATAGTAAGTTTTTATAACTCAATCCACATCAATCATTAACTTGATTCAATATATTTATATCACAATATAACACATAATACACATCTCAATTTATTCACAAGGAGTACATAAATTACAAGGACTACGCACACATTACAAGTAACAAGTTCACATATAAAAATAGGTTCTGAAAAACCTGCCTGTACCGGCGTTTTACCATTAACATGTCGTGATCATTTGCATAACCTACACAGTATGTGAGATTGATAATAAACATCATCAAAACTTAATCTCATGGGTAACCTTACTTTAATAACCTACTTTAACTTATATTGTCCTTATACAATTTTTATACTCAACTTTATTATTTATATAACTCAGTTTTATTTCCCTTTTCTCACCACATGTGCTAGCTTATCGTACTTGTAGTTTACTGTGTATGTATCACACCATTACCATATACCACACTTGGTTAAACATTACTCATTTACGTTCCTTAGACTTATATTATGCATATAGCTTTGTTCATCACTTTGCGATCATACACACATAGTATACATTACATACTTCGTTTTTCTAAAAACTTATTTCGGTCCTATCATAACATGATACAAATCATTGGTCATTTATACACTTCAAATATCATCTTACGTTATGTTATATCATTTCCAAGAATAAAATCCTAGCATTCCATCATAATTTAAAAAATAGAAAATATGATTTTCTAGGGTACCTTGGGGATTTTATGAATCTTTGTAATGAATTTTAACTTCCAATATCAGATAAAAAGAGGGAAATCAAAAAGTTGTTTAAAGATGTATAAACCCTAACCCTAAGCTAGATCTTGTATGCTTAGGTAGATTTTCTGTTCTTGTGTTTATATATGTTCTATGTTATGTTATTTTAGTGATATATGTTGATAAAACATGATACCATAACATTTAAATGCATGAAAATGAATATTTAAGTAAGTTGGAAAAACCCTAAAAATATGGTCTGACAGTCAAATGTCAAAGGTCATAGATCTTACCCTGTTAATTGTTAGATCTGCTAAGTGTATCCTTGCTATAGTATGCCATGAGAAGAGTAAACTGGAAGTGAAATCATGTCAATATCATATCTATAGTTTATGTTATTTCATGGTCAAACCTGTAATAACCAGGAATTTCAAGTCATTTTATATGTATATACATTATTGATACATAACTTTGTGCTATATAGTGTTTTAATATGTGATAACATATGTGAAGTGGTGTATGACTATATATATATATATATATATATATATATATATATATATATATATATATATATAGATTTCTTTAAAAAGAAAAGCTTTATAACCTAATTATACATTAGGTGAGATAATTAAATAACCTAAAGATTATGGTTTCTTTAAAAAGAAAAGCTTTATAACCTAATTATACATTAGGTGAGATAATTAAATAACCTAAAGATTATGGTAATAATGAATAGTTAGTATTTAATATTTATACTAACTTAAGTGGATAATTTTATTATTGCAAATGATTAATAATTTTAAACCTAATTATAGTAAACCTAATTAGGTTACATGTTAAAGAGATATGTGTTAGTAATTAAATTCTATAAGATTGGAAATAGAAACCCTAAATAAACAATTAGGGTAATATATATTAAAATTGTTAAACTATGTTTATTACATAGACGAAAACAATTAAATGAGAAGCCTAAAAGAAATAAAATGCAAACAAATACTTAGCCCACTTGATTAAGGGTATTTTAGACTTTTGATTAATCAAATTTGTGCAGTAAAATAAAAGCAAAATGGAGGGGATAATAGGGCAAAGGTGACCGCCCCTTTTAGGCCTTTTAAGGCAACAAAATAATGCTAATCAAGTTCCTTAATTAATTAGTAACTCTTACATCAAGTACAAGTGTGTATATCTCCCATTGGTAGAAAATCTACTTAGCACCTTTAATGACATGATTAGGCTTAACTGAAAGAGATAAGGCAAAGCCTTTTATCCAAGGGAAAACAAAGATATGGGGGATATTAGTTATGATCCTAGTTGTATCTAACTATATTGCAAGATAACACCACATTTCATTTTCTCTTTATTTAATTTCTCCTATTCTTTTTCATCTATTTTTCTCCCAAGCTAGCAAAATACAAAGAGAGAAAAGACAGAGAGAGAGGGGTTCAGTTTTCTTGAGGAGAAAAAGAGGAGTGTGCTAGCTTGATTAACGCACTCTAAGTTCATATCTTAGTTTGGTAGATCAAGGAAGGCTGCTACTAGAAGAAGGTATAACCTAAATCTTCATCTTCTTATTCTATTTGGTGTTATAGCCAGATTTGATGAGGTTAAGAACTAATACCCAAGATACCATAGTTCTACATATCATCATGTATGGAACTAAGTATCTTAAGTATTAGATTAAAGGTTTAGAGGAAGAAAATGAACATACGTTCTCATAGGGGGGAAACCCTAGTTTTCCTTCCACTAAATCTTGTGTAACTCAAGTTCTACAACTTGGATTTGTGATCTGTCGAAGGGGGGGGGGGAGGGATTCTGGATACATGAGTTAGCTAGTAAATCCAAGTGAAAGAACGCAAATCTAACAATTTTTGAAGACTTGGGGGCAGTTTTCCCCAAAACAGTCTATGTATAGAACTTAAAGCTTTAAAACCCTAAAAAGTTACTGATCCCATTTTTCCTAAGGCTTTTTCGTCCAGTTCTGAACTTTTAAAAAATCTGGAAAAAATCACAGAGGTACCTTAAGAAGTTATCTACATGGTGGAAAAAGAACGGACACGTTTCGATGTGTGGTTTGTGTTTAATGGCTTTTACTGTGAAGGACTCCTAAATATCCTTACCCGGATTCCTCACTGTGTATACTTTGCACAAATCTTAATTTTTTACAGTATGTGTATATATGTTATGAGAGTGTACCCTAAAAGTTTCAGAAGTTTATGAGCAAAACTCGATTTATGAAAAATATAACAAGATTCAGAGGTTTTGAGTACTTTAAAAATAGTAAATCACATTCTAAAATTCCAGGAAAATTTGTGAATCATTGTTGCACTGGTACAAAACAGTAAATAGACAATACTTAAACAACAACGTTTTTATAAAAAAATGTTGTTGTATTTTTTTTCACAACGTTTTTTAATAAAACGCTGTAGATATATATGAAAAAACGTTATCTATTTATAAGGGAAATTTTTAGTTTGAAATAGATAACGTTTTTAAAAAAAAAAAGTTATCTATGTCAAAAACACAAAGCTTATAATAATTGGCGCGGAAGTGAAAAATTCAAATTAAAAACCCTCCCCTTGCTGAAATCCTCTGCGAACGAGCCCTATCCCACACCACCACTCTAGAAAGAAAAATTAATTCCTTTTCTTTTAGATCGGAAATGGTGAAAAAGCAAGTTCCCGATTGGCTCAACAGCTCTCTTTGGTCCACCGCTCCCCCGCCACCGTCGTCACCAACGCCACAGGTACCATCCCCTCCACAACCGTCGCCACCACCAGATGATGACGTTAATAATCGGCCCACTCGCTCGTCTTTCGCCGCTACTTCCACTGATTTCCCGGTGGATTCGTCTATTCCTGTTGCGCCACCCGCTGTAACTAAACCTCCTGAGCCGTTGAAGGTGGAAATTAGGGATCCGTTGTGTGGGAGTGATAGTGTGAGTGATCATGAGTATAATGGGAGCTTTACTAGCTCTTCCGTTGAAAATATTTCTCGCCAGGCTCAACTATTACAAGAGGTTATTAGCTCCTCTTTCTCTAATTTATGTTCTGCATTGCTATTAATATCTTTTTTCTCGTTGAATTTCATGAGATTGGGGAAGACTGTTAAAATTTCTTGAAATCTCCAGAGTATTTTTCACAGTAAACAAGCTGAGAAATTTGAAGAAAATTAGAATCTAGAACTGCTTGGTGATTTCACCAATAAAGGATTTCTTTGGAATTCGGAAAACTGGGGGTAAAGAGAGGAAAAATGAAAAAGGAGAGAGAAAAGAAAAGTAAAACAGAATAATTCCACCAGTATGAACTAATTCCTCAGATTTATATACTCCCTTTGTCCCAAATGAAAATCCACTGTCCATTTCAATTTTTAATTTATCCATATCTTTAGAAATGGACCGTCTTTTTGGGATTATAGGTATAAAAAGACTTTCATTTGAGACTAAGGGACTTCTTAGGCTTCTATAAAACCTAATATTAAAGCACAATGCTAAAATTTTAATACCAAGATGCATGCAATTTATAAAACCTAAATCAAGTACAACACTAGCATTTGGCACAATCTAAATGATTCTTCCCAAGTTAAAGCATTCATGTGTATATTGTAGATCCTCTTTTATTTGTGATAATTGATCTGTTGGGTTCTCTAAGTGCTGGTATTTTGACTTGTTATCCTTTTACAAATATTGATCATCTAATAATTGTCTATTTATAGGCTGCAGCTGAACATAAACTGCCTTTTTTATATCTTTTGGACAGTATCGTCAAGAATATTGGTAAGAAATATGTAAGATACTTTTCTATGCGGCTACCTGAGGTGAGTGAGCTGGAATTTTGATCTTAGTTTTGAATTCACTTCTATGATTTGATTTGCCTACAGATTCTTATATTCACATTTTCTTGAATTCTTGTAAAGGTTTTCTGTGAGGCATACATGCAAGTAAACCCAAGTCTGCGTCCTTCTATGTGCCATTTGTTTGGTACCTGGTCGACGGTGTTTCTTACTTCAGTTCTACGTAAGATTGAGGCTCAACTAAAATTTTCTCCAGCTGTTGATCGTCAATCTTCTGGTTCGACTCCCTTGCGAGCTTCTGAATCTCCTTGAACAATGCATGGCACACATGCTAATCCAAAATACTTGGAAGCAAGACGTCAGTTTGAACATACAACTGCAGAAAGTGTAAGTTTTTCATAGAATCTACCTGGTTCTCTCTGTGGTTAAACAACAGTTTACCTTTACAATCTACGAATTGGACAACAGTTGGCTCATAATGGGAAAAAATGAATAGTTTTAAAATGCTGGGTTTATTGTTTGGACCAAAAGGAATTGATGTTAAATGTTATCAATACTTGTTTTACCACAGTTCTGATTGGATTGGTTTATATTTTGATTTTTGACCGAGTTCTACACACTCTCTCTTCTAATTATGGAGGTACAAAATTATATCTATACTCCTAACCTGCTGGCATTATAATATGTGCTCAGTTATTCATTTCAGCTTATGTTCTTTTGTCTTTTTGTGTTGCCATTGCTTTTTTTGTAAAGAGCAGTATTTCCAAGTTTAGATGGCGCACTTTGTATTGCAATTATTTTCTTGATTTGCATCTGCATATGTTCTTTTGTTTGTCTGTTGTTGTATCATCATGATGTTGTCTTTGCTTTTGCATTTAGGTGCCCTTGCCTTGTATAAACCACTTTTTACATCTATATATTATTCAAATTATTGATGTTTGCTACATTTTTTTAAAAAAAGTTTTCTGCCTTTTTAAATGTGTTAACATGTCTGTATTAACATACAATTGGTTTCATTCTTCAGATTGTTTAGGCATACGTTTGGGACCAAGGCTTCTTGGTAAGGTTGATGATTCAGGGGTAATAAAACTTTCTATCTTGTTTCCTACTTTACAAATTACTCTTCGCTCACCCACAACCCATAATCTTGCCTTAACAGTCTTCTTTGAAAACAACTTTTTTTTTCATAATTGTTAAGCTGAATCTGCATCTCTATGTGGCTGTAGAGGTTGGTTAGAGACTTCTACAAGGTCCTTAATCAAGTTAACTCTGAGAAAATCCCAGATGACTTAAAGCTCCCTCATTCATTTAGTCAACTTGTTTCTGTAAAAATCTCTGATGACTTAAAGACTAAAAATCCCTAATTCAGCCTACAAGTCCATGTAGTGAAGACCAAATCATCTGCTGGATTACCAACTCAGCTGCAGCTTGGATTACTATCCCTACTTTACTTGAGAAGATTGTTTGAACGTATGGGTGCTACATATATCAAGTTAGGTCAGGTAATTCAGATTCTTGCTTTTCGTAATATTCTTTATGTTACTTTGTAGTTTCTACAAAGTTAGCTACCTCATGTCAGTAAACTCTAGCATATTCCTCGCATATGGAAATTTATTATCTTTTGTGCATTTTCATTGATAGGGGAATAGTTTAACTCTGCCGAAAAGGTAATGTACCAGTGAGAATTTTGGTTTGTTATTCTTGTGTGTGTGTGGGTTAAGTTTTTTTTTTATCATATTTAATTTAAATGATGTTTTTGCAAGAATGATTTGTTACCATGCTTTTTTATTTTCTTATGTGGAGAAAATCAAATAGGGTCCTTTTCACCTGACAAACCATGGCCTGTCTGCTTGTTGCGTTGATGATCCTTGAACTTTTCTGAGAAGTTGATTAGTAATTAGTAATGTGGTGGATGTTGTATAGTAGTAATAGAGCTGCTGTTATTCTTTGACAAAGCTGATGATAACGATACTTGTAGAATACGTACCTAAGATCTTTTGAAGGACAAACAAGCTCTTTAGCATCTGACTGAGACAACAGAGAAAGCCAAGATGGAGCTGTCATCTTTGACCCGGGCTAATATAAGATACGTGTGTAATACTGTATATTTTGAGTTGCAAATTACAATATTGAATTTACTTTCTCTCTTTTGCATTGATTCAACTCAGTTCATTTATTTTTCTGGTTTTCCCCTAGTTTGCCTTTTATTACAGCTACTGCAGATGGCCCTAAACACATAGAGACCACCCTTACTCGGGCAAAATTTAAGGAACTATGCTCAGATCTACTTGATAGGTACCTACAATTCCTTACAAGAAATTTCTCGCCAACTGCATGAGCATATATCACACACCATTGTGGCTCGTCTCTGAACTCTTTGTGCTGCTAGTCTTTACAGCTTCTCTAATTTTTTTTATTTTTTTTGAATTTAATTTTGTTCACCTGTTTCCTTAGGCTTAAAACCCCTGTTCAAAATTCCTTGAGGGATGCAAAGCTCTCTTTCAAAGATATAGATGAAGTGATCCTTGTTGGTGGTTCAACCCGTATTCCGGCTGTTCAGGGAGTTGTGAAGTCTTTGACTGGAAAGGAACCCAATGTTAATGTCAATCCTGATGAGGTTGTTGCCCTAGGAGCTGCAGTTTAGGTACATTCACCCTCCTTTTCCTGGTGTAGTTGTCACCATTCAGTTCGACATTTACTTTGTCATCTTTCAACAAGGTAAAGTACCTGTAGGTAGTCTAGGAAGGAATGGGTGTCGAATTGGAGTTTGTTTGTACTTGAATTCTTCTTTTGATTGCAGTAGTTGGTAATAAACTGATTATTTGGAAAAAAATTTCCATTTTAGGCTGGTGTTTTGGCTGGAGATGTCAGTGATATTGTCCTTTTGGATGTAACACCACTATCTATTGGGCTAGAAACTCTTGGTGGTGTTATGACAAAGATTATCCCTCGGAACACAACACTACCCACTTCAAAATCAGAGGTATTCTCAACAGCTGCAGATGGACAAACGAGTGTGGAGATTAATGTCCTTCAAGGTGAGAGGGAGTTAGTTCTTTTTGTCTTGAATGTCTGTTGATCGTCCAATAATTGGTACTCTAATGGGTTTAGTTCTTTTTGTCTTGAATGTCTTATCTTCATTTTAATATTTTTCATGGTCACTCTAACATAATTCTAGTCAATCATGTACAAGCATTTTATACAGAAAGATCTTATCTTACATATTAGTATTTGGTTTCTAACTAATTTATAAAGTTGCATTACTTCTAACTAAATTTGTTATTCTTTTATTTCAGTGGGATAAGACAAATGGATTAACGTACACATAAGAACAAATTGACGAAGTACGGGATGAGTGGGCAGCGTATGTGAGCAGCTACATGTAGAGCCTCGAGTTAACGGTGGATATGTACAGGGTTAGATGAATGTACGTATTTTGAAAGAACCTTGGCTTTTTTTGCACATACTTAGGTAGTAGTTTAATTTTATGGATAGTTTGGTTTATTTTGTGGATGTAATCAAATTCACAATTCAATATAGTAGTAATTTATATTGAAAAGTGAATTTGAGATGTATATATGGATAATTTGGTATATATTTTGTTGATGTACTAATTTGAAACTGTAAACGAATGATATTATTGGGATGTATTTTGAATGGTTGATACAGTTTGACTTTAAATTTAAATGAGAATTTAGACTTTTTTTAGATATATATCATGGCAATAGCATATTGTAGGTGCACTGGTAATATAGGTGAACCACAATATTTTTAGCTATAATTTGTTATATGCATGTATTACAACATTTTTAAGTCACATTACAACGTTTTCAAAATGTTATATAAATTTGTCTAAATAGATGACACATTCTAAACGTTGTGTAAATGTATCTAAACGTTGTCTGATATATTAAACTATAATATTTTTGGCCAGAAAACGTTGTGGAATCATATCATCTACAACATTTTCAAGTCCACAACGTTTTCAAGCATCTAATAATTTTTAGAAAACAAATCTACAATGTTTTTTAGAAAAAAACGTTGTATAATGTGTCAAACTATAACGTTTTAAAAATGTTGTATAAATGGTGTCAAATAAATGACACCTTTAATCACGACGTATCTGGGATAGCAACTTGTAACGATCGAGAAACTTGTAATTTAATTTAAATATTTATTGAATTAAATAAATATTTTAAATAATTTATTTATTGAAAAAAATAAATAATTGATGAATTGTGGTGAATTAATTTAATAACTAAATTGATATAATGTTAATTAAATTGAATAATGTTAATTTTATTTGAAGGATTTAATTTAAGGAAATAATTAAATTAAATCAATTGTTTAATAGTTAAGAAAATAATTAAATTAAATAAAATGTTGTTTTGATCTAATTTATTAAATTAGATATGTAAAGATTTATTAAGTATATTATAGCGGGAATTATAATTAGTATAATTATTATAATTATAAGTATAAGTTGATTAAATTAATTTAAATGTTACATGTGTGACAAGTGAAACCATATAATGAAAATAATATTAAAATAATCTAGTTGGGGGAATTAGTGTGAGACCAAACAAGGCCTTGAGGCCTTTGGTCTAATTTAATTGACGTCTTTTGGGTTTGTGACCTGATGTACATGGGAGAGTGGCTAGTTTATATTTTATTCCACGTATTTTGTCTAAGGCTAAACACAGAGAGTTTGGAGAGGGAGAAAACACTGTGATTTTGAGTTTCTGAGATTGCCAAGAGAGAAGAAGGGTTTGGAAAAAGATTTCTACCATCTTTTTCATCATACAATCAAAGGAATAAGGTATAAACTATTCCCATTGTAACTTTTAGTTTTGGTAGTGTGTGTGTGTGTGTATATATATATATATATATATATATATATATATATATATATATATTATATGATTTGGAATCATGTGAATTGTGGTATATTATGTGCATATAGTTTTACAAAATCTCTGTTAATCATCATATATGGTGGATACTTGTTTGTCAAATTCGTGAGAATTGGTTTGTAGGGAGAAAAGTAAACTAACAGTGATATGTTTGCATGATATGGCTTAGAAAGTACAAAATTTTATGATCAATACTGCTATAATCTGCAAATTTGTGTTAGATTGTGTTAGTATGTTAAGAAACGAAAGCAACGTAGTTTAAATCGTATCAATTGGGTAAGAAACGAAACCGTGGCGATCGAATTCGCTAAAAGTATTAAAAGTGAAGAAATTTGGATAATTGCGGTTTTAGTTCTTCAAAACCGAATATATATATATATATATATATATATATATATATATATATAATGTTTATGTAGATGGAATGGTGAATAGCATGATTAGTAATATTATTACAAAGTTTTAGTTACTAGGTTTCATGAGTTTCTGTGGAAATTGGGGTTTTCGGCCTTGAGCAGAGTCTGCAAAAATGGTTTCTGGTGTCGAGCGCGGGCACGCTGCCTGTGGCGCGGGCGCGCAGTCGCGCGGGCTCGCCGGACTCTTAGTTAACCACGGCGCGGCCGCGCCAGTGGTCCCAGAATTTAACTGTTAACAGCACAACTTGGAAATTGTTAACCTAACTTATTTTATTGATTGTAGATGAACCTAAAATGTGTTATAAGATATAACAACATGTTGTAATCACAGCGTTGAAACTATAGACTAAGAATTAGTAAGTTGTGTAATGAACCAAATGTGATGTTTTCAAAAGTTAAAGATAAATGATAAGATTTATGTTAGTTTATTGTGAGATTTCAGATTCGTTAAAGGTGTTAACCAACATGATTAGATGCTAAGTTAAGGTTATGACCTAAGTAGTGATATGTGTAGGGTAATTGGAGAATAATTTACACTTGTGTAGCTTACATACAAGGCAAGTTTCTAAACCTTACATCTTACATTGAGCAAGCTTTCTAACTTCATTCTTTTCATATTGAATGCAAGTTCTTATCCTAAACTTTTAATGAGCAAGTATCCATAACCTATGCTACTTAATTATTCAGCAAGGTTTACTTATCATTATCTCGAGCGAGTTTTACTTTTCTAAATCTTGATATTATTATTCAAAGCATATATTATTCTAGCACATCGATTCAAATGAGATTGTTCTAACTCTTTTGAATATAGCACTTTGTATGTATATCATGTTTACTAAATTCTATATTGTTGTATTAAACCTTCAAGTAGTAAACAAACTTTTATTGATTGAACTAGTCTAATATGGAATAGTGTTCTAAAATTCTAGAACCACTGATAAATTAGTTCCGAGCTAACCTTTCTTTAATGCGAAAACTCTAAATTCAAACTGAGACGAGCAACCCTAGCATAGGGGATTTTGTACGTGTTAACGTTTAGATGTTTGTGCACAATACATGATACAAAGGGCTGATCCCCCTAAGTACGTTAAGCAGGGTCTGTATAGTCTAAATTACTGTTAAGGTTGGGGTAGTAATACCTTATCACCGGGGACATAGTTCGTGGTCTTAAGACCCTCGGATCAGATATTAAAGTTCAAACTTGTTTTCTATTTTTGATTCGTAGAACAAGTTCATTATTGTTTAGCATTCGTTGTTCATTCTCATGTTGTTATTACTACTCTTTATATCAGTGAGCAATTGGTTGTTCACTCTTGCAATTAATACTGCAGCTAAAGTTGAAAGAGTCGATGAGCCATTCACTAGCAAAGGAAAGGGCAAGATGTCCAAGTGTTGAAGAATTATTAGAATTTGTTTCAATGCATTATGTTATATGACTTGTTCTCTTTTATGATATTTTTTGCAAACTTATGTAATAAATTAAGGTTAGATTACCTGGGATTGTTTATGAGATGATGTAACCCTTTAATGGGAGAGCTTATTGTTTAAATTAATTAATGTTTTTATCCTTTATTATGGGTAGTTAGATGTAATTATTTTGATAGTGAGCACCAAATCCTATGGGAATGAAGTACCCAGATTTGGGGGTGTCACAGGTTGGTATCAAAGCTTTAGGTTATGAGCCTTAGGTGGGGAAACCTTAGGAAGTAACTTGTAATAAGTCAGAAAACATAGCAGTGTTTTACTCCTATCGGGTTTTAAGGAATGGATTAAGGCATCCATTGAAACTAAACAATAAAAGACATTATATGCTATGTGTTAATAACTTATGTGCTCGCGAGTATCGATAACGTTAAGTAAAACTTAAAATATTTTGTTGACAGGATGTCTAACGAAGGAGGATCCAGTCCAACTAGGGATGTGATACCTCAGATACCTAGAGATGACGAACCCTGTGATATTCACGTAGTGCGGGAGCAGTTGATTTAGGAGGATGAGCCTATGATCGATCCCGAGGAGGATAATTCTGATGAGATAGAGGAGGGTGAGGAGGAAGAGGATCTTGTGGAGTTTCCACTAAACTCTATATCGGCTGAGATGTATGATGCTTTGTACGACTGTAACATAGAGTTATAGGATAATGTTGAGGAACTGAAGGAGTTAGTTGAGATGCATCACGCTACGATGGGGCAGAAGGATGCAGAGATTTAGGAACTTGACTCAAGACTTGAAAATACATAGTGGGACCTAGTTCATATTAAGGGTCAGCATGAGGATCTGTTGGCAATGAACGAGAAGATGAAGACTGACATGGAGAAATTAAAAGATGACTTCAAAGAGGAATCCGCTAAGCGTGCAAGAGCAGAGGACGCTTGGATGAAGGCGACTCAACGTGCAGACCGAGTTGAGGCTAAGATCCAAGTGAAGAAGGCTAAGATGAATGAGATGGATCACGCCTTTAACTATGCGATTGATAGGGCCCAGGATCGAGTCTTTTATTATCTGTCTCAATTTAAAGACTCACCGTGGTTCGTGATGGATCGTAGGACGGCATATCGCATCATGGAGGAGGAGCGTAGAGAAGCCTTATGACGTCTTAATATGCATAGATAGAAAATAAGGATGATAATAATATGTGGTTATTTATGTGAATAAATAAAGTTTTAAATCCCTTATTTTGAGATAAATAAAGGGGTTGGATGAGTATGTAATCCTAAAGCTTGTCTAGTTCAGGAAAGTGGATGTTTATAGCAGATATGCTATCTTTTATATGTTTTAAAAACATTATGAACGAATAAAATATCAAAGTTTATTTGAAATGTTATGTGTTATAGCTTTAATTTTAGAATGTTTAAGTTAAGCTTCAGATACTCAAGAAGATGAGTAATGAACTAATAAGCGTATATTTTAACAGAAAATGCCTCCTAGAAGAAGACAACCACGTCATCGACCACCTCCTGAGGGGTCTACTAACAATAACAACGAGGCCAATGCTAACCCGGATCAGCAGTTGGTAACTTTCTTAACGGGAGCATTTGTGAATCAACTACAAGCTCAAGTCACGACTTTCAAGGAATTCAAAGCGGTTGGATCGCCAGAATTTTAAGGGTCTATGAATCCAGTGGAAGCCCAAACCTGGATCATGGAAATGGAGGAAGTGTTCGACGTTGCTAAAGTCAACGAGGATCAGAAGACTGCATTCGCGACATTCATGCTGAAGTCTGAAGCTAGCTACTGGTGGCAGGCAAATAAGGTTCGTGGGGGACAAGGAGTGATAGCATGGGATTGATTTAATGAGATGTTTTTCGAAATGTACTTTCCAGTGAGTTCTCAGAATCAGTTGGAGGTGCAATTTCTGGAGCTGAAACTGTGACACCCCCAAATCCTGGTACTTCATTTCCTCAAGATTTGGTGTTCACGTAATCAAAACATTCATTACTAACTACCCAATCGATAAAATTGAATAAATAAAACCTGCCCATATAGGATTAAACTTAAATAAAAATCTCCCAGGTTATCTAACCTTTACAAACATTCATTCATGCGGAAATTAAATTAATATAAACTTCTTTACAATCTTTAAACAAAGTCTAAAAATAAACTGTCTAACTATTACAAGTCTTCAGCATTGCTTAATCTTTCCTTTCCCTTTACTGGTGCTAGGTATATCACCAGTTTCAACCTTAGCTGTAAGAATGTTTACAGGCAAGAGTGAGCAAACAAGGCCCACTTGAAATAATAATAAATAAATCAGTTAACTTTACATCATGTACCAACATTAGGTTTAATAGAACTGAACAATAAATTCTATTACTTTCTAAAAACTTTAATCAATTACTGAGGGTCTAATGACCACGAATCATGTCCACAGTTATAATAAATTTTCAACTTAAACTTTAACAGTCATAAGACTATAAGGACTTCACGTACTTAGGGGGATCAACCCTTCGTACAATGTATTGTGCACAATCATTTCAACGCTAAGCGTAACCTTTTATAAAAGAGTTGTTCTTCTCAATATTTAGAATACAAGTCCGTACCAAAGTGAGTTTGGTTTGGATACATCATGGGGTAATTTAGAATTCAACGGTAATCAACTAAGGGTTAGTTGATTACAAACAACATAACTGTATACTATGGAATAATCATAGTTGAATTGATATTTATAAACTAACATCATGCTTTAGGAATAATTTAATAGCATAATCATGGAATAATCATAACATGCATCCTCGTAAACCAATAGAAACACGAGCTTAATCAACAATAAACAATCTAACTCTACGAAAGTGTAAAGTTAGCAATTTATACAATTGAAATGGAATTAAAGCGATAATGTGTTTAACGAATTCAATCTTGTACAATGAAGTTCTAGTATTAGATAAAACTTGCTCAATATCAAAAGATAAGATTTATAAAACTTGCATACAACGAAACAAGTTAAAGACAATAATAACTTGTTCAATATCAAAAGATAAGGTTTAGAAAACTTGCTCAGTTATAAAAATAGAGTTAAGAAAACTTGCACAATGAAGTTTTGAGTTAGAGAACTTGCATAAGTATAACATAACAGTGAAAAGTAACCTTGCTGAATAATAAAGTAGAAAAGGTTAGGGAACTTGCCTCGTGTGTAGGTTAAACAATTACTATTCACGTTCACCCCAAGTCCTACACATACCATATGCATTGACAATACACATTAGTTACACTAACATTACCTTTATGAGTTCCTTTATTACTCTTAGTATAGCTACTAACTAAGTTTAAGTTTAAACAACAGCACATCTTTCATGAACATTACTTTTTAGCTTTATTACAACTACCTAAATGATCAAGCCATTGCACCACATGTACATTAACAACTTGATACAACATCCTAATACATGTCCAACATGTTATCATTAAGTTATACTAACACCCAAAGGGTTGCACTTGCATTCGTGCATCCCGACGCCCTCCGATTGGCTCCAAATACACAATAGTCCTAAAGATGGCCATTTTGACTACTGTTAAAGACCTCGAATTAAAAAACGTAAAGAATAACAGTTGTAGGTCTACTCGTCCTCTTTCCGAATCATCTTGAATTAACTAAATCGGAGTTCGTATGAAAACGTTATGACCATTTTACTACAGGAGGTCAAAACTGCTCAACTAGGCCACTTTTCCGGCGCCGGGGCGCGGAACAGTGGCGCTGGGGCGCGAGCTACGGCGCTGGGGCACGAGCATTAGCGCTGGGGCGTGAGCTACAGCGCTAGGGCGCGAGCTACGGCCCATTTTGGCGCTGGGGCGCGAAATTTGGCGCCAGGGCGCGAAATTTGGCGCTGGGGCGTGAATTTTGACGCTGGGGCGCCGAAACTCATAGAACCAACCCCGAAAGACAGAGCAAAGCTACTGTCTAATTTATTTTTAACAACCAATGGCATATAACACATGTATAACTTCATGAAAATTACACAAAAAAGTTAACAATCATCAATATATCCATCACCAATCATTAATTATCAATACCATAAACTAATTCTTTGAAACAATGCGTTTTAAAGTAAAAATCCATTGATGAAATATAAATTACAGTGAACAAAAATTTCCACTGTTATCAACAAATTTTGATTCCTTTGAAAAACAACTATACCAACATAACAAATTAACATGTATAGTTCAATTCCTCAGTTAGCATACAATTTATCGAATCACATACAAATTTTGTTATTTTTCAAAACATATGTTTGTATATAAATTTTCACTGAAAAACCAAGTTATCTTCCTCAATGATAATTTAGCATACAACACCTACACACCTATACATACATGCTAGTTATAACAACACAACATGTAATACCAAAACAATTTCTGGAACAAGGTTTACAGACAAATTTGGTAAAACTTATACACGGTTATGACAAGAAAACAAAGACATACAATTTCTCAAAAACTATATAACGTAAACATATATTATAAGGTTTGTACAACCTACCTTTAATTTGTTCTAGAAAACTTGTAAATCAAAACTTGTTTTGGACAATCTTGCACTTGGCTTCTTCTCAAAATCTCTGAACTTTTCCTTTCTCTTTTCTTACTTCTCTCAATGATAGACTAGGTACTAACAATGAGCGTAAACCCAAAACTGATATACGTAGAATAAAACTGATATGGCAATAATAAGCCTACTTATTATATCAATTATTAAACATATAACGTATAACTTATAAATATAAATATATTTCATTTATATATTTGTTTTATTTTATTAATAATTTTAATTCAAAAGATACCCAAAAGCCATAAGGCTTCGTTTGGCAACCCATTTAAATTTAAGGATTAATACTTAAGCCTTGTTTGGCAAAGAACTAAATTAAACTACTTTAATTTAATTTAATAACTCTTTATAACATAGTTATTTGTCACACTTTATGAAATAATAATTTATTAAATAAATCACTTAACCACATAACTCAATCCACATAACACATTAATTATTTAACAAATAAATAATTAACTAATTACATTAATTATTTAGCAAATAAATAATTAACTAAATAAACTCAATCAAATTGAACAATTACTTATTCACTAATAAACACATCCAATAAATATTTATATAAATCAATAAATATTTATAACTTACATTTTAAAAAAATATGGAATGTTACATCATTTCCCCCATATAAGGATTCTGTCCTCAGAATCACAACTCAAACAACACATTCGTTACATTCTTCCCTACTTACAAAGATTCTGTCCTCAGAATCGAAGACATAGATTAAACAAATAACTCAGGGTATTCTTTCAACATTTTCTCTTCGAGTTCCCACGTTGCTTCTTCAGCGTTGTGGTTTCTCCATATCACCTTCACAGAAGGTATCACTTTATTCCTGAGCACTTGTTCTTTCCTGTCGACTATCTGAATAGGAACCTCTTCATAAGATAAATCTTTCTCGAACTGCAACGGTTCGTACTCGATTACGTGCTTGTAATCGGGTTTATATGGTCGTAACACCGAAATGTGAAAAATATTATGAATATTTTCCAACCCTGGAGGTAGAGCTACCTCGTAAGCCACTTCTCCCACTCTTCGCAGCACTTCAAAGGGTCCAATAAACCTCGGGCTTAGCTTTCCCTTTTTACCGAAACGAATTTTCCTCTTCCAAGGAGAAACTTTTAGGAATACATAGCTTCCTACGTCAAATGCACGATCTTGCCTATGTTGATCAGCATACTTCTTCTGTCGGTCTTGAGTTGCTACCAATCTTATCCTGATGAGTTTGATAACCTCAGCAGTTTGTTGCACCAATTCTGGTCCTAACAGTTGACGTTCACCAACTTCATCCCAGTACAGTGGAGTTCTGCACTTTTTGCCGTATAACGCTTCGTAAGGCGGCATGCCGATACTCGCATGATAACTATTATTGTAGGCAAATTCCACCAACGGTAATTGCTCTTCCCAGCTTCCTTTGAAATCCATGACGCATGCTCTCAACATATCTTCTAATGTCTGGATCGTTCGTTCGCTTTGGCCATCTGTTTGCGGATGATATGCCGTACTCATTCGCAACTGTGCTCCCATATATTCTTGTAGTCTCTTCCAGAAGTTTGATGTGAACCTCGGATTTCTGTCTGACACAATTGACACTGGAACTCCATGTCTTGCAACGATCTCTTTAATATATAGTTTTGCCAGCTGATCAAGATTGAATCTAATCTTTATTGGCAAAAAGTGTGCAGATTTTGTCAGTCTGTCTACTATTACCCAAATCGCATCGTATCCTTTCTGAGTAGTTGGAAGACCCACCACAAAATCTATCGTGATATGCTCCCATTTCCATTCTGGTATTTCCAATGGTTGAAGCAATCCGCTGGGTCTTTGATGTTCGGCTTTTACTCTTTGACATGTCAAACATTTAGCCACACATTTTGCAACATCCCTTTTCATATTCGGCCACCAAAAATGTCGGCATAAATCTTGATACATCTTCGTGCTTCCTGGATAAATCGAATATCTTGAGCTATGAGCTTCGGTCAGGATTTCATTTTTTAGTTCTGGTGTTTCTGGAACCCAGATTCTTTCCTCGTACCATAGTAATCCTTCGGTATCGACCTTGTATTTCGTATTGCTACCATCACCCATATTCTCTTTTATCTTTCCACATTCTTCATCTTGTAACTGAGCGTTTTTCACCTTGTCCAGTAAAGTTGGACCAGCTTCTATCTGAAATAGTTGTTCGTCGGATTCCTGTGGAAATTTGATTTCCAGTTCTAACTTTGTCATTGCTGAAATGAGCTCCTCCTGAGTTGTTATCAGCATTAATTTTTCCCGACCTTTCCTGCTTAAAGCATCTGCAACCACATTCGCTTTGCCCGGATGATAAAAGATCTCACAATCGTAATCCTTTATCAATTCCATCCATCTCCTCTGACGCATGTTCAGGTCCTTCTGATTGAAAATATACTTCAGACTTTTGTGGTCTGTGTAGATCTCACATTTCTCTCCATACAGATAATGTCTCCATATCTTGAGAGCAAATACCACTGCAGCCAATTCTAAATCATGAGTCGGGTAACCTTTCTCGTAATCCTTCAGTTGTCTTGATGCATAGGCAATAACTTTGCCGTTTTGCATAAGAACACAACCCAATCCTTTGTGTGAGGCATCACTATACACCACAAAATTTCCTGTATTATCCGGTAGGGTTAACACAGGTGCCATACTTAGCTTCTTCTTCAAATCTTGGAAGCTCTCTTTACACTTTTCCGTCCAAACGAATTTCACAGCTTTTCGTGTCAAATTTGTTAACGGAGTGGCTATCTTAGAAAAATCTTGTATAAATCTTCTATAATAACCGGCCAGCCCCAAGAAACTCCTCACCTCCGAAGGTGTTCTTGGTTGTTCCCAATTGATTACAGCTTCTATTTTCGACGGATCTACTGAAATCCCTTCCTTGTCAATCACATGACCCAAAAATTGTACACGATCGAGCCAAAATTCACACTTAGAGAACTTCGCGTACAACTTTTCCTTTCTTAGTGTCTCCAACGTCAGACGTAAATGTTCCACGTGTTCTTCTTGAGTTTTGGAATACACCAGAATGTCATCGATAAACACCACTATGAACTTGTCTAAAAATGGTTTAAATACCCTGTTCATCAAATCCATGAACGCGGCAGGGGCATTTGTTAAACCAAAAGACATCACCAAAAACTCGTAATGTCCGTACCGAGTTCTGAATGCCGTTCTAGGTATATCCTCCTTTCTTACCTTCAATTGGTGATACCCACTTCTCAAATCTATTTTTGAAAAGTATTTAGCACCCTTCAACTGATCAAACAAGTCATCTATTCTAGGTAACGGATACCTATTCTTAATAGTGACCTTGTTTAACTCCCTATAATCAATACAAAGACGCATTGATCCGTCCTTCTTCTTCACAAATAATACCGGCGCTCCCCACGGTGACACGCTTGGTTGAATATACTTCTTGTCCAGTAGTTCTTGCAGTTGCACCATGAGTTCCTTCATTTCTACCGGAGCCATTCTGTACGGGGCCTTCGATATCGGTGCTGTTCCGGGTACTAAATCGATTACGAACTCAATTTCTCGGTCAGGCGGAGGTCCTGGCAAATCCTCTAGAAACACGTCTTCGAATTCTCTCACTACCGGTATTTCTTCTAGTTTTACTCCCTTCTTCTGAGTATCGACTATGTAAGCTAAATAGCCCACACAACCTTGACTCAACAATTTCTTGGCCTGCATAGTCGTCAGACATTTCATTTGTCTAGGCGACTTGCTACCATAAAATACTACCTTTGACGGAGTCATAAGGTTTACACACTTCCTTTGGCAGTCAATTACCGCTCCGTATTTGAACAACCAATCCATTCCCAAAATTACATCAAATTCCCCGAGTCTAATCGGAATCAAATCTACCAACAAGATATTCTCCTTAATGTTCACCCTACAGTTCTTGTATACGAATCTAACAGGGATTACTTCCTTATTCGCAAATTCTATGTTCAAAGGAAAATTCAGTTCTTCTCTAGGCAATTCTAACCTCTTGGCAAATTCATCAGATATAAACGAGCAAGTAGCACCCGAATCAAATAATACATATGCATTAATATCATTGATTGGGATAATACTTGACACCACATCTTTTGATTGCACAGCATCTTGCACAGTCATGTTGAAGGTTCTGGCTGTGGGTTTGTTTGATGCTGCAGGTCCTGTAATGGCCCATGTACTTCCATTGTTACCTCCATTGCTTCTGGTTGTTCCTCCCTCCTTCTTCTTAGGGCATTCACGAGCAAAATGATCCTTGGATCCGCACGTGAAGCACGCCTTCTTCTTTGGTTGAGTGCAATTTGGGGCGATGTGACCCTCCTGGCCACAATTGTAGCAAACTCGTTTCCCCATCAAGCCCGCACCCTTGTGAAATTTCCCGCATGTCGCACATGCTTCAAACTTTTTGTTTTGCTGATTACCCTGCTGGTTTCCAGCTCCCCCGTTCCCATTCCACTTCCTCTTCAAGCTGTTGTTGTTGTTATTTCCACTGCTGCCACCTTCATTCTTCATTTCATTCTCATTCTTCTTCTTCTTTTGTTCCTGGTTGAATTTGGTCACCGCCTCTCCTCCACCTTCAGCGAGTATTGCTTTCTCCATTACTGCTGCAAATGTCTTCAACTGGAACAGGGAAACCCTACTGTACAGCCAGGGCTTCAGTCCCTGTTCAAACCTCTTCGCTTTGCGTTCGTCTGTGCTAACCTGATATGGCGCAAACCTCGCCAACTCGTTGAATTTTGTGGCATACTCGGATACCATCATCGTCCCTTGCTTCAGCTCCAGAAACTGTACTTCCAGCTGACTCTTTGAACTCTCTGGGAAATAGGTCTCGAAGAACAGTTCCTTGAACCTATCCCAGGTCATCACTCCTGGCCCTTCCCGAGTTTTATTGGCTTGCCACCAATAACTAGCTTCTGCTTTCAACATGAAAGTTGCGAAAGCAGTCTTCTGCTCATCCCCTACCCTAGCGACATCGAACACCTTCTCTATTTCCATAATCCAGGTTTGTGCCTCGACCGGATTCATTGACCCACGAAATTCAGGTGGTCCGACCGCCTTAAACTCCTTAAACGTTGTGCCTTGGTTTTGAGGTTGATTCTGCAACGCTCCTGTCAATAGTGCCACTAGTTGTTGAACGGGATTCGCATCAACATTGTCGTTAGCTTCTTCGGTGGTTCTCTGTCCTGTTGGTTGACGTCTGAGAGGCATTTTTTGTTAAAGAAAACATCTATTAGACCATTACTCAACTTCTTTACGTATTTCTAATTAATTTGCCTCAACAAAGAAATAATCATATAGCACATAACACTTTGAATAAAATAATAACTTTTATTTATTCATAACTTTTTGAAAACATAACACAATAGCATCTCTGCTATCTACATTACTTTCCTAAACTACAAAAGTTTCAGGGCAACATCATCATTCTCATATCCCATGGTTACTTAACACTCGGGACTTACACATTATTTAACACTTATTACTTGCAAAATAGGCGAATTTCCTACGATGATCTATTAAGATAATCAGCCGCCTTTTGACGCTCTTCTTCCATAACACGGAACATGGTTCGGCGATCTAACACGTATGATGGTAGAGTCTCGAACTGAATTGGATAACCCATGACCCGATCTTGAGCTCGATTGATCACGATATTAAATACTTTATCCATCTCTTCCATCTTCATCCTCTTTGCTTGTGCGTCCCTTACTGCTCTTCCAGTTCGTTGATAAGCTTCCTCGTATGCATCTTCAGCTCTTATCCTCTTAGCCGCTTCTTCTCTCAGCCTGCCCTTCAGTTCAGCAACCATCTCGATCAACTGTTCCTTCTCCCCTTCAGTCTGTGTTAGTTTTTCCTTGGCGTTTGTCAGTCGTTCCTCACGATCCTGGATCACGCCGTCTTTTTGTGCCATTGCAGCCTGTTGTTCAGCTACTATCTCCTGTAACTCCTCAACTATATCCTGAAGTTCCACGTTACGGTCATGCACCTCATCGTATACACGTCCAGCAATCGATTTGAGCGGAATCCTTTCCTCCTCATCCTCGTCATCCTCATCCTCCTGTGGTAACTCCACGGGATCCTCCTCATCCGTCTCCACATCATCATCCTCATCTTCAACCACTGTGACCAACGGGGCTGACTCCCGTGGCAGTAGTTGTTCCCAAACTATCTGAATGTCGCGAGGCTCCTCCTTTATAGGCATTTGAGGTCCCTCCTCCCTAGTCTGACTAGATTCTCCGACATTAGTCATCCTGACAACAAAATTTTAAAGTTTTAGTTATTAATCATTCTACTCGACACTCGCGAGCACATAAGTTATAAACACATAAGCACATAAGTGTTTTATTACTTCTTCCTTGAAACTCGATAAGAGTTTTCTTCACTATCTTTTCAAAGGTTACTTCCTAAGGCTTTTTCCCCCACCTAAGGTTCATAACCTAAGGCTTTGATACCAACCCGTGACACCCCCAAATCCTGGTACTTCATTTCCTCAAGATTTGGTGTTCACGTAATCAAAACATTCATTACTAACTACCCAATCGATAAAATTGAATAAATAAAACCTGCCCATACAGGATTAAACTTAAATAAAAATCTCCCAGGTTATCTAACCTTTACAAACATTCATTCATGCGGAAATTAAATTAATATAAACTTCTTTACAATCTTTAAATAAAGTCTAAAAATAAACTGTCTAACTATTACAGGTCTTCAGCATTGCTTAATCTTTCCTTTCCCTTTACTGGTGCTAGGTATATCACCAGTTTCAACCTTAGCTGTAAGAATGTTTACAGGCAAGAGTGAGCAAACAAGGCCCACTTGAAATAATAATAAATAAATCAGTTAACTTTACATCATGTATCAACATTAGGTTTAATAGAACTGAACAATAAATTCTATTACTTTCTAAAAACTTTAATCAATTACTGAGGGTCTAATGACCACGAATCATGTCCACAGTTATAAGTAATTTTTCAACTTAAACTTTAACAGTCATAAGACTATAAGGACTTCACGTACTTAGGGGGATCAACCCTTCGTACAATGTATTGTGCACAATCATTTCAATGCTAAGCGTAACCTCTTATAAAAGAGTTGTTCTTCTCAGTATTTAGAATACAAGTCCGTACCAAAGTGAGTTTGGTTTGGATACATCATGGGGTAATTTAGAATTCAATGGTAATCAACTAAGGGTTAGTTGATTACAAACAACATAACTGTATACTATGGAATAATCATAGTTGAATTGATATTTATAAACTAACATCATGCTTTAGGAATAATTTAATAGCATAATCATGGAATAATCATAACATGCATCCTCGTAAACCAATAGATACACGAGCTTAATTAACAATAAACAATCTAACTCTACGAAAGTGTAAAGTTAGCAATTTGTACAATTGAAATGGAATTAAAGCGATAATGTGTTTAACGAATTAAATCTTGTACAATGAAGTTCTAGTATTAGATAAAACTTGCTCAATATCAAAAGATAAGATTTATAAAACTTGCATACAACGAAACAAGTTAAAGACAATAATAACTTGTTCAATATCAAAAGATAAGGTTTAGAAAACTTGCTCAGTTATAACAATAGAGTTAAGGAAACTTGCACAATGAAGTTTTGAGTTAGAGAACTTGCATAAGTATAACATAACAGTGAAAAGTAACCTTGCTGAAAAATAAAGTAGAAAAGGTTAGGGAACTTGCCTCGTGTGTAGGTTAAACAATTACTATTCACGTTCACCCCAAGTCCTACACATACCATATGCATTGACAATACACATTAGTTACACTAACATTACCTTTATGAGTTCCTTTATTACTCTTAGTATAGCTACTAACTAAGTTTAAGTTTAAACAACAGCACATCTTTCATGAACATTACTTTTTAGCTTTATTACAACTACCTAAATGATCATGCCATTGCACCACATGTACATTAACAACTTGATACAACATCCTAATACATGTCCAACATGTTATCATTAAGTTATACTAATACCCAAAGGGTTGCACTTGCATTCGTGCATCCGGACGCCCTCCGATTGGCTCCAAATACACAACAGTCCTAAAGATGACCATTTTGACTACTGTTACAGACCTCGAATTAAAAAACTTAAAGAATGAAAGTTGTAGGTCTACTCGTCCTCTTTCCGAATCATCTTGAATTACCTAAATCGGAGTTCGTATGAAAACGTTATGGCCATTTTACTACAGGAGGTCAAAACTGCCCAACTAGGCCACTTTTCCGGCGCCGGGGCGCGGAACAGTGGCGCTGGGGCGCGAGCTACGGTGCTGGGGCGCGAGCATCAGTGTTGGGGCGCGAGATACAGCGCTGGGGCGCGAGCTACGGCCCATTTTGGCGCTGGGGCGCGAAATTTGGCGCCAGGGCGCGAAATTTGGCGCTGGGGCGTGAATTTTGACGCTGGGGCGCCGAAACTCATAGAACCAACCCCGAAAGACAGAGCAAAGCTACTATCTAATTTATTTTTAACAACCAATGGCATCTAACACATGTATAACTTCATGAAAATTACACATAAAAGTTAACAATCATCAATATATCCATCACCAATCATTAATTATCAATACCATAAACTAATTCTTTGAAACACTGTGTTTTAAAGTAAAAATCCATTGATGAAATATAAATTACAGTGAACAAAAATTTCCACTGTTATCAACAAATTTTGATTCCTTTGAAAAACAACTATACCAACATAACAAATTAACATGTATAGTTCAATTCCTCAGTTAGCATACAATTTATCGAATCACATACAAATTTTGTTATTTTTCAAAACATATGTTCGTATATA
Organism: Panax notoginseng; assembly: GCA_016801055.1. NCBI lineage: Eukaryota > Viridiplantae > Streptophyta > Magnoliopsida > Apiales > Araliaceae > Panax > Panax notoginseng. The sequence continues at coordinate 82,173,621 of CM029015.1, read as the reverse complement.
AATTTTCACTGAAAAACCAAGTTATCTTCCTCAATGATAATTTAGCATACAACACCTACACACCTATATATACATGCTAGTTATAACAACACAACATGTAATACCAAAACAATTTCTGGAACAAGGTTTACAGACAAATTTGGTAAAACTTATACACGGTTATGACAAGAAAACAAAGACATACAATTTCTCAAAAACTATATAACGTAAACATATATTATAAGGTTTGTACAACCTACCTTTAATTTGTTCTAGAAAACTTGTAAATCAAAACTTGTTTTGGACAATCTTGCACTTGGCTTCTTCTCAATATCTCTGAACTTTTCCTTTCTCTTTTCTTACTTCTCTCAATGATAGACTAGGTACTAACAATGAGCGTAAACCCAAAACTGATATACGTAGAATAAAACTGATATGGCAATAATAAGCCTACTTATTATATCAGTTATTAAACATATAACGTATAACTTATAAATATAAATATATTTCATTTATATATTTATTTTATTTTATTAATAATTTTAATTCAAAAGATACCCAAAAGCCATAAGGCTTCGTTTGGCAACCCATTTAAATTTAAGGATTAATACTTAAGCCTTGTTTGGCAAAGAACTAAATTAAACTACTTTAATTTAATTTAATAACTCTTTATAACATAGTTATTTGTCACACTTTATGAAATAATAATTTATTAAATAAATCACTTAACCACATAACTCAATCCACATAACACATTAATTATTTAACAAATAAATAATTAACTAATTACATTAATTATTTAGCAAATAAATAATTAACTAAATAAACTCAATCAAATTGAACACTTACTTATTCACTAATAAACACATCCAATAAATATTTATATTAATCAATAAATATTTATAACTTACATTTTAAAAAAATATGGAATGTTACAGAAACAAGGAACTATGACGGTGCCAGAATATGCTGCGAAGTTTAACGAGTTGGCAAGGTTTGCCACTTATCAAGTCAATATGGATAAGCGTAAGGCGAGAAGGTTCGAATAAGGATTGAAACCCTGGCTATATAGCAAGGTTTCAATGTTCTAGTTAATTACATGTGCGACTGTAATGGAAAAGGCAATTATCGCAGAAGGTGGAAGCGATGCCTTGACCATGTACAATCAAGAACAGAAGAAGAGGAAAAATTAGAATAAAAATAAGGCTGGTGGAAGGAACGTTGGAAGTAACAATCAGAAGAGGAAGTGGAGCGAGAATTCGACCACGGGAGGACAACAAGGAAGTCAACAAAAGAAAAAGTTTGAAGCTTGTGCTACTTGTGGAAAGAACCATACTGGGGTATGTTCAAAGGGAAGCGGGTGTGTTTCAACTGTGGTCAGGAGGGACACATTGCACCGAACTGTTTTAGCCCAAAGAAAGGAGCATGTTTTACCTGCGATTCAAAGGATCACATGGCTCGTGATTGCCCTAAAAAGCCAGCGGGGAGTGAAAGTGGAGGAAAGGGAAACAACAGCGGTTGTGGTGCATTGACTTTCACTGGACCAGCACAGTCAAGCCGACCTACTGCGAGAACTTTCAATATGACCGTGCAAGATGCTGTTCAGTCTAAGGATGTGGTGTCAGGTATCATTCCGATTAATGATATTAATGCTTATGTACTACTTAATTCGGGTGCTACTTGTTCATTTATATCCGATGAATTTGCCCAGAATTTAGATTTGCCTCAAGAAGAATTAGATTATCCTTTGAGCATAGAGATTGCAAATAGGGAAGTGATTCTTGTTAGATTCATATATAAGAATTGTAGAATGATTATTAAGGGTCAAGAGATGATGGTAGACTTTATACCAATTAGACTTGGTGAGTTTGATGTTATACTGGGAATGGATTAGTTATTTAATTACGGAGCAGTAATTGATTGCCAAAGAAAATGTGTTAACCTTATGACTCCATCAAAGGTTGTGTTTTATGGTAGCAAATCACCTCGACAAGCAAGTTGTCTGACAGTGATGCAAGCCAAGAAGTTGTTAAGACAAAGATGTGTAGGATACTTAGCTTACATAGTCGATACACAGAAGAAGAATGTGAAGTTAGAAGAGATACCGATCTTAACAGATTTTGCAGACGTATTTCCAGACGATTTGTCAGGTCTTCCGCCGGATCGACAAATCGAGTTCGTGATTGATTTAGTACTAGGAACGGGCTTGATATCTAAGGCACCATACAGAATGGCCCCGGTAGAGATGAAAGAGTTGATGGTGCAATTGCAAGAATTGCTCGACAAGAGGTATATCCAGCCAAGCGTATTGCCATGGGGAGCTCTAGTGTTATTTGTTAAGAAGAAGGATGGGACGATGCGGCTCTGCATTGACTATCGAGAATTGAATAAGGTCACGATTAAAAATAAGTATCCATTACCTAGAATCGACGACCTGTTCGATCAATTGAAGGGAGCGAGGTATTTCTCGAAGAGAGACTTGATAAGTGGTTATCATCAGTTGAAGGTGAGGCTAGAGGATGTACCAAAGACGACATTTAGAACTCGATATAGTCATTACGAGTTTTTGATTATATCATTTGGTTTAACTAATGCACCTGCAATGTTCATGGATTTGATGAAATAGGGTGTTTAAACCATTCTTAGACAAATTTGTGGTATTGTTTATTGATGATATCCTGGTGTATTCTAAAACCAAGGAGGAACATGTTGAACTCTTAAGAGTGACATTGGAGACATTAAGAAAAGAGAAGTTGTACGTAAAATTTTCAAAATGTGAGTTTTGGTTGGAACGTGTACAGTTTCTCGAACACGTTATTGTTAAGGACAGAATTTTGGTAGATCCGTCAAAAGTTGAAGCTGTAATAAACTGGGATCAGTCGAAGACACAGTCAGAAGTAAGGAGTTTCTTAGGATTGACAAGTTACTGTAGGCATTTTATTCAAGATTTTTCCAAGATCGCGACCCCGTTGACAAATTTAACCAGGAAGGCGGTTAAGTTTGTTTGAACGGAGAAGTGTGAGGAAAGTTTTCACGAATTGAAGAAGAGGTTGAGTACGGCACCTGTGTTGTCATTGCCTGACGATATAGGAAATTTTGAGGTGTATAGTGACACATCACATAAAGGACTAGGCTGTGTGCTTATGCAGAACTGTAAAGTTATTGTGTATGCATCACGTCAATTAAAGGATTACGGGAAAGGGTATCCGACTCATGACTTAGAGTTGGTTGCGGTGGTGTTTGCCCTGAAGATTTGGAGACATTATCTTTATGGAGAGAGGTGTGAGATATATACTGACCATAAAAGTCTGAAGTATATCTTTACACAAAAAGACTTGAATATGAGACAGAGAAGATGGTTGGAGCTGATCAAAGACTATGACTGCGAGATTTTCTTTCATCCTGGAAAGGTGAATGTTGTTGCTGATGCTTTAAGTAGGAAGGGACAATAAAAGTTAATGATGATGACAGCTCAGGAGAAGTTAGTGTCAGAAATGGCTAAGATGGAATTGGAAATTAAATATCTGACAGAAACAGAAGAAAAATTGTTCCAGGTGGGAAACAGTTTAATGTTGGTAGATAAGGTGAAGAATGCACAACTTCAGGATGAAGACTGCGAAAAGATAAAGCAGAAAGTATCTGAAGGTGAGGAAAACCAATTCAAAATCGATTCGGAAGGGTTACTACGATTCGAAGGGAGAAATTGGGTTCTGCCAGTACCGAAAGTTAAAGAGGAAATTCTGAGTGAAGCTCACAACTCAAGATATTCGATTCACCCTCGGAGTACGAAAATGTACCAGGATCTTATTATTGGATGAATAAAATATTATTAAGTAAATAATAATATTCAAAATTAAATAAAATGTTATTAAAAATGTAATAACATTAGTAAAGGAATAAAATTTTATCAAATAATTAATAATATTAGTAAATAAATAAAATATTATTAAAAGATTAATAATATTAGTAAATGAATAAAGTATTATTAATTGATTAATAATACTAAAGAATAAGTAAGGTATTATTAAAGTAATAATATTAATGCATGATTAAAATATTATTAAGAGGATTAATAATATTAGTAAAGTATTAAAATATTATTAAGATGTTAATAATATTAGTAAGCGAATAAAAGTGTTATTAGTGAACTAATAATACTAAGATGTGAATTAAATATTTTTAAGATTAATAATATTAAGTGAATTAATGGTAGTTGTTATTTAATAGTACTATTAACGAGACATGATAATATTTCTAAGAACTAATTGTAATATGTAATATCTATGTGATTACATAATGTAATGTTATGCTATAGCTAATTGAAAGATTAACTATAGGTCTCTCAAAGGAAGATAATTAAAATGCCTAGCGGATAGAATTTAATTGCGTAGCAGTAGCCTACAAACGAGGTAAGTTCCCTAACTCAAACTCGAGTTATTATTTTCGAAGCATATTAGTGAATAATTATTGTTGATTATTCATATCTATATTGATTATTGAGATTCGGACCTTGTGCAATTGAATTCTTGTTCTATTATTATTGAACTGTGAATTAAATTAAAGTTCTTTCATTCATGAATTGTTTATGAGATAGATCTATGCTAATTGTATCAGCTAGATCAAGTATTAAATTGATTTGGTAAGATTTCTTGGCAGAGAAAAGGATGATTTTGATTAAAGCATGATATCAATGTTGGATTATTAAGTGTTTACGAATAAATCACGGGGTATGAAAGGCTGATCCCCTTGATTGTCAAAACTTATTAAAAGGTCCAGTTTAAATGCTGAGAACCTTGGCAAATGTTCATGGTTATTTCAAACCACTCAATACCGGTTATTCAATTATTCGAATATTCAGCTGTTGACTATTAATTCATGTTCCTTCACAATTTTATACTGTTGTTGAACATTAAAAGCGAAACTTCTTTCTAATCATGATATATCTCCCTTGTGTATAAACTTGCTAAGCAAATTAGTTGCTTACCCTTGCTATATCATGACATTTATTTCAGTTAAGGCAGAAACATCCAAAGGGGACAAAGGAAAATGGAAGGTTCAAGAGTAGATGTTTGAGAAGGCTTATGTACTAGTTTATTTTAAATGCTATTTGGTTATGTAAACTCTTTATAGTATTAAGAGTACATTTTAAGTTAAGGTTAAAGAACATTGGGACTATGATTGTAAGACTTTATTACTATTATGATAAACAATGTATGTTTATTCTTCCGCATTAGTTAGAAAGTATATATGTTTGTTGTTTAGTATCATGAACACCGAATTCGAGGTTAGAAAACCTAAATTTTGGGGTGTCACAAAACCTAGTTGACCAGTCATGAAAAGCAGGTTCTGGAAAACCCAAAAATTATTTGACAATATTTTGTATGGCTTTGATCTTCTTCATGTTATGTTGTTAGCTTGTCTAAGTGTATGACTTTTATACCCTGACATACGGACTACAAAATGCTGACAATAGAACACTTAAATCATAACCATTATCCAAGTTATTAATGGTCAAAATGGGTTGACCAAGCAAAGATTTTGCTTTTGCGAAATTCTAGAAAACAGGAAGAACAACTCTGACAAGCTGTTTGTGTGACAGACGAGATTTTGTAATTTAATTTTAATATTTATTGAATTAGATAAATATCTTTCGATGAATTAATTATTAGATTAAATAATTAATTGATGAAGTTGTGGTAGATTAATTTAATTGTGTGTTATATTTATTAAATTAATGTGGAGAATATTTATTATTCAAGTATGTAATGATGTGAGCTTATTGAATTAAAAAAAATATTTAATAAGCCTAATGTTATTTAATTAATTTAATAATTAATTAGAGATTTAATAATTAACATTATTAATAAATGAGAATTTAATTATGGGACTATGTGAATTTAATGAGAAATTATTTTAGTTCATTTAAAATTAATTAAACTAGATAGTTGATTTATTTTATAAAGAGTGTGACATTTTTCAAACTATATTATAAAGGTTTTATTAAATTAATTTGATATAAGCCTTTTAATGCTAGCCAAACATGGCATTAGTGGAGGTTGAGGGCAGTTGACCCATGATGGGTAACTGACCTCAACGCGTCGGTTCTTATTCTTTTTATATACGTCTTCTTCCTCCTGTTATTTCTAAGTCTAGCGAAGCATCACAGAGAGAGATTGAGAAATTGTTGAAGGAGAGTGTGAGTTGTGTGATCTAAAGGATTAATTGTGAAAGGTTTCAATTCTACTCATTCACACTTTGGGTAATCTCTTCAATCCAATTTCTTTTTTTTACGTCAATAAGATTTCTTGAATATGGCTTTCAAATTTTCTGTAAAATCCCAGCAATTGGAAATTTCTTTGATTATGAGTTTGTGTATATGTTAACATGTATCATATCGAATATAGTTTTTATATATATATATATATATATATATTATAAACCATATCAGCAGTTCATAATTTTATAACGTATGTTATTTACAGAGTATAAAATATGGGCATATGGCCGTACGTACTAAATTTGATACATCTATCATGGGTTATATCATAAATTTACACTTGTATATTATTATGCATGTTGATACGAAGAGACCAAACTTTAATTAAACGGATTCGGTATTATAACGAACCCGTAGTACTGATTTACATGTTTTGCTTTCAAAACCTTCAAGAACAGTAAATTATTTGTGTTGATTTTTGTTAATTATGTGATTTAACATGTTAAAATCATGCTAGAAGGGTTACTTAATGATTATGTACAAATTCTAGAATATGTGTATGTTTAATTTGGTGGATTTAGTGACCATATAATGATAATTTGGCTGAACTCTGTGTTCTTCGCGAATTGAGAATCAAAATCTGGAGTTTCGCACCGCGGCGCCAACACCAGAACTGAAGTCCCGCGCCACAGCGCCACCGTGCCGCAGCGCCAAGTATCCGGTCGCAGCGCCACGATGCCGCAGCGCGAAGACCAAGTATAACTTTGGCGCCGCAGCGCCACTTTGCAGAATGTCCAGAAATGCAAATTTTTAAGTGTTCAAGTATAGAAATGTAATAGTAACTCAACCTAGTGAATATAAAATTAGGTTAAACATATAATGAGATGTTAAAGTAGATTCTTAACACGTCCATAACACAATTACGTGTGAATTGAACGATTAAATGCATAGTTAGCTTAATGTTCGTGAGATGTAAATTATGTGACAATGAATGTAGTAATTTGACTAAGTACGGTAATAATCAAAGTTAGACAAAGATAATGAGCTTATGATGACTAGTTACATATTAATTAACTAGAGTTGTGAATGGAAATGGTATGTAGGATTAAATCAAGGAACGTGTATTAATTAACGTGTAATCTACGCACGAGGCAAGTTTCCTAACCCTACTTTTTATCACTATTCAAGTTTGTAAATTACTTCAAGAAATTCTCGTTATTATTAAATCAAGTTTGATTTGTTATATTAAAGATTAATTATATTTTCAAAGTAAGAATCTGTTATACAATACTTGTTCTATTGTATACCTCTTGAGATTGTTATTCAATTTAAATACCATTTATTGTTGAACCTTGTTAGACTAGCGAACCCTTATTGATTCGACTAGTCCATAGTCGATTAGCGTTCTAAATTTCAGAACCCCTGATGAATTATCCAAGCCAAACTTCCTTTGGTGCGGACTCTAATGTCAAACTGAGATGAACAACCTTGTATAGGGGATTACTTATGCCTTAGCGTTAAGATATTGTGCACAGTATGGTACTAAGGGCTGATCCCCCTAAGTATGAGAAGAAGAGTCCATAGTCTTATGACTATTAAAGGTTTCAAGTATAACCCTTGATAACCTAGGATATAGTTCAAGGTCTTATGACCCTCAGATTTCTTTTGATTCTTGTTATTCATTCTTGATTCAAAAGTTGAGCTTTATTTCAGAAGTCTTTGATTCACTCGCATGTTATTATATTGTTACTTTCGTTATTATACTTATGGGCAATTGTGCTCACTCTTGCGAATAATAACATTGCAGTTAAGAACGAAAGAACAGACGAACCTTCTACTAGCAAAGGCAAGGGCAAGATTAACAAGTGATGAAGATTTGTTGTTTATGTGATGTTGAATTTATGTGTTAAGATTTATGTTAATGTTGTTTAAGACTTATTATTTGTTTATATTTCCGCACAGATGTTTAAGGTTAGTATGACCTAGGATTATATTTATTATTCAGATGTTGTAATCCCATAAGGGGAGGATTTATTTCTATCTATTGCATGGATTGCATTTATTATGGGTAGATAGATATCTGATGTTTGTATGAAGGGTAAACGTGTGTGCTACAATTGCGGTCAGGAAGGCCGCATAGCACCTAACTGTCCTAACACAAAGAAAGGTACCTGCTTCACTTGTGGTTCAAAGGATCATTTGGCAAGAGACTGTCCTAAGAAAGGATATGGAGGGGCATGATCAGGAGGAAACCGGGGAAACAGCAGTGGAAGCACTCTGACCATCACAGGACCAACTGCAACCAATCGACCGACCGCCAGGACTTTCAATATGACGGTGCAGGATGCAGTATAGTCGCGTGATGTGGTGTCAGGTATCATTCCGATCAATAGAGTTAATGCTTATATATTATTTGATTCGGGTGCTACTTGTTCATTTATATCCGATGACTTTGCTAAGAATTTAGAATTGCCTAAGGATGAGTTAGAACACCCCATGAACATAGAAATCGCGAATAGAGAAATAATCCATGTTAAGTACGTGCATAAGAACTGTTGAGTGGATATTAAGGATAATATCATGAACGTAGATCTTATCCCTATTCGACTTTGGAAATTTGACGTTATCTTGGGAATGGACTGGTTATTCAATTACGGGGCGGTAATTGATTGCCAAAAGAAGCGTATTAACCTTATGACTCCGTCAAAGGTTGTGTTTTATGGTAGCAAGTCGCCTAGACAAGCGAGTTATCTGACGATGGTGTAGGCCAGGAAGTTGTTACGACAAGGATGTGTAGGATATTTAGCTTACATAGTCGACCGTCGTAAAGAGAATCTGAAAGTAGAGGAGATACCAGTAGTGAGAGATTTCGCCGATGTATTTCCAAACGATTTACCAGGACTTCCGCCAGATAGAGAGGTTGAATTTGTGATCGATTTGGCACCAGGAACAGTTCCAATATCGAAGGCATCGTATCGAATGGCGCCGGTAGAAATGAAAGAATTGATGGTACAACTACAAGAATTACTGGACAAGAAGTACATTCAACCGAGTGTATCGCCATGGGGAGCGTCGATGTTGTTTGTGAAAAAGAAGGATGGATCGATGCGACTCTGCATTGATTACAGAGAACTGAATAAGGTCACGATTAAGAATAGATATCCATTACCGAGGATCGATGATCTGTTTGATCAATTGAAGGGAGAGAAATACTTTTCCAAGATAGATTTGAGAAGTGGTTATCATCAACTAAAGGTGAGACCAGAGGATGTACCGAAGACAGCGTTCAGAACATGATATGGTCACTACAAATTTTTAGTAATGTCGTTTGGTCTAACGAATGCTCCTGCATCATTTATAGGACTAATGAATGGTGTGTTCAAGCCGTTTTTGGACAAGTTTGTAGTGGTATTTGTAGATGATATTTTGGTATATTCGAAAACTAAGGAAGAACATGAAGAGAATTTGAGATTAACGTTGGAAGTGTTGAGAAGGGAGAAGTTATATGCCAAATTTTTGAAATGTGAATTCTGGATCGAGCGGGTACAATTTCTTGGGCATGTGATCGATAAAGACGGAATTTTGGTAGATCCATCCAAAGTTGAAGCCATGATTAACTGGGATCAGCCGAGGACGCCGTCGGAAGTACGAAGTTTTCTTGGATTGGCGGGATATTACAGAAGATTCATTCAAGACATTTCCAAGATCGCAACTCCGTTATCGAATTTGACTTGAAAAGCTGTGAAATTTTTTGGATGAAGAAGTGTGAGGAAAGCTTTCAAGAATTGAAGAAGAGGTTGAGTACAACACCTATGTTGTCTATTCTGGATGATACAAGAAATTTTATGGTTTATAGTGATGTGTCGCATAAAAGACTTGGTTGTGTGCTTATGCAGAACGGCAGAGTCATTGCGTATGCGTCACGACAATTGAAAGATTACGAGAAGGTGTAACGACCCCAAAATTCATACAATGATATTCTCCTTCGTGATCGTTAACAAAATAACTTTAATCTATATCTACATCATTATTCGATAATAAATTACTAATATGCAGAAATTTTTTTAAAAACTTTTATACATTTCCTTCTGTATTGCCCTAAATAGCAACCTTTACATTACATCTTTTCGATTCAAACTTATATCATGAATCGTTACAACAAAATGACTATACAAAGTCTTACATCATAACTAAATATCCATATACATTGGATAACTCAACTTATAATTCAACAACATGTTACATTCAAAATATGAAATACATTTCTCATAAAACATAAGTAATCTTCATGAATACAGATCTCTATAACTCACTTAGCATATATCTTTACCTTAAAATCTAGACCTGCAAAAGTGGTTATTTACAAGAGTGAGCTCGACAGCCCAACAAAATCTAACAGTTTTCATACATCACATAACACATAATAATATGCTCAACATACATCTCATAATAATTAAAGTAACATGGCATACATGCTTTTAATTCACATAGCAAATATAAGGATTGAGTTTCTTACTCAATCATCATTATTTAACCAAAACAATGTAGTCATAAATTGACTTTAACATTTTATGATTTCAACATGTATAACATATCATGCAATTTAAAATAGTTCATCAAGTTCACGTAGAAAATAGGAACCGAAAGACATGCCTTGATCGTTGTTTACCAATAACAGTTTAACATCTTACAGATATCTGCACTTCACGTGCCCTACACAATTATATAATCATTCACATTAATTATTAATCATATAGCAACACATAATAGTTGTTAACTTTCAACTTATATCTCACTGTATTTCATATTCGAAGTTCATTCAAGTGCTCAAGTCTTGCTAGGACTACTTATTGGTTTTATATTAAATCCATCCCATATCTTATAATATTCATTTCAATTGAATTAAAACACTTTTTAAGTTCATTAACACTTGGCACGACGTTTCGACGTTCATTCGTCACACGCCCGATTTGTCTCTCTTGTGTATGCTTACTATGCTTCTATAACTTATCTAATACATTATTTATTAATGTTAAGCATCATTATATTTACTAACATTCATTTTTAATAACTTAGAATAATATCTTTTATCATCAGAAGCACTATACTAGCATATGTGCATGCCCGACGCCCTCCGATTGCCCCCGAAAACATAACAGTCCTAAAGATGACCATTTTGACTACTGTTACAGACCTCAAATTGAAAACCTTAAAGAACGAAAGTTGTAGGTTCATTCTTCCTCGTTTCGGATCATCTTGAATCACCTCAATCGAAGTTCGTATGAAAAAGTTATGGCTATTTTACTACAGGAGGTCAAAACTGCCCAACCCAAACTACTGTTCCAGCGCTGGGGCGCGAGAACTAAGTCAGGCATTGGCGCTGGGGCATGAATTTAAGTGTTGGGGCACGAAGTTTTGGGCTAATGTTGGCACTGAGGTGCCAAAATCACAGCTGGGGCATAGATTTTGGCGCTGGGGCGCCAAAACTTATAGAACCCAACCACAAAGAACAGAGTAACTAAATTTCGGACGAATTGCTACTGCTAACATCTAAATTAAGATGTAAAACTTATATAGATTACTCATAAATATTTACTTATCATACATATACCAATTTAAAGCAATTAAACAATAATTTAAATCCTTGAAACCAGAGTTTAAAGCCCAACTCCATGTTCTCATTAATATGTTGTTTATATAGTGAACACCAAATCACGTGGGAATGGAAGTACCAGGATTTGGGGGTGTCACAGTTTGACCAGGCTAGATCTTGCATTTGTGATGTTGTTAGGCTTAGCTAGTGTAACACTTTTGTAGTCTGACATGTCTACTACATGAGTGTGACACTGGATCACTTAGGTAACACATATAATCAAAGTTATTAAAGCTTAAAGTGGGTTGACCAGCACTGACTTCATCAACGATACACACTCATGCCTAGAAACATGCCCAATTGGAAATCATTGATGGTCAAAGTAGCCCACAGAGCATTGACCAAGACTGTTTTTCATTGATGAAGAGCACCTTTAGCGATAGTTTTTGTCACTAAAACCCTTTAGTGACAGTTTTAAATAAAAATTAATTAAATAATTAGAAATAAATATTAAATAATTATTACTAATTAATAATTAAGTTTTAAAAATGATTTTAAGTTATAATAATTAGCATTTAATATTTTGACATAAATTTTATTAATATTTTAATTTATTTAAAGATTAATGATGATAAATTTATTTAATAATTATATTAAATAAATTAGTTAAAAATGATTTTAATATTTTAAAAATGATATAAAGGTTTTAAAAAATATTTTAACTTATAATAAATAACTTTTAATATTTTGAAATGAATTACATTAATATTTTAATATTAATGATAATTATTTAAAAATGATTTTTATATTTTAAAAATCATTTAAATGTAAATATTAAGGTTTTAAAAATGTTTGAAGTAATAATAAATAACTTTTGATATTTTGACATGGATTTCATTAATATTTTAAATTATTTAAATATTAATGATAATGAATTTATTTAATAATTAAATCATTTAAAAATGATATTAGTATTTGAAAAATCATTATAAATGAAACAATTATTTAAAAACTATTACGAGCTTTTGAAAAATATTACAAATGATAATTAAATTATCTAAAATAATATTGAAGCTTTTAAATAGAGATTTATTGAAAAATAAACTCGATAATTATCCGATAAAGCAATTGGGACGTCAAATTAATACTAAATAAAACATACTGAAATAGTTTGACTTGATAATTGTTTTCATGTGTTCTAATGACAATTATGAATAGGTGATAATATATTTAGGTGGTATAACGACTTTAAATAGTGGTATTATGTGCCATGATGTATTATTCTAATTGGGAGATCAATTTTATTAATGATATGTCTTTCAAGCGAAGTTAAATTAAATTGTGTAGCAGTAGTCAATGACCAAGGCAAGTTCCCTCACTCAAACTCGAGTTATTATCTTTTAAGAATGTTAGTGGATAATTATTGTTGGTTATTCATATCCATAATGATTATTGTCGTTCGCACATGGTGCAATCGATTTATGTTCTATTAGTTGAACTGTTTACGAGCTATGTCTCAGCTATTTGTTTTGGCGAGACTAATATTTGTTAAAGCATGAAACGTTCTATTTATTATGAACTAATATATTATTAGAAAATTTTTATTTCGGCTAGATCAATATGGATATTATATGTTAAAATTATAGTATTTCTTTAAAAATAATCAAAACCATATTGTTGTGGTACAGACTCATGATATAAGACTGAGATGAATAATCCTTATAAAAAGGGAAACCTTATTGTCGGACATCCGACTATTGCGCTAGTTTTGAGTATTATGCACAATATAGTGTACAATGGAGCTGATCACTTCAAAGTACTCGTAGAAGAGTATAATTAGTTTTATAACTAACTTATATTCTTGAGGTAATTTAGTTTTAATAACTAATGATTCCTCTATAGTTATTGATCCATTTGTGATCGCTTAACATGAAATCTGGGAGTATCCACTTTATTGAATATAGTTGTAGTATTATTAATTCTTCATAATCAATTGAATATTATTAAAACCTCGAAAGAGTTTTACTCTTTTATATTTGATATGTTATCTGTAACGACCGAGAAAATCAGATTATAATGTAAATTATTTTTATTTGTTTATATTGAATAAAATTTTATTATGTGTTTATTATAATGAGTAAGCAGGTTGAAGGTCGTTCTATAACCTAGAAAGGATGTATGATCGTAGGATTCTGGCTACGTGCTAGAAATAAAGTGTATAAATTTCCAAGACGAAAATAAAAGTGATTTGAGAAATTCTCTGAAAAACACTATCATCCATTTCTGCTCGGGAATTATTTTTGAATTTTTGGAAAATACATAACGATAGAACTATTAAGAAAGATGGATTATCTAATAATAATTCAGTTTATGACAAATACAATTTTTTGTCTGCGTACTCAGCTTGAGAATGTTGTGGAAAGTGAATATTTGAATAAGTAATGATTATGTATAATTAGAAAGTTATTATACAGGAAAGAATATGAGTATAATACAAGGTATTATACAAGTATATACGAAAGATAATACGACATATAATATAAATATTATACGAACTATTATACGAAAAGAATACAAAAATTATACGGTAAGAGTACAAACTATTCTTAATGGACTAATAAAGATTGAATTTGAACTTTGGCAAGCCTAAATGAAAGATGAGTGAGGCCCAATGATAAATTTATATCAAGGCCCAAAGATAATTTAACTCAAGCCCAAAGTTAGGCTCGAACTGAATTAAACCTAAGCCCAAACCAAGAATCGAACCCGTGGGTCGAACAATTGGATCTCTAAGTGGGTAAAACTCATGGGGCAACCCATGTATGTCCTCATGGTGAGTCTTGGCCGACCATAGTGGCCATGAGCTGGCCAAGCTTCTTTGAGAAGCTTGGTTAAGGAGGTGGAACTTTTGACCTCTTTGCAAATTCTATAAATAGAGAGCTTAAGTCTTCATTTGTTGTTTGTTTAATCATCCAACACCTAGAGCATTATATTAAGAGAGAAGAAGCTAATTCGATCATCTAACTCAAGAACACGAAGAACGTAAGAGGTAAAAACTCGTAAACCAAACTTTTCATCTATTTTCTTGAAGAAATTTGATAGAGAAGTGAAAGTTGGTGGTGTATGTATTCTCTGAAGTATAGGGACGACTATTAGTGGACTTAAAAAATTAATAACCATGTATCAAGTGAAATAATAATTGAATGATTAAGAACATAATGAAGAAAACATGAAATTTAGCGTATCTTGTTGATGGACAAGTTTAAAACTATCGTGTATCGGATTAGATGCTATATGCTTGGTTAGGATGATAGATGTTTGAATAATTGAATGAATCAATTTTGAATGAAGTAAAAATTTTATATAACGAAATTATGGCAAAATTTCTAAGAAAAAAAGGCATTAATCGTTGAAATCATAGTTAATAGGATTTCTAAACGAAAATGAAAAGGTAATAACGAACCTAGAAAGCTAGGGTTTCATAAAAATATTGAAGACCATGAAATTTATGAGTCATAGACTCAAGAACCGATGAATTAGGACATCATATGAATGAACTGCAGATGAACGAGCGATGAACGCTCAAGAACATTAAACGAACGAATAATGAAAAATTAATCAAGTGGAATCACCTCCATGGGGGATTGCAAATGTAAATAAAGCAATAAAGAGCTAATCAACTACCACGAAACACCTCCATTGGGGATTAGAAAATATAAAAATTAGCAATAAAGCGATCAACCGCCTTGAAGTAAACTACAGGCGGGACAAAATATAAATAAAGCTGTAAAAGGCCACGAAATAAACTCCAAGCCTGACAGAAATATAAATAAAGCAGTAAAAGGCCACGAAGTAAACTCTAGGACAGACTAAAATGTGAATATATATATATATATATATATATATATATATATATATATATATAAATATATAAAAAGAAATAAAAGCCACGGACCGAAGTTCGGGAATACACACGCAACATGACTCTCAACGTGCCGAACTGTTTGTGCACAGTAGTGGAGAAAGGCTTTAAAACGTGTAAGAATGCTTACAGTGGATTGCCAAAGAAGACTTCAATAGATTTAAATGGATGAACACTCGGCTCCCGCCAGTAAAAATATAACAATACAGAAGCTCTCAAGTGTTTAAAATGAGAAAGCACTCAGTTTATAGTGTGTACAAAGCAAATTGCTTAGGGCTTTCTCGTATTTTCTCTTACAAAATGGTTGCCCCAAGCCCTCTATTTATAGAGGGGGGGAGTTGCAGGTGTACCTGCGGCAGCAGCAGGTGTATCTGCGGCTGCCCGGGGTGCTCCAGGCAATGTGGGTATCGTCGTCTCGAAATACGTGTACTCGGACGACGCATTGGTCACTCAAACCTTTATAACATTCAATCCAGGTGTCCGATGGAAGCATGTCATACCATTTAGGAAAGCTCTTTCCGAGAGCTATGCAATGACATAGGATTTGCCCTTTTTTGATTCCGAGAAGATGGGTCCAAGATCGAAAGGGCATTTCAGGGTTTTCGTTAGGTAGTCTGTTGAGCTATTTTACGTAGTTTACGCTTGGAAGTTAAAATATGGTTCATGTGGGACATCTATTGTAATTTGAGTTAAAATGAGCTGATTTGATGTGAGTTAAAGTTGAGTTGGCAAAATGACCATTTTGTTCCTCCCGGGGTTTATCTCCCATTTTCGCAGTTGTAGTAGTCTTTTCTCAGGGTTATCTCTGAGGTTGACCTGATGTAGACTTTAACTATCCTCAAGGTTATCTCTGAGGTTGGCTTGACCTCCTTGGGTCATCTCCAGGCTTTGAACTTGATCCCCTGGGGTTATCTCCGAGGTGGAAAACTGGATCTCCTATGGCTATCTCCAGAGTTAGAATTAAGTTTGTGGTCATCCAGGGTTATCTCTAGAGGGTGAAAAAGACGCTTTTATCCTCCTGCATAGTTAGTAACAGGAAAATGAAGTTTCGAGTGTCTATAGATGCCCCTATTTATCATGTTCATGTAATACAATGGAATGGACATGATAAAGATTACTAGACACTTGAAGTATGACATTGCATTTCTAATGATGCAAATCGCAATGTAATGAATGTTATGATGAATGTTAAAATGTTTTCACAAATTGTAGTTCACAAATCGCATTTCGCACTTTGCACTTCGCTTTTCGCATTTGGTCAATTGCACTTTGTAACTTGCACATCGCAACTCACACATCGCATTTCGCATATAAAAAATCGTAATGTAATGAATGTTATGATGAATGTTAAAATGTTTTTGCTAATCGCTTTACCTTTATCGATCATTGATGATGCCTATGCTGGTGTTGACTCCAACTGTTTGGCTTTTTATCGGTGTTGCCGATGCTTATTTGATGAAGATAAGTTGAGATGTTTTCTACATCTCTACTGGGGATGACGTTCTGAAATCACCAGACTTTTTTGATGTATACGCTGGTAGTTTACAACGGTGCCTACCCTGATGATAATTTGACAACGGTGCCTACCCTGCTGGTAATTGACTATGCTGACATCGCTAAACTATTTTTGTTTCCACTCAAACAGTGGTATCTCTGAACTTTCTTGATGTTACGTTGAATTGATGCCAATGGTCTACAATACCGGATCCTCCGATACCTTCACTGAAGTATTATTCCAAGGTTTGCTTTGCCAGACTTTGCCTGATGTTACGCTCACCCTTTTTGAGGTGATTTGGAGTTTTCTTTTGTTGTTGGGGTGCTTGTTTCCCATTTCCTTGAGCATTCGATTCATAACCCAGCTGGACTGATGACCTGAATGCCACTGACATCCTTCGAGGGTGTAACTCATTCTTTCGCTGCCCAGATTTGAACTTTGGTGTAAAGGTCTCGACTTATGAGGACTCGATGCCGGTTGACACATTTGATGATGAGGATTTCATTCGCTAGACCTTTTTTCGTTGGCCTTATGCTCTTGAGTTAAGGGCTTTTTTGAGAAATTTCCCCTTCTTCTATAGGGGCAACCTAAAGTCGCCATGATTTCTTTCAGGAGTTCCCCCTTTCTTTTGATGAAAGGCTTGATCCCGCCTTAAGCTCCTTCCATTTTTTGGAATTGGACAATGCCCCAAGTCCTTTCGCATGTTGACGCAGAGGATTCATATGAAAAACTCTCTTTGTTGATGAAGTCACAAGTGAGAAATATCCAAATTGCCAGTGAGATGATGCGAGGGAAGCTCTGATGATGATGTACCATATTGATGGTGATGACTGGCGCATTTTCCTCCTTAGGATGGTTGATAAATTCCCCAATGTTGAGTTGTCATTGTTTCCGAAATTGCCCCAGTCTTGTTGTAAGGGCTCCAATATCGGGTTGTTGCCAATTTTGAAATTGCCCCAGCCTTGCTTATTGTCTGGGATAGTTATTTTGACAAATGAGCTGATAAGATGCCGAGATTGCAAGAGGCTTTAACTTCTATATCAGATGGTGAACAGGTAGTGAATTTGGACTTTGATGCCCTCAATCATTATTCCTGACTTGTTCTCGTAATCGGCGTTGATGGTTTTCTTCTAATTTGATGAAGACTTGTGATTTAGGGTGTCAGCACTTTGAAAGTCCTCACTGCTAGTTGTCTTAGTGTATCGCTATTTCTTCCTTTCTGGGATTTGTGCCAAATTTGATGGAATGACATTGAAGTGTTTTTGAGTCTTCTCAATATGGGTCGCTGACTTGGAGGGTTTTTCTTTAGTGTCTTAGGATTGATGTTTGGGTTTGGATATTTCTTTTGAGGGTCCGACCGCACCACTGATGGCTGCCTACGTGCTCTTGTATGTGCGGGAGATTTGGTTTGCATAGTTCCTACTTGATAAGATAAACAGTTTGAGAAGTGTTTGTTTAGGGGTTTTTGGGTTTTTGTTTAGTTTAACCGCACCATAAATGGTTGCATTCGTACTTCCATTGATGAGGGGAGATCAGGTCTTTCGTAGTTCAAGCTTTGGCTTGAAAGGATGAAAATATTTATTGGAGTTTGAGCTTGGTTGAAGGGGTTTATTAATTTTTATAGTGGTTAGACCGCACCGTACATAGCTGCCTACGTACTCCCATTATTGAGGGGTGATCAGGTCTGCGTAGTTCCGACCTAGCGTGGAAAGGTTCAAAGTTGTAAGTGGTGAGAAGGGTGTAGAGATGTCTTTGTTTTTGTTTTTTTGTTTTGTTTGTTTTTTTTTTCTTTTTCTTTTTTTTTCTTTTTCTTTTTTATTTTTTGTTTTTTGTTTTTTTCTTTTTGTATTTTTGTATTTTTTTCTTTTTGTATTTTTGTATTTTTTTCTTTTTTTTCCTTACATGCATGGAAAATAAATGGCACACTGCGAAGAAAGTGATATCGTCCCAACATCTCCTGGAACTCATAACTGTATCCTCTGGATTTGCATCTTCTTGGCTAGGTGAGGTATGATAGTCCAGTTGTCAGTGGTTATGTTGCCTTCAGGGCTCGCGATAGAGGTTACCTCTTTGGTTTTGAATATCTTCACTTATGACCATAACTTGATCGCTTCTTAATTCAATACATTCCTCAAGGACGCTTGAATTGGACCCATCGCAAAAAGGGATGAACTTTGGATTCTTCAATGGGTTGGCTTCCCCGACAATCTCATCACCTTTTTCATGGGTTTGAGATGATTCGACCATGAAATCTCCCTCGAACTGTTGTTGCATTTCTCGCAAGGAAGTTTCCTTTTTGGCTTTTTCTTCTTTGGAAAGGATTAGTATTTCCTCCGCATCATCCAAGGTTATAAAATCATGAACGTGGTTTCTATCTTTGGACCACATGATGTTTGATGTTGGCAGAGGAATCTTCTTTAGGGATTCCCTGGTCTCCTATGTCATTCCTTGCATTAGGATTAGTCCACCTTGTGTTCTACAAGAATTGGTGCTCATAGCCTTCAACTCCTTTGAACTGTCTGTCTCGAGTGAACAGCTTAACCTTTTTATTTCCTCCTCGCTTATTCTGGTCATGAGGAATTCTATCTTCAGCTCTTCATTTTCAATGAGATCCTGGATTTAATGTCGCAAAGACCAGCATTCCCCAGTTGTATGTCCAAGTGAGTTAGAATGATAGAGACATATCTTGGTGGAATCATAACTCTTCGTCTTGGGTTTTATAGGAGGCAACAACTCAATAATCCTTCCTTCGCTTATCAGAAAGTGTAGCATTTCTTCATTTGATTTGCTTAGAGGGGTGAATTTTCAGACTCTTTTGGAAGTTGTTTGATCTTTTATTTTTGAGAATTCGCAATCCCTCGAGCAATTTTTCTGCTGGCGAGATCTTCTAGCATATTTATCATCCCCCTTTTCTTTACCTTTCAGTATGCTTTGATCTTCTTCATTTAGCTGGCTCATCCTGGAGAGATATAGGCTTGCATTATGGTTAACTTCTTTTTTCTCTTGGCTATCTGATAGTTGAGTGAAAAACTGCATTGTTTCCTGATGTTGGCGCACTATCAGCTTAGCTAGTAGATTTACTTGATTCTGGATCATATCTAATTTTTGCATTACTGGCGTACCCTCCTCCGAGTTTTCCCACTCTAGGACATTTATTTTGTGCCTTTGGGGGTATTCCTCCACCCTTCGTATGTACTTATGATTTGGATACATTTCAGCGCTTCCTGACCTGATCATGTTTACTTCTTTCGTATCATGCTGCAACGGAAGGTTGGTGTTGACATTTTGTTGATCGGGTTGTTGAACCACAATACTACCACTTTCGATCAGATTTTGAATCTTATGCTTTAAGGACCAACAATCTTGTGTATCGTGGCCCGTAGACCCCAAGTGGTATGCACATCTCTGGTTCAGATTGTATCTTTTGCTTCCTGGTTCTAGAGGTGGAGCAAGTTCGGTAATTTTCCTGTGATCTATTAATATCGCCAATACATTTTCGAGGGTATCGCCTAGTGGAGTGAACACCCGATTTTCCGTTCTATCAAATTTTATTTTTTTATCCTAGCATTGGTTGAATGCAACCTGTTGTTGAGATGGCAGATTGTCTTGATTTTTCCAAATGGGGGGACTGTAGTTTGGTCTCCTAGCTTTCCCCTGTACAACAAGGGATACATCTTCATTGCCTTTATCGGGTACCCCCTTGGGATCACTCGCATACTTTCCAGTTTATATATGTTTGGCGACTGCTTCCAAGGCAGCAAAGTCCTTAGTCTTTCCTACCTTCAAGCCCATCTCTATCATTTCACCGTGTTTGATCATTTTCGAGAATGGCTTTCTTATGCCTGCTAGGATTCTCTCATAGTAAGGAGCCTCTTGAATGTCTATGAAAGTCATCACCATTTCAGTTTCTGTCATTGATGGAATGACTTGTGCTGCCAGATGTCTCCACCTTTGGGCATACTCTCAAAAAGATTCAGTACTTTGCTTTTTGACTTTAGTCACTTGATATCGATTCGGTGCCATTTGTGACTGAAAACTGTGACGCCCCAAAAATAGGTACACAACACCCATTCTGAGTCGCCAAATGCATGGTACAAAAAGCAAACTACAACTTCAATAATACAATTGTCGTGCAAAATACGACAACACATAATGTGAGTTTAAATACAAATACTGTCTTCTAGACAATATCCACACTCAAATAAGTCCTCATTACAATTATTCAAACACTATTTTACAAAAATAGCGAGGACTGCTAAAATATCTTTCTAGAACCATTACTCTATACCCCGACTAGATCCTGCTATGTTCTCACCTCCTGAGAAGAAAAATGGAACAAAAAGGAAAAGGGTGAGCTCAACTAGCCCAGTAAAGAATATTATGACTAAGATAATATACAACAAATTATCATTAGTATTCAACAGGGAAATATCTGATAGAATATAATCGACAACAAGTTTAAGATCAACAACTGCAGCGGGAACAGTAAACCATTAAAAGAGTCAAGTAGAGAATGAATTCTACTATCTTCTAAGATTTAAAAGTCCTTCATCAATATTTTATCCCTGTAACATCAATTAATAATCATCTTTAACCAAATATTCATCTTTGCACTACAGGCTAAAGATATTCATTTGTATCACCAGTCAGCCATGTTCATCTCAACACCTGTTCATCTTTGCACTACAGGCCAAAAATATTCATCAGGTAATTATACATCTTTGCACTACAGACCAAAGATATTCAGTAGTATCATAATTTAGGACTGAGGATGATGAAAAATATTTTAAAGAAAACGAATCCAGTGAGATAAAAGAACAAATATTAGGGATTCGTATTACAGTTTATCCAAGTTCAATAATACCCCATAATAACCAATTTTGAAGTAGAATTCAAAAATAAAGATCAAAACATGGATTCAATCAAAGATAGTAACCATAATAGACAACTTGGACAAAAAGAAAAAATTTTTATTTTTCGGTGAATAGTGCCGTATTCGTGAATAGTGCCGTATACGTGAATAGTAACATATACGTGAATAATAATCCCGACACAAAAAGTTCCAAATTTGATAAAAAGTTCATATCAATATTTCAGCAAAATGATATTGAAGAAAATATCATTTAAGAAGAAGATAATATCTCTTACCTCAAAATATCAGTACTTTTGGTCGGAATATCAGTATAAGGCTGAAAGAAACTTGCTCTGATGAATAGAAACTCTCAAAGTATCTAAATACTCACAAAATACACTCAATAATCTAGAGAGAGAAAGAGAAAAAACTTGTTTCTGATGTGATTTTCAATTCTAACTGAGCCCTCTATTTATAGGAAAATGTTAGCACGCCGAAGCAGACTTAACCTGCAACCTGATGGCTTTACCTGCTACTATTCAAGCCTACCACATTTGAATAAAAATCTCAGCACATTTCTTCATCAACCAAGAGTGGGGCCCACCAATTCTAGAATTTTCCACCAAAATGATAAACTCCGAAAATTCAACAATTTGTGAACCAGTCATCTCGTAAAATTCATAATAAATCATACGTTCATTTTTAACGGTTCAAAATTTGTGGACATATACTCAACTTATATATGTATAACATATCCAAAAATTACCACGATCCAACGGTCGGATTAAAAATTATAACCCCCGCAAAATATCTCAAAAACCCTGATTTTTAATTCCTCCATTCCGACAAAAATACTGATAAAAACCTCAACATTAACTCCTTCATTTTTAACCACAAAAATATATCTCTCATTTATATCCACATAAAATAAATATTTCCTTATCATATGAATTAATAATTAATTATTCACAAATAATATTACAGAATCACATTTATGATAACCAGGCCGTTCCCAGGAAAAAGGGGGCTTTCCAATAAGGATTTCTCCTTACTGGCGCGCAATTAGATGACCAAACCTCTTCTTAGACAGAACTTTCTAGACATTGCCAATAATGTTATCTAATAATATTATTCAAATAATATGAATTATTGATCTGATAACGAAAAATACTGTGCAACAATAATTATTGAAACAACAATAATATAAAATATAAACACAGCAATTATTGAATCAATAAAATAAAATATTGAACAATAACTACTGTAATAATTATTGAGTAGTGCCTTCTTACGTAAGAATCAATAATTGGTGCAATACCGTGTGCTACTGTATTTTAACCACCGGGTATTCCAACAGTATTAACGGTAACAACTACGCCATTTATTTATAAACATCTTATAATTATCGTTTTCTTCATCCAATCGCTTTCCGTTATGGGGCCCACACAAGGCTGCGCCGTCGTACGAATATTCCCCGACAACAAGAATATTCCACGACCAAACGAATATTCCCCGACAAAATGAATATTTTATAACCACTTGCTTATTTTGTAAAATTTGCACATTTCACCCATAACCAAAGTATTATATCAAATTAACCCCTTATTATTCACAATAATCTTTAGAGAAAATTTGATTTTATTCATTAATAAGTTGGGGTCTTACAACCTCCCCTCCTTATGAAATTTCATCCTCGAAATTGACGTACGTACCTGATATTTCGAAAAGGTGAGGATACCTCGCTTTCATTTTTGATTCCAACTCCCAGGTCATTTCTTCAATAACATGATTTCTCCACAAAACCTTAACTTGTGGTATAACCTTTGTGCGTAGGACATGCTCTTTCCTATCCAAGATCTTAACAGGTACCTCCTCATACGTTAAATCTTCAGCTATCTCGTCTGGTTCTAACTCAATAATGTGGTTCGGGTCTTTAACATATTTACGAAGCATAGATATGTGAAAAATATTATGAACACGAGACATGCTTGGAGGTAATACGAGTCTATATGCCACATTTCCTATTCGCTCAAGAATCTCAAATGGACCAACAAATCTTGGATTGAGCTTTCCTCTCTTCCTAAATCTTATAACTCCCTTCCATGGTGCAACACGTAACAATACATGATCCCCAATATTAAATTCCACGTCCTTCCGATGAAGATCCGCATAACTCTTTTGTCGATCCTGTGTCGTTTGTATACGTTGTCGAATCATTTGGATCTTCTCTGTAGTCATGCGTACCAACTCTGGTCCCAACAATGTTGCTTCACCCACCTCATCCCAGCATACTGAAGAACGACATTTTCTTTCATACAACGCCTCGAATGGAGCCACACCTATGCTCGCCTGATAACTGTTGTTGTAGGAGAATTCCACCAATGGTAGGTACTTATCCCAACTCCCTTTGAGATCGAGGACACATAGTCTTAATAGATCTTTAAGAGTTTGAATAGTCCTCTCTGATTGTCCATCCGTTTGAGGATGGTATGCCAAACTGAATCGTAAATCCGTGCCCATAGCTTTCTGCAAGCTAACCCAAAATCGTGAAGTGAATCTTGGGTCACGATCCGAAACTATGGATACTAGCATGCCATGCAATCTCACAATCTCGTTCACGTACATACTAGCAAGACGTTTAAGGGAATAAGTCTCACGTATCGGCAAGAAATGAGCGGACTTGGTTAATCTATCAACAATAACCCAAATCGCATCTATGCCTTGAGAAACCTTGGGAAGACCTGTAACGAAATCCATGGTAATGTTTTTGTGACACCCCCAAATCCGGTACTTCCATTTCCACAGGATTTGGTGTTCACGAAACAAATATCATCTATCTATCTACCCATAAAAATGCAAATCATGCAATAGATAGAAATAAAATCTTCCCTTAAGGGTTACAACATCTGAATAATAATAATACAATCCCAGGTTAACTAACCTTAAAACATCTGTGCGGAATCATAAATAAATAAGTCTTAATAACATCACACTCAAGTCTTAAACATGAATACATCATCTAATAAAAATAACAAGTCTTCATCACTTGCTAACTTTGCCCTTGCCTTTACTAGTGGAAGGTTCATCACTTCTTTCATTCTTAACTGCAATGTTATTATTAAGCACGAGTGAGCACAAATGCCCACAAGTATAAAAAAAAGAAATAACAGTATAATAACATGCGAATAAATCAAAGACATCTGAATAAAAGCTCAACTTTTGAATCAAGAGTGAATAACAAGAATCAAAAGAATTCTGAGGGTCATAAGACCTTGAACTATGTCCTAGGTTAACAAGGGTTATACTTGAAACCTTTAACAGTCATAAGACTATGGACCTTCTTCTCGTACTTAGGGGGATCAGCCCTTAGTACCATACGGTGCATAATATCTTAACGCTAAAGCGTAAATATTCCCCTATACAGGGTTGTTCATCTCAGTTTGACGTTCGAGTCCGCACCAAAGGAAGTTTAGTTTGGATAATTCATCAAGGGTTCTGTATTTTAGAATGCTCAACAACTAAGGACTAGTTGAATCATTAAGGTTTCACGAGTCAAATAAGGTTCAACAATAATTGATATTCGATTTGAATAATAATCTCAAAAGTATACAATAGGACAATTATTGCATAACTGAATCATGCTTTGAAAAGATAATCAATCTTTAATATAACATTTGAACTTGAATGATAGTAATGATAATTTACTCGAGGTAAATAATAAACTTGAATAATAATGATAAATAGGGTTAGAAAACTTGCTCAAATTTAAGAGTTTAAGTTTAGGAAACTTACCTCGTGCGTAGATTACACTTTAACTAAGCACGTTCTTTGAATTAAATCTTACATACCATTCAATTTATCTCATTATCACATAATTTGTACTTCATGAATAATAATCTAATTATGATTTCAATAATTTAAATCACATGTAATTATGTTATTTACATGTTTAAACAACTAATTTAATTTTTTTTATCATCACATTATTCTTCTAACATATTTACATGTTCATTACATCAATTCACTAACACTTGTTAGACTTTAATATTTTAAAAATTTCATTTTTGAATTTTCTGGAAAGTGGCGCTGCGGCGCCACTGATACACGTGATCTTCGCGCTGCGGCGCGGTGGCACTGCAGCCGGACACTTGGCACTGGGGCGCCGTGGCTCGAGTCTTGGCGCTGCGGTGCGGTGGAGCTGCAGCGCGAGAAATGTACAGGTAGCCGGCGCTGCGGCGCGGTGCACCAGACACAGAAATGGCAGTTCGCGAAAAATCGCAAAATATGCCAATTTCTCCCAATTTCTTATTTTCTACTCGAAATTAGACATACCCACATGTTATAGTTCATGTATAAACACAACCCAACATTTATATACTGACATTAACAATTTTAAACACTTAATAACAGATTTAAAACATAAAAATTCACTGACTTTGATGTTCATGAAGGTTTAGAAAATAAAACATGAAAATTGTCCCTACGGATTCGTTATAACACCGAATCCGTTCATTTAAACTTCGGTTTCTTCGTATCAACATGCTCAATAATATAAGGGTGTAAAATTTATGAAAACATTTATGTTTGACATACTAAAATCACGTATAAGGCCTTAAGGCCAAACCCAAACCCTGTAATTAATTTTGGAATAGCAAGTCATCAGATTACGAAACTTAGGATATGGAATCATGCAATATATATATAAAACATGTTATGCCACTCGAATTATTACACATATCATGATCATAACACCAATTCCCAATTCACAGAGATTTTACAAAAGCTTTGAAAGCCATTTTTATAAAAACTTGAATACGTGAAATTTAGAATTTGGGAAGGAGGAGATTACCCTGTAGAGTATAAAGCGTAGATTTAGAATTTCTCACTCTCAAATCTCCTTCACAACTCACAATTTCTCTCTGACAATTCTCTCTGTGAACTCTAAGAAATATGCTCTGCTTGTTTTCTAGACTTAGGAATAATAAGAAATAAAAAGAAGACGTCGTATTCAATTGAACTGACGCTTTGAACTGATGCGTTAAGGTCAGTTACCCATCATGGGTAACTGCTCCCAACTCCCTCTAAGGCCATGTTTGACTAGCAAGAGTAGATTATAAAACCATTTAATTTTATAAAGCTTTATCATATAGTTTAATTCATGTCACACCCAATTCAAATATCTTATTTAAATTAATTAAATAACATATAATAATCTATCATAAATTCACATAATCATAAAATAAAATTTCTCATTAATTAATATTGTCAAATTATTAAATCTCTAATTAATTATTACATTAATTAAAATAACATGGCTTATTAAATATTTCTTTTTAATGTAATAAGCTCACATAATCACATACTTCGAATAATAAAATTCTCCACATTAATTTAACAAATGTAACACATATAATTAAAATAATCTATCACAATCGCATCAATTAATTATTTAATCCAATAATTAAATCATCGAAAAATATTTATCTAATTCAATAAATATTAGAAATTAATTACAAAAATCTCGTTTGTCACATCTTTCCCCCCTTAAAAGGATTCTGTCCCCAGAATCACGACTCAATAAATTTCAACCCGTTACATTCTCCTCCCCTACAAAGATTCTGTCCCCAGAATCGCTTACAAATAATTAAGTAAATAAATGAGGGTAATTCTTTATCATATTCTCTCCGAGTTCCCACGTAACTTCTTCAGCGTTGTGGTTCCTCCAAATTACCTTAACAGAATGTATAACTTTATTTATGAGAACTTGTTGTTTCTGGGCGACAATTTGGATAGGAATTTTTTCGTAAGATAAGTCTTTCTCAAAATGTAGGGTTCATATTCAATTACATGCTTGTAATCAGGCTTGTAGGGTCGTAACACAGAAACATAGAAAACGTTGTGGACATTCTCGAGTGCTGGAGGTAAGGCTACCTCGTACGTGATTTCTCCGATTCTTCTTAGTACTTCAAAGGGTCCAATGAATCTTGGGCTCAATTTTCCTTTCTTTCCGAACCTGATCTTCCCTTTCAAGGGAGAGACCTTCAAGAAAACATAACTACCTGATTCAAACTCGATATTTTTACGATGTGGATCAGCGTATTTCTTCTGTCGATCTTGAGCCGCTAACAGTCGTGCTCGGATCACCTTGACTATTTCTGCCGTCTGCTGTACCAATTCTGGCCCTAGCAATTGTCTTTCACCAACTTCATCCCAATAAAGCGGAGTTCTGCACTTTTTGCTGTATAAAGCTTCATAAGGCGGCATGCCAATACTAGCGTGGTAACTGTTGTTGTAGCCGAACTCTACTAACGGTAGGTGATCATCCTAATTTCCTTTGAAGTCCATTACACAGGCTCTTAGCATATCTTCTAATGTTTGAATCGTTCTCTCGCTCTGTCCATCTGTTTGAGGGTGGTAAGCTGTACTCATTCGCAACTGCGTACCCATGCATTCCTGAAGACATTTCTAGAAATTTGATGTAAAAGGCGGATCCCTATCTGAAACAATTGATACCGGAACTCCGTGCCTTGAAACAATCTTTTTTACGTATAGCCTGGCCAACTGATCTAAGTTGAATCTTATTTTGATTGGAAGGAAGTGTGCAGATTTCGTCAGTCGGTCAATGATAACCCATACTGCATCGTAGCCTTTCTGAGTCGTCGGAAGGCCAACCACGAAGTCCATTGTAATATGTTCCCATTTCCACTCTAGGGTCTCTAACGGTTGAAGTAAACCACTTGGTCTCTGATGTTCTGTTTTTACTTTTTAACAGGTCAAACACTTGGCAACACATTCTGCAACATCGCGTTTCAAATTCGGCCACCAAAAATGTTGTCGAAGTTCTTGATACATCTTTGTACTACCAGGGTGAATTGAATATCTTGAACTATGAGCCTCGCTCAAAATTTCTTCCTTAATTTCTTGTACTGGCGGAACCCAAATTCTGCTTTCAAATCTCAGTATTCCTTCTTTATCCCTCTTAAATATTGGTTCAGTTCCTTCAGATATCTTCTTTGTCACCTTTTTCCATTCGTCGTCCTGAAGCTGAGCCTCCTTCACTTTATCTAATAGAGTTGTACCAGATTGCATTTGAAATAGCTTCTCATCAATCTCCGTTGGATACTTCACTTCCAATTCCAGTTTCTCCATTTCTACAATTAGCTCTTCTTGAGCAGTTAACATCATCAATTTCTCACGACCCTTTCTGCTTAAGGCGTCGGCAACTACATTCGCCTTACCCGGGTTGTATAAAATCTCACAGTCGTAATCCTTAATTAATTCTAACCATCTTCTTTGACGCATATTCAAATCCTTATGTGTGAAAATATATTTCAGACTCTTGTGGTCCGTATATATCTCACACTTCTCCCCGTAGAGATAGTGCCTCCAAATTTTTAAAGCAAAAACCACTGCAGCTAACTCCAAATCATGAGTCGGGTATCCCTTCTCGTAATCCTTCAACTGTCGTGATGCATACGAGATGACTTTACCGTTTTGAATTAGCACACAGCCAAGTCCTTTATGCGACGCATCACTAAAAACAACAAAATTACCTGTATCATCCGGAAGAGATAACACAGGTGCCGTACTCAACCTCCTCTTTAATCCTTGAAAGCTCTCCTCACACTTCTCCATCCAAACAAATTTCACAGCTTTTCGAGTTAAATTCGTTAACGGAGTTGCGATCTTAGAAAAATCTTGAATGAATCTTCTATAATATCCCGCCAATTCAAGAAAACTTCTTACTTCTGACGGCGTTCTCGGCTGTTCCCAGTTAATCACGGCTTCTACTTTGGATGGATCTACCGAAATTCTGTTTTTATCGATCACGTGACCAAGAAATTGTACTCGCTCGATCCAGAATTTGCATTTCGAAAATTTAGCGTACAACTTCTCCCTTCTCAATACTTCCAACGTTAACCTCAAATGTTCTTCGTGTTCTTCTTTGATTTTGGAATATACCAGAATGTCGTCTATAAATACCACCACGAATTTGTTCAAAAACGGCTTGAACATACCATTCATTAGTCCCATAAATGCTGCAGGAGCATTCGTTAGACCAAACGACATTACTAAAAATTCATAGTGACCGTATCGCGTTCTGAACGCTGTCTTCGGTACATCCTCTGGTCTTACCTTCAGTTGGTGATAACCACTCCTCAGGTCTATCTTGGAAAAGTATCTTGCTCCCTTTAATTGATCAAACAGATCGTCGATTCTTGGTAATGGATATCTATTCTTAATCGTGACCTTGTTCAGTTCTCTGTAGTCAATGCAGAGCCGCATCGATCCGTCCTTCTTTTTCACAAACAACACCGGCCCTCCCCACGGCGATACGCTCGGTTGAATGTACTTCTTGTCCAGTAATTCTTGTAATTGTACCATTAATTCTTTCATCTCTAATGGTGCCATTCGGTATGGTGCCTTTGATATTGGAGCAATTCTTGGCGCCAAATCGATCACGAAATCTACCTCTCTATCTGGTGGAAGTCCTGGAAAATTGTCTGGAAATACGTCGACGAAGTCCCTCACAATCGGTATTTCTTCTACCTTCGGATTCTCTTTTCGACTGTCGACTATGTAAGCTAAGTATCCTACATAGCCTTGTCTGAACAACCTCCTGGCCTGCATCATCGTCAGACAACTCGCTTGTCTAGGTGACTTAATTACTACCATAAAACACAACCTTTGACGGAGTCATAAGGTTAATACGCTTCTTCTGGCAGTCAATTACTGCCCCATATTTGGATAACCAATCCATACCCAAAATAACATCAGATTCCCCAAGCCGAATAGGGATAAAATCTACGTTCATGATATTACCCTTAATATCCACCCTACAGTTCTTAAACACGTACTTAACGGGAATTATCTCTCTATTCGCAATTTCTATATTCATAGGATATTCTAACTCATCCATAAGCAAATCTAAACTATTAGCAAAGTCTTCGGATATAAAGGAACAAGTAGCACCCGAATCAAATAAAACATAAGCATTAATTTCATTGATCAGAATGATACCTGACACCACCTCACGAGACTGGATTGCATCATACACTGTCATATTGAAAGTTCTAGCGGTCGGTCGGTTTGTTGCAGGTGGTCCAGTAATGGTTAAGGTATTTCCACTGCTATTTCCACGGTTACTTCCTTGCACTTGGGGCAATCTCTCGCTAGATGATCCTTAGAACCACAGTTAAAACAAGCACCTTTCTTTGGGTTTGGACAGTTTGGTGCTATGTGGCCTTCCTGACCACAATTGTAGCACACTCGCTTCCCTTTCATGCAAACTCCCAGATGAACTTTTCCATAGTTTGAGCACGCTTCAATTTTCTTCTTTTGTACTCCTTGTTGACTTCCAGCTGACGAGTTATCCGTCCACTTCCTCTTCTGATTATGACTACTCCCAGTGTTACTTCCACCAGTCTTGTTATTTCCTTCACCTTTACTCTTCTTCTTCTTCTGCTCTTGATTGTACTTGGTCACCGCATCGCTCCCACCTTCAGCGAGGATGGCCTTTTCCAGTACTCCGGCAAATGTGTTTATCTGAAACATTGACACCTTACTGTAAACCCAAGGCTTTAGTCCTTGTTCAAATCTTCTGGCCTTTCTTTCGTCAGTGTGTACTTGGTATGGGGCAAACCTTGCTAACTCATCGAATTTAGCTATGTATTCAGGTACGCTCATGTTTCCTTGCTTCAGTTCCAGAAATTGAATTTCCATCTGATTCTGCAAAGTAGTTGGGAAGTACATTTCGAAAAATATTTTTTTAAATCTCTCCCACGTAATTACTCCTTCACTTCCTCGCACTTTGTTTGCTTGCCACCAGTAGCTGGCCTCAGACTTCAGCATAAACGTTGCGAAAGCGGTCTTCTGGTCTTCTCTAACCCTAGCAACGTCAAATACTTTCTCCATTTCCATGACCCACGTTCTAGCCTCGATTGGGTTCTTGGAACCTTTGAACTCTGGCGGTCCCACCGCCTTGAAGTCTTTAAACGTTGTGTTTGGTGGAGCTTGAGGTTGATTGTTCATTGCTCCCGTCAGTAAGTTCACCAACTGCTGAACAGGATTAGCGTTGGCGTTATTGTTATTATTTGTTGACTCTTCCTGAACCGGTTGACGTTGTTGTCTTCTCCTTGGCGGCATATTTCTGATAAAATAAACGCTTATTAGAACTTTATTTATTTCTCTTAAATAGTTAAGGCATTACTCAACAATTTAACACATCATCTCAAACAACTTAATATATTAAATTCAACTCAAAGTTTTAACATTAAACTATAGCATAACTGCTATTTACATCAGCTATCCTGGAATAAAGAATCCACAAGATTTAAAATATTAACATATTCCTTCTTCATAAACACATCGAAATTTACATATAAAAACTAATTAAGTCTTTCACATAATTAAACGGATTTTAATCCAGTCTATCAAGGTGATGAATAGCTTTGCCACGCTCCTCATCCATGATACGAGACATCATCATGCGATCCAGCATATACGACGGAAGTCCTTCGAACTAGATGGGGTATCTCAAAACTCGTTCCTGAGCCTCATCCATTGCATGATTAAGTGTGGAGTATGTCTCTTCAAGCTTTGCCTTCTTTGCACGACTATCATCTTCTGCACGATCAGCTCGATGTGATTCTCTTACCCATCCTTCCTCTGCTATTTTCAGTCTTCCGGAGGTTTCTTTCAGTTCCTTCTTCAGCTTCTCTATCTCCTCAGTCTTATCTTCGGTTTGACCCTTCTCATGGATCAAATCCCATTCTACATTTCCCAGTCGTGAGTGAAGATTCGAAATCTCCCTCTCCTTCTGCTCGAGCGTAGACTGCTGAACGGTCGCTCGCTTAGTCAATTCCTGAACCTAGTCTTGTAATTCCACGTTACCGTCGTATAATGTGTCATACATCTCTGCATCAACGGTATACCGTGGTAACTCTTCTTCTTCCTCTTCCTCATCAAACTCCTCCTCAGGATCCCCCTCAGGATCAGTCTCGGGCTCATGCTCCTGACCAACAACGGTGATCAATGGAGATGACTCCCTCTGAACTAACTGTTCCCTAACAACATGTATGTCTCGGGGGTCCTCCTCTGTAGGTACTATAGGTAATCGGGGTTCTTCCTCCCCAGCTTGACTAGCTTCTCCAACATTCGTCATCCTGACAACAAAATTTTAAGTTTTAGGTACTAAGTCGTACTAATGAGCACATAAATTAACACATAAACACATAATGTATTTTATTATCTTCAATGAATTTCCCAAAAATTCATTTCTTAAGACTCGATAAGAGTTTTCCTTTACTATCTTCTTTCTATAAGGTTACTACCTAAGGTTGATCCCCCACCTAAGGTTCATAACCTACAGGTTTGATACCAAACTGTGACACCCCCAAATCAGGTACTTCCATTTCTACAGGATTTGGTGTTCACGAAACAAATATCATCTATCTATCTACCCATAAAAATGCAAATCATGCAATAGATAGAAATAAAATATTCCCTTAAGGGTTACAACATCTGAATAATAATAATACAATCCCAGGTTAACTAACCTTAAAACATCTGTGCGGAATCATAAATAAATAAGTCTTAATAACATCACACTCAAGTCTTAAACATGAATTCATCATCTAATAAAAATAACAAGTCTTCATCACTTGCTAACTTTGCCCTTACCTTTACTAGTGGAAGGTTCATCACTTCTTTCATTCTTAACTGCAATGTTATTATTAAGCAAGAGTGAGCACAAATGTCCACAAGTATAAAAAAAAGAAATAACAGTACAATAACATGCGAATAAATCAAAGACATCTGAATAAAAACTCAACTTTTGAATCAAGAGTGAATAACAAGAATCAAAAGAATTCTGAGGGTCATAAGACCTTGAACTATGTCCTAGGTTAACAAGGGTTATACTTGAAACCTTTAACAGTCATAAGACTATGGACCTTCTTCTCGTACTTAGGGGGATCAACCCTTAGTACCATACTGTGCACAATATCTTAATGCTAAAGCGTAAATATTCCCCTATACAGGGTTGTTCATCTCAGTTTGACGTTCGAGTCCGCACCAAAGGAAGTTTGGTTTAGATAATTCATCAAGGGTTCTGAATTTTAGAACGCTCATCAACTAAGGACTAGTTGAATCATTAAGGTTTCACTAGTCTAATAAGGTTCAACAATAATTGATATTCGATTTGAATAATAATCTCAAAAGTATACAATAGGACAATTATTGTATAACTGAATCATGCTTTGAAAAGATAATCAATCTTTAATATAACATTTGAACTTGAATGATAGTAATGATAATTTACTCAAGGTAAATAATAAACTTGAACAATAATGATAAATAGGGTTAGGAAACTTGCTCAAATTTAAGAGTTTAAGTTTAGGAAACTTACCTCGTGCGTAGATTACACTTTAACTAAACACGTTCTTTGAATTAAACCCTACATACCATTCACATAGACAATACCAGTCAATTATAACTTAACTACTCATCATAGACTCAATCTCTTTGTCTACTTTAATTATTGATTATACTTGGTCAATTTATCTCATTATCACATAATTTGTACTTCATGAATAATAATCTAATTATGAATTCAATAATTTAAATCACATGTAATTATGTTATTTACATATTTAAACAACTAATTTAATATTTTTTTATCATCACATTATTCATCTAACATATTTACATGTTCATTACATCAATTCACTAACACTTGTTAGACTTTAATATTTTAAAATTTTCATTTCTGAATTTTCTGGAAAGTGGCGCTGCGGCACCACTGATACACGTGATCTTCGCACTGCGGTGCGGTGGCACTGCAGCTGGACACTTGGCGCTGTGGCGCCGTGGCTCGAGTCTTGGCGCTGCGGCGCGGTGGCGCTGCAGTGCGGGAAATGTACAAGTAGCCGGCGCTGCGGCGCGGCGCACCAGACACAGAAATGGCAGTTCGCGAAAAATCGCAGAACATGCCAATTTCTCCCAATTTCTTATTTTCTACTCGAAATTAGACATATCCACATGTTGTAGTTCATGTATAAACACAACTCAACATTTATATACTGACATTAACAATTTTAAACACTTAATAACAGATTTAAAACATAAAAATTCACCGACTTTGATGTTCATGAAGGTTTAGAAAATAAAACATGAAAATTGTCCCTACGGATTCGTTATAATACCGAATCCGTTCATTTAAACTTCGGTTTCTTCGTATTGACATGCTCAATAATATAAGGGTGTAAAATTTATGAAAACATTTATGTTTGACATACTAAAATCACGTATAAGGCCTTAAGGCCAAACCCAAACCCTGTAATTAATTTTGGAATAGCAAGTCATCAGATTACGAAACTTAGGATATGGAATCATGCAATATATATATAAAACATGTTATGCCACTCGAATTATTATACATATCATGATCATAACACCAATTCCCAATTCACAGAGATTTTACAAAAGCTTTGAAAGCCATTTTTATAAAAACTTGAATACGTGAAATTTAGAATTTGGGAAGGAGGAGACTACCCTGTAGAGTATAAAGCGTAGATTTAGAATTCCTCACTCTCAAATATCCTTCACAACTCACAATTTCTCTCTGACAATTCTCTCTGTGAACTCTAAGAAATATGCTCTGCTTGTTTTCTAAACTTAGGAATAATAAGAAATAAAAAGAAGACGTCGTATTCAATTGAACTGACGCTTTGAACTGACGCGTTAAGGTCAGTTACCCATCATGGGTAACTGCTCCCAACTCCCTCTAAGGCCATGTTTGGCTAGCAAGAGTAGATTATAAAGCCATTTAATTTAATAAAACTTTACCATATAGTTTAATTCATGTCACACCCAATTCAAATATCGTATTTAAATTAATTAAATAACATATAATAATCTATCATAAATTCACATAATCATAAAATAAATTTTCTCATTAATTAATAATGTCAAATTATTAAATCTTTAATTAATTATTACATTAATTAAAATAACATGGCTTATTAAATATTTCTTTTTAATACAATAAGCTCACATAATCACATACTTCGAATAATAAAATTCTCCACATTAATTTAATAAATGTAACACATATAATTAAATTAATCTATCACAATCGCATCAATTAATTATTTAATCCAATAATCAAATCATCGAAAAATATTTATCTAATTCAATAAATATTAGAAATTAATTATAAAAATCTCGTTTGTCACATATTCCCACTTCCATTTCGGGATCTCAAGTGGTTGCAATGGACCCTTTGGCACTTGATGCTCCGCCTTTACACGTTGACAAGTTAAACACCTCGAGATAAACTCAGCGATCTCTCTTTTCATATTGCTCCACCAAAATGTATGTCGAAGATCATGATACATTTTGGTACTCCCAAGATGGATTACAAATGGTGTGTTGTGTGCCTCCATCATTATTCTATGCTTCAAGTCAAAATTGTTAGGAACACAAAGTCTGGAGTTGACTCGAAGTATTCCTTCTTCATCGATTCTTGCTTCTGGAATAGCACCTTCTTGCACTTTCTTCTTCATACGCATCAGCTCCATGTCCGTAGCTTGAGCAGCTTTAACTTTATCGATTAAAGTCGGTTCTACTCATATATTTGATATCATCATGTGGGTACTTGGAGCCTTCATCTCTATCTCCATCCTTTGCAAGTCATACAAAATGGGCCTTTGTGTTAACAACATTGCACTCGTACCCGCATATGATCTTCTACTCAATGCGTCAGCTACTACGTTTGCTTTTTCAGGATGATATTGGATGGTATGATCATAATCTTTCAACTACTCGAGCCAACGTCACTGCCGCATGTTGAGTTCCTTTTGGGTGAAGAAATATTTGAGGCTTTTATGATCTGTATAGATCTCCACTTTCTCCTCATATAGGTAGTGTCTCCAGATCTTCAACGTGAAAACGACTCCTGCCAACTCCAAATCATGAGTAGGATAATTTCTCTCATATTCTTTGAGTTGTCGTGAGGCATAGGCTATAACTTTCCCATGTTGCATGAGAACACATCCTAACCCTTTGCTTGAAGCATCGCTGTAGATAACAAATCTATCCGAACCAGATGGTATTGTCAAAACAGGTGCCAAAATGAGTCTCCTCTTGAGTTCTTGGAAACTCTTCTCGCATTTCTAACTCCATACGAATTTTGTATCTTTCCGAGTCAGCTGAGTTAACGGAGTAGCGATTCGAGAAAATCCTTCCACAAATCTCCGATAATAACCAGCTAAGCCTAGAAAGCTACGTACTTCGATTACCGACTCCGGTTGCTCCCAACTTTGTATGGCTTCAATCTTCGTCGGGTCGACAGATACTCCATGTTTTGACACCACGTGCCCAAGGAATGCAACTTCCTCAAGCCAGAACTTGCATTTCTTCAGTTTGGCATATAGCTTGTTTTTACGAAACCTTTGCAATATCAGCTTCAAATGGTGCTCATGATCTTCATGGATTTTGGAATAGATGAGGATGCCATCAATAAAGACAACAACGAATTGATCGAAATATTCTTTGAATACACGATTCATCATATCCATGAAGGCAGCAGGAGCATTAGTCAATCCAAAAGACATGACTAAGAATTCATAATGCCCGTACCGAGTTCTGAAGGCAGTCTTTGGAATATCCTCAGTTTTAATCTTCAGCTGATGATATGTAGAACGAAGGTCGATCTTTGAAAAGAATTGTGCTCCTTGTAACTGGTCGAACAGGTCATCAATGCGAGATAACGGATACCTATTCTTGATGGTGACATGGTTCAATTCCCTATAGTCGATACAAAATCGCATACTTCCATCTTTCTTCTTTACGAATAAAATAGGAGCACCCCAAGGAGATGTACTAGGACGAATAAAACCAATGTCCAACAACTCCTGTAGTTGGACTTTTAACTCCTGAAGTTCAATAGGAGCCATTCGATATGGGGTTTTAGAAATGGGCTTTGTATCGGGTTCAAGGTCAATAAAGAATTTAACTTCACGTTCTGGGGGTAGACCAGGAAGTTCTTCAGGAAATACGTCAGGAAATTCACTAACAACAGAAATAGTATTCAAATCTGTCGTGTTTTTGTTCAAGTCCATAACATGGGCTAAGAAAGCTTGACATCCATTTTTTAATAAACGAATGGCTTTATGGCTTGATATAACAACGATTGATTTTAATGGTTTGGTTTCTTAAATTCGCATAACAGGTTGGTCAGGAATATGAAAGCTAACAACCTTACGAAAATAATCAATTTTGGCATGATGAGTAGTTAACCAATCAATTCCTAAAATCACATCAAATGCAAGTATCTTTAAAGAAATAAGGTCAACAGGTAATGTGATGGTGCCAACTTAGATTTAGCAAGATTTATAAACTGTAGATGTAACAAAGGTTTCACCCGACGGAGTTTCAACAGATAAGTCAAAGGTCAATTTCTCCGGAGTCAAGTTCAAACGTTGAGCACAAGCAGGAGAGATAAAAAAATGAGTAGAACTAGTATCTAGTAAAGTATAAACTTCGCAAGAATTCAAGATTAGCTTACCCGTGATCACCTCGTTCGGGTTTCTCGCGTTTTGGCCAGTCACAACAAACGCCCTTCCAGGAACCGCTAATTTCGACTTATCCGGGACAACTTTTGGAGTTACCATCCCTGCTGAACTTGGTTTTGCTACAGAACACTCTCGAGCTATATGACCCTCCTTTCCACAGTTATAACATACCTTGGATTGTTGTGGGCAGTTTGGGCTGATATGTCCCTCTTTTCCACATTTGTAACATACGACCGGTGGTCGTTCTCCTCTCCTAGAAACAGTTGATGTTTGTGCTGATGTCTTCACGTTATCATTGTTGTACCATCTCTTCTTGAAATCTCCTCCCGACTCGCTCCTTCTATTATCACGACCACGATTACCACCAGAGTGGTTACCGCTTTTATCCGAATATTTTCTTCCCTGCTGGTTTTCATTGCTTCGATGACTGCCGCCATCGGTATGACCCTGGTTGTGGTCTCTCGGTTGCACATACTCATTATCTCGCTCTAATAATTGAGCCCTGTTTACAACATCTGAATATAAAGAAAATTTATGAGAGATAAGATATTGTCGAATCTCGGGTTTTAGACCTCTCAGAAACATCCTTGTCATTCGTTCCTCATTTTCGACCAAATGAGGTGCAAACCTGGATAACTCTGCAAACTTCACCTCGTACCGGGACACCGTCATGTTGTTTTGTTCCAGTCTGATAAACTCCACCTCCTTCATATGATGAATACTTTCAGGAAAGTACTTGTCATTGAACAGTTTTTGAAATATTTCCCAGGACATGTTGAGTGCGTCAGGTTGGGTACGCTTCACAGACTCCCACCAGTAGTCTGCCTCACCGCGGAACATAAAGGTGGCGAATGGAACCTTCTGTTCCTCCGTGCATCCCAAGACATCGAATATCTTGTTAATTTGCTTGACCCACGTTTCTGCCATGATCGGATCCGGCTTTCCCTTAAATTTCGGGGGTCCCAATTCTTTGAACTGCTTGGCTGTGACAAACCGCGCGTTGTTATCATTTCCGCCCGTATTCTGCACACGAGTCTCCCTCGTCTGATTTTGCATGAACTGCAAAAAGTTCCTAAACATTCCATCATTCATCATTTGCTCAGTAATGTTGTTTACAAGAGGAATATTACCTTCCTGTTGCACATTCCCCTGGGTGGTAATCAAAGGTGTCTCCACAGTCTGATTTACTCCATTATTAACGTTCTCAACTGCCATTCTTAAATACTGCCATAAAACAAGGGTTAATAGTCATGTCATATATTATCCCTATACTCTGACCGAACAAATAAACACCAAATAAACTTAGTCAGGTCATACTAGCGAAGGAATTCCCCGTCTCTCCCCTCCTAGTTCTTGTCTCACATCTCAGCCAGGGATCATATCCCTAAGCTCTGATACCAACTGTGACGCCTCCAAAATAGGTATACAACACCCATTCTGAGTCGCCAAATACATGGTACAAAAAGCAAACTACAACTTCAATAATATATTTGTCGTGCAAAATACGACAACACATAATGTGAGTTTAAATACAAATATTGTCTTCTAGACAATATCTACACTCAAATAAGTCCTCATTACAATTATTCAAACACTATTTTACAAAAATAGCGAGGACTGCTAAAATATCTTTCTAGAACCATTACTCCATACCCCGACTAGATCCTGCTATGTTCTCACCTCCTGAGAAGAAAAATAGAACAAAAAGGAAAAGGGTGAGCTCAACTAGCCCAGTAAAGAATATTATGACTAAGATAATATACAACAAATTATCATTAGTATTCAACAGGAAAAAATTTGATAGAATATAATCGACAACAAGTTTTAGATCAACAACTGTAGCGGAAACAGTAAACCATTAAAAGAGTCAAGTAGAGAATTAATTCTACTATCTTCTAAGATTTAAAAGTCCATCATCAATATTTTATCCCTGTAACATCAATTAATAATCATCTTTAACCAAATATTCATCTTTGCACTACAGGCCAAAGATATTCATTTGTATCACCAGTTAGTCATGTTCATCTCAACACCTGTTCATCTTTGCACTACAGGCCAAAGATATTCATCAAGTAATCATACATCTTTGCACTACAGACCAAAGATATTCAGTAGTATCATAATTTAGGACTGAGGATGATGAAAAATATTTTAAAGAAAATGAATCCAGTGAGATAAAAGAACAAATATTAGGGATTCGTATTACAGTTTATCCAAGTTCAATAATACCCCATAAAAACCAATTTTGAAGCAAAATTCAAAAATAAAGATCAAAACATGGATACAATCAAAGATAGTAACCATAATAGACAACTTGGAAAAAAAAAGAAGAAAATTTTATTTTTCGGTGAATAGTGCCGTATTCGTGAATAGTGTCGTATACGTGAATAGTGTCGTATACGTGAATAGTAACGTATACGTGAATAGTAACCCCAACACAAAATGTTCCAAATTTGATAAAAAGTTTGTATCAATATTTCGGTATAATGATATTGAAGAAAATATCATTTAAGAAGAAGATAATATCCCTTACCTCAAAATATCAGTACTTCTGGTCGGAATATCGGTATAAGGCTGAAAGAAACTTGCTCTGATTAGTAGAAACTTTCAAAGTATCTAAATACTCACAAAATACACTCAATAATCTAGAGAGAGAAAGAGAAAAAACTTGTTTCTGATGTGATTTTCAATTCTAACTGAGCCCTCTATTTATAGGAAAATGTTAGCATGCCGAAGCAGACTTAACCTGCAACCTGATGGCTTTACCTGCTACTATTCAAGCCTACCACATTTGAATAAAAATCTCAGCACATTTCTTCATCAACCAAGAGTGGGGCCCACCAATTCTAGAATTTTCCACCAAAATGATAAACTCCGAAAATTCAACAATTTGTGAACCAGTCATCTCGTAAAATTCATAATAAATCATACGTTCATTTTTAACGGTTCAAATTTTGTGGACATATACTCAACTTATATATGTATAACATATCCAAAAATTACCACGATCCAACGGTCGGATTAAAAATTATAACCCCCGCAAAATATCTCAAAAATCTTGATTTTTAATACCTCCATTCCGACAAAAATATTGATAAAAACCTCAACATTAACTCCTTCATTTTTAAACACAAAAATATATCTCTCATTTATATCCACATAAAATAAATATTTTCTTATCATATGAATCAATAATTAATTATTCACAAATAATATTATAGAATCATATTTATGACAACCAGGCCGTTCCAAGAAAAGAGGGGGCTTTCTAATAAGGATTTCTCCTTACTGGCGCGCAATTAGATGACCAAACCTCTCCTTAGACAGAACTTTCTAGACATTGCCAATAATGTTATCTAATAATATTATTCAAATAATATGAATTATTGATCTGATAATGGAAAATACTGTGCAACAACAATTATTGAAACAACAATAATATAAAATATCAATGCAGCAATTATTGAATCAATAAAATAAAATATTGAACAATAACTACTGTAACAATTATTGAGTAGTGCCTTCTTACGTAAGAATCAATAATTTGTGCAATACCGTGTGCTACTGTATTTTAACCACCGGGTATTCCAACAGTATTAACGGTAACAACTACGCCGTTTATTTATAAACAACTTATACGTGTCGTTTTCTTCATCCAATCGCTTTCCGTTATCGGGCCCACACAAGGCTGCGCCGTCGTACGAATATTCTCCGACAGTAAGAATATTCCACGACCAAACGAATATTCCCCGACAAAATGAATATTTTATAACCACTTGCTTATTTTAAAATTTTTGCACATTTTACCCATAACCAAAGTAGTATATCAAATTAACCCCTTATTATTCACAATAATATTTAGAAAATCATTAATAAGTTGAGGTCTTACAAAAACTGTATTGATTTAGAAAGGTGTGGGCCAATTCTTCCCAATTGTGGATTTTACCATTGTCAAGTCGGGCATACCAGGCTTTAGCCTCTCCAGTGAGACTCTTTTAAAAAAGTTGCATTCTGAGGCTTTCATCCTCAGCATAAGACCCCAACTCGCCAATGTACACTTTTAGGTGCGTATAGGGATCGCCTGCCCCATTATACTTTTCAAACTCTGGAATTTTGAATTTGTCAGGATATCGAGCCTCTAGGAATATGCAGAGATCTGAATAGGTGACACTTCCATAGTTTCCAGTCCCTTTGATTGATCGGATGGTCTCCTCTATTTGTTGGACTTTTTTTCTTATATCACCCGTTTCTCGATCATCCCTGAGTTTTGTGATTTCAGGGATTTTGTTTGTTCCTTTATTAGAATAAGGTTCAGGTATCTGGGTTTCCATCTTTTTGCCAATATCCTGACTGCCCCTCCGT
This sequence comes from Panax notoginseng, assembly GCA_016801055.1. Taxonomy (NCBI): domain Eukaryota; kingdom Viridiplantae; phylum Streptophyta; class Magnoliopsida; order Apiales; family Araliaceae; genus Panax; species Panax notoginseng. The sequence continues at coordinate 82,130,624 of CM029015.1, read as the reverse complement.
GTGAATGACTCTGGTTGAGTAGGTATTGTTTGGCCCCGAGTGTCTTTACTTTGTTCTTTTAGAAATACAACCAATTCTGCTATCTGATTCCTTAATCCTTCAAACTCCTCTCGGAAAACAGGAGTAGGATCAAGCTGGGCACTTGTAGCCATGTCTGACGGTGGGCTTAGTGCCTTCTTGGATTTTAAACGGGTAACGGGACCGATTACTTCCCTATAAAAAGACTTATGTAGTTTAGCCCTAGTAAATGTAGGAATATTACATGCTAATTAATTTGTCTGTTTAGGAGTATTATCCTGCGAAACGGATGTCGGTTGATCAGATAGCATGACAGGTTTTGCTATGAAAGGGAATGCATCACATAGTCTTTTATATTCTTCATTGCATTGACATGGAATTGAAATTACAAGTAATTGAAATGGAAAAGTATGAAGAGACTTTCATCCGCGTTTTGTTTATTATAGGCTGACCTATCCTATGCTACTCTCGCGGCTTTTTGGCATGAAGGTTCCCAAATCATCGTAATTTACTTGACGGGAAGTTAATCCGGCCTTTCAACTGTAGCGAATCTGGGTGATGCCTTTCCTGAGCCTCGTTGGAATTAGTCTTCCTACGAGTCCAGTAATCAAACACTGACAAGATATTCTCCTGGTGGAGGAACCACACAACATACATTCACATACAACGTGTGTCACCGTATGGAAATGATGACATGTGCGAAGCACTAATATCACAAGCATATATGGTGCGAAGCACTAAGTGCAATAAGTAAATGCATTCGTAGACATTCATTCAAATGTAAATGCAACATCCACACACAAGCAGATAACGGCTTTGAAAAGTTTGTAATAGTGGCTTAAGCCCTCTTACTAGAGATCCCCAGCAGAGTCGCCACCTGTCGACGTTGGGATTTTATTTGTCACTTTTCTATTCTTGTCTTTTGGTGTTCTTATATTAGGTGAGAATTGTTTAACAAAATAAGTTGTGAAAAGGTCCGACATTTATATGTCGACGATTGGACTATAAGAGTCGCCAGTTAGGTTTTTAACTGGTTGTACCAACACAATTGAGAAAAGGTTTACAAATTGACCCAGTGATGTGACACTGCTAAACGGGTCTGTGAAATCGAGATTCATTAGGGTCCGGGGACTTGCTTATGCGGAGGGAAGGTGTTAGGCACCCCTCGACATCTGTGTTGCCACGGTGACCGCCACTTTTCAAGAAACTGTTATATGAATGTGTGTGTGTGTGTGTGTTAATGTGCAGTTATTTGGAAATAGTGCTATACCTCGTTCGTACCTATATACAAAGGGTTTCAATTTTATATAAAATTCAGTTTTAACAAGATATAACAGTGATGTTTTGTAAAAAGAGGTTTTTCAAACCCTATGCTAAAAAGTAATTGAGGCCATTGATACTTCCATTTTTAATAAATGTTCGGCTTGATTGCTTTTATTTTCGAGATGCGAAGCATCTTCGAGAAAATAATATACATAGCAATGCCGAACTCTTTGTGGTCATGAGAGACATCTAAGAAAATTCAACCACAGTGAATAATTTACAAGCTGTGTACAGCTGAAAATGTCCATCACGGGAACCGAATCTAGATTCAGTAAACTGAATTTGTGATCACATGATTCATAGGCTCACATGATGCAGCAATTTATAAGAAAGCTGTAAGCAATTATATATATAAAAGCTGTAAATATATATATAATATATATATATATATATATATATATATATATATATATATATATATAATAATATATATATATATATACACAGACATGATCAACCACCACGAAGCACCTCCATGGGGTATCAGAAATGTAAATATATAAAAGTGTTAAATATATAAATATATATATATATATATATATATATATATATATATATATATATATGTGTGTGTGTGTGTGTGTGTGTGTGTGTGTGTGTGTGTGTGTGTGTGTGTGCAAACAATCAACCACCATGAAGCACCTCCATGGGGGATTGCAAATGTAAATAAAGGAATAAAAAGCCAATCAACCACCACGAAGAACCTCCATGGGGGATTGAAAAATATAAATAAAGCAATAAAGCGATCAACAGCCTTGAAGTAAACTCCAGGCGGGACAAAATATAAATATAGCTGTAAAAGGCCACAAAATAAACTCCATGCCTGACAGAAATGTAAATAAAGCAGTAAAAGGCCACGAAGTAAACTCCAGGCCAGAATGAAATGTAAATATATATATATATATATATATATATATATATATATAATAATAAACTGTTGTCGAACTCTATTCGATGAGCCTGGATTTTATTATATATATATATATATATATATATATATATATATATATAATAAAAATCCAGGCTCATCGAATAGAGTTCGACAACAGTTTATATATATATATATATATATATATGTATGTATATATATAAAAACAAAAAACGTTCCAAATGTGAATCCAAGTTCAATCGAGGCATAACTCGATAATATTAGTCCATATATATATAATATACAAATAGAAATAAAAGCCACGGACCGAAGTCCGGGCATACACATGCAACACGACTCTCAACGTGCAGAACTGTGTGTGCACAGTAGTAGAGAAATGCTTTAAAACGTGTAAGAAGGCTTACAGTGGACTACCAAAGAAGACTTCAATAGCTTTAAATGGATGAAAACTCGGCTCCCATCGGTAAAAATATAACAATATAGAAGCTCACACGTTTTTAAAATGAGAAAGCACTCAGTTTATAGTGTGTACAGAGCAAATTAGACAGGGCTTCCTCGCCTTTTCTCTTACAAAATAGCTATCGTAAGCCCTTTATTTATAGAGGGGGGAGGTGTACCTGCGGCTGCCCAGGGTGCCCCGGGCAATGTGGGTCCTAATGTCTCGAAGTACATGCACTCGGACGACGCGCTGTTCGCTCGTACCCTCATAACTTTCAATCCGGAAGTCCGATGGAAGTGTGCCATACCATTCTGAAAAGCTCTTTCCGAGACCTACGCAACAACATAGGATTTACCCTTTTTTGATTATGGGAAGATGGGTCCATGACCAAAATGGCATTTCTGGGTTTCCGTCAGGTAGTCTGTTGAGCTGTTTTGTGTAGTTTGTGCTTGGAAGTTAAAATATGGTTCTTGTGGGACTTCTATTGCAATTTAAGTTGAAATGAGTTGATTTGATGTGAGTTGAAGCTGAGTTGGCAAAATAAACATTTTGCCCCTCCCGGGGTTTATCTACGATTTTCGCGCAGTTGTAGCAGTCTTTTCTCAGAGTTATCTCTGAGGTTGACCTGATGTCGACTTTAACTGTCCTCAGGGTTATCTATGAGGTTGGCTTGACCTCTTGGGGTCATCTCTAGTCTTTTAACTTGACCCTGGGGTTATCTTTGGGGTGGGAAACTAGATCTCCTAGGGCTATCTCCGGGGTTGGAATTGATGGTATGGTCCTCCAGGGTTAACTCTAGAGTGCGAAAAAGACGCTTTTGTCCTCCTACATAGTTAGTAACAGGAAAATGAAACTTCGAGTGTTTACACTCGGAAAACGAACGACTTGAGAAATTAAATTTTTTTTCAAAGGGATAAGGGAGGCGCCGCAGTGCCACCCAGTTAAGGAATTGGGGCGCTGCAGCGCCAGTACTGGATCCCAACTTCTACTAATATGCGATGTAGCACATCAAATAACAAAGGGACATGGCACCGCAACGCCAGTCCTAGACCAAAGGTAGAGAAGAATAATTATGAACATAAAAGAAAGGTAAGTTGATTGAAGGTGAATTATGACCTTAATTAAATTTAAAGTAACATCTTAAATGATGATTAAAACCTTAAGGTTAACAATTAAAAGATAAATAAAGGGTACGAGAATGTAAAAATAGAATATATCTTACAATACGTGGTCTTGTATTCAGTAATACGACACAACGTATTTTTATCAAATGAATGTTTGAGATTACTTATAATGCAATTACTTAAACAATGAACGAATATAGTTACTTATAACAATAAAATGTTATAAAATCGTAATGAACGTTAAATAACCTAACGAATGTTATTAAGTTAATAAATCAGATAATTTATACTGAGAAGAAGAAGAATATAGGTTAATTGCAATACTTATTGATTGTTATGTGACCTAACATGGTATGCTATGTGTTTATGTCATGTAAAACCTATAAAGGCCCAAAAAGAAAGTGAATTAGCGCTTGAAGACGCTTGAGGCAAGTTTTATAAACCCTTGTCTATACTTTATGTTGGACAAGCTTTATAATTCATGTATGATATGCATGAACTAAATTAAAGAAGGAGTCGAGGCCATTTGCTTCGGCTAGACCAGACTTAAAGTATTTTGTGGATTTTCGTATAATCATTCAAAATATTATTGATATTTCTATCTTGTGCCAATTGCCTTTGTACAGATTCAAAGGTAAGACTGAGTTTGAATAAACAAATGTTTTTGTCATTAATCGATTGGTACGTGAGTTTGCCAAAACTTAAATGTAGATATGTTTAATGTAGTAGTGTTGTACATCGTAGAGTATTATAGGCTGATCACCTAGATGTGCTCGTAAGATATGTCGGACTTATGAACTTAGTATTGGGTTGTCCTTTTCAAAGAAAGAAATAATGAAATGCTCATGGTCTTTGACCAAACTCAAGGTTTAACTGATGTTGTTCATCGTTAAATGTTTTAAATAAAAGAGAAGTGCTATTTTGATTTACTCACAGTACTTCATAAATATTAGATTAGTTATAGATGATATACTCATATGATTCTTGTCTGCTATTCTAATATAATTGTTCTACTTGTTGAGGTAGTTATGCTCTCCCTTGCTTGAACCATTTGATTACAGCTTAAAAAGAACGGATCGAAGGATCCGGTAAGGACAAAGGGTAGACCAAGGCGGATAAGTAGTTATCCTTGTAATAGAATAATATTACTTTTGAACTAATTTGATACTATGACAAAGAACATATGCAATGGTTACAAAGAACCTGGGAAGGGACTTATTATTATGTAATATATAATAAGCATATCCACTTTATTGATGTAATTCAATTAAATGTATGTGTAGACTATAGTACCGTGTAACAAAATATATCGGGTTGGAAGATACCCAGATTTGATGGCGTCATATTATCCAGCATGGAATTTAAGAAAATTCTTGTTATTGACAATAATTTATTATTCAGCTACTTCAAAATCTTTTGAATATTGTTGAAGTTCTATAAAAGTTAAACTCTTCTATTCATGGTATATATCCTTTTATTGTATACTTTAACTTGCTGAGTAAACTCGTTGCTCTCCCTTGCTTAAATAAAACATTTCGGCTAAAGCCGAAGTAGTAGAGGGATCAAAGAAAAATAAAGGCAAAACAAAGATGACTGAGTAGTATTAAGTGTGTAATGATTACTGTATCATATTTAGAATGAAGTCTTTTGTAATAATAGACATGTAATGTTAAGGTTAGTTAACTTAGGATGATGAAGATATAATTATGTTTTAAGTTATGTTTTTATTAAGGACATGTAATAAATGGTGTAATTCATAATGAATGGTTAGTTAGATGTGATATGTATGAGGGATCGTGAGCATCAAACCCGAGATTAAAGAACCCAGATTTGGGGGCGTTACATCTATTCACTTCAATTGGATAATTATTATTTCCTTTTAATTCATACTTTTAATTGATTCACCATGAATCATTACGCTATACAAGGCTCATCATTTTAAGCTTAGTTAATTCATAACTTAAGCTCAACCGCGTTATAGTTTGTTCTTGTTCTCTTCTCATGATGCAATTTCATTGCATTCACTAACTTCTCAATCTCATATTACACATAAATGTACACAATTATTATCACATAATTCTCAATTCACTAATAATAATATTTCAAATTTCTCGGGTATTACAATTACACTATTCTAGTATAGTAAAAAAATCATTAAAACTAAGATTAATGTAGCAGCTTGCAAGAATACTACGTACCAATTTAATATGGCCCAATAGTTAAATGCGGACACTCATACATATAAATATTTATACATTTTGTCCATCACATTTATTTAAGCTAGAAAAATAGTTAGCACATACATCATTAAAAATGATGGTTTCATGTAATTTAAATAATTCATGGTAGTACCCACCAGTCTCCTTATTTCTCACCAAAATATACTTATCAATGAAATTAATTATATTATTTCATTGATCTCTAATAGAGTTAGTGCCCTATATGCCAATTATTTGATATAATTGCTTAACATTTTGATATTATATTTGATTGAATAAATGAATGATTTTATTATGATTTTATTTACCGCGTTATATAAATGTTAACATAATAAAATTCCTTAGAATAGTGATAAAAATTTTATAGTTTCAAGTATGTGACTTGAACATGAGATTATATAATTACAATTAGTATCATTGCTCTTAAATGTCCCTAGTCGAGTATCATTGTTGATGGGACAACAATGATGCATTGAAACTAATATGTGGATTGACTGATGACCAAATCTCATTAGTCATAAATATATGAGATATTAAGTCAATGCATAGGTATGTGTTAGAGAATGATGTACTGAACAGACCCACCATGAGAATTTTATGTGGAGCATTATATGAAGTGTCATTAACGATTCTCATAATGACAATGATGTAATGATCCTTCGACCTAAAATCACTATATTACAACACGGGAATTTATATACTTTGATATCATCAAAGGTCGCCTTTAATAGGGTGGACTATAAAGGTGATTATTGGGTACATCATGAATCGTGTGAGGAATATGAGTGATCTAGATGGAATTTAACCCTCCTATGTTTTAGGGGTGATATCCATTGGCCTCTTGATTGTATAGGACTATGAAATGCATGGTCATGCTCAAATAGTGATTTGTTTCATATAGTCTACTTAATGATCAAGAAAACTCAGATTAAATTATGAAGAGTATGACAAATTCCATGACTCGAGTTTAATCGAGGATGTCAAGGTTAAAAGGATTAAATTACATTGAAACATTGGTCATGAAAAGGTTGCATCGAATCATCGATCTTATTATTACTTAGGTAGCAGTGATGCATTACTATATGTCGCTCACTGTTTATAATTTTATAATATGATTTTAAAATTAGTACCAACGTAATAATAACCTATAGGGTCACACACATAGAACACAATTAAAAGGGAATTAATTTAAATTGTCAAAAATTAAATATGTCAATATGATTGATATTATTTAAATTACGAATTTAAATTAATAGGATAATTTATATATATGGGTATATTAATTAAGTAAGACTTAATTAAGATATATATATATTATATATATATATATTATATATATATATATAAATTCAGATTTTATTTTAATTAAATTAGGTTTTTGATTAATTCCTTTTTAACCACTATATATATGATATGTAGCAGCCATATTAGGGATTATCATTAATCTAAAAACCCTAGCCGCTCTTAGAGAGAGACTAGAGAAAAAGTTTTCAAAAATCCTGTTCATTTGGTGGCTAGTACTGCAGCTCCCTTTATTGCAGAATCGTGCGACGGTTCGCGTGTGTTCGTGTGGATACCGTAGAGACATAGTACCGTGAGGAATTGCGTTAGAGATTCGAAGCGTTTCAGAAAATTCCATAATCTGTATAATATCTAAACACTAAATTATTATGTTTTCGCATGGATCCTGTTTTAGGGTTTCGAATTTGGCTTTATAATTTTTATTTTTCGTTGTATTTTTATGCCGAAATCCCTACAATCTCATAGGTACATTTATGTCAAGAATATTTCACAATTAAGTTATGTTTGCTTTCTTTTTCATTTTGAATAATAAATGTATATTTTGAACAATACATTTACTTACTACGTCTCATAAAATTTATTTAATTTCTCATATTACTTTCTCTTCATTATGAATAAGTAATATTTATAATGTCTCGTACATTCATAGTTAGAGCTTTTTATCTTAAAGGTTTTTCTCTTCACAATCATTGTATACCCTATGGGCTTTTTATAGCACATAGATAATAAATAATAAAAAACTTTTAATCCACTCTTTTCATATTTCCCTTATTAAAATTAGGTTAAATCTCTAACCTTTATTTAATCATTTAATATTTCCCTTAAAAGAAATATTACTAATATTCGGGATATCACATTCACCCATCCTTCAAAGAATTTCGTCCCCTAAATTACAACATACTCATTTCTACACATTCTACTCATCATAACTAGGTTTTCATACTAACCTATACATTCTCACTTTCCTCTAAGAAGCTCACACCTTCTTATCATTCAATCTCCAGAATATTAGAATATCTTTCAAGAGTTTTCAACAATTGTTCAATAATTGTGAAGTAGTATAAATAATCAAAAAGTTTTAATCAAGATAAGTTTTCATATTGGCTGGAGGGGTCATAAAGACCATAAACTTTGAGGTTTAGGGGTAACCCGCTACCTCTGAAAAAGAGTAATCTACATCTGAAAAGGTTAACAGTACTTCACCACAGTACTTCATATCGTAAACCAAAACATGACAGTGCTTCACAATAATTCTTCACACTGAAACGCGTATTCTAGGTATTTAGCCTATTGTACTTTATAACATCTATATGCGTTCATAGATTGAAACACATTATTCTATCGGTATATCCCCCTTTCTCGGTGTTGTTCACATCAAGATTCCACACCAAAACAATTTGGTTTGGCATAAATTCTCAAAGAATACTTGAATTTAATAAACATTTGTCTAGCTGAATCAAATAGCTTAGAAGTATACTAATAATTCGAACATCAATCGAATAATTTGTCTAGCCACTTTAATTGGGATTGACTTTTCTTTAAATGGTTCAAAATTCTTGAAATCATTTTATGACGTCATGATACCGCACTGTCTTTACAGTCCGTTGAGGATTTCGTCATTTGGTGACTTTGTCATACTACATCATACCTTAGTGGGTTGACGATACTATGATCACATCCAACACTAGGTTACTCTACATTGATGACTTCATCATTTATCATCTCTACAGTAGATGCATTAAAAATACATTTTGACATTTTCAAATCTTTTTGTCTAACTGAAACAATTAGCATAGACATATGAATAATAAGACCTTTAAAACTTATTGGTTCAACAATTGATCCAACATATTTTCTGAAAGCACAAATGTGCAAATATCAGCACGATGTAAATAAATTCAAAATCTAGCATAGCTAGAAGATTTGGAACACCTATGCTTCCTCCATCAACTCTAATTTTCTTCAATGCTCAATTACTTAATAATTCTATCATCACCAATGCTCATCATATTGTAAACTCGTAGTTCACGACCTAAAATCTTTCTATACCCCAGTATAACTCATCAAACTTACCACGCGTTATGAGTTCAGGAACTTGCCACAGTAATATGAGTTTAGGAACTTGTCCTAGCAATACATAGTCCACAAATAAATCATGGACTGTCCATAAGCTTAGGGGCTCAAAACATAGCATATGATTATGAGTCACAAACTTATCATAAGCACGAGTTTTAAGAACTCGCACCTATTCTCAATATTATCCACTATCAAATATAAATATTACAAAAGAATCACATTCTCACCATACATATATTTATAACGTGATACACCCATTCTAACTGTAAGACCCCGAATTTTATAAAATAAAAGTATTCAATTTTTCTATTTAGTAAATGGTTAAATTGATAACAAGTTAAAGTTAAGGGTAATATATGAAATTTTTCAAAATACGCAAGTGGTTATAAAATATTCATTGTTGTCGGAAAATATTCGTTTAGTCATGGAATAATCTTTCCGTTGAAGAATATTCGTACGACAGCGTAGCCATTTGTGGGCCCCATAACAGAATAACTGTCGGATGAAGAAAGCGACAAAAATTGAGTTTTTATAATTAACGGCGTAGTTGTTACCGTTAACACTGTCAGAATACCCGGTGGGTAAAGTAAAGTAATATGTGTGGTTGCACAGTAGCACACGGTATTGCACAATATTATTGAATTATTGATCCTTACGTAAGAAGGCACTACTCAATAATTGTTACAGTAATTACTGTTCAATATTTTATTTTATTGATTTAATAATTCCTACGTTAATATTTTATATTATTGTTGTTCAATAATTATTGCTGCACAGTATTTCCCATTATCAGATCAATAATTCATATTATTTGAATAATATTATTAGATAACATTATTGGCAATGTCTAGAAAGTTCTGTCTAAGGAGAGGTTTGGTCATCTAATTACGCGCCAGTAAGGAGAAATCCTTATTGGAAAGCCCAACTTGCTTGGGAACGGCCTGGTTGTCATAAATGTGATTCTGTAATATTATTTGTGAATAATTAATTATTAATTAATATGATAATGAAATATTTATTTTATGTGGATATAAATGAGGGATATATTTTTGTGGTTAAAAATGAAGGAGTTAATGTTGAGGTTTTTCTCAGCATTTTTGTCGGAATGGAGGTATTAAAAATCAGGGTTTTTGAGATATTTTGAGGGAGTTATAATTTTTAATCCGACCGTTGGATCGTGGTAATTTTTGGATATGTTATACATATATAAGTTGAGTATATGTCCACAAATTTTGAACCGTTAAAAATGAACGTATGATTTATTATGAATTTTACGAGATGACTGGTTTAGAAATTGTTGAAGTTTCGGAATTTATCATTTTGGTGAAAAATTCTAAAATTGGTGGGCCCCACTCTTGGTTGATGAAGAAATGTGCTGAGATTTTTATTTAAATATGGTGGGTGGGAATAGTAGCAGGTAAAGCCATCATGTTACAGGTTAAGTCTGCTTCGGCGTGCTAATATTTTCCTATAAATAGAGGGCTAAGTTAGAATTGAAAATGACACCAGAAATATAAGCTTTCTCTCTTTATCTCTCTATATTATGAAGCATATTTTGTGAGTATTTAGATACTTTGAGAGTTACTATTCAGTACAATTTTCTTTCGACTTTGCATTCCAATCAGAAATACTGCACTTTTGAGGTAAGAGATAGTAAGGGATTTTAAGGGTTGTTATGTTTTTCAGTTTCGTAATTTTTCTGACCTTCAAAAATTTTGGAAAAATTTGAAATGATATTTTGACGAGTTTTCTTGATTGTGTCCAAAAATGGTGATTTTTGGATATATAGATTATGAGTTATGAATTTTATGAGAAAAGACTATTTTTAAAAGTAACCGCTTATAACTCCTTGTGGTTAACTCCAAAATTGATAAAATTTTTATTGGAAGTACATGTATATGATAGGAGTATACTCTGTGAATTTCAGAATTTTTAGATAAAAGTATAATATTTTATAAATATCTAAATATTCGGCTGTTTTGGCCATATGAAAAATAGTAAATAACTTCTAAAAATTCTGAGAAAAATATATGTTCACTATAGGACTATATTATGCTAAATCCCAGAAAAGAAATATTTTTGGAACTAATTTGGTATTTTTCATAAAAATGGACTAGTTATGAGTAAATAAATTAAATATGTTATGTGAAGTAAGAAAATTGAAAAATATGATTTTATGGCTTGAGAATCCTATATGAGGTATATGCAGATTTTTGATAAGGGTTTTTGGTTATTGGTGATGAAATCTTATGAGTTTGGCATTTTAGGATGATTAAATGTATTATTTAGTAAAGTGTAAACAATTAAAATAAATTGTTTAGAAGCTTAAGAAATATTATTCTTTAAATATCATTATACCGAAATATTGGTATATATTTTATTGTGGAATTTCTACCTTTTTGTGTCGAGTTACTATTCACAAAAAAATTAGTTTTTTTTTTCTAATCAAATTATAGTTGATTTACGAAAATTACTCTTGAGATTAAAACTATATGTTGCTCATATTATTTTTATTATTATATATAATATTTTTATAACCCTAATGATGATATTTCTCTTTGACTTGAGTGTAAAGATGGGTAAATTTTTGGTATGATCATGAGTATGGTTTCTTTTTGGCCAGTAGTGCAAAGTTGAATTGTTGACTGGTATAATCATGACCATTGAATTTATAAGTGAATATCTTTAGCTTAAGTGCAAAGGTGAATTGATCAACATAGTTATAATTATTGTTTATATAAATTCTGAAATGATTATATATTTATTTGAGATATTAATATATTTGGCCTTTAGTGTAAATATGAACTGTTGATGAATATATTTGGCCGTAGTGCAAATATGAATTGTTGATGAATATCTTTGACCTGTAGTGAAAAGATGAATTGTTGATGAATATCTTTGGACCGTAGTGCAAAGATGACATGTTGTTGAATATCTTTGGCCAGTAATGCAAAGATGAACAGGTGTTGCGATGAACATGACCAACTGGTGATACAAATGAATATCTTTGGTCGTAGTACAAAGATGAAGTTATTAGTATGATTATGAACAGGAAATGTGATTTGGTGTAACCATGATCTTTGATGTTTCAGGTAAAGACAGGTGATGAAAATAATCTTCGTCCTGGGTACGAAGAAAAATTTAGAGTCACAATTATGATTATGAGTTATTCATATGATTGTGGAAAGGAATTGTTAATTGATGTTACAGGGATAAAATATTGTTGGTGGATTTTTAACATGGAGAAGATAATAGACTTTATAGTCTATTTGACTCTTCTAATGGATTGCTCGTTCCGCTGCAACTATGGTTGAAATTTTTATCATCTTCTATATGTTCTAAATCTCTGATTTATTACTGTTGAAGGCTATTGATAAATTATTTATCTTTAGTCGTTATATTCTTTACTGGGCTAGTTGTGCTCACCCTTTTGCTTCACAATTCCTTTCAGGAAATAAGAGTGTAGCTGGGTCGAGCGAGGGTAACAGGGAAATAGAACGGTGGTCTCTAGCTGTGGAGATTCTCCCGAAGCAGTATAGAAAAGTTCATTTAGTAGTTCTATTTGGTGAATCTAATAGGGTAAGGTGTACCCAACGTTGGAAGGGTGTTTTGCCACTATCATACAAGATTTCTAACGACATACAACCTCGTGTCATCATAAAATAGGGTTGTGCACATCCACTTACTGAGTATATCTACGAGCACTACCTATATATTGGTGTTTGTTTGAAGTATAATTCACGATTAAAGACAGTGGAGATAATGATATGTCAAGAGAAGACTCACCATTGAAAAGAATATGATAGTAATCTTCTTATTTTTCTTTGGGGTCTATTGGGTCAACCAATAATAATTCTGTGGCCATATGATATCTATCATAACCTAGAAGCATGGCCTCCCATGTACGAAGGTTTTCTTGAGCACTTCCCAAAGATTCTAGTTTCTAAAACAGTTTTTGAATGTACCTTTATGTAAGGTACCTTTGTGAGGTGCTGACATATGATGGTGTCCAATGTCACATTTGGTATATATTCGTATCCAAACCCACGTCATATGTGTTGTTGTATTTTGCACGACAATTATTGTAATAAAGTTGTAGTTATTTTCTGTACCATGTATTTGACGACTCAGAGTGGGTTGGATGGAATGGACCTATTTTGGGGTTGTCACAGGTGGTATCAAAGCTTAGGGATATGATCTCTGGTGGAGATCGGAAAATAGAACTAGGAGGGGAGAGTTGAGTAAATCCTTCGCTAGTGTGTCCTACCTAAGCTTATTTGTTGGTCAGTCATAATATCGGGATATTATGTGATATGTTAATTTGTTTAATTAACTTTTTTTTTGAAGCTGTATTCTAGAATGATATCTGAAATACAGGAGATGAGCAATGGGGAAATCATGATGATAGGGAATGATAGGGAAGATGGAATCAGAAATGAAAGCAAGATACTCTCAACTCTTCGAAATACCAAGTACGTAAATTTCGAGGACGAAATTTCATAAGGAGGGGAGATTGTAAGACCCCGAATTTTATGAAATAAAAGTATTCAATTTTTCTATTTAGTAAATGGTTAAATTGATAACAAGTTAAAGTTAAGGGTAATATATGAAATTTTTCAAAATACGCAAGTGGTTATAAAATATTCATTGTTGTCGGGAAATATTCGTTTAGTCGTGGAATATTCTTTCTGTTGGAGAATATTCGTACGACAACGTAGCCATTTGTGGGCCCCATAACAGAATAACTATCGGATGAAGATAACGACAAAAATTGAGTTTTTATAATTAACGGCGTAGTTGTTACCGTTAACACTGTCGGAATACCCGGTGGGTAAAGTAAAGTAATATGTGTGGTTGCACAGTAGCACACGGTATTGCACAATATTGTTGAATTATTGATCCTTACGTAAGAAGGCACTACTCAATAATTGTTACAGTAATTACTGTTCAATATTTTATTTTATTGATTCAATAATTCCTACGTTGATATTTTATATTATTGTTGTTCAATAATTGTTGCTGCACAGTATTTCCCATTATCAGATCAATAATTCATATTATTTGAATAATATTATTAGATAACATTATTGGCAATATCTAGAAAGTTCTGTCTAAGGAGAGGTTTGGTCATCTAATTGCGCGCCAGTAAGGAGAAATCCTTATTGGAAAGCCCCATCTTGCCTGGGAACGGCCTGGTTGTCATAAATGTGATTCTGTAATATTATTTGTGAATAATTAATTATTAATTAATATGATAATGAAATATTTATTTTATGTGGATATAAATGAGGGATATATTTTTGTGGTTAAAAATGAAGGAGTTAATGTTGAGATTTTTATCAGCATTTTTGTCGGAATGGAGGTATTAAAAATCAGGATTTTTGGGATATTTTTCGGGAGTTATAATTTTTAATCCGACCGTTGGATCGTGGTAATTTTTGGATATGTTATACATATATAAGTTGAGTATATGTCCACAAATTTTGAACCGTTAAAAATGAACGTATGATTTATTATGAATTTTACGAGATGACTGGTTTAGAAATTGTTGAAGTTTCGGAATTTATCATTTTGGTAAAAAATTCTAGAATTGGTGGGCCCCACTCTTGGTTGGTGAAGAAATGTGCTGAGATTTTTATTCAAATGTGGTGGGTGAGAATAGTAGCAGGTAAAGCGATCAGGTTACAGGTTAAGTCTGCTTCAGCGTGCTAACATTTTCCTATAAATAGAGGGCTAAGTTAGAATTGAAAATCACACCAGAAACATAAGCTTTCTCTCTTTCTCTCTCTATATTATGAAGCATATTTTGTGAGTATTTAGATACTTTGAGAGTTGCTATTCAGTGCAAGTTTCCTTCGGCTTTGCATTCCAGTTAGAAATACTGCACTTTTGAGGTAAGGGATAGTAAGGGATTTTAAGGGTTGTTATGTTTTTCAGTTTCGTAATTTTTCTGACCTTCAAAAATTTTGGAAAAATTTAAAATGATATTTTGACGAGTTTTCTTGATTGTGTCCAAAAATGGTGATTTTTGGATGTATAGATTATGAGTTATGAATTTTATGAGAAAAGACTATTTTTAAAAGTAACCACTTATAACTCCTTGTGATTAACTCCAAAATTGATAAAATTTTTATTGGGAGTACATGTATATGATAGGAGTATACTCTGTGAATTTCAAAATTTTTAGATAAAAGTACAATTTTTTATAAATGTCTAAATATTCGGCTGTTTTGGCCATATGAAAAATAGTAAATAACTTTTAAAAATTCTGAGAAAAATATATGTTCACTATGGGACTATATTATGCTAAATTCTAGAAAAGAAATATTTTTGGAACTGATTTGGTATTTTTCATAAAAATAGACTAGTTATGAGTAAATGAATTAAATATGTTATGTGGAGTAAGAAAATTAAAAAATAGGATTTTATGGCTTGAGAATCCTATATGAGGTATATGCAGATTTTTGATGAGGGTTTTTGGTTATTGGTGATGAAATCTTATGAGTTTGGCATTTTAGGATGTTTAAATGCATTATTTAGTAAAGTGTAAACAATTAAAATAAATTGTTTAGAAGCTTAAGAAATATTATTCTTTCAATATCATTATACCGAAATATTGGTATGTATTTTATTGTGGAATTTCTACCTTTTTGTGTCGAGTTACTATTCACAAAAAAATTAGTTTTTTTTTCTAATCAAATTATAGTTGATTTACGAAAATTACTCTTGAGATTAAAACTATATGTTGCTCATATTATTTTTATTATTATATATAATATTTTTATAACCCTAATGATGATATTTCTCTTTGACTTGAGTGTAAAGATGGGTAAATTTTTGGTATGATCATGAGTATGGTTTCTTTTTGGCCAGTAGTGCAAAGTTGAATTGTTGACTGGTATAATCATGACCATTGAATTTATAAGTGAATATCTTTAGCTTAAGTGCAAAGGTGAATTGATCAACATAGTTATAATTATTGTTTATATAAATTCTGAAATGATTATATATTTATTTGAGATATTAATATATTTGGCCTTTAGTGTAAATATGAACTGTTGATGAATATATTTGGCCGTAGTGCAAATATGAATTGTTGATGAATATCTTTGACCTGTAGTGAAAAGATGAATTGTTGATGAATATCTTTGGACCGTAGTGCAAAGATGACATGTTGTTGAATATCTTTGGCCAGTAATGCAAAGATGAACAGGTGTTGCGATGAACATGACCAACTGGTGATACAAATGAATATCTTTGGTCGTAGTACAAAGATGAAGTTATTAGTATGATTATGAACAGGAAATGTGATTTGGTGTAACCATGATCTTTGATGTTTCAGGTAAAGACAGGTGATGAAAATAATCTTCGTCCTGGGTACGAAGAAAAATTTAGAGTCACAATTATGATTATGAGTTATTCATATGATTGTGGAAAGGAATTGTTAATTGATGTTACAGGGATAAAATATTGTTGGTGGATTTTTAACATGGAGAAGATAATAGACTTTATAGTCTATTTGACTCTTCTAATGGATTGCTCGTTCCGCTGCAACTATGGTTGAAATTTTTATCATCTTCTATATGTTCTAAATCTCTGATTTATTACTGTTGAAGGCTATTGATAAATTATTTATCTTTAGTCGTTATATTCTTTACTGGGCTAGTTGTGCTCACCCTTTTGCTTCACAATTCCTTTCAGGAAATAAGAGTGTAGCTGGGTCGAGCGAGGGTAACAGGGAAATAGAACGGTGGTCTCTAGCTGTGGAGATTCTCCCGAAGCAGTATAGAAAAGTTCATTTAGTAGTTCTATTTGGTGAATCTAATAGGGTAAGGTGTACCCAACGTTGGAAGGGTGTTTTGCCACTATCATACAAGATTTCTAACGACATACAACCTCGTGTCATCATAAAATAGGATTGTGCACATCCACTTACTGAGTATATCTACGAGCACTACCTATATAATCTTGGTGTTTGTTTGAAGTATAATTCACGATTAAAGACAGTGGAGATAATGATATGTCAAGAGAAGACTCACCATCGGAAAGAATATGATAGTAATCTTCTTAGTTTTCTTTGGGGTCTATTGGGTCAACCAATGATAATTCTGTGGCCATATGATATCTATCATAACCTAGAAGCATGGCCTCCCATGTACGAAGGTTTCCTTGAGCACTTCCCAAAGATTCTAGTTTCTAAAATAGTTTTTGAATGTATCTTTATGTAAGGTACCTTTGTGAGGTGCTGACATATGATGGTGTCCAATGTCACATTTGGTATATATTCGTATCCAAATCCACGACATATGTATTGTTGTATTTTACACGACAATTGTTGTAATAAAGTTGTAGTTGTTTTCTGTACCATGTATTTGACGACTCAGAGTGGGTTGGATGGAATGGACCTATTTTGGGATTGTCACACCAACGACTATCAATGTAATAGACTAAGTGGTCATTAAACCAATCATAAAACCCCTGCCCATACAAATGTTTGTACAACTCAGCTATTACATGAGTTCTTAATTGAAATTCCATATAAATTCTAATTTTATCTTTGCTCGTTATAATTTTTTTTAATCCGTATCTCATCACTTTCCACTATTTCCTCGTACTATCTCATAATACCTTCTTTTTATAACATCAAGATATAACTTTCCATTCGCTTAAGAGATTATCTGTTATTTTATAACTCATTCAGATCACGTCGTGATCTTATTTTGGAATACCATTCTCTTTACCCCTATGATCGTTTCACCGTACGATCTTCTTATTCTTCTTTTAATCATGTAATATTATGATTTGTTTTACACTTTTCATCTTATAGGCTTTTTGTATTCATCATTACTTGTCATCTTCAGTATCAAAGTCGGGTAACCCAGGATTCTTATCTTTTATAACTCTTCGAGATTCTTCTTTGAATCTCCTTGTCAATACATTGACTCTTACTTCAATATTTATTTATATTTTACTTCTTTGTACAGTTTCTAAAGTTATTTCATATTACTTAAACTTTTCTTCGAGTCTATTCCTCGTCGTTTCAATCTTTCTTCACTACGGTTATAGCCTAAGGTACCCTTACCTAAGGTTTATAACTTACAACTTTAATACCAACTTGTAACGCCCCCAAATTTGGTTCTATTAAACCTCAGACCTAGTGCATTACGATACAACCTTCATCTAAATATTTATAACCTGTATTCATAAAATAATGAATACAACTTCAGTTTAATGCCAATTAATACATTAATTCCTTCTATTTCCAGAATCCACAACTTTTACAGCCTGATATTACACTTTTAAATCATATTAATTTAAATTATACATTTCAAGTTATAAATAATATTTTCACTTGGATATATTGATTTTAAGTATCCATGAACTCATAACCAGACTTAACTATTCTTCTCTACAATGTTCTTTGACTATGCAATTACAATATGTCATATGAATGTTATCTAGTATAGCTAGAGCTATACGAATAACTTTAATAAGTACTTCTTCATTTTTCCTTTGTTTATTCCAAATCCTTCGATCCGCTCTGGTTTAGCTAAAAACAATTATTTATAGCAAGGGTGAGCAACTACGTTGCCCAACAAGTTTAATAGTCATCATATAACACATTTTTAACATTTTTAACACAACTTAAATTATTTATGCTTCGCAGTTTATACATAAATCATATTTTTCGTACATTGCGTTTATTCAGGCATCATAATGCTCATACTTAGCAATTATACCTACTTCATTCTTATCATATACCTTATAACATGAATATAGTAAGTTTTCATAACTCAATCCACATCAATAATTAACTTGATTCAATAGATTTATATCACAATATAGCATATAATGCACAACTCAATTTATTCACAATGAGTACACATAATACAGGGACGATGTATTCATTACAAGTAACAAGTTCACATATAAAAACAAGTTCTGAAAAACTTGCCTGTACCGACGTTTTACTATTAACCTGTCGTGATCCTTTGCATAACCTACATGGTGTGTGAGATTGATAATAAACATCGTCAATATTTGATCTCATGGTTTATCTTACTTTAATAACGTACTTTAGCTTATATTGTCCTTAGACCATTTTTATACTGAACTTTGTTATTTATATAACTCAGTTTTTATTTATCTTTCATCACCACATATGCTAGCTTATCGCACATACAGTTTACTGTGTGTGTATCACACCATTACCACATGCCACACTTGGTTAAACATTACTCATTTAAGTTTCTTAGACTTCGATTATGCATATAGCATTCGTTCATCACTACCCGAGATTCATAAGATCTTGAATGATTAAAATAAAGGTTAAAGAATAAAACCTAGATGGAAATTAGAGGATTAATTAAATTTTTTAAAGAACCTATATGGTTTGATTTAAATTTTTAAGCAATGTAAAAAAATTAAATGAGAATGATAGAAATTTTGAAAAGAAAGAAAGAGATTATGAATGTGGAAAATCTTATTTAAGGAAATAAAATTCAAATGAAGAGATGCTATAGGAAAATGTGTATATGTATAGGTACGTATATTTTTAGTGATGTGCTATATTTTAGCAAGAGGAATGATAAAGGTAAATACCTTATGACTTATGTGGGACATGTGTGAGGTTAAGGAAATACATATATTGTAAATATGTATATTATATAAAGAGGATTAAAGAAAGCTTTGCAACCTAGTGTTATAAATTAGGTATTAGAATTAAATAACCTAAAGGGTTATCTTTATTTAGTGGTCCTAGTATTTTAATTATATACTAGTGACCTAATCTAAGAGATTTGTGGAACATATCTCAACCTATTAAATTATTTTGTATGAATATGTGAGTAAATGAATATGAATATTAAGTGAATGTTTATATTTGTTTACTATATAAACAAATAAAAGAAACTAATATAACCTAATTATATATTAGGAATGAAAAATTGAATAACTTAAGGGTTATGGTATGAAAAATTAATAGTATTTAAAATATATACTAATCCTAAGAGATTTATTCTATACATCTCAATTAATTAATTTTATAACCTAATTAAAGCAATTCTAATTGGGTTAAGAAATTAATTGTTCATGAGTAAGGATTTAAATTATAATTGAGTATTTGGAAACCCTAATTAAATTATTAGAGTAGGATAAAATTAAAAGTATTGAACTTGTAAATTTTCATGGCCCAATGAATTAGTTTAAAGAGCCCAAAAGATTAAATGAGTAGCCCAAGCTAAGCCCATGTGTTAAGGAACTTGTTAGACATTTAAGTAAGTAAATAAAGCAATAAAATTAAACTAAATGGGGGTAATAAGGGTGGAGAATTTTGGCCCAACAAGGAAGGGTAAATGAGGTTCATGTATTTAATTATTAAATCTACTAACTCTTACCTACCCTTACCAACTCCTCCTTAGGTGTCAATTTCTTATTTCATCAACACCTTTAACCAAGTGTGCAAGTAACCTCCTAATGAGTAAGAGAGAGAAAGACCAAGAGGTGTGGGGAAATGTATATTAGATATACATATTATACCTATAGATTTTTACAAACAAATAAAACATATCTTCTCTTTCATCTCACTTTCTAAAATAGCCAAAAGGAAAACTAGATAGACATAAGAGAGTTAGGGAGAGGTCGGTTAAAGGAGGAAGAGAAGAGGAAGAGGTTTTGATCATCATACACCCTAGATCCCTCATCCATTTTGGAAGAATAAGGAAGAGTAGCGCTACAAATCAAAGGTCTAAACACTTTTTATTAAAGTTATTTTTGATTATTCTAAATCAAAACTTGGATTTATTTTCTTGAACTTCAAAACTCTAGATCTAGATGATTTAGAGTGTATTATGTATAGATCTATCTCTTCTGAGTGTTAAAAGTTGGATTAAAAGTATAGACATGAAAACTAGTTTCTAAAGGGTAGAAAACCCTAACTTTTGTTCACTTTGATCAACTATCGTTTTAGATCTATAACTTCTTTTTTGCGAACCGTCAAATACGGGTGCTAGATATATAAGTTATCTAGTAAACTCAAGTGGTAGCACTCAAAAATGTTGATTTTGCAAGTCGTAGTGGCTATTTTGGCCGGAACAGTCAAGCTGGTAAAGAATAAAAAATGGACACAAATAAACCTCCTGACTAGTTTAGTCCAGGGAAATTTTTGTCAACTTTAGTTGCTTTAAAAATTCTGGGAAAATTTGGAGTGATAATATGATAAGTTATCTGACTCCTATAAAATAGATGAGAAATTTTGGATGTATAGAATGAGAGTTATGGATTTTACGGGAAATGGCTATTTTAAAAGTAAACCCAAATAACTCTTTGTGGGCAACTCCAAAAATTATGAAATATTTACTGGAAGTATATATAAATATCAGAAACATATCCTAAAATTTTCGAAAGTTTTAGACAAAAACATAGTTTATGATAAATGTAGCAAGATTCGGTTATTTTGGACTATTTAAATATAGTAAATGATTTTCAAAAATTCCAGGAAAAATATATGTTCATATGGGAACCATATTCTATCAAATCCCAGAAAATAAACTTTTTAGAATAGTTTTGGTATTTTCATGGAAATGAATGAGTTATGAATAAATGAATAAAATATGTTATTTGATGTTGAAAATTAGGAAAATAGGATTTTTTGTCTTGAAAATCATAAATAGGGTATATGCAGATTTTTGAAGGGTATTTTGTTTAATGTTGATGAGATATTACGTTTATGGCATTTTAGGTGTCGATGTCGGGAATTTTTTTTACCCTTTTTCTGTTCTTACCTTTTTTGTTCTCTATTTAGTTGAGTTTTATTTGAAAAGGCAAGTTTGAAAATGGTCCGACATATAAATGTCGACGATTTGAAAACTAGAGTCGTCAGTTGGTAGATTTAAAATAGTTGTACCAACTTAACCGATTTTGAAAATGTTTACAAAAAGGCCCAATTGTTGGACTCTAATTGATAGGCCTTGGAAATCGAGATTCATAGAGTTCGGGGGCTTGATTATACGAGGGGGAGGTGTTAAGCACCCCCCGACTTCTGTGAAAACACGGTTATCACAACTTTTCAATCTTCCTAATTATCTGCATGCGTGTTTGTGTGTTTATTGGGCTTATGTGCAATTATCTGGAAGTAGTGCTATGCCTCGTTTGCACCTATATACAAAATGTTTGATTTGAATAAAAGTTTAATTTTAAGCAAGATATATCAATGATGTTTTGGAAAACAAGTTTTCAAACCCTTATGCTTAATAGTAATTGAGGCTTTTGATACTTCCATTTTATTTCGTATTCAGCTTGATTAATTTTATTTTCGAGATGCGAAGAATCTTCGTGAAAATAAGATACATAACAGTGTCGGGCTCCTTATCGACATTAGAGCCATCCCTGGATGTCTAGACACCATAGAGAATTTACAAGCTGGCTGAACAGCTGGAAAGGTTCCATCGTGGGATCCAGATCTAGATTCGCAAGCTGAATCTTAGACCTCTTGGCTTTTAGGCTCACATGATTGATTAATATTTACAAAAACTAGAAAAGAAAACTAGATTTTAAATAAATCTAAGTCATTCTAGCTTCAAGGGTTCCAATTTAGTCACTTTTGAACCGGTTAAAAGTTAGAGATGGCTAGATTTAGATAAATCTAGTCCACATGTTGGAATATTAAGGATTTATACTGCAAAAGTAGTTATAGTAGATATTTAAAAGTAGTATATATATATTTATATATATATATATATATATATATATATATATATATATATATATATATATATATAAGTGTGTAAAAGCCATGGATATTCGATCCATGCTCAACTGTTCGAGTTAAGTCTATATAGTTATATATATATATATATATATAAGAAGGAAAAAGCCACGGATCGATGATCCGGACGTAACTAATCGGTCAGAATCTCAATATATATGTATATATATATATATATATATATATATATCAAAGCAATAGAATGCTTAAAAATCTGAAAAATCTTACAGTAGATTGCCAAGAAGACTTCAGAGGAGCTTGAAAACTTGATTTCCATCGGTTAAATTTTGATATATTGTAGAATATAAGCTTAAAAGTTGTTAGAAAAGAAGAATCACATAGTTTGGAGCACTCTAGAAGAGGTTAAGGGCTGAAATGGACAGAGTTTTCTCTCTTTTGTTTTTCCAAATGAGCTAGTGGGGGGTCTATTTGTAGACCTAGTTGGCTACTAGTCAACCCACGATAACTGCGGGTCTATCTGCGGCTGCCCGGGTTTCCTCGGGCCTCGCGGGTCCCATTATCTCAAAGTATGTGCACTCAGACAATGCACTATCCACTCTAACCATCATAACTTTCAATTCGGGCATCCGATGGAGGCATGATATAACTTTCTAGGAAGCTATTAATGAGAGCTACATAATAGCATGTGATTAGACACTTTTTGAATCCGGGATGATGGGTCCATTACAAGATCTCCTATTCTTCATAGTCTATCTGTTGAGCTGTCTTGTGTTATATTCACTCGGGATTGAAGCTATGGTTCTTGCATAACTTCTTTTGAAGTGATTTGAGTTGAAATGATGTTGAGTTGGAAAAATGACCATTTTTCCCATCCTTGGGTTGTCTCCAGCTTTGGCGCAGTTGTATCAATCTTTTCTGTGGGGTATCTCTGAGATTGGACTATTGTTGATTCTGACAGTCCTCAGGGTTGTCGCTAAGGTTAGTTTGACCTCCCGGGGTTGACTTCAGGCTTTGAACTTGATCCCCTGGGGTTATCTCCAGGGTTGGAACTCGATCTCCCGGCGTTATCTCTGGGGTTGGAAATTGATCTCCTGAGGTTATCTCTAGGGTTGAACTTGATCTCCCAGGGTTATCTCCGGGGTTTGGACTTGATTTCCCGGGGTTATCTCTTGGACTAGACTTGATCTCCCAGGGTTATCTCCAGGTCTTGGACTTGATCTCCTGGGGTTATCTCCAGAACTGGGCTTGATCTCTCCGTGTTATCTTCGGGGCTAGGACTTGATCTCCCAGGGTTATATCTGGGATTGGAACTTGATGTGACTTCCAGAGTTGTCCCTAGAAGATAATTCAGCCATCCTGCACGGTTAATAATAGGAATGCAAAATTTTGAGTGTCTACAGATGCCACTCTTTATCAAGTTTATGCAATATAATGACATGGACATGATAAAGATTACTAGACACTTGAAATATTATAAGATTAAGATGATGCAATGCAGCATGATTTGATGTTATGCTGGGTGTTTTTGTTGTTGGAATTATTTCTAACGGGATTTTATAACTGCATGCTCCCACCACCTCTGTTGGGGATGGAGTTTTCAATGCTGGTTTTTCTTGCACCACTTTGATGTCTACTCGAACGGTAGTCTACAAAACTTTCATCAGCGGATCTTTTTCGATGCTACGCTGGGGTTGTCGCCAACGGTTTGAAATGCCCATCAGTGCTATTTGAGCTTGAGTCAACGACAAGTTTACAGAGATCTTCTCAAGATCCCTGATGTGGAGGTTTTCCAATTGTTGAGACCATCGAATTTTGACATTAGGGTTGTCACCAACGTCCTTGTGCTTTTGGATGTGCTTTCCACCAAAAAAGTTCTTCTCTTTTGCAAGTGACTCTCGAGGATTGTTGATGTTTTATCCTGATTATAGCTTGGCTTGGTTACCATCATTGGACGTTTCTTACCATTTTGCTAGCATTATCACCATCGCCCTGACTTTCTACCAGGTTAATGCTGATAGCTCCACTGGGGATAGCATTTTGACTGCTTGCTTTTAAAGCATCCTCATAAAACTTAATCAAACGATAGCGTTGTGAAGGTTGAACATCACCGACTTTTCTCGGTGCCTACTTGCTAGTAGTTTACAACGGTGTCAAAATCTCTGAGCCTTCGCGGTGGCTGAGGATCTTTATAATAGATTCCATCATCGGTCCTCCCCGATGAAGATGGTTTCCATGGTTTTCATCATCAGACTTTTCGGACGCTTTGTTAGAGTTGTCGCCAACGGCTTACGGTATAAGATACTCTGATCTTCGTTGAGATAGCTTTTAATGGCTTATATCACCGGAACATTCACGATGCTATGCTGGAGTTATCGCCAACGGTTTGCAATGTTAATCATTCTGACCCTCGTTGAAGTAGCCTTCTGGGACCACCGTTGTAACTCAAATTTAATTAAGCCGGAGGGGGTGGGGACCACCCTGGGTAACCGTAGGTAGACTCGATACTTCTGCGGGTCTCTATGGGTACATATAATCCCTCTCATCTCTTTCACAAGTCATTTTTAAGTTGAAGCCACACAAAAAATTTGAGATTTCTTCTTCAGATCTACTAAGTTTGGGCTACTTTCTCACCCTTTCTGAAGGGATTTGGAGACTTTTGTCCAGATTATAGATCCAGACAAGTTAAGTAGCTCTTGTAGGGCCTTTTTTGGTGTGAAGCGGAGAGTTTCAGATGTTCCTCGGCCTCGCCCACCCCGGCAACCGAGTCAATTGACTGAGTTAATTATTTGCCCTATCCGGGTTGAGAGACCAGATGTCGTGGACGAGGAGGAGGACATTCCCATTACGGATCTTGCTCCTTCTTCTTCCATTCCCCGCAGGGAGCTTCCAGGTATTAGTGTGATGATTCTAGATCTTTCGGATGATTTGAGTCGTCACCCCTCAATCTATCTTCATGCGAACGAGGTAACAACCATTTCCATCTTCCTTTCCTACTTTTGGGCCAAGGATTTTGTTCTTGATTTGGAATTTGATGCAGGTTCCTGGCTTTACACAGCCTAGGGGAACTAGTTTAGCATTTATTCTTTGTATCAGACTCTTCATTCAGAGTACCGGGAGATTGTTCAGGCATGGGGCTTTGAGGCTTTCTTTTCTATCCCCCCCTCGTCGTTGTCCCTCGGGTTATCTCAGTGCTTTATTCCAGTCTCTCCTTTTGCTGGATTGTGAGGTGATGATGACACCGATGGATTGGCGATTCATCATTGGGTTGTAGTTTACAGGGGCACCAGTGCCTTTGGTGGCTGACATTTCCCCGACTACTGTTTAATCCCTTTTGGGAGTCCCGAACACGGCGCTCAAGGGTCGAACTGTTCGTTTTGGTCCCCTGAGTTTAGATTCCATGAGTGGGGCTCTGACTGAGCCTTTACCCGATGATCTGAGGGTTAAAGACCGCATTCTTTGGCGATTGTTCCTGATCATCATCAGGGGTTGTTTCCTAACGGATAACTCCTCGACGGTTTCGTTCGCTTTGATTATCGCCACTCGGGAGATTGACCGTATCAAAGATTTTGATTAGGGCTCTTACACCTTTGCTTACTGCCTTAGAGGAATGTGCCTACGCTCAGAGGGCGTGATGGAGGCTTAGCTAGGCTTTTACCCATTTTTGTTGGTCAGTATTTTCTCTTAACTTTTGATTTCTCGTCATTCGGGTTGTCAGTTTTCCTGACTGAAGATATTTGATCTTTGCATTTTCATTTTTGGGCCTACGAGAGGCTCCTATGTCTTCGTCCCGTTAGCACATTAGGTTTGGAGACCTATCCCCGGAGACGGCGATGGCATTACTCCACTCTGGCCGAGGTTCTTGTAGCTGAGGGTTTCACCCATTCTCACTTACAGTTGGAGTTGTTGACAGACGATGTCATTACATGGATTTCATATTCTGAGGACCATTTGCTTGTAAGCTTTGAGGGTGGCTGTGATGCCCCCAAAATAGGTATACATCACCTATTCTGAGTCGCCAAATACATGGTACTGAATTTAAATACTACTTCCTTATACAAAATGACAAAAATGTAGTTGAGAATTTTTACACAAATATTGTCTAGAAGACAGTATCCAAACTCAAATGGAGTCCTCATTATAATTATTATCACAATATTTTATAAATTAGTGAGGACTACTGCATGCATCATCTCGGACCATCACTCCATTCCCCTACTAGTCCCGGCTACGTTCTCATTTCCTAAAGAGAACAATGAAAGCAAAAGGGTGAGCTTAACTAGCCCAGTAAGAAATATTATGAATAAGATAATGTAGAATAAATTATCGTTAGCCTTCAACAGTGTTAAACTGATAAAATATAATAAACATCGAGTTTAACTACAGAGGAACAAGCAATCCATTAGAAAAGTCAAGTAGAGCATAATATCTACTATCTTTAATGATTTAAAAGTTATCATCAATTTTATCGCTAAGACTCAACTTAATAAATAATTCACATCACTGAATTATCCAACCATTACGGGCCAAGGATATTCATTAGTATCACGTCCACGAATTATCCATGCACTACGAGCCAATGATATTCCTATTATCACTAATGGTCATGATCATGCCAACTACTGTCCATCAATGCACTACGGGCCAATGAAGACTTTTACCACATCATTTATAACATTACGAGTCATGATTATACCGGATAATCCCTAGTCATAATCATACCAATCAATAGTTTATCTATGCACTACGGCCAAAGATGACTCTTATCACAATATAAGCATAAGGATGATATATAAGAATTCAACTAAAAGAAAGCGAAAGATAAATTTGTAAAGATTTATAATTTAATTTATCCAGAATTCAATAATGTCCAAATTGTCAACATGATACTGCTTTGTGGAGTAAAATTCAAGAATAATATTGTATCAAAAATGATTTGAACCGAAAAGAACTCAATTTTGTCATAAATAGTACTCCAGGTGAATAGTACCCGAGTGAATAGTATCCTGTGAATAGTAGTTCAGGAATAATACTCCATGAATAGTACTCCGACATGAAAAAGTTAAAACTTATCAAGAATGTTCAGAATAATATTTCATGAAAGATACTGGATGAAGAGCAAATTTCAAGGATATTCTATTAATTTCACGGAGTATAGAAGCCAAAACTTAACAAAATGAGTGTAGAATCCAGAATTTGAAACGAAATAATATTACTTACATACTACAGAGTATGGAAGAAAATATTATTTCATACGAATATTGAACAAAAATAACACCCCTTACCTTAGAAAGAAAAGTATTCCAACTGGTATAGCGAGGATATTCTTAAAGAAAACTTTCATTATTTTCTATACTCAAAGCTTCCTAAAACTCGAAAGAAATACGCTCAATATTATAGAAGAATAATTCTCTAATTCTGGTATGATTTTCAATTCTAAACTAAGCATTCTATTTATAGGAGAATGGAAATGATACTATTTGAAGAAAATCACGGGTGAATAGTATTTAGAAATCACGTACGCAACCGGTGAAAGAAATATTTTTTTCTGATTTACAATGTAGACACTATACAAACAGTATGCATAATAAAATATAATATACTCTATTTTACGTATAAAATAAAACTTATAATAATAATAATAATAAAAAATTTAACTCCCTCCCGTGACAATACAATTCCTCCCCCCCATTATCATCCCAATCGTGGGCCCCCACCCTTTAATATATATATATATATATATATATATATATATATATATATATATATATATGTACTGAATAATGTTATACCAATTTTTTTGAAAAATAGGTAAATGGGGGTCCAAATGATACGCCAAAATTTATAACAAATACTTCATAAAAATCCCCCTAATATTTTTAACAATATTTATTCATCATTATTATAACTCGCAATATTAACAACCAGATCGTTCCCAAGAAAGATGGGATTTTTCAATAAGGACTTCTCCCTATTGGCGCGCAATTAGGTGACCAAACCTCTTTCCTCGACAAAGCTTTCTAGACATTGTTAATTATACAAATAATAATATGAATAACTTTTCATCTCAATTATTGATGTAATAATTTATAAAATATTGAAATAATTGAATCAAATAACGTGAGATACTATGCAGCAATAATTGAGTATAACTGAGTGACTTCTCATGTAAGCATAACTAATCAATACCGTGTATTACTATGCAATCACGCGTATTACTGTACTTTTATTACCGGGTATTTCAATAGTTAATGGTAACACTTTCACCGTTATTTTTATAAAAAGTTATTTCTGTCGTTTTCTAACTCCGACAATAATTTCGTTATGGGGTCCACCAATGATTATGCTGTCGTTCGAATATTTCCTGTTAAAATGAATATTTCCCGACCAATCGAATATTTTATAACAACTTGCATACTTTGCAAAATTTATAAATATTACCCACAACTATAACATTATATCAAATCCACACCATTATATTTAAAAATATATTTCGAGAAAAATTAATCTTTATTTATGAAAGTTAGGGACTTACAACCTCCCCTTCTTATGAAATTTCGTCCTCGAAATTGGGGTACGTACCTGATATATCGAAGAGGTGAGGATACCTTGATTTCATTTCAGATTCTAACTCCCAAGTCATTTTCTCAATATCATGGTTTCTTCACAAAACTTTTACTTAAGTTATAACCTTGGGGGGTAGAATATGTTCCTTCTTATCCCAGATTTTAACAGGTACCTCTTCATACATGAAATCTTTCACTATTTCACCTGGTTCTAACTCAATAATGTGGTTCAAGTCTTCCACATATTTACATAACATAGATATTTGAAAATTGTTATGAACACGAGACATGCTTGGTGATAAGGGGAGTTTATAGGCCACAGTTCCTACTCGATCGAGGATTTTTAATGGGCCAATGAATCGAGGATTGAGCTTTCCTCTCTTTCCAATTCTTGTAACTCCTTTCCATGGAGCAACACGTAACAACACATGATCTCTAACATTGAATTTCACGTCCTTTTGATGAAGATCAACATAACACTTTTGTCAATCTTGTGAGGTTTTTATACGTTGTCGGATCATTTGAATCTTTTCTGATGTCATGTGTACCAATTCTGGTCCCAACAATGTTGCTTCACCCACCTCATTCCAGCATACTGGAGAGCGACACTTGCATCCATACAACACCTCGAATGGAGCCATGCGAATACTTGCTTAATAACTATTGTTGTAGGAGAATTCTACTAATGGCAAGAACTTGTCCCAACTTCCTTTGAAGTCAAGGATACAGAGTCTTAATAGATCTTCAAGAGTTTGAATAGTCCTCTCCGATTGCCTGTCCGTTTGAGGATGGTATGCCTAACTGAATCGTAAATCTGTGCCCATAGCTTTTTGCAAACTAACCCAAAATCATGAAATGAATCTTGGGTCTCTATCAAAAACTATGGATACTAGCATACCATGCAGTCTTATAATCTTATTTATATATATACGAGAAAGACGTTCGAGTGAATAAATTTCTCGTATAGGTAAGAAATGAGCAGACTTGCTTAATCTATCGACAATGACCCAAATTGCATCTATACCTTGAGAAACTTTGGAAAGACTAGTAACAAAATCCATGGTAATGTGCTCCCACTTCCATTCTGGAATTTCAGGTGGTTGCAATGAACCTTTTGGCACTTAATGCTCTACCTTAACTCGTTGACAAGTTAGACACCTTGAGATAAACTCCGCTATCTATCTCTTCATATTGCTCTACCAAAATATATGTCAAAAATCATAATACATTTAGGTACTCCCAGGATGGATTGCAAACGGTGTGTCGTGTGCCTCCATCATAATTTTATACTTTAAATCAGGGTCGTTAGGAACACAAACTCTGGAGTTAAATCAATGTATTCCTTCTTTATCGATTTGTGCTTTCAGAATAGTACCTTCTTGCACTTTCTTTTTCATATGCATCAGCTCTAGGTCCGTAGCTTGAGAAGCTTTAACTTTATCGATTAAAGTCGGTTCTACTCGTATATTTGACATCATCACGTGGGTCCCTAGAGTTTTTATCTCTATCTCCATCCTTTGTAAGTCATACCAAATGGGTCTTTGCGTTGACAATATCGTACTCATACCTGCATATGATCTTCTACCCAACGCGTCAGCTACCACATTCACTTTTTCAGGATGGTATTGAATGGTATGATCATAATCTTTCAACAACTCGAGCCAACGTCGTTGCCTCATGTTGAGTTCCTTTTGGGTGAAGAAATATTTGAGGCTTTTATGATCCGTATAAATCTCCATCTTCTCCCCATACAGGTAATGCCTCAAGATTTTAGGCACAAAAATGACTGCTGCCAACTCTAGATCATGAGTAGGATAATTCCTCTCATATTATTTGAGTTGTCTTGAGGCATAGGCTATGACTTTCCCATGTTGCATGAGAACACATCCTAACCCTTTTCCTGAAGCATCGCTGTAGATGACAAATCCCTCCGAACCAGACGGTATTGTCAGAACAGGTGCTGAAATGAGTCTCCTCTTGAGTTCTTGAAATCTCTTCTCACATTCCTCGCTCCAATCGAATTTTGTATCTTTTCGAATAAGCTGAGTTAATGGAGTAGCGATTCGAAAAACATTCTTCCATGAATCTCCGATAATAACCAGCTAAGCCCATAAAGCAACGTACTTCGGTTATTGACTTAGGTTGCTCCTAGCTTTGTATTTGTTCAATCTTTGTTGGGTCAACAGATATTCTGTAACGCCCCCAGATTCGGGTCCCAAATCACCACGAATCCAGTGTACTATTTCTATGTCTATTACGAAAGATATAAACATAAACTGTTTATACATTAAACATTACACACTATTCCCAAGGTCGAGAACCTTCATATAATACCTAAATCAATATCCTATCAGACATACAATGTTATTATCATACATTACTGTTATAAATTTATCTGCACATATAATCTAAAGCTGACTTGTCTTTTGACTTTTCCTGTATCCGACGTATTCATTCTAATTTGCAATATTTATAATGATATAGTAAGAGCAACAATTTTGCCCAGCAAGTATAAGTTCAATTAAGGATATATCATGATTGAAAGAATTGAACAATAAGCTAGCTAACTTTCTACAATATATACATTGTGAAAGAGCATGAAAAATTTTTCTTAGCTGAACGAATAATGAACATGAATAAATCAACTGGACCAAATGGTAATGAAGGTGATCAGCCTTTCATATATGATGAATACATGCAATGTGCACAGAGTGCGAATCAATAATTCATAAACATGGTATAATCAGTAATGATTAACCCCAAGCATATTTCAAAAATATCAACTCGAGATCGAGTTAGAGAACTTGCATGTACCATTGATTACCGTTACGCAGCCTATATCGCTTTGTCTGAAGACCTAATATAGATAATATCGATCTCCAAATATTAGAATAATATTATCACAACATAGTACTGTTAAACACAGTTATAATATAACCTAACAAATTACCACATAATCCTATCAGTATATAAAATACCTTAATTCGGTATCAAATCATACTATTTTAGTTTGAGTTGAATTCGATACAATTTATGACATCCCGATGGTCTAGTCGGATAATTCATGAGTCTAATTTCCATAGGACTTTTACTAAATGCTTTACATTTACCTTAGATAATTTCATTTTCAGTCAAAATATTTTTCAATGACTTATAATAATTTTCAGATAATTATTATCATTTATCATGATTTTTCAATCATTAATATCATATTAGTATGAATTAAATACTACTTAATTACATTATCAATAATATTTATTTCATATCAAATATTAATGAAATACACATCATAATATTATAATATATTTATAATATTTCAAAGTATTTTTAATACCATAAAATCATATTTATATGATTTTTAAACAGTTAAATCTATTATCCGATAATTGCCATTAATATTAAAATATTAGTGTTTTCATGTCAAAATATCAAAAGTTATATTTTATAACTTAAAATATTTTTCTAACCCTTAAATTATTTTTATATGATTTTTTAAAACATTAATTCTAATTTTTCATAATTTATTTAATATATTTATTAAATAAATCAATTATCAGTAATATTAATTTATTAATTAAATTTATCACAAAATATTAAAAGTCATTAAAAATAACTTAAAATATTTCCTTACACTTTAATATAATTTCAAATGATTTTTAAAGTATTAAAATCATTTTTAAGTAATTTATTTAATATAATAATTAAATAAATTAACCATCATTAATATTTAAAAATATTAAAATATTAATGAAATATATTCTAAATTATTAAAAACCCATTTTTAGGCTTTAAAATAATTTTTACAAATTTATTATGAATTTCTAATATTTATTTTCTATTTATTCTATAATTTTCGTTTAAAGTTAGGGCCCTCCACAGAAACACTTGTAGACGGTAATCTACAAGTCCGATTTGGGCCCACTTGGTGTCGTTAGAACCGTGACTTCCCGAGCTACGATTTAGGCTCAAGAAATGGTCCATCTGGCCCAGTATAGCACCCAGAAAATAGGCCACTACCGACTAACCATTACATGCCTTGTAAACATTTTCAGTTTTGGAGTCTTTTATAGAAATGCTTGTATTACGAGATCCACAACTCCGATTGAGGCCCAATCAGACTCTTTGGATCCGTATCTTCTTGAACTACTGTTTTCAGTTATCAAACACCAAATTCCAATCTGTCTAGGTCCCGGAAATCAGGCCCAAAGTGACTAGTCAGCAAGGTTTTCTTCAACAGTTGGTTCATTTTCCAGATTTGGGTCCTTAACGGAAACGCTTATAAAACAAAATCTACAAATCGGATTTAGGTCCAATAGGTATCGTTGGATTCGTATTTTCCCGAACTACAGTTTCCATGTATCAAACATCCATTTTGGTTCTGTTTTGGTCCCGGAAAAATAGATAGAAGTGACTGATCAGTAGCTTGTGTTTAGCAGTTAGGGTAGTTTAGGATTTAATTCATAACTTGTTCATTTCTTAACATATTTGAGTGATTCCAAAGGGGTTTTGCCCTTAACTCATGTATCTAGCATGCTAACATGTTTTAAACCATTAATCACATGAACCCAAAGAATCTAACATAAAAATATATAGCATACAAAGGAAAGCTTTTTCTTAAATCTTTTGGTACAAAACTTGATTTTCTCACTTTGGATCTAACTTTTGATTTCAAAAATACTTTGACACGCATATAAAATACCAAAACTCATATAAATCATGAGTTTTTAATGATCCAAAACAAAAGTTGCTTGGTTCATAAAGATCTAACAAAAAAGAGCACAAAAATTGAAAATTTTCAATTTCTTACCTTTTTCTTCTTCCAAGCCTTCTTGATCCTTCAAAGTAGGTTATGGTTTTAAGTTGTATGAAGATCCAAGACCCCTCCTAGACTCCCTATAACTACCAAAATCTGCAGCCCCCTTTCTCTCTCTATTGTTCTTAGTTTAGACTTAGGTTTAGAAAACTAACATAACTTAGTGTATATACAATATACATATAAAACATATAATTATGGAATATGTAACTCCCAATATAATTACATATACTAATTATCAATTTAATATATAAGTTATAAAATTAGAAATTTAAAAGCCCTAAAGCTTGTTTGGCAAAACCATATTATTTTAAAATCAGGTTTTAATAGTTAAGGTCTTGTTTGGATAAAACAGGTTTAAAACAAAAGTAAGGCCTTGTTTGGGAAAACGGTTTTAAAAACTCTTTTAAATATTTTAATAGATCCTTTAACACATATTCTTAAAATTATCCTTTAATTAATTAAATCTTAACATTAATTTAATTAATTAAAAGTTTAACATCAATTAATCACATAAAATTGTCACATTAAAATTACTCGCTAATTATAACGTCATGTAACAATTACCACATCACTACATTATCTCAATTAAATTAAAACTATAACATAAAATCATTACATATTAATTAAATATTAAATAATCATTTAATTAATATAATACATTTAATTACATTACTCCATATTAATCACATAATCTCAATAAATAATTCAATTAAAATATTTATTTACTTCAATAAATATTAAATTAACATTTAAATTCTCTTCACATCAATTCACATATTTCACAATATATCGCACATATATAAATACTCGTACTTAAACATCTTAAAATAAGAATTTTATTTATTAAATTCTCATTTATTAATTCTTATAAATCCGGGATGTCACATCCTTCCCTTCTTTTAATGATTCCGTCCTCGGAATCAACGAAACCTCCCTTACTCGGTTTTCGCAAAATCTCTTTTACAATTATCGTTGAATAACTTCGATACGATAACTTAGCAAATGGTTTTACATATATATATATATATATATTATATATATATATATATATATATATATATATATATATATTTCATTCATTTATTCAACAACTTTTAGGTTTTATTACATAACCTTCAATTAAACACAGTCATATATCAAATATTATATATTCTTTACCCCATTCATTTTCTTTTCTAAGGATCGTTATCATAAACACTCGGGATATTACATTCACCCTTTCTTCTAAGAATTTCGTCATCGATATTTTATTTATTAATCTTCATCCATTCAATCTATCAAAATTAATTTTACGTTAATCTGTATTCACTTGATTAAAGTATTCTACAACTGCTTCTTTTTAAGGGCTATTCTTCTCGCTATATTCTCCATCAGAATAATAAGAATCTTCCACAATTGCTCAATAATTGGGAAGCGATATAAATAACTCATGAATTTAAAAGATTCCAATAATGCTGAGTGGTCGCAAGGCCTTGAACTTCTTTCTAGGTTTAATAGTGCTTCACCCCCGGTACTTCACACTATAAACCGCATCAGTACTCTAGGTGGCCAGCCTATCGTACCCTACGTCGTGCACAACGTATTACATCTTAACATCATAACGACTATATGCGTTATTTTCAGAACCATTATCTCCGATAACATGTCCCCTTTTACAGGGTTGTTCACCTCAGCTTCTTAACATTTGAATCCACACCAAAACAATTTGGTTTGACATAACTTCTCAAGAAACGCTTGAATTTCATGAACATTTTTCAATATTCGTCTAGCTGAATCAAATAGCATAGACTTCTACAACAATTCGGACATCAATCGAAATATACATATCCACACACACACACACTCATATATATATATATATATATACACACACACATATATATATATATATATATATATATATATATATATATATTCTCATATCTTAAAGAAATCTAAAAAAAATCTTTTCATGACATCATGATACCGCACTGTATTTACAGTCCGTTTGAGGATTCCGTCATTTTGTGACTTTATCATACTACATCATACCATAGTGGGTTGACAATTATTAGATCATATCCAACACTAAGTAATACTGCATTGATGACTCCATCATTTTTATCATCTTTGCACCAGGTTCCATGATGCATTGATGATATAAAAATACATTTTGATATATTTCAAATCATTTTTGTCTAGCCGAAGCAATTAGCATAGACATACGAATAACGATATTGTTTTTAAAACTAATTAGTTCCATCATTTGATCCAATGTTTTTCAAGAAAATAGAAGTGCAAACATCAGTACGAAGTCAATAAATTTTGAAAGTCTAGCATAGCTAGTAGATTTAGAAAACCTATGTCTCCACCATCAACTCCACTTTCTATAATGATCCATTGCTTAATCAGTGTACATATTCCTATCATCCTCAATACTCCATTCACACTTATTTATAACCCAGTTCATCAAACTTACTACACATTGGAAATCCAGGACTTGGCACAATAATATGAGTTTAAGAACTTATCCTAGTTAGACCATAGCCGTCCATTCGTTGAGGGGTTAAAAAACATACCATATTATTATGAGTTACAAACATACCATATGCATTAGTTTTAAGAACTGCACGTAATCCTAATAATATCTAACTAATCTTAATAGTTTCTAACTATCAAATATACACATGAGAAAAGAATTACCTTTTTGTCACATATACATTGATAGCACGACACCAACATTCCAATGATTATCAATGTGATAAACTGAGTGCAAGCACAAAACCCTTGCCAATACAAAGGTATGTACAACTTAGCCATCATATGAGTCCTCAATTGAAATCCCACCTAACTCTATCTTACCTATAACTTGCCCATTTGCTCGATACGAATTCCTCGTATCACATCATTTATAACTCCTCACGAGTTTATCTCGTACTATATCATAGTACATTATCTTCGTAGCATCAAGCTATCACTATTCAAACATTACAGACCATCTTCCTTTTATAACTTAAACAGATCATGTCGTGATCTTATTCTATAATCATCTCCCTTTAAATTCTTTTCTTAGCTCGTGATTGTTTTGTTTTACGATCCTCTTTCTTTCATTTTCCATCATTTACGACATTATTCTTTATCTTGGCTATTGGAGTTAGGGTAACTCCCATTTATTATCTTTATATCTCTTCAATATTCTTCTTTGAATTTTCTTGTTTATATAATAATTATTCCTTTAAGAATTTCTAACTTCATTTACATTGCTCAACATTTCATTCAATTTCTACATTTTCATCATACGTATCCATTTCTATACTTGGTACACATCGAGTCTCTAATAGTTTCAATATGGTACACTGAGTGGCTTCCCACAAACAACCAACAAACTAGGTTCCGAGTTGCTAGTTCGTATATACCTCCGCTCTATGAAGGAATCGTTTACTATACATCAACTATTAAATAGTACAATTATACCATACTTAAATATAACTTTCTATTCTTAACTTCTTTACCATTCTCTTTTTATAGACATTGTCTATTTATCCTCACCTTACATTCTTATCATTGGAGTTGGGTAACCCCATATTCATATTCCTTATAACTCTACGAGATACTTCTTTGAATTCTCTCACAAATGTTCTAATCCCTTCTTTATAAATTTCTTAAATTACTTCTTATTGTTTAAACTTTATTTGAGCTTATTCTTTCATTATATTCACATTCCTTCTCTAAGGTTATAGCCTAATGTACTCCTACCTAAGGTTTATAACCTACAGCTTTGATACCAACTATAACGCCCCCAGATTCGGGTCCCAAATCACCACGAATCCAGTGTACTATTTCTATGTCTATTACGAAAGATATAAACATAAACTGTTTATACATTAAATATTACACACTATTCCCAAGGTCGAGAACCTTCATATAATACCTAAATCAATATCCTATCAGACATACAAAGTTATCATCATACATTACTGTTACAAATTTATCTGCACATATAATTTAAAGCTGACTTGTCTTTGAACTTTTCCTGTATCCGACGTATTCGTTCTAATCTGTATTGTTTATCATGATATAGCAAGGGTGAGAAACAATTTTGTCCAGCAAGTATAAGTTCAATTAAGGATATATCATGATTGAAAAAATTGAACAATAAGCTGGCTAACATTCTACAATATATACATTGTGAAAGAGCATGAATAAATTTTCATAGCTGAACGAATAATGAACATGAATAAATTAACTGTACCAAATGGTAATGAAGGTGATCAGCCTTTCATATATGATGAATACATACAATATGCACAGAGTGCGAATTAATAATTCATAAACATCGTATAATCAGTAATGATTAACCCCAAGCATATTTCAAAAATATCAACTCGAGATCGAGTTAGAGAACTTGCATGTACCATTGATTACCGTTACGCAACCTATATCACTTTGTCTGAAGACCTAATATAGATAATACCGATCTCCAAATATTAGAATAATATCATCACAGCCTAGTACTGTTAAATACAGTTATAATATAACCTAACAAATGACCACATAATCCTATCAGTCTATAAAATACCTAAAATTCGGTATCAAATCAAACTATTTTAGTTTGAGTTGAATTCGATACAATTTATGACATCCCGATGGTCTAGTCGGATAATTCATGAGTCTAATTTCCATAGGACTTTGCCTAAATGCTTTACATTTACCTTAGATAATTTCATTTTCAGTCAAAATATTTTTCAATGACTTATAATAATTTTCAGATAATTATTATCATTTATCATGATTTTTCAATCATTAATATCACATTAATATGAATTAAATACTACTTAATTATATTATCATTAATATTTATTTCATATCAAATATTAATTAAATACATGTCATAATATTATAATATATTTATAATATTTCAAAGTATTTTTAATACCATAAAATCATATTTATATAATTTTTAAATAATTAAATCCATTATCTGATAATTGCCATTAATATTAAAATATTAGTATTTTCATGACAAAATATTAAAAGTTATATTTTATAACTTAAAATATTTTTCTAACCCTTAAATCATTTTTATATGATTTTTAAAACATTAATTCTAATTTTTCATAATTTATTTAAGATATTTATTAAATAAATCCATTATCATTAATATTAATTTATTAATGAAATTCATTACAAAATATTAAAAGTTATTAAAAATAACTTAAAATATTTCCTTACACTTTAATATAATTTCAAATGATTTTTAAAGTATTAAAATCATTTTTAAGTAATTTATTTAACATAATAATTAAATAAATTAACTATCATTAATATTTAAAAATATTAAAATATTAATGTAATATATTCCAAATTATTAAAAACATATTTTTAGGCTTTAAAATAATTTTTACAAATTTATTATGAATTTCTAATATTTATTTTCTATTTATTCTATAATTTTCGTTTAAAGTTGGGGTCCTCCACAGAAACACTTGTAGACGGTAATCTACAAGTCCGATTTGGGCCCACTTGGTGTCGTTAGAACCGTGACTTCCTGAGCTACGTTTTAGGCTCAAAACACGGTCCATTTGGTCCAGTATAGCACCCTGAAAACAGACCACTACCGACTGACCATTACATGCCTTGTAAATATTTTCAGTTTTGGAGTCTTTTACAGAAACGTTTGAATTACAAGATCCACAACTCCGATTGAGGTCCAATCAGACTCGTTGGACCCGTAGCTTCTTGAACTATAGTTTTCAGTTATCAAACACCAAATTCCAATCTGTATAGGTCCCAAAAATCTGGCCCAAGGTGACTGGTCAGCAAGGTTTTCTTCAACAGTTGGTTCTTTTTCCAGATTTGGGGTCCTTAACGGAAACGCTTATAAAACAAAATCTACAAATCGGATTTAGGTCCAATAGGTATCGTTGGATTCGTATTTTCCCGAAATACAGT
The DNA here is from genome assembly GCA_016801055.1 of Panax notoginseng. Lineage (NCBI taxonomy): Eukaryota > Viridiplantae > Streptophyta > Magnoliopsida > Apiales > Araliaceae > Panax > Panax notoginseng. The sequence goes on along the minus strand of CM029015.1, from coordinate 82,090,198 downwards.
TTCCATATATCAAACATCCATTTTGGTTCTGTTTGGGTCCCGGAAAAATGGACAGAAGTGACTGATCAGTAGCTTGTGTTCAGCAGTTAGGGTAGAGTGGGATTTAATTCATAACTTGTTCATTTCTTAACATATTTGAGTGATTCCAAAGGGGTTTTGCCCTTAACTCATGTATCTAGCATGCTAACATGTTTTAAACCATTAATCACATGAACCCATAGAATCTAACATAAAAATATATATAGCATACAAAGGAAAGCTTTTTCTTAAACCTTTTGGTACAAAACTTAATTTTCTCACTTTGGATCTAACTTTTGATTTCAAAAATACTTTGGGACACATATAAAATACCAATACTCATATAAATCATGAGTTTTTAATGATCCAAAACAAAAGTTGCTTGGTTCAAAAAGATCTAACAAAAAAGAGCACAAAAATTGAAAATTATAAATTTATTTCCTTTTTCTTCTTGCAAGCCTTCTTGATCCTTCAAAGTAGCTTATGATTTTAAGTTGTATGAAGATCCAAGACCCCTCCTAGACTCCCTATTACTACCAAAATTTGTAGCCCCCTTTCTCTCTCTATTGTTCTTAGTTTAGACTTAGGTTTAGAAAACTAACATAACTTAGTGTATATACAATATACATATAAAACATATAATTATAGAATATGTAACTCCCAATATAATTACATATACTAATTATCAACTTAGTATATAAGTTACAAAATTAGAAATTTAAAAGCCCTAAGGCTTGTTTTGCAAAACCATATTATTTTAAAATCAGGTTTTAATAGTTAAGGTCTTGTTTGGATAAAACAAGTTTAAAACAAAAGTAAGGCCTTGTTTGGGAAAACGATTTTAAATCTTTTAATAGATCCTTTAACACATATTCTTAATGTTATCCTTTAATTACTTAAATCCTAACATTAATTTAATTAATTAAAAATTTAACATTAATTAATCACATAAAATTATCACATTATAATTACTCGCTAATTATAACTTCATGTAGTAATTACCACATCACTACATTATCTCAATTAAATTAAAACTATAACATAAAATCATTACATATTAATTAAATATTAAATAATCATTTAATTACATTACTCCATATTAATCACAGAATCTCAAAAAATAATTCAATTAAAATATTTATTTACTTCAATAAATATTAAATTAACATTTAAATTCTCTTCACACCAATTCACATATTTCACAATATATCACACATATACACATACTCGTACTTAAACATCTTAAAATAAGAATTTTATTTATTGAATTCTCATTTATTAATTCTTAAAAATTTGGGATGTCACATATTCCGTGGTTTGATATCACGTGCCCAAGGAATGCTACTTCCTTAAGCCAGAACTCACATTTCTTCAACTTGGCATATAACTTATTTTCATGAAACTTTTGGCGTATCAGCCTCAAGTATTACTCATGATCTTCACGACTTTTGGAATAAATGAGGATGTCATCAATAAAGATAACCACAAAATGATCCAAATATTCCTTAAATACACGGTTCATCATATCTATGAAGGCAACATGACCATTAGTCAATCAAAAAGATATAACTAGGAATTCGTAATGCACGTACCGAGGTCTGAAAGCAGTCTTTAGAATGTCATCAGTTTTAATCTTCAACTGATGATATTCGGAACGAAGATCGATCTTTGAAAAGAATTTGTCACCTTGCAACTAGTCAAACAGGTCATCAATACGAGGCAACGGGTACCTATTTTTGATGTTGACATGATTCAACTCCCGATGATCATTACAAAGTTGCATACTTCCATCTTTCTTCTTTACAACTAGAATAGGAGCACCCCAAGGAGACGTATTAGGACGAATAAAACTGATGTCTAACAATTCCTTCAGTTGGGTTTTTAATTCCTGAAGTTCAATAGGAGCCATTCGATATGAGACTTTAGAAATGGATTTTGTACCGGGTTCAAGGTTGATACAAAATTCGATTTCATGCTCTTGGGGTAGGCCAGGAAGTTTTTCAGGAAATATGTCAGGAAATTTATTAACAACCGAAATATCATTCAAATCTGACGTATTTTGTTTAAATCTGTGACATGAGCTAAGAAAGTTTAACATCCATTTTTCAATAAATGAATAGCTTTATTGCTTGATATGACAGTGATTGACTTTAGTGAGTTGGTTGCTTGAATTCGGATAATAGGTTGGTTAGGAATATGAAAACTAAAAACCTTACGAAAATAATAAATTTTAGCATGATGAGTAGTTAACCAATCAATTCCTAAAATCATATCGAATGCAAGTATTTTTAAAGAGATAAGATCGACAGGTAATGTGAGGGTAACGATTTGAATCAACCAAGACTTATAAATAGTGGATGTAATTAAGGTTTCTCCCAACGGAGTTTCAACAGATAAGTCAAAGTCTAATTTCTCCAGAGTTAAATTTAAACATTGAGCGCGAGTAGGAGAAATAAAAAAATTTGGTAGAATCGATATCAAATAAGGTATAGACTTCGCAAGAGTTTATGATTATGTAGCGACCGAGAAATTCGAATTTATTGTAAAATAATTTTATTTAATTAAATAATAAATAAAATTATATTATATGTTATTATTATGTGTTAGCAAGATGAATGTCATTCTATAACCTAGATATGTCAGAACGTCGTAGGATTTTGGCTACGTGAAGGAATTAAAGTGTTTGAATTTCCAAGATGAAAATAAAAAATTTTTGAGAAATTTTCTGAAAAATACTATTCATTAATTTCTGCTCGGGAATTATTTTTGAACTTTTGAGAAATACGTAACGATAGAATATCGAGGTGAGATGAATTATGTAATAATAATTCAATTACGGAAAACGTAATTTTTCGCATGCGAACTTAATTCGAGAAAGATAGAAAAAGTAAAGCGTTAACTAGTTAAAGAGATGATCGTATAATACGTAGGTATTGTACGAGGTTATGAATACGATATATGAATATGGTATGACGTATATATTGAATAAGTATACGAGTTAGAATACGAGAATAATACGTAGAGAATACGTACTAAGGCTTTAATCCATATGTAATCAACTTGTAAGATTGTGTAGGAAGTGCATAGTTTAATTGGGATTGGGATTAAGCCCAATGTAAACTATTGTTAAAGCCCAAGTGTTGGTTAATGTAAAGTCCAAAGTGGATTAATGTAAGCCCAGAAGCATAAGTTAACTTAATTGAGTTAAAGCCCAAATTAAGATCCAATGGGTGAAGAAGATCCATGGGACAACCCATGTGGGGCCATGATCACATGGGTGATCTTGGTGGCCAAGAAAATAATGTGTTGAGCAAGAAAAAGATTTGATGAACAAGTTAACTTAGTGCTTAAATAATGAATAGTAAGGAGGTGGTTAAGGAGGTGGGATTTGGCTATTGACCACTATACCCTAACCTAGCAATTCTTATAAATAGAAGGAGAGTTGGATCATTTTTACACGTGCTCATTTCATCCAACATTTGCAACTTATTTGTTAGAGAGAATATGTAAGAAAAAGCTAGACTTTTATTAGTAGAAAAGGAGAAGTACAAGCTTGATCATCAAGGGTAATACTTCTATATCATTAATCTTCTAAGTCTTCAATACTTGTTTGATAAAGAAGTGTGGATTAGTGAAGTATATATGCTAGGAAGTAAGGAGAATGGTTAATCAAAGGACTTAAACCATGAATAAGGAATTAGTTCATATATAAGTTATGAACTAAGGAAGAACTTGTAAGAACTTGTAATATGTTTACATTAATGAAGGTTGTATGATAATAAGAAGCAATAATGGTGGTTAGAAGATTAAAACCATGATAAGTCATGTGAAATAAAATCATAAGTAGTTTATACTTTTATAAGTTATAAACTCAAGAAGAACAAGTAATAACTTATCATGTAAATAAGTTAATGAAATATGTATGTTAAGATGTTATTGATGGAACAAATCATAAGTAACGAAGTTATGCCGGAATTCACACGATTAGACGATAATCGTCGAATTCGTGAAATTCTCGGAATAGAAGTCAAATTTTGATATTGAACTCATGAATGTTGGTTTTCGATGGAGTTTAGTCTTATTTGGCATTATAGAGTTGTGAACTCAAAAATGACTGAATTCTGACTTAGAACGAAGAAACGAGCGTTGAACGTTCACGAACATTTATCATTTTTGTTTAAATGGACTAATAGGAGAATTTGGAGTTAACAAAGATGAAAATGTAAAATTATTGCTTGAACACGTAGAGTATGTGATTTGTGAGCTAATGGATTTTGAAGGAGCCAATTTGGACTTAAAATGATCAAATTTGGAGTCTGGGAAGTTCGCAAAGTTTAAAATCTGTTAAGAATTTCAGGTGCACAGAGTTGGCGCCGCGGTGCCAGCCCAGGGCCAAATAGGTGGCGCTGCAGTGCCAAGCAGTGCCGAGAAATGCCATAACGTATTGAACTTTCACGCCGCAGCGCGGCCAATAGAACAAGGACTCGCGCCGCAGCGCCGAGCCCAGACCCTAACCACTGTTAACTCGCGCTACAGCGCGACACAAGGAAGAGAAGCTGGCACCGCAGCGCCAGCCCTATATCATGCACAGTAAGGAAAGCTTATAAGTAAAGAAAGAAAGTTAATTGATTAGTAATGAACTAAAACTTAATATAACATTGGTTAAGACATTGTTAAACCTTAAGTATGATAACTAAAGGTTAAAAATAATCAATCGAATGTGAACGTAAGAACGATGTAAATTATAACGGCAAGCCGGAACTAATAGTAATAAATCTAATATATGATTAGAGTGAGAAGAAGGGTAAGATATAGTAGTAACCATACTTGATTATATATGATCTAATGTGTTACATTATGTGATCATATATTGTAAAGACCTTAAAGACTTAAAGTGAACGTGTAATAATAGTAACAGAAGTTGAAGGCAAGTATTCTGACCCTTGTCTATGTTCAATCTGGACAAGCTTTGTACTTCATGTATTCTTACGCATGAATTGATGTATGATGAAGTCAAAGTCAATTCTTTCGGCTAGACTTAAGAATGTTGGATTTCTTATAATCTATTGGTATGGTTTTTAAATGAAGATTGAGTATGCATAAACAAATGTTTTGTCGTCAAACGACATGCACGTGAGGTTAACACAACTTAAACGTACATACGTTTAAAGAATGTAGTGTTGATCAACATAGAGTACTATAGGTTGATCACCTAGATGTGCTCGTAAGTAATGCCGGACTTACGGACTTGGTGCCAGGTTATCCTTTTCAAAGAAAGTATGAAATGCTCAAGGTCTTGGACCAGAATTGATGTTTTACTGAATAATATTCATTGTGAAACGTTTTAAAGAAAAGTGAAGTGCTATTTTAAATTATCAATAGTATTTCATAACTATTGTTCAGTTATTGAAGATATACGATTCCTATGTGTCTAGCATATTGTTTAAATAGAATTGTCATACTTGTTGAGCTAGTTATGCTCACTCTTGCTTGAACCATATGAATACAGCTAAGACTGAACGGACCGAAGGATCCGACAAAGATAAAGGGAAGTCTAAGACGAACCTGTAGATTACCTATGTAATGTAATAGTATAGGTGAATGATGTTAATATTTGATATTATGACAAGAAACATATGTAATGGTTATAAAGAACTTGGGAAGGAAATATTATTTTGATATATATATAAGACATATTCGTTCTTTTGAGGCTTTTCAATTGAATGTATGTGTGAACTGTAGCACCGTGTAGCACCATATGTCGGGTTGAAAGATATACAGATTTGGGGGCATCACAGGTTTGTATCAAAGCAGTAGATTATAAAACTTAAGGGGGGAATTAGAACCTTAAGTCATAACCTTAAGAAAAGTTAAAGAAGTAAAACATTGAAATTAACCTTTAAAAATGCATTATATATGTTATGTGCTTTTATTATTCTACTGACGTGTACTAATCAAACTAATTTATTTTGTTGTAGATGTCAGGAGAAAATGAAAGGTATAGGGATATTCTGAACCCGATAGCAGCAGAGCCTGAAGTAATAGTTATTGAGTCTGGAGACTCGGAGAACCTAGACCTTATGTCTGTGTTTGATGGCATGTCAGAAGAAGAGGTGGAGGTAGTATCCTTTAACCCAGTAGCAATTGTAGCAGAGATGGCTCCAGGGGAGTAAATGATGTCACTATTCATGACAGTATTGGATAGAAATATCCAGTATTGTAAAGAAGTTAAGGAGCTGAAAGAAGAGCTCCATGCTGTCTTAAGGGATAAGATAGATATGGAGACTATGTGGGAGGAGGAGCATGATGAACGAGTTTTAAAGAAGGACAAGGTCCACGAACTAAAGTAAGAGGTCTTTGAGCTCTGGCAGGAGCTAAAGACTAAGAAGCAAAAGATTCGGAGGATGTCCTATATACATAGGAGTTCTCATGCGAATTTTCAGCATCAAGTAGTTGGGTATCCGATAGAAGAAGGGCAGACTCGGCATACTATCAGCCAAGATATTATTGCCGGTCTTGCCAAGGCAGATTTTGATAATGCCTTAAGGCAGATGTAACCTAGTATTAGCCAGAATAGAGTTAGATATGTAAATATGATGTATCTAGTAGTGACGTAAAACCCTCTTTTGTATATCAAAGGTAGTCTTTTATAAATCCAAATTTTTGAAAAACAATTGAGGGATAGTTGTGACGAACGAGAATTTTGTAATTTACTTTTAATATTTATTGAGTTAAATAAATATTTTTTGATGATTTAATTATTGGATTAAATAATTAATTGATGCAATTGTGGTAGATTAATTTAATTATACGTATTACATTTATTAAATTAATGTAGAGAATTTTTATTATCAAAGTGTATAATTATGTGAGCTTAATGAATTAAATGAATTATTTAATTAAGCATGATGTTACTTTAATTAATTTAATTATTAATTAGAGATTTAATAAATTGACATTATTAATTAATGAGAAAACTAATTATATGATTATGTGAATTTATGATAGATTATCATATGTTATTTAATTAATTTAAATAAGATAATTGAATTGAGTGTGACATGAATTAAACTATATGATAAAAATTTTTATTAAAATAATGAGCTTTGAACTTAGTTGCTAGCCAAACATGGCACTATGGGAGTTGAGGGCACTTACCCATGACTGGGTAACTGACCACCAACGCGTCTTCTCTTTTTAACAATACGTACTCTCTTTTCTTCATAATTTGCCTAAGGCTGATAAGCATCACAGAGAGAATTCAGGGAGAAATTAAGAGTTTTGAGTGTGTGATTGAAGAAAAGTTTGAGAAGAGTTACAATTCATTGTTTAACATTACACTCTACGCTCTGGTTAATTCTCCAAACCCAATTTTACTTTTACGTATTTAAGTTTTCTAGAAAATGGCTTTCAAAACCTCCGTTATATCTCTGTAATTGAAATTGTGAGAGTTATGTGCATATATGCGTTAAGATGTCATTTTAAGGTGTTTTAATATATATTGTATAAAATTCCTTATCATCAATTCATAATTTTAAGTCGTATATGATTGCTGCAAAATTACAGAGTTTGGGTTTTGGCCTTATGGCCTTGTACGAGAAATTTTATGTAGTGATCGTATATTATCCCAAAATTTTACACTTGTATATTGTTGTGCATGTTAACACGAAGAAATCAAGCCTTAAATGAACGGATTTGGTGTTACAACGAATTCGTAGTGTTAAATTTATGATTTTGTTCATTAATTTCAAGAACATCCCATTTTAAATGATTTAATTCTGTGATTAAGTGTTTTAAATGGTTAAAATCACTTTATATATGTTGGGTTATGATTATACATGAATTATAACATATGGGTATGTCTGAATTCGTGTTGTAATATTTAAAATTGAAATTTTTGGCTGTGTTCTGCAATTTTTGCGAATTGCAGAACAATTTCTGGCTTGCCGCGCAGCGGCGCCAGTCCAATGCTTTAAGCCCCGCGCCGCAGCGCCACCACACCGCAGTGCCCGAAGTCCAGCCGCAGCGCCACGGCGCCGCAGCGCGAATCCTTAGTTCAATAGTGGCGCCGCGGCGCCACTCCCCAGAAAATTCAGAAATGTATTTTTAAAATGTTTAAGTCTAAGAATGTTTTAATGGATTAATGTAATGAACATGTAAACATGTTAGAGGTATAATGTAATATTAAAATTGATGTTTAACATGTAAATAACATAATTATATGTGGATTTAATTGTTGAATATATATTAGATTGTCATTCATGAAGTAATATTATGTGACAGTAAATGTGATAAATTGACTAAGTATAGTCAATAATTAAAGTAGACAACGAGAATGAGTTTATATTGATTAGTTAATTTATAATTAACTGGTATTGTGTATATGAATGGTATGTAAGATTTAATTCAAAGAACGTGCTTAGTTAAAGTGTAATCTACGCACGAGGCAAGTTTCCTAAACTTAAACTCTTAAATTTGAGCAAGTTTCATAACCCTACTTGTCATTATTATTCAAGTTTATTATTTACCTCGAGTAAATTATCATTGCCATTATTCAAGTTCAAATGTTATATTAAAGATTGATTATCTTTTCAAAGTATGATTTAGTTATACAATAATTGTTCTATTGTATACTTCTTGAGATTATTATTCAAATTGAATATCATTGTTGTTGAACCTTATTAGACTAGTGAACCCTTAATGATTCAACTAGTCCATAGTTGATGAGCGTTCTAAATTTCAGAACCCTTGATGAATTATCCAAACCAAACTTCCTTTGGTGCGGACTCGAATGTCAAACTGAGATGAACAACCCTGTATAGGGGATTATTTACGCTTTAGCGTTAAAGATATTGTGCACAGTATGGTACTAAGGGCTGGTCCCCCTAAGTACGAGAAGAAGGTCCATAGTCTTATGACTGTTAAAGGTTTCAAGTATAACCCTTGCTAACCTAGGACATAGTTCAAGGTCTTATGACCCTCAGAATTCTTTTGATTCTTGTTATTCATTCTTGATTCAAAAGTTGAGCTTTTATTCAGTTGTCTTTGATTTATTCGCATGTTATTATACTGTTATTTCATTATTATACTTGTGGGCATTTATGCTCACTCTTGCTTAATAATAACATTGCAGTTAAGAACGAAAGAGCTGACGAACCTTCCACTAGTAAGGGCAAGGGCAAAGTTAGCAAATGACGGAGACTTGTTATTTGATATGACTTGTTATTTTATATGATGTAACTGTTTAAGACTTAAGTTAAAGATGTTGTTTAAGACTTATTTATTTATAATTTTGCACAGATGTTTTAAGGTTAGTTTTACCTGGGATTGTATTATTATTCAGATGTTGTAACCCTTAAGAGAAAGATTTTATTTCTATTTAATGTATGGTTGCATTTATTATGGGTAGATAGATAGATGATAATTGCATCGTGAACACCAAATTCTGTGGAACTGGAAGTACCGGATTTGGGGGTGTCACAGGTTGGTATCAGAGCTGTAGGTTATGAACCTTAGGTGGGGAAACAACCTTAGGTAGTAACCTTATATAAAGAAGATAGTAAAGGAAAACTCTTATCGAGTTTTAAGAAATGAATTTTTGGTAATTCATTGAAACTATAATAAAATATATTATGTGTTTATGTGTTAATTTATGTGCTCGTTAGTACGACTTAGTAACTAAAACTTAAAATTTTATTGTCAGGATGACGAATGTTGGAGAAGCTAGTCAAGATGGGGAGGAAGAACCCCGATTACCTATAGTACCTACAGAGGAGGAGCCCCGAGACATACATGTTGTTAGGGAACAGTTAGTTTAGAGGGAGTCATCTCCATTGATCACCATTGTTGGTCAGGAGCATGAGCCCGAGACTGATCCTGAGGAGGATCCTGAGGAGGAGTTTGATGAGGAAGAGGAAGAAGAGGAGTTACCACGGTACACCGTTGATGCAGAGATATATGACACATTATACGACCGTAACGTGGAATTACAAGACAAGGTTTAGGAATTGACTGAGCGAGCGACTGTTCAGCAGTCTACTTTAGAGGAGAAGGAGAGGGAAATTTTGACTCTTCACACACGATTGGGAAATGTAGAATGGGATTTGGTCCATGAGAAGGGTCAAACCGAAGATAAGACCGAGGAGATAGAGAAGCTGAAAAAGGAACTGAAAGAAACCTCCGGAAGACTGAAAATAGCAGAGGAAGGATGAGTAAGAGAATCACGTCGAGCTGATAGTGCAGAAGATGATAGTCGTGAAAAGAAGGCAAAGCTTGAAGAGACATACTCCATACTTAATCATGCAATAGATGAGGCTCAGGAACGATTTTTGAGATACCCCATCCAGTTTGAAGGACTTCCGTCGTATATACTGGATCGCAGGACGGTGTCTCGTATCATGGATGAGGAGCGTGTTAAGGCTATTCAGCACCTTGATAGACAGGATTAGAATCCGTTTAATTATGTGAAAGACTTAATTAGTTTTTATATGTAAATTCTGATGTGTTTATGAACGAAGGAATATGTTAATATTTTAAATCCTGTGGATTCTTTATTCTAGGATACTTGATGTAAATAGCAGTTATGCTATAGTTTGATGTTAAAACTTTGAGTTGAATTAAATATATTAAGTTGTTTGAGATGATGTGATAAATGAGTATGTTAAATTTTTGAGTAATGCCTTAACTATTTAGAGAAATAAATAAAGTTCTAATAAGCGTGTATTTAACAGAAAATGCCGCCAAGGAGAAGACAACAATGTCAACCGGCCCAGGAAGAGTCAACCAATAATAATAATAATGCCAATGCTTATCCTGTTTAGCAGTTGGTGAACTTACTGACGGGAGCAATGAACAATCAACCTCAAGCTCCACCAAATACAACGTTTAAAGACTTCAAGGCGGTGGGACCGCCAGAGTTCAAAGGTTCCAGGAACCCAATCGAGGCTCAAACGTGGGTCATGAAAATGGAGAAAGTATTCGACGTTGCTAGGGTTAGAGAAGACCAGAAGACCGCTTTCGCAACGTTTATGCTGAAGTCTGAGGCTAGTTATTGGTGGCAAGCAAACAAAGTGCGAGGAGGTGAAGGTGTAATTATGTGGGAGAGATTTAAAGAAATGTTTTTCGAAATGTACTTCCCAACTAGTTCGCAAAATCAGATGGAAATTCAATTTTGGGAACTGAAGCAAGGAAACATGAGCGTACCTGAATACGCAGCTAAATTCGATGAGTTGGCAAGGTTTGCCCCGTACCAAGTACACACTGACGAAAGAAAGGCCAGAAGATTTGAACAAGGACTAAAGCCTTGGGTTTACAGTAAGGTGTCAATGTTTCAGATAAACACATTTGTCGGAGTACTGGAAAAGGCCATCCTCGCTGAAGGTGGGAGCGATGCGGTGACCAAGTACAATCAAGAGCAGAAGAAGAAGAGTGAAGGTGAAGGAAATAACAAGACTGGTGGGAGTAACACTGGGAGTAGTCATAATCAGAAGAAGAAGTGGACGGATAACTCGTCAGCTGGAAGTCAACAAGGAGGGCAGAAGAAGAAAATTGAAGCGTGCTCAAACTGTGGAAAAGCTCATCTGGGAATTTGCATGAAAGGGAAGCGAGTGTGCTACAATTGTGGTCAGGAAGGCCACATAGCACCAAACTATCCAAACCCAAAGAAGGGTGCTTGTTTTAACTGTGGTTCTAAGGATCATCTAGCAAGAGACTGCCCTAAGAAGGGATCAAGAGGAGCAGCACCAGGAGGTAACCGTGGAAATAACAGTGAAAATGCCTTAACCATCACCGGACCAGCCGCAACAAACCGACCGACAGCCAGAACTTTCAATATGACAGTGCAGGACGCAATCCAGTCTCGTGAGGTGGTGTCAGGTATCATTCCGATCAATGAAATTAATGCTTATATTTTATTTGATTCGGGTGCTACTTGTTCCTTTATATCCGAAGACTTTGCTAATAGTTTAGATTTCCTTATGGATGAGTTGGAATATCCCAAGAATATAGAAATTGCCAATAGAGAGATAATTCTTGTTAAGTACGTGTTTAAGAATTGTAGGGTGGATATTAAGGGTAATATCATGAACGTAGATCTTATCCCTATTCGGCTTGAGGAATTTGATGTTATTTTGGGTATGGATTGGTTATCCAATTATGGGGCGGTAATTGACTGCCAAAAGAAGCGTATTAACCTTATGACTCCGTCAAAGGTTGTGTTTTATGGTAGCAAGTCGCCTAGACAAGCGAGTTATCTGACGATGATGCAGGCCAGGAGGTTGTTAAGACAAGGCTGTGTAGGATATCTAGCTTACATAGTCGACAGTCGAAAAGAGAATCTGAAGGTAGAAGAGATACCGATTGTGAGGGACTTCGTCGATGTATTTTCAGACGATTTTTCAGGACTTCCAGCAGATAGAGAGGTAGATTTCGTGATCGATTTGGCGCCCGGAACCGCTCCAATATCGAAGGCACCATACCGAATGGCACCAGTAGAGATGAAAGAACTGATGGTTCAACTACAAGAATTATTGGACAAGAAGTACATTCAACCGAGCGTATCGCCGTGGGGAGCGCCGGTATTATTCGTGAAAAAGAAGGATGGATCGATGCGGCTCTGCATTGACTACAGAGAACTGAACAAGGTCACGATTAAGAACAGATATACATTACCAAGAATCGACGATCTATTTGATCAATTAAAGGGAGTAAGATACTTTTCCAAGATAGACCTGAGGAGTGGTTATCACAAACTAAAGGTGAGACCAGAGGATGTACCGAAGACAGCGTTCAGAACGCGATACGGTCACTATGATATTTTAGTAATGTCGTTTGGTCTAACGAATGCTCCTGCAGCATTTATGGGACTAATGAATGGTGTGTTCAAGCAGTTTTTGGACAAATTCGTGGTGGTATTTATAGACGACATTCTGGTATATTCCAAAACCAAAGAAGAACACGAAGAACATTTGAGGTTAACGTTGGAAGTATTGAGAAGGGAGAAGTTGTATGCTAAATTTTTGAAATGCGAATTCTGGATCGAGCGAGTATAATTTCTTGGTCACGTGATCGATAAAAACTGAATTTCGGTAGATCCATCCAAAGTAGAAGCCATGATTAACTGGGAACAGCCGAGAACGCCGTCAGAAGTAAGAAGTTTTCTTGGATTGGCGGGATATTATAGAAGATTCATTCAAGATTTTTCTAAGATCGCAACTCTGTTAACGAATCTAACTCAAAAAGCTGTGAAATTTGTTTGGACGGAGAAGTGTGAGGAGAGCTTTCAAGAGGTTGAGTACGGAATATGTGTTGTCTCTTCCGGATGATACAGGCAATTTTGTTATTTTTAGTGATGTGTCGCATAAAGGACTTGGCTGTGTGCTAATGGAAAACGGTAAAGTCATCGCGTATGCATCACGACAGTTGAAGGATTACGAGAAGGGATACCCGACTCATGATTTGGAGTTAGCTGCAGTGGTTTTTGCTTTAAAATTTTGGAGGCACTATCTCTACGGGGAGAGTGTGAGATATTTACGGACCACAAGAGTCTGAAATATATTTTCACACAGAAGGACTTAAATATGCGTCAGAGAAGATGGTTGGAATTAATCAAGGATTACGACTGCGAGATTTTATACCATCCTGGTAAAGCGAATGTAGTTGCCGACGCCTTAAGTAGAAAGGGTCGTGAGAAATTGATGATGTTGACTGCTCAGGAGGAGCTAATCACAGAAATGGAGAAACTAGAATTGGAAGTGAAGTATCCAATGGAGATTGATGAGAAGTTATTTCAGATGCAATCTGGTACAACTCTACTGGATAAAGTGAAGGAGGCTCAGCTTCAGGATGATGAATGCAAAAAGGTGATAAAGAAGATATCTGAAGGAACCGAACCAAGATTTAAGATGGATAAGGATGGAATACTGAGATTTGAGAGTAGAATTTGGGTATCGTCAGTAAAAGAGATTAAGGAAGATATTTTAAGCGAGGCTCATAGTTCACGATATTCGATTCACCCTGGTAGTACCAAGATGTACCAAGATCTTAGACAACATTTTTGGTGGCCGAATTTGAAACGTGATGTTGCAGAATGTGTTGCCAAGTGTTTGACCTGTCAGAAAGTGAAAGCGGAACATCAGAGACCGAGTGGATTGCTACAACCGTTAGAGATCCCAGAGTGGAAATGGGAACATATTACAATAGATTTCGTGGTTGGCCTTCCGACGACTCAAAAAGGCTACGACGCAGTATGGGTTATCGTTGACCGACTGATGAAATCTGCACACTTCCTTTCGATCAAAATAAGATTCAACTTAGATCAGTTGGCCAGGCTATATGTAAAAGAGATTGTTTCGAGGCACGGAGTTCCGGTATCAATTGTTTCAGATATTGATCCGCGCTTCACATCAAATTTCTGGAAACGTCTTCAAGAATGCATGGGTACGTAATTGCGAATGAGTACAGCTTACCACCCTCAAACAGACGGACAGAGTAAGAGAACGATTCAGACATTAGAAGATATGCTAAGAGCTTGTGTGATGGACTTTAAAGGAAATTGGGATGATCACCTACCATTAGTAGAGTTCGGCTACAACAACAGTTACCAATGCTAGTATTGGCATGCCGCCTTATGAAGCTTTATACGGCAGGAAGTGCAAAACTCCGCTTTACTGGGATGAAGTTGGTGAGAGACAATTGTTAGGGCCAGAATTGGTACAGCAGACAGCAGAAATAGTCAAAGTGATTCGAGCACGACTGGTAGCGGCTCAAGATCGACAGAAAAAATACGCTGACCCACATCGTAAAAATATCGAGTTTGAATCAGGTAGTTATGTCTTCTTGAAAGTCTCTCCCTGGAAAGGAAAGATTAGATTCGGAAAGAAAGGGAAATTGAGCCCAAAATTCATTGGACCCTTTGAAGTATTGAGAAGAATCAGAGAAGTTGCGTATGAGGTAGCCTTACCTCCAGCACTCGAGAATGTCCACAACGTTTTCCATGTTTCTGTGTTACGACCATACAAGCCTGATTACAAGCATGTAATCGAATAGGAACCCCTACATTTTGAGAAAGACATATCTTAAGAAGAAATTCCTGTCCAAATTGTCGACCGAAAAGAACAAGTTCTGAGAAATAAAGTAATACCTTCTGTTAAGGTAATTTGGAAGAACCACAACACTGAAGAAGCTACGTGGGAACTCGAAGAGAATATGTTGAAGAACTACCCTCATTTATTTACTTAATTATTTGTAAGCGATTCTGGGGATAGAATCTTTGTAAGGGGGGAGAATGTAATGGGTCGAAATTTATTGAGTCGTGATTCTGGGGACAGAATCCTTTTAAGGGGGGAAAGATGTGACGAACGAGAATTTTGTAATTTAATTTTAATATTTATTGAGTTAAATAAATATTTTTCGACGATTTAATTATTGGATTAAATAATTAATTGATGCAATTGTGGTAGATTAATTTAATTATATGTGTTACATTTATTAAATTAATGTAGAGAATTTTTATTATCAAAGTTTGTAATTATGTGAGCTTAATGAATTAAATGAATTATTTAATTAAGTATGATGTTACTTTAATTAATTTAATTATTAATTAGAGATTTAATAAATTGACATTATTAATTAATGAGAAAATTAATTATATGATTATGTGAATTTATGATAGATTATCATATGTTATTTAATTAATTTAAATAAGATAATTGAATCGAGTGTGACATGAATTAAACTATATGATAAAAAGTTTTATTAAAATAATGAGCTTTGAACTTAGTTGCTAGCCAAACATGGCACTATGGGAGTTGAGGGCAGTTACCCATGACTGGGTAACTGACCACCAACGCGCCTTCTCTTTTTAACAATACGTACTCTCTTTTCTTCATAATTTGCCTAAGTCTGATAAGCATCACAGAGAGAATTCAGGGAGAAATTAAGAGTTTTGAGTGTGTGATTGAAGAAAAGTTTGAGAAAAGTTACAATTCATTGTTTAACATTACACTCTACGCTCTGGGTAATTCTCCAAACCCAATTTTACTTTTACGTATTTAAGTTTTCTAGAAAATGGCTTTCAAAACCTCCGTTATATCTCTGTAATTGAAATTGTGAGAGTTATGTGCATATATGCGTTAAGATATCATTTTAATGTGTTTTAATATATATTGTATGTAATTCCTTATCATCAATTCATAATTTTACGTCGTATATGATTGCTGCAAAATTACAGAGTTTGGGTTTTGGCCTTATGGCCTTATACGTGAAATTTTATGTAGTGATCGTATATTATCCCAAAATTTTACACTTGTATATTGTTGTGCATGTTAACACGAAGAAATCAAGCCTTAAATGAACGGATTTGGTGTTATAACGAATTCGTAGTGTTAAATTTATGATTTTGTTCATTAACTTCAAGAAGTTCAAGAACAACCCATTTTACATGATTTAATTCTGTGATTAAGTGTTTTAAATGGTTAAAATCACTTTATATATATTGCGTTATGATTATACATGAATTATAACATATGGGTATGTCTGAATTCGTGTTGTAATATTTAAAATTGAAATTTTTGGCTGTGTTCTGCAATTTTCGCGAATTGCAGAACTGTTTCTGGCTTGCGGCGCTGCGGCGCCAGTCCAATGCTTTAAGCTCCGCGCCGCAGCGCCACTACGCCGCAGCGCCCGAAGTCCAGCCGCAGCGCCACGGCGCCGCAGCGCGAATCCTTAGTTCAATAGTGGCGCCGCAGCACCACTCCCCAGAAAATTCAGAAATGTATTTTTAAAATGTTTAAGTCTAACAATGTGTTTGTGGATTAATGTAATGAACATGTAAACATGTTAGAGGTATAATGTAATATTAAAATTGATTTTTAACATGTAAATAACATAATTATATGTGGATTTAATTGTTGAATATATATTAGATTGTCATTCATGAAGTAATATTATGTGACAGTAAATGTGATAAATTGACCAAGTATAGTCAATAATTAAAGTAGACAACGAGAATGAGTTTATATTGATTAGTTAATTTATAATTAACTGGTATTATGTATATGAATGGTATGTAGGATTTAATTCAAAGAACGTGCTTAGTTAAAGTGTAATCTACGCACGAGGCAAGTTTCCTAAACTTAAACTCTTAAATTTGAGCAAGTTTCATAACCCTACTTGTCATTATTATTCAAATTTATTATTTACCTCGAGTAAATTATCATTGCCATTATTCAAGTTCAAATGTTATATTAAAGATTGATTATCTTTTCAAAGTATGATTTAGTTATACAATAATTGTTCTATTGTATACTTCTTGAGATTATAATTCAAATTGAATATCATTGTTGTTGAACCTTATTAGACTAGTGAACCCTTAATGATTCAACTAGTCCATAGTTGATGAGCGTTCTAAATTTCAGAACCCTTGATGAATTATCCAAACCAAACTTCCTTTGGTGCGGACTCGAATGTCAAATTGAGATGAACAACCCTGTATAGGGGATTATTTACGCTTTAGCGTTAAGATATTGTGCACAGTATGGTACTAAGGGCTGATCCCCCTAAGTACGAGAAGAAGGTCCATAGTCTTATGACTGTTAAATGTTTCAAGTATAACCCTTGTTAACCTAGGACAAAGTTCAAGGTCTTATGACCCTCAGAATTCTTTTGATTCTTGTTATTCATTCTTGATTCAAAAGTTGAGCTTTTATTAAGATGTCTTTGATTTATTCGCATGTTATTATACTATTATTTCATTATTATACTTGTGGGCATTTATGTTCACTCTTGCTTAATAATAACATTGCAGTTAAGAACGAAAGAGCTGACGAACCTTCCACTAGTAAGGGAAAGGGCAAAGTTAGCAAATAACGGAGACTTGTTATTTGATATGACTTGTTATTTTATATGATGTAACTGTTTAAGACTTAAGTTAAAGATGTTGTTTAAGACTTATTTATTTATAATTCCGCACAGATATTTTAAGGTTAGTTTAAACTGGGATTGTATTATTATTCAGATGTTGTAACCCTTAAGGGAAAGATTTTATTTCTATTTAATGCATGGTTGCATTTTTTATGGGTAGATAGATAGATGATAATTGTATCGTGAACACCAAATTCTGTGGAACTAGAAGTACCGGATTTGGGGGTGTCACAATAGTAATGTAATCAGCGTAGGTTGAGTAATGTGAACGATGTAGTATTATACTACAAGGAATGAATCAATATAAGTCTTTTATGGAACATATTGCATAATGAGTTGAAGTTATTGTTTAATCATGAATAATAACTAACCAACGAGAAGCGAATAATAACAAAATGTATTGTTTATCTTAACAGGAAAATGCCGCCAAGAAGGAGACAACGAAATCAAGATGCTAATGTTAATCAACCAGAGGGAGGTTCGGTTAACCCGATGCAAGAGTTCGTTAACTTGTTAACGGTCGCGTTTAATCGAAATGGGGTGAATATTCCTGTAAATTCGGGGGTAGTACGGGCTACTACTTTTAAGGATTTCAAGAGTGTTGGTCTGCCGGAGTTCAAAGGAACTACAGACCCAATAGAAGCCCAGACATGGGAAAAAGAAATTGAGAAGGCATTTATCTTTGCAAATGTCGACGAGGGTCAGAAGGTTTCTTTTGCAACCTATATGATGAAGGGTGAGGCCAACTTTTAGTGGAAGGTGAACAAGACTAGGGCTGGTATAGAGAACCTAACGTGGGTAAGGTTCAAGGAGATCTTCTTAGAGAACTACTTTCCCATGAGTATGTAGGGAAGAGTGGATATGAGATTTCTGGAATTGAATCAAGGGGAGATGACAGTTCCCCAATACGCTGTCAAGTTCAATGAATTGGTGAGGTTTGCTCCACACTAAGTGGACATTGAAGTGAGAAAGGCTAGAAAGTTTGAGCAGGGCTTCAAACCCTGGCTCTATAGCCGAATGTCGGTGTTCCAAAGTACATCTTTTGGGACCATATTAGAGAAGGCAATAATTATCGAAGGTGGGAATGAGGCTCTAAGCTAGTACCATTAGGATAAGAAGAATAAGAATAAAGTGGATGGGGGAGTAAAGACTGAGGGAGCCAGCGGGAGTGGCGAAGGTCAAAAGAGGAAAGGGTTTAACTCTAGAAATACTGGAGTGAAGTAAAGTGATCCTAAGAGGAGGATGGAGGCGTTTAAGAATTGTGGGAAGACTCACTTAGGAGTCTGTCTCAAGGGGAAGGCGGTATGTTATAACTGTGGACAGGAGAGGCACATTTCGCCTAACTGTCCAAGTCCAAAGAAGAATCACAGATGCTTTGTATGTGGATCAACTGACCACATAGCAAAGAACTGCCCGAAGAAGGGGACAGACGAGAATAAGGGCGCTAATAGTGGTAAGTTAGCTATTGGTGGTCCAGCGCGGATGGGTAGGCCGATGGCCCGTACCTTTAACATGACGGTCCAAGATGCAGTCGCATTAGGGGACGTAGTTGTAGGTATTATCCTGATTAATGACATAAATGCTTACATGCTATTTGATTCGGGAGCTACTTGTTCGTTTATAGCATGTGATTTTGATAGACGATTAGTATTACTTCCCAAAAAGTTGCCTATGCCTTCGAATATCAAGGTAGCAAACGAAGAAATAATTCATGTTGAATATATTTATAGGAGTTATTGCATAGATATACGGGGGCATAAATTGTCGGTAGATTTGATACCGATAAAGTTGAGAGAATTCAATGTAATTCTCAGGATGGATTGATTGTTTAACCATGGGGCAATTATAGATTGTCAAAAAAAGTGTGTAAACATTAGGACGTTGAGACAACCTCCTGAAATATTTTATGGTAATAAATTGTCGGGGCATTTGTGTTGTCTTACTATGGCACAAACTAGGAAGTTGTTGAGGAAGGGAGGTATAGGTTATTTGTGCCATGTTGTTGATACCAAGAGAGTATGAACGACCATGGAACAAATACATATAGTTAATGAATTCGTGGATG
This sequence comes from Panax notoginseng, assembly GCA_016801055.1. Taxonomy (NCBI): domain Eukaryota; kingdom Viridiplantae; phylum Streptophyta; class Magnoliopsida; order Apiales; family Araliaceae; genus Panax; species Panax notoginseng. Next base: position 82,070,196 of record CM029015.1, on the reverse strand, counting down.
TATTTCCAAGCGAATTACCAGGTCTTCCGCCGGATAGGGAGATCGAATTCGTAATAGACATTGTGCCAGGAGCGGCACCAGTTTCAAGGGCACTGTATCGTATGGCGCCTATAGAAAAGAAGGAGTTGATGGTTCAGTTACAAGAACTGTTGGATAGAAAGTATATTCAACCGAGTGTTTCGTCGTGGGGAGCACTGATACTGTTTGTCAAGAAGAAGGACGGATCGTTAAGACTTTGTATCGACTATCGAGAGTTGAACAAGTTAACAATAAAGAATAAATACCAATTGCCCAGGATTGATGTTCTTTTTGATCAGTTGAAATGGGCAAAGTATTTTTTTTAAAATAGATTTGCGGACGGGGTATCATCAGTTAAAGGTTAGGAAGGAGGATATACCAAAGACAACATTCAGGACTCGTTATGGTCATTACGAGTTTCTGGTGATGTCATTTGGGTTGACTAATGCACCAGCTGCATTTATGAATATGATGAATAGAGTGTTCAAACAATATTTGGACAAGTTTGTCGTAGTGTTTATCAATGATATTCTAGTCTATTCTAAGACGTCAGAAGATCACGCTGAACATCTAAGAATAGTATTGGAGACACTAAGGAAGGAGAAGTTGTATGCGAAGTTCACTAAGTGTGAATTTTGGCTGGAAAGGGTATAGTTTTTGGGTCATGTTATCGACCATGATGGGATTTCAGTAGACCCAGCAAAGGTGGAAGCAGTGATTAATTGGGAACAACCGAAAATGCCGACTCTAGCGGGATACTATTGGAGATTTATCCAGGATTTTTCGAAGATAGCTACACCGTTGACTAACTTGACAAGGAAGACAGTGAAGTACGTATGAACAGAAAAATTTGAAGACTATTTTCAATAACTGAAGAAAAAGTTGAGTGAAGTGCCTGTTTGGTCATTACCCGATGACACATGAAATTTTATAGTTTATAGCGATGCTTTGCATATAGTGTAATAACCCGATATTTTCTATACAAATAAATAAGAAATTTTGCGTATAAATTTTTTTTTTATATATTTTAAGGATGAGGATTTTTACAAGATAATGTGTATATGTAATTATGTAGTAAATAAAAATATATTTATTACATAAATATTTACAAATAAATTTATTTTAGAATTATTGAATTTTATAAAGTATATTCTTATAATAATTAATTTATAGTAGAAATATTTTTATTAATTATTTTTCATGAAAATATAATCATATATTATTTAAATAATATATGGAGTGATTTTTAGAATGAATATAATAATTATTTTATTATATGAGTTTAGTACAGATTATTAAGTTAATTATTTTACCTTAATTATGAAGGTTAAATATGAAGAATAAATCAGATATGGAATCCAAACCCTAATTTTGGATTTTTATCAAGGAATGAGAATAACAATGTAATATTAATTATATTTTGATTTTTCAATGCTATAAATATGTACTGTATGTAAGTATTGATGATGATTGGTCAATTATGGTATTTAATTTCAAAACCCTTTTATTAATTGATTAAACCCTAATTTTACTGGGGGAAACCCTAATTGGAAAATCAACTGTGAGTTTAAGACTGTTATATAACTGTGTTATATGTTTTATGTTGTGTATTAAGTGATTGATTAGGTAAACCCTAATTAAAATTCTAGAAACCCTAAATAATTTTTTTGAAAACCCTAATTATTTAAAAACCCTAAATTTTAATTAGTAAGTTCTAATTAAATTTTTATTGAACTTTAAACTTAAATTTTTAAACCCTGGAAATTATTTGGGAAACCTTAAGGTTTAAGATCTATTGATTTTAACCTAGATTCAAGTGTCATGGGCAAGAATACCCTTAAAATATTTTGTTAGTTTACTAAAATACCCTTTTGGATTTATTTTAATAGATTTCTTGCAAATCTTCTCATATCTTGCAAAGTCATCACTCTAGATTTATAGCACATGCCTAAAAATCATTCAAGTTTATCCACTTTGACACCTTGCATGTTAGATTCATTGCATCTATGTTCTATAAATAGATTGAATGAGAGAGAAAATCATTTGCTAGCCACTTTTATGCACAACAGCCAAGCCTTCTCTCACAACCCAAACCCACGAAAATTTCAAAGAATCTCAGTCACAAGACCAGCCCCACGATCACCTTGAACAGATTCAGAAGCTAGAATCAAAACTTGTTCATATAAGGTATAAACCTAATTTGAAAAATCTGATCTTAGTTACTATGTTAGATGTTAGTTTTTATTGTTAAAATATGTTAGTTATAATCTATTTTGATGATCTGGGTTGGTATTATACAGATCTATAACATCTAAGTCTTCAAATTGATGATTTTCAAAAATCTGGAAAAACATGGTTCTGTGGTCTGACAACGAATGTCAGTGGCCATAGATCGTTACTCGTTTATGATTTGTGTTGTTTTTAAGTTGGTATTGGTAGCTTGTAATGTGGTCTTTAGTCTGCAAAAAGAATCAGGGCCATTTGATGTCTAGAATAAAAGTTAATAATGGTCAAATACCGTTGACCAGCACTGACCGGACTATTTCTGGGCAACCCAGAAATTGGATAAGAGCATCTGACAAGATATTTGAGGCTCTAGATCTATCAAGTTTTTGGTGTTTTAAGTTTTTTTTTAACTATATGGTAGTATGTTATGTTAACTGTCGATTCAAACTTTTATATAGTCTAAACATCATTCGTGTTGGATTTAATGAATAGTCAAACAGAGCAGGAAGAACATGAAATACATTTTACGGGTAACCTAGAAAACGTATGATCATGTATTTCTGACAAGGTTTGACCAATCTGTATATGTCGATTCTGTTGATGTTTTGTTGATTTTGTGTAATAGATTTGTAGCCTTACATGTTGGCTAAACACTGCAATTCTCATATCACTTAAACATTGCCGGAATCACAAGTTGTGGAAGCCCAAAGTAGGCTACATGAACTGTTCTTCATTTCTAGGTAACCCAGAAATGAAGAACAGCCTCTGACAGCTACTTTGATGGGTTAGATCTCTTTGATTATGTGTGGTATGAACTTGATTGTTGTTGGATCTTGTAGTCTTGTATTAGTACTACATGATCTGACAAACATCTCCAGAAACACAACACACACGAAGTTAGACCTGGTCAAACTTGGTCACTCGGCAATGGGCTTGATGTTCTGGGTTTCATGAAGAACACCTCAAGAACACCCGTAGCGACAGTTTCGTCGCTATAGGGCCCTTTAGCGACAGTTTCCTTATAAAATTAATTAATTATATTAAATAACTAGAAAAAATAGTTTTTAATTATTAAAAATACCAAATAAATTATTAAAAATTATTTCGAGGGCCGAAAATTAGTATTTAATTATTTTGAATATTTTTCATAAATATTTAATATTTTTTAAATATTAAAAGTATTTAATTTATTTAATTATTATATTAAATAAATTATTTAAAAATAATTTTAATACATGAAAAATCATTTAAAATTATATTATGATATAAGAAAATATTTTAAGTTATTTTTAATGACTTTTAATATTTTGTGATGAAATTCATTAATAAATTAATATTAATGATAATTAAGTTATTTACTAAATGAAATAAATAAAATAATTAAAAATGATTTTATTATATTAAAAATTATTTTAAATAATAATAAGATATTTAAAAATATTTTAAGTTATAAAATATAACTTTCAATATTTAAAGGCAAAATTTCATTAATTAATTATTATTAATGATATTAAGGTTATTTAATAATTATATTAAATAAATTAGTATAAAAATGATTTTTAATATTAAAAAATCATTTTAAATGTAAATAAAGTGTTTAAAGATATTTTAAGTTATAAAATATAACTTTTAATATTTAAAGAATAATTTCATTAATAATTTAATATTAATGATATTAATTTAATACTAAATGATATTATATTTATTTAATAATTATATTAAATAAATAGTTTAAAAATGATTTTATTAATTTAAAAAATCATTTAAAAAGGATATAAATGAATTAAAAATATTTTAAGTTATACTTAATGACTTTTAATATTTGGACAAATAAAGCATTAATACTTTAATATTAATGGTAATTATTTAAGAATAATTTTAAATGTTTTAAAAATCATTTAAGGGTAATATTAATATTTTAAAAACATTCTAAGTTATTATAAATAACTTTAATATTTTGAAAATAATTTCATTAATAGTTTAATATTAATTAAATATTACTGATAATAGAATTGATTAATATTTAAATCATTTAATCATGATTTCGATGTTTGAAAATTCATGATAAATTATAATAAATATTTTAAAATTATATTAAGTCATTTAAAAATAATATGACTGATACTAAGCTATAGGACAGAGTCTTAGACTCGATAATTACTCGATAAAGCCGTCGGTACACCGACATGTTTCAGAGATTGATCTGGACTTAGATATTTTGATTAGATATGTATTTATTTGTGATTCAATGGTTGTTGAACATGGGTAATAATGTGATTAGGTTATGTGCTGACTGTAAAATGCAGTAATATGTGTTGATATATGTTATTCTAATCAGTAAAACAATCTTATTAATGATAGGTCGTGAGATAAAAGATAAAACTAAGTTGTAATTTATAAGCAATGCATCAGGCAAGTATATTACCTTTGCATTTCCTTTATACAATGGACATGAGTAAGAAGTTTTAGAATTATATTATTATTAGGCTATATTATTAACCCTTTTGTGATATATTCTATATTCGATCATTGTTTATCAACATGTTAGTATATGGTAATTCAGATATATATATTCTGTTCGTTAATTTCTAAATATGGTTATACAAGTGTCCTCACTTGGATATTCATTGTATTTAATCACATGTTAATATATATATATATATATATATATATATATATATATATATATATATATATATAAGCCGTCTAAGCTATTTGACCAGGTAGACAAAGATTTAGAAATATAGTTGAATATGATAAAACTTCTTTATATCCAATCAAATTGTTTTGGTTCGGATTCCAGACTAGTATGAACATCTCGATCAAGGGAAAACTTTTATGCGCCCAAGGCGGACAGAGTGAACGATACCCTCGTTCTTGCATGTAGTATTGATCAATACAGGGTACAACAGACTGATCACCCTCGTGCCCGTAAGTTATGACGGTTTGTAGATGAATTTCTGTTTAACCTTTTCAAAAATGAAAACAATATTCATAGTATGTCCCTAAACCCTATTTATAGTCATTACGTAGTTTTAAAAATTTGAAAAAAAGGTTGTTATGTTATTATTATCGGTATAGATACTTCACAACTATTGATCTGTTGTAGAAGGGTAGTATAAAGAGAACATTTAAATTCTTTCAGCTTATATATAATTGCTATTACTTGCTGGGCACTCAAATGCTCATCCTTAATTAATTTAAATGTTTTCAGCTAAGTGTGAAGAACCAAAAAGCTTATGCATAAACAAATGGAAAGGAAAACTAATCAAATAAGATTTGTGGTAGTTTATGTATTAGTTTGATATTATTAAGACAAGTATGATATTAATTATCTATCATGGGTTGTAATGAATGTGTAAAGGTTACGTACTTGGGATTCAAACTCTGATGAATATGTAAATTAAGTTGATTTTTATATTATTGTTATTGTTATTAGTATTATTCCGCTCATAGAAATGGTATCGTGAAGCACCGAGTTCGGGTTTCAAGTACACGGATTTGGGGACGTCACATATAGGACTTGGTTGCGTCCTCATGCAGCATGGCAAGGTCATTGTGTATGCATCACGGCAGTTAAAGGATTATGAGAAAGTTTACCCTACTCATGATCTGGAACTGGCCGCAGTAGTGTTTGCCTTAAAGATATGGAGACATTATCTTTATGGAGTGAAATGTGAAATATACACGGACCATAAGAGTCTAAAATATATCTTCACACAGAATGAGTTGATTATGAGACAAAGGAGATGGCTGGAGTTGATAAAGGATTACGTCTGTGAAGTCATGTCTAATCCTGGGAAAGCCAATATAGTTGTCGATGCCTTAAGTAGGAAGGGTCGGGAAAAGTTATCTATGTTAACGGCTCAAAATGAGTTAATAACATAGATTACTAGAATGGAGATGGAGGTGAAGTTGCCGAGTGAATCGAGATAGAGATTGTTTACAACAGGGATTCAATCTATCATTGTAGAGAGAGTCAAGGAGGTACAACTCAGAAATGAGGAGTACGATCGGATGAAGAAGCAGTTAACCGAAGAAAAAGATTTAAAGTATAGTCTTGATAATAAGGGATTATTAAGATTTGAAGGAAGAATTTGGGTTCCGAATGAGACGGAATTAAAGGAGCAAGTGTTACAAGACGATCATAGTTCGAGGTACTCGATTCATTCTGGTAGTACTAAGATGTATCAAGACCTTTGACAGAGTTTTTGGTGGCCAAACATGAAGACAGAGATAGCCGAGTATGTGAGTAGGTGCTTGACTTGTCAAAAAGTTAATGCCGAACATCAACGACCAAGTAGCTTACTATAGTCATTGGAGATTCCGGAATGGAAGTGGGAGCATATCACGATAGACTTTGTGGTGGGACTTCCAAATACAACGAAAGGGTATGACGCAATTTGGGTGATAGTGGACTGGTTGACGAAGTTGGCTCACTTTTTGCCAATACGGGTTAAGTATAACTTAGACCAGTTAGCTAAATTTTATGTTAAGGAAATTATTTCCAAACATGGAGTACCAGTTTCGATTGTGTCAGATTGTGATCCACGATTCACATCAAACTTTTGGAAAAGTCTGCAAGAGCAGTTGGGAACGCAGTTGAAGTTAAGTACGGCTTATCATTCACAAACTGATGGGCAGAGCGAGAGGACAATTCAGACGCTAGAAGATATGTTGAGATCTTATGTCATAGATTTCAAAAGTAGTTGGGATGATCATCTACCATTAGTAGAGTTTGCGTATAACAACAGTTATCATGCAAGCATAAGCATGCCACCTTACGAAGCTTTGTACGGAAGGAAGTGCAGAACACCATTGTATTTGGATGAAGTGGGAGAATGCCAAATGCTAGGACCAGAATTGGTGCAATAGACAACGGATGTAGTGAAGTTGATACGAATGTGTCTCGTAGTAGCTCAAGATAGACAGAAGAAATATGCAGACTCACATCGAGTAAATAGGGAGTTTAAAGTAGGCTCGTATGCATTTCTAAAGGTATCTCTCTGGAAAGGAAAGATACGCTTTGGAAAGAAGAGAAAGTTAAGTCCAAGGCTTATAGGACTTTTTGAGATATTAAAACGGGTAGGATAGGTAGCTTACGTGGTAGCGTTACCTCCAGACCTAGAACGAATACATAACGTATTTCACGTATCTATGTTACGTCCTTATAAGCCAGATTATAAGCACGTAATAGAGTATGGGCCTATTCATATCGAGAAGGACTGAACGTACGAAGAGATGTTGATTCAAATCATCAATAGAAAAGAGAAAGTTTTGTGGAACAAAGTTATACCTTCGGTAAAGGTGTTATGGAAGAACCACGATGTCAAAGAAGCAATATGGGAACTTGAAGAAAAGATAAAGAAGAATTACCCTCAATTATTTGTTTAATGTAAGACGAGATTCTGGGGACAAAATCCTTATAAGGGGGGAAGGATGTAACGACCGACAAATTTAGATTTATTGTAAAATAATTTTATTTAATTAAATAATGAATAAAATTATATTATATGTTATTATTATGTGTTAGCAAGATGAATGTCATTCTATAACCTAGATATGTCAGAACGTCGTAGTATTTTGGCTACGTGAATGAATTAAAGTGTTTGAATTTCCAAGACGAAAATAAAAGTTTTCCGAGAAATTTTTTGAAAAACACTATTCACTGATTTATGCTCGGGAATTATTTTTGAACTTCCGAGAAATACGTAACGATAGAATATCGAGGTGAGATAAATTATGTAATAATACTTCAAGTATGGAAAACGTAATTTTTTGCATGCAGACTTAATTCGAGAAAGTTAGGAAAAGTAAAGCGTTAACCAGTTAAATAGATGATCGTATAATACGTAGGTATTGTACGAGATTATAAATACGAGTATGATACGATGTATTATACAAGTATATATGAAGATGGTATAACATATATGTTGAATAAGTATACGAGTTCGAATACGATATTAATACGTAGAGAATACGTACTAAGGCTTTAAGCCATATGTAATGAACTTGTAAGATTGTGTAGGAAGTGTATAGTTTAATTGGGATTGGGATTAAGCCCAATGTAAATTATTGTTAAAGCCCAAGTGTTGGTTAATGTAAAGTCCAAAGTGGATTAATGCAAGCCCAAAAGCATAAGTTAAGTTAATTGAGTTAAACCCCAAATTAAGATCCAATGGATAAAGAAGATCCATGTGGCAACCCATGTGGGGCCATGATCACATGGGTGATCTTGGTGGCCAAGCAAATAATGTGATGAGCAAGTTAACTTAGTGCTTAAGTAATGAATAGTAAGGAGGTGGGATTTGGCTATTGACCACTATATCATAACCTAGCAATTCCTATAAATAGAAGTAGAGTTGGATCATTTTTACACTTGTTCATTTCATCCAACATTTGCAACTTATTTGTTAGAGAGAATAAGTAAGAAAAGGCTAGACTTTTATTAGTAGAAAAGGAGAAGTACAAACTTGATCATCAAGGGTAAGATTTATATATCATTAATCTTCCAACTCTTCAATACTAGTTTGATAAAGAAGTGTGGATTAGTGAAGTATATGTGCTAGAAAGTAAAGAGAATGGTTAATCAAAGGACTTAAACCTTGAATAAGCAATTCGTTCGTATATAAGTTATGAACTAAGGAAGAACTTGTAAGAACTTGTAATATGTTTACATTAATGAAGGTTGTATGATAATAAGAAGCATGGATGGTGGTTAGAAGATTAAAACCATTTTAAGTCATGTGAAATAAAATTATAAGTAGTTTATACTTTTATAAGTTATAAACTCATGAAGAACAAGTAATAACTTATCACGTAAATAAGTTAATAAAATATGTATGTTAAAATGTTATTGATGAAAAGAATCCATTTGAAATGATGAGCAAATCACAAGTAATGAAGTTATGCCGAAATTCACATGATTAGACGATAATCGTCGAATTCGTGATATTCTCGAAATAGAAGTCAAATTCGTGATTTAGTCTTATTTGACATTATAGAGTTGTGGACTTTAAAATGACCGAATTGCAACTTAGAACGAATAAACGAGCATTGAACGTTCACGAACGTTTTTCGTTTTTGTTAAAATAGACTAATAGGTGAATTTTGAGTTAACAAAGACGAAAATGTAAAATTATTGCATGAACACGTAGAGTATGTGATTTGTGAGCTAATGGCTTTTGAACGAGCCAATTCGGACTTAAAATGAACAAATTTGGAGTCCGAAAGTTCGTAAAGTTTTAAATATGTCAAGAATTTCTGGTGCACAGAGCTGGCGCCGCGACGCCAACCCAAGGCCAAATAGGTGGCACTACAGCACCGAGTAGTGCCGAGAAATGCCATAACCTACTGAACTTTCACACCGCAGCGTGGCCAATAAAACAACGACTCGCGCCGCAGCACCGAGCCTGGACCCTGACCACTGTTAACTCGCGCTACAGCGCGGCACACGGAAGAGAAGCTGGCGCCGCAGTGCCAGCCCTATATCATGCACATTAAGGAAAGCTTATAAGTAAAGAAAGAAAGTTAATTGATTAATAATGAACTAAAACTTAATGTAACATTGGTTAAGACATTGTTAAACCTTAAGTATGATAACTAAAGGTTAAAAATAATCAATCGAATATGAACGTAAGAACGATGTAAATTATAACAGCAAGCCAGAACCAATAGTAACAAATGTAATACATGATTAGAGTGAGAAGAAGCGTAAGATATAGTAGTAACCATACTTGATTATATATGATCTAATGTGTTACGTTATGTGATCATATATTGTAGAGACCTTAAAGACTTAAAGTGAACGTGTAATAATAGTTACAGATGCTGAAGGCAAGTATTTTGACCCTTGTCTATGTTCAATCTGGACAAGCTTTGTACTTCATATATTCTTACGCATGAATTGATGTATGATGAAGTCAAAGCCAATTCTTTCGGTTAGACTTAAGAATGTTGGATTTCTTATAATCTATTGGAGTATTGTCAATGTTTTGCCAAACTATGTTGGTATGGTTTTCAAATGAAGACTGAGTATGCATAAACAAATATTTCGTCGTCAAACGATAAGCACATGAGGTTGCCACAACTTAAACATACATACGTTTAAAGAATGTAGCGTTGATCAACATAGAGTACTATAGGCTGATCACCTAGACGTGCTCGTACGTAATGCCGAACTTACGAACTTGGTGTCGGGTTGTCCTTTTCAAAGAAAGTATGAAATGCTCAAGGTCTGGGACCGAAATTGATGTTTTACTGAATAATATTCATTGTGAAACGTTTTAAAGAAAAGTGAAGTGTTATTTTAAATTATCGATAGTACTTCATAACAATTATTCAGTTATTGAAGATATACCATTCTTATGTGTCAAGCATATTGTTTAAATGGAATTGTCATACTTGTTGAGCTAGTTATGCTCACTCTTGCTTGAACCATATGAATACAACTAAGACCAAATGGACTGAAGGATCCGACAAAGATAAAGGGAAGGCTAAGACGAACATGTAGATTACCTATGTAATAGTATAGGTGAATGATTTTAATATTTGATATTATGACAAGAAACATATGTAATGGTTATAAAGAACCTGGGAAGGGAATATTATTTTGGAATATATATAAAACATATTCGTTCTTTTGAGGCTTTTTAATTGAATGTATATGTGAACTGTAGCACTGTGTAGCACCATATGTCGGGTTGAAAGATACCCGGATTTGAGGGCGTCACAGATTAGCTTACCCGTGATAACCTCGTTCGGGTTCCTTGCTTTTTGGGAGGTCACGACAAACGGTCTCACTTGAACTAGCGTATTTGTCTTCTCTGGGATGACCTTTGATGCCTCCATCCCAGCTATACTTGACTTCACTTCATGACAAAATCGGACTAGGTGACCTTCTCTTCCGTAATTATAACTTGTTTTGGACTGCTGCGTATAGTTTGGACTGATGTGTCCCTCCCCTCCGCATTTGTAGCGTACGATCGGTGATCATTCTCCTTCTTTAACAACGGGTGCTGGTGCTGACGTCTTTCCATCAATATTGAATCTCCTATTTTTGAAATTTCAACTTCTATTGTCTTGGCCATGATTACCACCGAAGTGGTTACCGTTTCTGGCATGTTGACTTCCTCCACGTTTGTTGTCACCGTTTCGATGACTGCTACCGCTGATATTATCATTTTACCGACTGCTCTCTCTTGGTTGGGTTGACTCATTATCGCGCTCTAATAACTAAGCCATATTCACAATATCTGAATACAAACACAATTTGTGAGAAATGAGATATTGACGTATTTTAGTTTTCAAACCTCGCAGAAACATTGTGAGGATCCAAAAATTTTACGAATAAATTTATTTATTTTTATTTATTTAATATTGATATTGATTACCAATACTGTCCTAAGTATCTGTGATACAAGTTTAGAGAAATGGTCAATTTGTGTACTGACTAAGAAATATGAGTAGAGTTGTGCTTAGCATAGAATAGAAACTCTAACCCTAGATACGTGTAAAACCCCAATTTTTATAAATAAAGATGAATTTTCTATAAATATCATTTTTGAATATTATGAAGTTAATTTGATATAATGCTATAGTTGTGGGTAATATTTATAAATTTTGCAAAGTAAGCAAGTTGTTATAAAATATTCGTTTGGTCGGGGAATATTCTTTTTGTCGGGGAATATTCATACGACGGCACAATCATTGGTGGACCCCACAACGGAATTATGAAAACGACAAAATTATCTTTCTATAAAAATAACGGCTGAGGTGTTACCGTTAAAACCGTTAAAACTGTTGAACTACGCAGTAGTAAAAGTACAGTAATACGCGTGGTGGCAGAGTAGCACACGGTATTAATTATTGATGCTTACGTGAGAAATCACTCAGTTTTGCTTATTATTTGGATCCCTATTTACCCGTTTTTCAAAATTATCGGACGAAAGTTATAAAGTATATATATATTTGACTTTTGTGTGTGTGTGTGTGTGTTTCGTGTGTGTAGGAGTGTGTGTGTGGTAGTGGGTTTTGGTGGAAGAATTATTATGTAGTGGTGTGTTGTGGGTGGAGGAGTATTGGCAGGTGTGTGATTATTATATATATATTTATGTTAGTGGGTTGTGGTGGAGAGAAGTATTATTATTTTATATATATTTATATGATAGTGGGATGTTGATTGGAAAGAAAAAAGAAGAAGAAAGAATTGGCAGGATTCGGATTGATTTTTCCAAGCTTGAATATTATTGGCCAAATTTTTTCAATCATGCAGCAGATTTGGCAACTCGTAAATTATGGAGCATTTTAATTGGTCAAGGCTTTTAATGTTGCATGTGTTCATTTTTTTCATTGGCTAACTCTTTGACAAAAATTATTGATGCGTTGGATCAGTGGAGCTGTGAATCAGCAACTGATTCCGTCTGAATTCCTACTGTACAGTCCAATAGTATCCTTCAATTCTCCTATAAATAGAAACTCATTCCTTCATTATTTCTTACGAATTCACTGAACTCTAGAGAGAGAAACTATAGAGAGAGAGAAGAAAAGTATTCTGCTACATCACTTTCCAATATCCAGTTCTTTTAAGGTAGGGAATATTATTTCTTTTATATTCATGAAGAGAACTTCTGTTATTCCATTCGTTATTATTCTGTTGGAATAACCAGTATACGCGGTCTACCCTATACTTGGTGACATTCTTCTATTATTCTATTGGAACATCCTGTCTGTGTGTTTTACACCGGACCTGGTTCCGTTTATTATTCTGTTGGAACATCCTGTCTGTGTGTTTTACACCGGACCTGGTTCCGTTTTTATTATTATTCTGTTGGAACATCCTGTCTGTGTGTTTTACACCGGACCTGGTTCCATTATTTATTATTCTGTCGGAATATCCTGTCTGTGCGTTTACGCCGGACCTGGTTCCATTGTTTATTATTCTATTGGAATAACCTGTCTGTGCGGTCTATCGCATGCATGGTGATTTCTTTTGTTATTCCATTCTTTATTATACTCAGTTGGTTAAGTTTTGACTTCTATACTCCATGAAATTTGTGGAATATCCTTGATAGTTGCGTTTCATCCAGTATCTTTTCAAGAAAATATTCTTCTAAGTATTCTTGAATTTTACTCCACAAAGCAGTATCATGTTGACAATTTGGACGTTATTAATTCCTGGATAAACTAATTCTTGAACTTGTTTTATTGAATTCTTATATCATTGTCATCATCCTCATGTTCATAAAATGTTGAAAGTCATCTGTGGCATGTAGTGCATAGATGGACTTGGTATGATTATGACCAGGGATTATTCGGTATAATCATGACCGTAATGTTACAAATGATGTGGTAAAAGTCCTCATTGGCCCGTAGTGCATTGATGGACAGTTGTTGGCATGATCATGACCATTAATGAATACACGAATATCCTTGGCCGTAGTGCAGGGGTGATTCGATGATGTGGATTATTTTATTAAGCTGAGTCTCAGCGATTACAGTGTTGAAAAACTTTTTAAATCATAAAAGATAGTAGAGTTTATTTTCTACTTGACTCTTTTAATGGATTGCTTGTTCCGCTACAGTTAAACTTGATGTCTATTATATTTTATCAGTTTAACATTGTTGAAGGCTAATGATAATTTATTCTGCATTATCTTAGTCATAATATTTCTTACTGGGCTAGTTGAGCTCACCCTTTCTTTCACTGTTCTCTTCAGGAAATGAGAACGTAGCTGGGACAAGTCGGGGTACGGAGTGATGGTCCGAATGATAGTATTAGTTAGTAGTCCTCACTATTCTATGTAATGGTGTGTTAATAAATGTAATGAGGACTCCTTTTGAGTATGAATACTCTCTAGAAGATAATATTTGTATTCAAACTCACAGTTTATGTTTTGTCGTATTGTACACGACAGATGTATTAATCAGTTGTATTTGTATCTGACGACCCAAGATGGGTGATGTATACCTAATTTTGGGGGCGTCACAGTTGGTATCAAAGCTTAGGGATATGATCCCTGGCTAAGATGTGAGAATAGAACTAGGAGGGGAGAGACGGGGAATTCCTTCGCTAGTATGACCTACCTAAGTTATTTTGTATTTAATTGGTCGGTCAAAGTATATTGATAATATGTGACATGTTAATTAACCCTTGTTTTGTGGCAGTATTTGAAAATGGCAGCTGAAAATGTCAACATTGGAGTGAATGAGACCGTGGCACCTCTAATCACCAACCATGATAATGTAATATCAGGCGAAGAAGAAATTAGAGATATCTATGTGGTAAGTGAAGAACTCATAGTTGCACCCGAGCTAGTGGCAGAGGTAGCAGCTGAGAGCGAGGAAGAAGAGGAAGAAGAGGACGAAGAGGAACCTGAGGAGAATTGGTTAGAAGAAATTTATGATCAAAACTTAGAATTACAAAATCGTGTTCATGAGTTAGAAGAGCATGCTGAAGAACGACAGGCGGTCGTGGAGCAAAGAGATGTAACGATTCAAAATTTTGTTACCCGATATGTGTTGCTCGAACAAAATCACACTTTGGCAGAGTGTAAGTTATTAAAGTTGGAATCTGAGAATTCAAATATCAAGGATCAGCTGAAAGAAGAAACAACTGAACGAGTGAGAATGAAGGATGCATGGGTAAAGGCCGCACGACGTGCTGATATTGTAGAAAGAGATGTCCGATCCAAAAAGGCTAAAATAGATGATATACATTTCTCTTTTTGGACAGCAATTGGGAGAACCCAACATCGAGTTTTGAATTACCCTGTACAGAGCGGTCAATCTGAACTCGACATGGATCGAAGATTGATGATTCAGATTATGAAGCAGGAGTACGATGAAGCAGTTGAGGGTGGAATATGTCCGATATTAAAGTCAATTCCAACGATAGAGATGACATCAAATGCTACCCCAGACAAGTCAAAGCCGGGTAGTTCAAGGGAGAGCGGTTGTCATGACTTCCCAACAAGTGAGGAACCCAAATAAAGTTATCGCGGGTAAGCTAATCATAAACCCTTGCGAAGTTTTTACCTTATTCAATACTGGTTCTACCCACTCTTATATTTCACCTAGTTGTGTTCAACGTTTAAACTTGGCCCTTTAAAAAAAAAAATATTAGGCTTGACTTATTTGTTGAAACTCTGTTAGGAGAAACCTTCGTTAACTCTACTAATTATAAATCTTGTTTGATTCAAATTGACACTTTCACGTTACCTGTCGATATGTGATTTTTGGAAACGATTGGTTAACTACCCATTATGCTTTTCGTAAGGTTGTTAATTTTCATATTCCTAACCAACCTGTTATGCGAATTCAAGCAACCAAACCACTAAAGTCAATCATTATCATATCAAGCCATAAGTAAGGATCCCCATTCCTTTCATTGTTGACTTCCTGATGGGGAATGCACCGAAACCAGACTTTCCGTAGGAGACGTTGTAAATGACGATGGCAAGCTGATAGGTATCAATGTGACGTGTTATCCAAGTCTGGGATGAGAGTCACAGTTTTGAACGATATTTCTATTGTTAATAAATTTCTTGACGTATTCTTGAAGACTTCTTAGCCTACCCCAGAGCGTAAAATTGAATTTTGTATTGACCCCAGTACAAAACCTATTTCTTAAACCCTCAAATATTTCTTCAACTAAAACGAACGTATTATGCGCCAAAGACGTTGGCTCGAGCTGTTGAAGATTACGATCGTACCATTCAATAACATCGTGGAAAAGTGAACGTGGTAGCTGACGCGTTGTGTAGAAGATCGTATACGGTTACAAGTGTGAATATTCGAACCCACGTGAAGATAACGAATATACGATTAAAATCGACTTTAATTGATAAAGTTAAAATTGCTCAAGCTACAGACCTAGAGCTGATACGTATGAGGAAGAAGGTGCAAGAAGGTGCTATGCCGGAAGCAAGAATCGATATTTCAAGTCAACTCCAGACTTTGTGTTCCTAACGACCCTGATTTAAAGTATGAAATCATGATGGAGGCGTACAACACACCGTTTGCAATCCATCCTGGAAGTACCAAAATGTATCATGATCTTCGTCATACATTTTGGTGGAGCAATATGAAGAGAGAGATAGCGTTGTTTATCTCAAGGTGTCTAACTTGTCAACGAGTCAAAGCGGAGCATCAAGTACCAAAAGGTCCATTGCAACCACTTAAAATTCCAGAATAGAAGTGGGAGCACATTACCATGGATTTCGTTATCGGTCTTCCTAGGGTTTCTCAAGGTATTGATGCGATTGGGGTCATTATTGATAGATTGACCAAGTCTGCTCATTTCTTACCGATACGAGAAACTTATACACTTGAACGTCTTGCTCGTATGTACATAAACGAGATTGTAAGACTGCATGGTATGCCAGTATCCATAATTTCTGATCGAGACCCAAGATTCACTTCACGATTTTGGGTTAGTTTACAAAAAGCTATGGGCACGGAGTTACGATTTAGTTCAGCATATCATCCTCAGACGGACGGACAATCAGAGAGGACTATTCAAACTCTTGAAGATCTATTAAGACTCTGTGTCTTTGACTTCAAGGGAAGTTGGGACAAGTTCTTACCATTGGTGGAGTTTTCCTACAACAACAGTTATCAAGCAAGTATTGGCATGGCTCCATTCGAAGCATTGTATGGAAGAAAATGTCGTTCTCCAGTATGCTGGGATGAGGTGGGCGAAGCAACGTTGTTGGGACCGGAGTTGGTACGTATGACTACAGAAAAGATTCAAACGATCCGACAACGTATAAAAACCTCACAAGATCGACAAAAGAGTTATGCTGATCTTCATCGAAAGGACGTGGAATTTGATGTAGGAGATCATGTGTTCTTACGTGTTGCTCCATGGAAAGGAGTTACGAGATTTGGAAAGAGAGGAAAGCTAAATCCTCGATTCATCGGTCCATTTTTAATCCTCGATCGAGTAGGAACTGTGGCTTATAGACTCGCTTTACCGCCAAGTATGTCTCGTGTTCATAACGTTTTCCACATATCCATGTTACGCAAATATGTGGAAGACCCGAACCACATTATTGAGTTAGAACCGGACGAAATAGCGGAGGATTTGACGTATGAAGAAGTGCCTGTTCAAATCTTGGATAAGAAGGAACATATTCTACGCTCCAAGGTTATACCTCAAGTCAAAGTTTTGTGGAGAAATCACGATGTTGAGGAAATGACTTGGGAGTTAGAATCAGAAATGAAATCAAGGTATCCTTACCTCTTCGACATACCAGGTACGTACCCTAATTTCGAGGGCGAAATTTCATAAGAAGGGGAGGTTGTAAAACCCCAATTTTTATAAATAAAGATGAATTTTCTATAAATATCATTTTTGAATATTATGAAGTTAATTTGATATAATGTTATAGTTGTGGGTAATATTTATAAATTTTGTAAAGTAAGCAAGTTGTTATAAAATATTCGTTTGGTCGGGGAATATTCTTTTTGTCGGGGAATATTCATACGACGACACAATCATTGGTGGACCCCACAACGGAATTATGAAAACGACAAAATTATCTTTCTATAAAAATAACGGCTGAGGTGTTACCGTTAAAACCGTTAAAACTGTTGAACTACCCAGTAGTAAAAGTACAGTAATACGCGTGGTGGCAGAGTAGCACACGGTATTAATTATTGATGCTTACGTGAGAAGTCACTCAGTTTTGCTTATTATTTGGATCCCTATTTACCTATTTTTCAAAATTATCAGACGAAAGTTATAAAGTATATATATATTTGACTTTTGTGTGTGTGTGTGTGTTTCGTGTGTGTAGGAGTGTGTGTGTGGTAGTGGGTTTTGGTGGAAGAATTATTATGTAGTGGTGTGTTGTGGGTGGAGGAGTATTGGCAGGTGTGTGATTATTATATATATATTTATGTTAGTGGGTTGTGGTGGAGAGAAGTATTATTATTTTATATATATTTATATGATAGTGGGATGTTGATTGGAAAGAAAAGAAGAAGAAAGAATTGGCAGGATTCGGATTGATTTTTCCAAGCTTGAATATTATTGGCCAAATTTTTTTCAATCATGCAGCAGATTTGGCAACTCGTAAATTATGGAGCATTTTAATTGGTCAAGGCTTTTAATGTTGCATGTGTTCATTTTTTTCATTGGCTAACTCTTTGACAAAAATTATTGATGCGTTGGATCAGTGGAGCTGTGAATCAGCAACTGATTCCGTCTGAATTCCTACTGTACAGTCCAATAGTATCCTTCAATTCTCCTATAAATAGAAACTCATTCCTTCATTATTTTCTTACGAATTCACTGAACTCTAGAGAGAGAAACTATAGAGAGAGAGAAGAAAAGTATTCTGCTACATCACTTTCCAATATCCAGTTCTTTTAAGGTAGGGAATATTATTTCTTTTATATTCATGAAGAGAACTTCTGTTATTCCATTCGTTATTATTCTGTTGGAATAACCAGTATACGCGGTCTACCCTATACTTGGTGACATTCTTCTATTATTCTGTTGGAACATCCTGTCTGTGTGTTTTACACCGGACCTGGTTCCGTTTATTATTCTGTTGGAACATCCTGTCTGTGTGTTTTACACCGGACCTGGTTCCGTTTTTATTATTATTCTGTTGGAACATCCTGTCTGTGTGTTTTACACCGGACCTGGTTCCATTATTTATTATTCTGTCGGAATATCCTGTCTGTGCGTTTACGCCGGACCTGGTTCCATTGTTTATTATTCTATTGGAATAACCTGTCTGTGCGGTCTATTGCATGCATGGTGATTTCTTTTGTTATTCCATTCTTTATTATACTCAGTTGGTTAAGTTTTGACTTCTATACTCCATGAAATTTGTGGAATATCCTTGATAGTTGCGTTTCATCCAGTATCTTTTCAAGAAAATATTCTTCTAAGTATTCTTGAATTTTACTCCACAAAGCAGTATCATGTTGACAATTTGGACGTTATTAATTCCTGGATAAACTAATTCTTGAACTTGTTTTATTGAATTCTTATATCATTGTCATCATCCTCATGTTCATAAAATGTTGAAAGTCATCTGTGGCATGTAGTGCATAGATGGACTTGGTATGATTATGACCAGGGATTATTCGGTATAATCATGACCGTAATGTTACAAATGATGTGGTAAAAGTCCTCATTGGCCCGTAGTGCATTGATGGACAGTTGTTGGCATGATCATGACCATTAATGAATACACGAATATCCTTGGCCGTAGTGCAGGGGTGATTCGATGATGTGGATTATTTTATTAAGCTGAGTCTCAGCGATTACAGTGTTGAAAAACTTTTTAAATCATAAAAGATAGTAGAGTTTATTTTCTACTTGACTCTTTTAATGGATTGCTTGTTCCGCTACAGTTAAACTTGATGTCTATTATATTTTATCAGTTTAACATTGTTGAAGGCTAATGATAATTTATTCTGCATTATCTTAGTCATAATATTTCTTACTGGGCTAGTTGAGCTCACCCTTTCTTTCACTGTTCTCTTCAGGAAATGAGAACGTAGCTGGGACAAGTCGGGGTACGGAGTGATGGTCCGAATGATAGTATTAGTTAGTAGTCCTCACTATTCTATGTAATGGTGTGTTAATAAATGTAATGAGGACTCCTTTTGAGTATGAATACTCTCTAGAAGATAATATTTGTATTCAAACTCACAGTTTATGTTTTGTCGTATTGTACACGACAGATGTATTAATCAGTTGTATTTGTATCTGACGACCCAAGATGGGTGATGTATACCTAATTTTGGGGGCGTCACAATACGGATATGGATTCGATAGAAATTATAGTTATAATAAATGTAACTGTGAGTATATGTTTGTACGATATAGAATTAATGATCAATGATTGATCTGATAGGGTATAAACTTAGTTAACCATAATAAGGGATTAGAAACCCTAATCGAATGTCGAGAAACCCTAATTTTTAATTTAGGAACCTTAAACCCTGATAAACAAACCCTAACTCTAATTAGGGATATCAAGAAATACTGAATATTATAATAGGCATGTGGATGTAAGATTAAGTATAAAATTTATCAGGGAAATCAAGTGAGGAATATTAAACCCTAATTGGTAAACCTAATTTTAGTTCTGAGAATTCGAAACCCTAATCCAGAATTTGTAAACCCTAATTTGGGAGCTTAAAAGCTAAGTATAAAGACTTAGGTGTTAAATGTTAAATGTTATGGGATATATATGAAATGTCCAAAATACCCTTCAAATTATAGGGGAGATTACCAAATTGCTCTT
Organism: Panax notoginseng; assembly: GCA_016801055.1. NCBI lineage: Eukaryota > Viridiplantae > Streptophyta > Magnoliopsida > Apiales > Araliaceae > Panax > Panax notoginseng. Next base: position 82,049,680 of record CM029015.1, on the reverse strand, counting down.
AGTGAGTGCGAAATGACCAAAAATGCCTTTTTAATTAAAACTTAAGTAAAAGATTTTCCAAATCTTGGTGACTCATCAAGTTATGTTTATCCCATGTGTGTAATATCTCCAAGATCATATTTTTTTATGCCACCTTGCAAGATTTGTATACATTGAATCAAAATCAAAGATTAAAGTTAAGTAATAAACTTACTTTACTTCTCATATTGTCCAAGACCTTCTCTCTCTAGAATTTTTGAAATGTAGAGTGAGAGTGTGTAAAAAGTTAAGCCAATATCATGTATTAGCTTTCCAATATCAGAATCAAGGATCAGAAGTTCAAGAATCAAATCATAAACGTATAAACCCTAGCCATCTTTAAGTTCATATGATTTGATATTAATGTTATGTTTAGATGTTTAGAGTTGTGTCTAAGGATGTTATATAGTGATTTAAGATATTACATCAAGGATCCATAACATCTAGATGCAAGAAAATAGAGCTTTTAGCAACCGATCAAGATCCCTAAAATATGGCCTGACAGCCATATGTCAAAGCCCATAGATCACTACCTGTTAGTTATTTGGTGTAATTGATGTTATTGACTTGTTCTCTATCTTGAGGAGAGTATACTGGAAGTGGAATCAAGTCCATAGCATGTTTAGATCTCCAGATATAAGTGGTCAAACATGGTTGACCAACCATGGGAGACTGGTTTCTGTGCAGCCCAGAAACCCAGAAATAGTCTGACAACATTTTCTAAGCTTCTGATCTTACTGTTTTTTGATAGTTAGGCCATGTTGTTGTTTTGATGTTGTAGTTTGACACATGGACTACACATACAAGTCATTAGAACACTTAGATCATGACCATTGTGAAAGATAATCAAGGTCAAACTTAGGTTGACCAACTGCATGGGTTCAATTTCTAGAAAACCTAGGAAGTCCAAGAACAAGGCTTCTGATATGATTTGACCAGCCTTGATCTTGCACATGTGATGTTGTTAGACTGACTTAATGTGTTATATATGTTCCTTGACATGTATACTACAAGTATGAACCTTTAGATCACACAAAGTAGACCCAGGATGCAAGTTATAAGGATCGAAAAGTAGGTACCTTGACTGTTCTTCATTTCTAGGTAACCAAGAAAATGAAGAACTGGTCTGACAATGATTTTGAAGGCTTGTAACTCTCTGATTTGTTATAGCTTAGCCATGAACTTGATTTGTAATGATGGTAATACACTTATACTACATGTATAACACCATTAGTAGCCCAGATAACAACAAGATCATAGATCAAATGATGGTCAAACATGGTAACTTGAACACTAACATGAAGATTCTAGGTTATTGAAGAACACCTATAGCGACAATTTTGTCGCTGTAGGCACCTTTAGTGACACTTTATTTATGTAATTATTATTTTTATTAAAAAAATAGTGAAAAATGGTTTTTAATTATTAAAAATTCATAATAAATTCTTAAAAATTATTTTAAAGCCTAAAAATAGGTTTTATAATTTTGAATATATTTCATTAATATTTTAATATTTTTGAATATTAATGGTTTTTAATTTATTTAATTATAATATTAAATAAATTTCTTAAAAATGATTTTAATACTTGAAAAATCATTTGAAATTAAATTATGATATAACAAAATATTTTAAGTTATTTTTAATGACTTTTAATATTTTGTGATGAATTTTATTAATTAATTAATATTAATGATAATTGATATATTAAATAAATTGTGAAAAATTAGTTTTAATTATTTAAAAATTATATAAAAATTATTTAAAGGTTATAAAAATATTTTAAGTTATAAAATATAACTTTGATATTCTGTCATTAAATACATTAATATTTAATATTAATGGCAATTAATTGATAATAGATTTAAATGTTTAAAAATCATTTAAATATGATTTTAAGGTATTAAAAATACTTTGAGATATTATAATATTATAACATGGATTTCATTAATATTTGACAGTAATTAAATATTAATGATAAATGAATTACGTGGTATTTAAATCATATAAATATGATATTAATGAGTGAAAAATCATGATAAATGGTAATAATTATTTAAAAAATATTTTGACTGAATAATAAATTATCTAAGATAATTATGAAGTGTTTAGGCAGAGTCTTAGGGATATTAGGCTCGATAATTGTCCGACTAAGCCGTCGGGATGTCAAAATTATGTCGGATTCAACTCAGACTAAAATAGTTTGACTTGATAACCGAGTCTTAAGTAGTTTGTGGACTGATAGGGATATATGGTAATGGGATTAGGTTATTTTATAATATTAATTCACAGTAATATATTGTGATGATATTACTCTAACTTGGATATCAATATTATTAATATTAAGTCTTCAGATGAAGTTAAATAGACTGTGTAGCAATAGTCGACGATACATGCAAGTTTTTCTGCACTTTGTGCAAACCTCATATTTCAAATGCCAGTTTTCTAGCTTCGTTTAGTTTATTTATTAAATGAAAGTTTTCTATTTTATGATCTTGTAAAATACGGTGTTCATGATTTCTGTTCTTAAAAGGTTATGGTTTCTTGTTCAAACATAACTAAGACATATGAGTTGTTGTTTAAGTAAAAATACGTTTAATTTGATATCAAAGTATAGATTGTGAGAAACCAATTTTGTTTGATACCAACATATATACTGACACTATTATGATCGGCAGTAATAGTCTGATTGGGTTCCATGTGCCGTCATTTATAGCAATGACCGGAGGTTATTTAGATAGGATGATATGCATACTACTAGTTTATTTGGTTGAGCGGATCAACCTTGATTTCTAAGTTTACATAATTGACAAAAATTCAAAATGGGCAGGGTTTGGCTAACAAACCTCAGTATATATATGTGGAACAACTCTGAACTTTATGTTCATTCAATCCAGGTTTGGTGTATGTATAACGTTGATTATTGTTCAAAACTTGCTGAGCTTTCTGTAGCTCATCCCTGTAAATATTTTTCATTTGCAGATACAAAGAATGTATTCCAACGGTTCCGGTATTTGTGGATAGAAAGGCTTAAGATATGGATATCTTGTTGAGGACTATAAAGTAGTAGTTAACAACATTTTGAATCGATGTAATGATATATTATTTGTATAATGTATTGTTAGTTCCAGTGTTTAGTTTTCATTCTAATGAACTTGGAAAATAGTACAGTATCTATATGAACTATACATCTGAATGATAGTGTTAATAGACATTGGGCTTCTCTGATGCACTGAGGTAGTGCTTCTCAGTTCCAAGAACCCTACCATTAATACTATGGAGGTCAAATAGATAGGAATTATTGATATGAAAGAAATATCTGTAAGATACTAAACCTGTACATCCAAGTGAGGGTTCTCAGTTACAATAATTGTTCTGACGAGGACTACTATTTTCTATGAGTACTGTAAATCATTGATTTATAGGAATTATTATCTTATAGAATATTTACGTGAGCACCAAATCGGCTACATTAAATGTAGATAATTTGGGGGCGTCACAAACATTCACATCATTCTCTCCTCATTATCAACCAAGTGGGACGCAAACCGGGACAACTCAGTAAACTTAGCGCCGTATTGTAACACGGTCATATTGTTTTATTCCAGCTTGATAAATTCCACCTCCTTCATGTGACGAAAACTTTTGGGAAAGTACTTGTCGTTGAACAGTTCTTGGAACTTATCCTAAGACATCTTTAGTGCAGCAGGCTGGGTACGTTTAACAGATTTCCACCAATAATCTGCCTCTCCTCGCTACATGAAGGTGGCAAAAGAAACCTTTTACTCCTCAAAGCATCCCAAGACATCAAATATCTTGGTAATCTATTTTATCCACGTCTCTGCCTTAAGTGGTTCTGGCTTTTCCAAAAATTTTGGTGGTCCCAGCTCCTTGAACTGCTTAGCCATAACCATCTGTGAGTTGCCAGCGTTTCCACCTGTATTTTAAACAGTACTCGCTCTTGCCTGATGGTATATGAATTACATAAAGCTTCTGAACATCCCATCGTTCATCATTTGGTTGATGTTGTTGTTTTCCTGAGGATTATTGACATCCTGATGCACATTATCTTGGGTATTAATCGTTGGTGACTCAACGGTCTCATGTGCTCCATTGTATATCTCAACATTCTCGGATGTTATTTTCAAATACTGCCACAAAACAAGGATTAATTTACATGCCATAAATTATCCCTATATTCTGATCGACTAATTAAATAAAAATAAGCTTAGGTAGGTCATACTAGCGAAGGAATTACCCGTCTTTCCCCTCCTAGTTCTAGTCTCATATCTTAGTCAGGGATCATTTCCCTAAGCTTTGATATGAACTGTGACACCCCCAAAATAGTTATACATCACCTATTCTAAACCGCCAAATATATGGTACAGAATTTAAATATAATTTCCTTATAGAATATGACAAAAATGTAGCTGAGAGTTTTTACACGAATATTTGTCTAGAAGATAGTATCCAAACTCAAATGGAGTCCTCGTTACAATTATTATCACACTATTTTATAAAATAGTGAGGACTACTACAGGCACCAGCTCGGACCGTCACTCTATTCTCCGAATAGTCCCGGCTACGTTCTCATTTCCTGAAGAGAACAATGAAAGCAAAAGGGTGAGCTCAACTAGCCTAGTAAGAAATATTATAACTAAGATAATACAAAATAAATTATCCTTAGCCTTTAACAGTGCTAAACTAATAAAATACAATAAACATCAAGTTTAACTACAGCGGAACAAGCAATCTATTAGAAGAGTCAAGTAGAGCATGATATCTACTATCTTCTATGATTTAAAAAGTTTATCATCAATTTTATCGCTGAGACTCAGCTTAATAAATAATCCACATCATCGAATTATCCATGCACTACGGGCCAAGCATATTCATTAGTATCACGTCCACGAATTATCCATGCCCTACGGGCCAAGGATAACCGTGTTATCACCAATGATCATTATCATGCCAACAACTACCCATCAATGCACTACGGGCCAATGAGGACATTTACCACATCTTTTGTGACATTACAGGTCATGTTTATATAGAATAATCCCTAGTCATAATCATCCCAATCAATAATCCATCTATGCACTATGGGCCAAAGATAACTTTCATCACAATATAAGCATGAGGACGATGACAATGATATAAGAATTCAATTAAATGAAATCAAAGGATAAATTTTAAAGATTTATAATTTAATTTATCCATAATTCAATAATTTATAAATTATCAACATGATACTGCTTTGTGGAGTAAAATTCAAGAATAATATTGTATCAAAAATGATTTGGACCGAAAAGAACTTAATTTTTATCATGAATAGTACCCCGGGTGAATTGTACCCGAGTAAATAGTATCCCGTGAATAGTACTTTGGGAATAGTACCCCGTGATTAGTGTTCTGACATGAAAAAAGTTAAAACTTATCAAGAATGTTTAGAATAATATTTTCATGAAAAGATCCTGGGATGAAGTGCAAATTTTAAGGATATTTTACTAATTTCACGGAGTATAGTAGCCAAAACTTAACAAAATGAGTGTAGAATTTTAAATCTGAAACGAAATAATATTACTTACATACTACAGAGTATGGAAGAAAATATTATTTTATACGAATATTGAACAAAATTAATATCCCTTACTTTAAAAAAGGAGAGTATTCCAACTGGTATAGCGGGGATATTCTTGAAGAAAATTTTCCCTTTTTTTCTATACTCAAAGCTTCCTAAAACTCGAAAGAAATACGCTTAATATTATAGAAGAAGAATTCTCTAATTCCGGTGTAATTTTTATTTGTAAACTAAGCATCATATTTATAGGAGAATGGAAAGAATACTATTTGAATAAAATCACGGGTGAATAGTATTTAGAAATCACGAATTGACTACCATAGCTGGAAGGTGTGTTGAAGAGGTTTTGTGATTTATTTTAAGGGTTAAACCACACCATAGTTGGCTGCCTATGTACTCCCGTGTATGGGGGAGATCACACTTCTACAAAATAGTAAATAGACAACACTTAAACTACAACGTTTTTATAAAAAATGTTGTGGTATTTTTTTTACAATATTTTTAAAAAAAACGTTGTAGATATATATTCAAAAATGTTATCTATTTAAAAGGGTTTTTTTTTGTTTTAACTAGATAACGTTTTTTTTAAAAACGTTGTCTATCTACAAAAACATGGAGCAAAAAAAAGACGCAAGAATGAAACACGGAGTAAAAAAAAACACGGAGCAAAATCGGCTACCACTGTATTCTTATTCCTAGAAGCTATTCTTTCTTCTAAATCCCTAAACCCCCATTCAGCAGATTCAGATCTTCGTCAAAAACCTACTTCTCGCAAGCCGCCTCACCAGAAGGTGAGGAAACCCGGCCTTCCTGCTTCCGGAGTTCGATTGAAGAGGGACGGAACTCCCGTGGGTAAGCGGAGAACCTTCTAGAATTAAGGTATTGAGATTTCCAGAGTTCTTTGGACTGCTCACAGTGGGAGAACCTTCTAGAATTAAGGTATTGAGATTTCCTATACTTTTACTATCATATCTGGTTTGTTACTTTGAATTGAAATCATTTCAGGTATGGATTAAGGTGTTATTTTACTGTTTTTCCTTTAAATATATTATTTTTCTGATGATACTGATGATTTTGGACGAAAGAGGTTATGGCTCCGTCGCCGCCGGTAGATCCTAGTGGAGGTGAATCAGCGGCAGACGATACTGCGAGATCTCTTCTGACACCATTTTTGAACAAAACACACTAGTTAGTAGAGGACTGCACGGTGGACGACGTAATCTCATGGAACGAAGACGGATCTACGTTTATAGTATGGAATCCAGCAAAATTTGCAAGTGATTTGCTTTCGAAGTATTTTAAGCATAATAATTTTTCCAGTTTTGTTCGACTACTTAACACCTATGTAAGCCTTATGGATTTTTCTAGCATCAATTTTCTTCTTCTTAATTTGAATGATTTAATTGATAATTTGTCAAATCGATAGGGATTCCGCAAGGTTGATAATTTATCAAATCGATAGGGTTATGGATCTGAAACTTTGAAATAATTGATCTCATCTGCAGTATGTATACAGGATTTTCCATTTTTTGGCACATTTCAATAGAGTTTTCCAACTTATTAAAAAAAGTCTGTATGTTGAGTGAGACTTGCAGCACAGGGTATGCTTAAGGATTACCTTGTTGGTTGATGAATATGATTGATGAACTTGGGTTCTTGTTTCAAAATTTATTTCTTGTTGTGTTAGAGAACACAAATTTTATTATTTACTATTGTTTTTGGCTTCTTGCAGTAAGCATGTCTACGTTATCGGGGTCGAGTGCTATACGTGGAAGTTTGAGGAGTTCCACAAAACTATGAGGGAACGAGGTCTAGTTTGTCTTTTTACGGGTCTTGAGGATGTAAGTTGACTCTATGGACTTTTTTGTTAGTTCAAAATTATCTTTATTTATAAAATAGATGACATATGATCCTTAACATGTTCCTTGTATAATGTATGTGTATCTTAATCTATGTTGCTTTAGTAGCTGTTTTTCTTATGCTTCATCCTTTAGTTCAAAGATGTAAATTGAGGACATACTTTTCTTTTGGACAATTTTAATTGAGGACAGACTTGTTGATCATAAACTTGGAGACTTGTCTTTTCTTTTATTTAATCTTTTTCTTCCTATAAAATTCAAAACTTAATTAGGTTCCACTTTCAAGTAGTTCCAGGTCCTAACCTCTTGATGTTAAACAACTTTGAATAGCAATAAAACTACAAGAGTCTACTCGACTTTGTTATCTTTATCCAGATGGTTGGCTGCTTCGTGCTGTAATTTGGCTCAAATCTGTTTATGCAGGTCATTCGTATGGTTCAAACTAAAGCTGAAAAGTTACTTTTTTTTGCTTTTGTTTACTATTAGCAGTAAGCAGATAGGGTCTTTTATCTGTGTAAACCCAATGTGCATAATTATTTATGTGAAGCTTATTCTTCTGAAAGGTTTTCTGCTTTAGGTGGAATTAATTGATACTACACACAGTTTTGTTATGATCTATTTGTAAATATTCTGGATTGTTCAATTATTTAGTGCATTTTTTTTGCACTCATTGTGTGTTCTATAACCATATAATGTTATTTTGGACTTTCTTATCAAAGGCATCTATCTAATCCTGAAATGAATGTTTTAGTGATGAATGTTACACTCATTGTGTGTTCTATAATTTTTGCCATATAATCTTTGGCTCTCTATAGCCATATAATCTTTGGACTCGGGAGATGGTATGAGCCACACTATCCCCATCTATGAAGGGTACGTCCTCCTTTTCTTTTGGCTTGACTTTCTCAATATTTATTTCTTACAAGTCCTCTTGATCTTGTCTCAAAAATGCAAGTATTGATATCTACCACTTGAGATCCAGAAATTATTGTTGGTGTTCCAGATTTCTTACTGTCTGATAATAACGGTTGCTTCAAGAATATAGCCCTATGAAGTATGATCTTATGGTCTATATACAGTTTAAACTGGCAGCACCAGCTGTGTAAGAACCCAAGGCCAAATCCAGACATAAAGACCTTATTCACTGACCATACATGTGCACCTTCAAACGGTGCTCTTGCACCAACAACTGTCAATCTTCCAACTGCTGCAGTTGCAAAGCCTACTACTTTAACACCGCTTGGAGCTCATGGTGTATGATACCTTCAATCCCAGAAATTTTCTGTTTGTACTTCCTTTTCCTTATCCATGTTATACGTATCAATGTACAACTTATAAAACTTTTATTTTCGTTGTATTATGCATCCCTTTTCGCCTACTGCAGCAGCGGCGGCCAATGCTAATACTTTAGCAGGTTGGATGGCAAATGTTGCTGCTTCTTCATCTGTTCAAACAGCTATTGTTGCTACATCAACTTTACCTATTCTTTCGAATCAAGGTCAGAGTTCTTACTTTTAATCAGATCTTGTATCATAGCATTTTGAGGATATTATACACTTGAAGTTACACCTCCTAATAGCTTAAACCTAAGTACACAGAATTTAGTTGTTACTGGTACAGTCTTGGGCAATATTTGTTTTGTTTTATATATGCTGAGTGTTTCAATTTATACAGAGCATGTGGGCACAAAAACTGTAGTTCAAATAAGAAGTCATGTGTGCTTTTATTGTTTTTTTTATCACTCAGTTGGGTTGTTTTTATCCTCGAGGGACTCCTCTCACTTTGGACCAGCAAGAAAGCAGGATTTTGGAAGTCAATATGGCAATGCCAAACTAGGAACTTCAGGTGTGTTGAACATTCTTCTGCTGAATTGTATAAAAAAAATTCTAACATTTGGGCAACTTTTAGCACCTGACCTTTTTTTACCCCTTACTTTTGGTTTAAATGTAGATTACAAGACTCAAGATTAGCTAGCTATTGTGGTGACTGACTGAAGGAGAAAAATGAATTGGTACAGAATGTTAGCTAGCTATTGGAGGTTTGGAAAATTTGGATTAGAAGCCAGAGTACTGTACTCAGATATAGTAGTAATTTATATTGAAAAGTGAATTTGAGATGTATATATGGATAGTTTGGTATATATTTTGTGGATGTAGTAATTTGAAATCGTAAACGAATGGTATTATTGGGATATATTTTGAATGATTTATATATTTTGGCTTTAAATTTAAATGAGAATGTAGACCTTTTAGCTATATATCATGACATTAGCATATTGAAGGTGCATTGGTAATGTAGGTGAACCACAACTTTTTTTTTCTTCTTTTTTTTAATCTACAACATTTTAAAAACGTTGTATAAATGTGCCTAAACGTTGTCTGATATACTAAACAACAACATTTTTATCCAGAAAACGTTGTGGAATCATACCTTCTACAACGTTTTTAAGCATCTGCTAATTTTTGGAAAATAAATTTATAACGTTTTAAAAACGTTGTGTAAGGGTGTCAAATAGATGACACCCTTAACCACGACTTTTTTCTGACTGAAATCACAACGTTTTCTCCGCGTTGTCTATTTACTATTTTATAGTAGTGTCAGGTCTGTGTAGTTCAAGCTATTGTGCGGTTTAAAAACCTAAATTGACTGATTGATTGATTTTTTCCAGAACCAAGATTTTGGCTTGCAGGTAACTTCAGACATATACATTTTCACCGTGTCTGAGTTGATAAGCTGGGGAAATTCTTCACCACCCATTTCTTGCAATTTGAGGGCTCCTCCTGTCAATACTTTCTTGACAATGAAAGGGTCTTTCCAGTTTGGGGTGAACTTTCCTTTAAATTGATCTTGATTGACAATAACTTTCTTTAAGACTAAGTCATTTTCTTTAAAATATTGTAGCCGTACTTTCTTGTTATAGGATCAAGCAATCCTTTATTGATATAATTGGCCATAAAAGATGGTTGTGACCCTCCTATCATTTATTAAAGATAATTGGTGGTATCGGTCATGTAGCCATTGGTCTTCCTCTATTTGAGCATCTATCAATACTCTTAAGGTCTCCATTTCTATCTCTATGGGCAGCACTACTTCCATGTCATAGACCATTGAGTAGGGGGTAGCCCTAGTAGAAGTGTGCATTGACGTTGTGTAGGCTAACAGAGTCAGAGCCAATAAGTCAGGCCATCCTTTGTGATTGGCGAACATCTTTTGTACGATCTTCTTGATATTCTTATTAGCCGCTTTAACAACATCATTCATCTTTAGACGATAAATGACGGAGTTGAGATGCTTGATGTGAAATTTGCTAAATAATTCCTCCATCATCTAGTTGTTTATTTTGTCATTGTCCGATACGATCACCTGCAGTTGTCCATATCGACATATGACATTGTTTCTGATAAAACCAATGATTACCTCTTTGGTAACTTTAGGAAAAGAGGTTGCTTCTACCCACTTGGTGAAGTAGTCGATCATGGTAAAGATAAATCGATGACCATTGCTGGCTTTGAGGTCGACTGGCCTGATCACGTCCATTCTCCACATTGAAAAGGGTCATGGAGAACTCATATTGTGGAGTTCACTTGGAGGAGCATGGATATCATTTTAATGAATTTGGCATTGATAGCATCTCCTGACGTGACCATCACAGTCAGCTTTGACAGAGATCCAATAATGCCCTATTTTTAATATCTTCTTGGCAAGTAAAAGATCGCTCATGTGTGGGCCATACACTCCACCATGGATTTCATCCATTAGTCTTTGGGCTTGGTCTTTATTTAGGCATCTTAGAAGGCCTATTCCCACATCCCTTTTGTAGAGTGCGCCTCCGCTTAGATAGAATTTCATGTCAATTTATGGATCCGCGTTCTTTCAGTGGGACTTGCCCTAGTGGGCGTAGATCCATCTCGTAGATATTCTTTGATGGAATGGTACCAAGGGTATTAGATGGGAGGCAGTTCATTTACCACTTCTTCGATATAATTTCCATAGGCTGGTGCCTTCTGTCTTGCAAGTTTGATATTTGGAATGCCTCCCCTTTTAGATATGTTGATCAAAGAGGCCAGGGTTGCTAGTGCATCCGTGAAATCATTCATATTCCGAGGAATGTGGATAAAGGATATTTCTTCAAACTCTGTAGCCATCTTGATAATTTACAGATGATAAGGCAGCCATCAAATGCAATTCTTTGGTGTGATATACCCTGGTGATTTATTTGATGACTAACACAGAATCCCCAAAGACAGTTAACTATTTGACACCCATGGATTGGGCCAGTTTTAACCCTATTATACAACCTTTGTACTCAGATGTATTATTGGTGTGGACAAACTACAACTTGATAGCAATAGAATACCAGAACTGCCCCTGCTCCGGCACCTTACATGTTTAAAGCTCTATCAAAGTATAATTTCAATGATCGGGCTGTATTCTTTTGATGGCTTTATTGAATTATCATTACCCCTTCATTAGGGAAATATATTTCCAAGGGTTTGAAATCCCCTGATGTTGTTGTGGCCAATTGATCCGCAATTCCTTGACCTTTGATAGACTTTTGAGTCACGTAGATAATGTTAAATTGTTGGAGGATCAACTATCATTTGGAAAATCGGCAATTCAACATGGGTTTGCTGAATACGTACTTCATAGGATCCATGCGATATATGAGATAGGTTATGTGACCATAGAGATAATGTTGTAATCTCATGGAGGCACGTGCTAATGCACAACAAGTTTTTTCAATCAAAGTGTACTTCTGTTCACTGTTGCTGAATCTTTTACTAAGGTAATATATAGCTCTTTCCTTGTCTCTATCGTCTTTTTGTCCCAGCATGCAGTCTATGGCATTATCATTGACTGACAGGTACATAAACGTGGGAACATTATCCCTTGGAGGTACCAAGACAGGAGCTTTGACCTATTGCTCTTTAATGGAAAGAAAGTCTTTTTGACAGTTTTCATTCAACTTCTTGGGCTCACACGTTGCTGTGAGTTGGGAGATGAATCTGCTGATAAAGTTGATTCTCCCCAAGAAATCCCCGTATTTCCCTCTCTGTCCGGGGAACGGGCATCTCAGTGATGGCTTGAATTTTGGCAGGATCCAGCTCAATGCCTTTGTGGCTTACCAGAAATCCCAGCAACTTGCCTGACTTGACATCGAAGGCACACTTGGCCAGATTCAGCTTCAAGTTGTATTTACGCAACCGGTTGAAAATATTTTTGGGATGGCTTATATAGTCCTCTTCCCTCTGGGATTTGTCGATGATGTTACCCACATAGAATTCTATTTCTTTGTGCATTAAATCATGTAAAAGAGCCATCATGGCTCGCTGATAGGTAGCACCGACATTGATAAGTCTGAATGACAAACACCTGTAACAAAAGGTTCCCAAGGGAGTGATGAAGGCTGTTTTCTCCCAGTCCTATTCAGTAACCATGATCTGGTGGTACCCAACTAAGCAGTCAACAAAAGAGTAGATGACATACTTGTAATAACCAAGAATTCTAAATCACTTTGTAAATAGATATATTAATTAAATATTAATGATATTGAAAACTTTGGAATGAATATGAATGAATAAGTGGTTATGTGATTAGTATGCTATTTGTAATTTAGAAGATGTTCCACTAATGAGATAATTAAATTAGTGGACTAACCTAAGTATTTTAATAATCTAGAAAATTGGTTAAGGTATTGAACCCAAATTCAATATTCAATTTACTTGAATATGATAAGTCTAATTGGGTTATGTAAATTAATTAATATTATTGATTGATGAGAATGTGTAAATATCAATAATAATGAGTAATAGTTCATATGATAATAGATTTAATATTACCAAGGATGACAAGTAATTTATACAAGCCCAATAGTTTATTTAAGTATTGGACATGTAGATAATTTGATTTAAGAGTAACTAAATTGTTTAACTAGCCCAATAGTAAATTTAATGGGTAAGTATGCTAGTAGCACAATTATCTAATTATGGAGGCCCAAGTTCATTTTAATTAGTAGTCAAACTAATTAATTTTAAGCCCAAAAGAATTAAAGGAATGACCCAATCCTAGCCCAATTAAAGAGGGGCATTATGGTCATTTAATTTAGCAAATTTTTCATTTAAAAATAAAGTAAAAATGAGGAAACTATGGGGGGAAGAATCCGACTATTGTGTAGAGAATTGGCATGTGACTTATGCTTTTTTTTTCTTCATTTGGTCACCAACTCACTTAGGTGTCACTCCATGATTTAGCCACACTATTTTTCCAAGATTGCAAGCTATATGGAGAGAGAAGGGAAGAGATATGTTAGTAATTAATGTATAGATATACCAAATATATCTATAGATTTTCTTCCAACACTTAAAACAAAATTCTCTTTCATCTCATCCTAAGTTAGCAAACCAAACAAAAAGGAAATAGAAAGAAAAAGAGTGAGAGAATTCGATGCGAGAAAGAGAGAGAGGAGGAGAGAGTAGAGGTGTAGGAAATCCTAGGAGCAAGAGAGGAGGGTGTGGTCTTACATGCATCCTAAATTTATTAACTCAAAAACCAAGGTATAAATCCTAAACTTGTGGATTTCCTTTTTATTTTGTTTGATTTTAGTTATTTAAAGTTTATGATCTTGAGGTCTAAAACCCTATATCTACATGTTTTATATGGTTTCATGTATGGTTATAACATATTTGATTATTAGAAAGTGAATCAAAAGGATATATAAGAAACTAGTTTTGATTTCTTAAGAAACTCTAGTTTTTTTTTTCTACTTCCTTTGATCGACTACTATTTTTAATCTACACATTCTTTTTGTGATCCGTAAAAGAGAGGTGGTAGATATGTAAGTTATCTACTAAACCCAAGTGCTGGTTTAAAGTAAATCAGTATGGACCGTTGCTTTAAGTTTTAATAGTAAATCAATATGGATCGTCCGTTTAAAAGTAAATTAATATAGGTCGTTCATGAATTAGTTACTATTTTGTCCTTTTTCCTATAAATAGAAGCTCATTCCTTCATTATTTCTTACGAATTCACTGAAACTCTAGAGAGAGAAACTATAGAGAGAAAGAAGAGGAGTATTTTGCTACTACCATACTTCAATATTCAATCTTCTACTAAGGTAAGGGGTGTTATTTATTTCATATTCACTTACGATATTATTTTTCGTATTCGTAAGAAATATTATCTTCGTTCAATATTCGTAAGGGATATTATTTATTGTATTCGTCAGGGGTATTATTTCTTTCGTATTCATGAAGAGAGTTATTTTCTTTCAATACTCGTAAGGGTTGTTATTCCATTCTTATTATTCTGTTGGAATAACATGTCTACGCGGACTACTGCATGCATAATGAAATCTTTTGTTATTCCATTCTTTATTATTCTATGGGAATGACCTGTCTACACGGACTACCGCATGCATGGTGAAATCGTTTGTTATTATATTCTTTATTATTATATCGGAATAACCTGTCTACGGAGACTACCGCATGCATGGTGAAATCTTTTGTTATTCCATTATTTATTATTCTGTGGGAATAACATGTCTACATGAATTACCACATGCTTGGTGAATAATCCTTCGTATTCAATTGTTATTAAATTGTGGAAATGATCTGTCTACGCGGACTACCACATGACAGTGAAAATCCATTTGCAGTTTCGTATATTATTTCTTTTCATCTAAACTTACTATGGTAAGTATTGCTTCTATAATTCCTGAAATTAGTGGAATATCCTTGAGTTTTGTGCTTCATCCAGTATCGTTTCATTGGAACATTGATATGAACTTTCTTATTAAATATTAATATTTTCACCCGGGGTACTATTCACAAGTTAGTATTCATTCGGTTACTATTCACTCGAATATTACTCACCCAAGGATTCGGGGTATTTTTAATATTGAGTTACTATTCACGGGTTACTATTCACTCAGGTATTAATCACTCAGCTATTCGGGGCATTTTTCATGTCGGGGTACTATTCACGAGATACTATTCCCGAACTACTATTCACAGGGGTACTATTCACGACAAAAATTAAATTCTTTTCAATCCAAGATTATTTTTGATACATGAATATTATTCTTGAATTTTACTCCACAAAGCAGTATCATGTTGACAATTTGGATATTTTTAAGCTCTAGATAAATTTAAAGTCTTTAACATTTATCTTTGATCTCGTTTGATTGAATTCTTATATCATTGTCATCATCCTCATGCTTATATTGTGATAAAAGTCATCTGTGGCTTACGTACATAGATGTACTATTGATTGGTATGATTATGACCTGGGATTATTTATTATAATCATGACTGTAATGTTACAAATGATGTGATAAAAGTTCTCATTGACCCGTAATGCATTGATGGACAGTTGTTGATTTGATTATGACCATTGATGATTATATTAATATCCTTGGCCCGTAGTGCAGAGATGATTCGATGATGTGGTTTATTTATTAAGCTGAGTCTCAACGATAAAGTTGATGAAAAACTTTTTAAATCATAGAAGATAGTAGTTATCATGCTCTACTTGACTCTTCTAATGGATTGCTTGTTCCGCTACAGTTAAACTTGATATTTATTGTATTTTATCAGTTTAACACTGTTGAAGGCTAACAATAATTTTTTCTGCATTATCTTAGTCATAATATTTCTTACTGGGCTAGTTGAGCTCCCCTTTTTGCTTTCATTGTTCTCTTTAGGAATTGGAAATATAGCTGGGACTAGTCAGGAAAAAAAGTGATAGTCCGAGATAGTGCATTAGTAGTCCTCACTATTTTGTGAAATAGTGTGATAATAAATGTAATGAGGACTTCATTTGAGTTTGAATACTGTCTATGAGACAATATTCGTGTAAAAACTCTAAGCTACGCTGTTGTCATATTGTATAAATGAAGTTTGTATTTAATTTATGTACCATGTATTTGGCGACTCAGAATGGGTGATGTATACCTATTTTGGGGGAGTCACAGTTGGTATCAAAGCTTAGGGATATGATCCCTGACTGAGATGTGAGACTAGAACTAGGAGGGGAGAGACGAGAAATTCCTTCGCTAGTATGACCTACCTAAGTTTATTTGATATTTATTTGATCGGTTAGAGTATAGGGATAATATGTGACGTGTCAATTAACCCTTGTTTTGTGGTAGTGTTTGAAAATGACATCCGAAAATGTTGAGATAAGAAATGAAGCACATGAGACCGTTGAGTCACTGACGATCAATAACCAGGATAATGTGTATCAGGAAGGAAATAATCCTTAGGTAAACAACAACACTGACCAAATGATGAACGATGTGATGTTCAGAGGCTTCTGCAATTCATGTAACATCAGGTGAGAGAGAATCCTGTCCAAAATGCAGGTGGAAACACTTGCAACTCTCGGCTGGTCACCGCTAAGAAGTTCAAGGAGCTGGGACCACCGGAGTTTTTGGGAAAGCAAAACCACTTAAGGTAGAGGCATGGATAAAGCAGATCACCAAGATATTTGATATCTTGGGATGCTCTAAGGAGAAAAAGGTTCCCTTTGCCACCTTCATGTTGAGAGGAGAGGCAGATTACTGGTGGGAATTAGTAAAACGTACTCAGCCTGCCGCACTAAAAATGTATTGGGAGAAGTTCCAAGAATTTTTCAATGACAAGTACTTTCCCGAAAGTATTTGTCACATGAAGGAGGTAGATTTTATCAAGCTGGAGCAAAACAATATGATCTTGTCACAGTACGAAGCTAAGTTTGCCGAGTCATCCCGATTTGTGTCCCATTTAGTTGACAATGAGGAGAGAATGACGCGGATGATTCTAAGAGGTTTGAAACCCGAAATACTTTAATACCTCATTTCTCACAAACTTTGTTTCTATTCCGATGTTATGAATAGGGCTCAATTATTGGAGAGCGATAATGAGTCAACCCAACGAAAAGGTAATGACCAGCAACACGATAATAATTATACCGGTGGCAATGACCATCAGAACAATAATAACCATCGTGGATGAAATTATCATGACAGAAATGGTAACCACTTCGGTGGTAATTATGGCCAAGATAATAGAAGAAATGATTCAAGTGGAAAATTCAAGAAGATAAGATTTAACGATAATGGAAAGACGTCGGCAGCAGCACCAGTGCCAGCAATAAATTCTAGGAGAGGAGAACGACCGCCAATTAGATGCTACAGATGCGGAGAGGAGGGACACATAAGTCTAAACTGTTCACAGCTTTCCAAGGTATGTTTTAATTGTGGAAAAGACGGTCACATAGCTCTATTTTATCCCGTAGGAAAATCAAGTCCAGCTGGGACGGTGGCACCAAATGCGAATACAGACAAAACAAAGTCGGTGGTTTCAGGAAGAGCATTTTTTGTGACTTCTCAAAAAAGTGAGTAACCCGAACGAAGTTAGCACGTGTTAGTTGATTATAAATTCTTGCGAAGTCTATACATTATTAGATGCCGGTTTTACCCATTCTTTTATTTCTCCTACTTGCGCTCAGCGTTTAAATTTAACTCTGGAGAAATTAGACTTTGACTTATCGGTTGAAACTCTGTTGGGAGAAACCTTCATTACATCCACTTTCACATTACCTCTCGATCTTATCTCTTTGAAAATACTTGCATTTGATGTAATTTTAGGGATTGATTGGTTAACTACTCATCATGCTAAAGTCGATTGTTTTCGTAAGGTTGTTAGCTTTCATATTCCTAATCAACCTGTTATGCGAATTCAAGTAATCAAACCACTAAAGTCAAACACTTTCATATCAAGCCATAAAGTCATTCGTTTATTAAAAAACGGATGTCAAGCTTTCTTAGCCTATGTCACAGATTTAAACAAATATACGTCAGAATTAAATGATATTTCTATTGTTAATAAATTTCCTGACGTATTGCCCGAAGAACTTCCAAGCCTACCCCTGAGCATGAAATTGAATTTTGTATTGACCTTAAACCCATTCTAAAACTCTCAAATATTTCTTCACCCATAACGAACGTAACATGTGCCAAAGATGTTGGCTTGAGCTATTGAAGATTACGACCATACTATTCAATACCATCCTAGAAAAGCGAACGTGGTAGCTGACACGTTGAGTGGAAGATCGTATGCGAGTGCGATATTGTTAACACAAAGACCCATTTTGTACGACTTATAAAAGATGGAGATAGAGTTAAAGATTTCAATAAACTACGTAAGGATATTGATTATATGATTAGAATCGACCTTAACCGATAAAGTTAAAGCCGCTCAAGCTACAGATTCTGAGCTGATGAATGTGAAGAAGAAGGTTCAAGAAGGCGTTATTCTAAAAGCAAGAGTCGACGAAGAGAGGAAATCTCAACCCTCAATTCTATTGGCCCATTTGAAATCCTCGATCGAGTAGAAACTGTGGCCTATAGACTCGCTTTACCACCAAGTATTTCGCGTGTTCATAACATTTTTCATGTATCGATGTTACGTAAATATGTGGACGACCCGAACCACATTATTAAATTAGAAATAGACGAGTTAGCAAAAGATTTAACGTATGAGGAGATACGTGTTAAAAATCTTGGATAAGAAGGATCATTTTCGACACTCAAAGGTTATACTTCAAGAGTTAGAATCTAAATAAGGTATCCTCACCTCTTCGGCATACTAGGTACGTACATAAATTTCGAGGGTAAAATTTTATAAGGAGGGGAGATTGTAAGACCCCTAAATTTTATGAAATGAAAGTATTCAATTTTCTTATAATTATTATTCTATTTAATAGTTAAATTGATAAATGGTTAAAGTTAAGGGTGATCTGTGAAAATTTTGCAAAGTAAGCAAGTTGATATAAAATATTCGTTGTGTCGGAAAATATTCGTTTGGTCGGGGAATATTCTTTTTGTCAGAGAATATTTGTACGACGACACCATCATTGGTGGACCCCACAACGGAATAACTGTCGGAGTTAGAAAATGACATAATTATCTTTTTATAAAAATAATGGCGAAAGTTTTACCTTTAAACTGCTGAAATACCCAGTAGTAAAAGAACAGTAATACGCGCGGTTCCGTAATAGCACACAATATTGATTATTGATGCTTATGTAAGAAGCCATTCAATTTATTCAATTATTACTACAGTAGTTGCTGCATAATATCTCTCATATTTTTATTCAATTATTGTCACAGTTTTATTTGTATAATATTTATTATTAGTAAATCAATAATTGAGATGACAAAGTTATTCATATTATTATTTGCAATATTGACGATGTCTAAAAAGTTCTATCGAGGAGAGGTTTGGTCACCTAATTGCGCGCCAATAGGGAAAAATCCTTATCGGAAAGCCTCCTCTTTCCTGGAAGTGATCTGGTTGTTAAATATTATGAGTCATAATATTAATGATGAATAATTGTTGAAAGATTAAAAATGTGTTGATTAAAGATAAGTTATTTGTGGTAAATATTTATTCAATTTTTGATATAAATAAAGGGGTTTATTATGAGGTGTTTGTTATAAGTTTGACTTATTATTCCATGAGGAGATATGCTAATTTTTCAGACCGTTGGTTGAAGTTATAATAGTAAATCAATATGGACCGCTGGTAGAAAGTTATAATAGTAATTCAATATGGATCGCTAGTTTAAAGTAAATCAGTATGGACCGTTGCTTTAAGTTTTAATAGTAAATCAGTATGGACCGTCCGTTTAAAAGTAAATTAATCTAGGCCGTTCATGAATTAGTTACTATTTAGTCCTTTTTCCTATAGATAGAAGCTCATTTCTTTATTATTTCTTACAAATTCACTGAAACTCTAGAGAGAGAAACTATAGAGAGAAAGAAGAGGAGTATTTTACTACTACCCTACTTCAATATTCAATCTTATACTAAGGTAAGGGGTGTTATTTATTTCATATTCACTTACGATATTATTTTTCGTATTCGTAAGAAATATTATCTTCGTTCAATATTCGTAAGGGATATTATTTGTTGTATTCGTAAGGGGTATTATTTCTTCCGTATTAATGAAGAGAGTTATTTTCTTTCAATACTCGTAAATATTGTTATTCCATTCTTATTATTTTGTTGGAATAACCTGTCTACGCGGACTACCGCATACATGGTGAAATCTTTTGTTATTCCATTCTTTATTATTATGTGAGAATAACATGTCTACGCGGACTACCGCATGCATGGTGAAATCTTTTGTTATTCCATTCTTTATTATTCAGTGGGAATAACCTGTCTACGCGGACTACCGCATGCCTGGTGAATAACCCTTCGTATTCAATTGTTATTAAATTATGGAAATGATCTGTCTACGCGGACTACCACATGACAGTGAAAATCTATTTGTAGTTTCATATATTATTTCTTTTCATCTAAACTTACCGTGGTAAGTATTGCTTCTATATTTCTTGAAATTAGTGGAATATCCTTGAGTTTTGCGCTTCATCCAATATTGTTTCAGTGGAATATTGATCTAACCTTTCTGATTAAATATCAATATTTTCACCTGGGATACTATTCACAGGTTACTATTCACTTGGTTACTATTCACCCAAATATTATTCACCCGAGGATTCGGGGTACTTTTCATACTGAGTTACTATTCACGGGTTACTATTCTCTCGAGTACTATTCACTCGGGTATTCGGGGCATTTTTTATGCCGGGTACTATTCATGGGATACTATTCACGACAAAAATTGAATTCTTTTCTGTCCAAGATTATTTTTGATACATGAATATTATTCTTGAATTTTACTCCACAATGCAGTATCATGGTGATAATTTGGATATTTTTAAGCTCTGGATAAATTTAAAGTCTTTAATATTTATCATTGATCTCGTTTGATTGAATTCTTATATCATTGTCATCATTCTCATGCTTATATTGTGATAAAAGTCATATGTGGCTTACGTGCATAGATGTACTATTGATTGGTATGATTATGACCAGAGATTATTCGGCATAATCATGACCGTAATGTTACAAATGATGTGATAAAAGTCCTCATTGGCCCGTAGTGCATTGATGGACAGTTGTTGTTTTGATCATGACCATTGATGATTACATGAATATCCTTGGCCCGTAGTGCAGGGATGATTCGATGATGTGGTTTATTTATTAAGCTGAGTGTTAGCGATAAAGTTGATGAAAAACTTTTTAAATCATAGAAGATAGTAGTTATCATGCTCTACTTGACTCTTCTAATGGATTGCTTATTCCATTTCAGTTAAACTTGATATTTATTGTATTTTATCAGTTTAACACTGTTGAAGGCTAACGATAATTTATTCTGCATTATCTTTGTCAGAATATTTCTTACCGGGCTAGTTCAGCTCACCCTTTTACTTTTATTGTTCTCTTCAGGAAATGAAAATATAGCTAGAACTAGTCAGGGAACAAAGTGATAGTCTGCGATGGTGCATTAGTAGTCCTCACTATTCTGTGAAATAGTGTGATAATAAATGTAATGAGGACTTCATTTGAGTTTGAATACTGTCTATGAGACAATATTCGTGTAAAAACTCTAAGCTACGCTGTTGTCGTATTATATAAAGGAAGTTTGTATTTGATTTATGTACCATGTATTTGGCGACTCAGAATGGGTGATGTATACCTATTTCAGGGGCGTCACATAAGGTCTAGCCAATCTGGATTTGTTTAGGGTTTCTTGAGGTTCCGATGTTGACAGAGGTGATTTGATCAAGGTTTTGTTTAGGTTTATCTTCGACCCATTCTTTGATCTCCTCAGGAACGTCATAGTCCACTTACTCTGGTTCAATCTCCATCAAGTCGAAGTGTAACTTTACATCAAAGTTACAGTCATTATGGAAATTTGGCATTCCATCAGCAAGGCTAGACAAACCTAACTCTAGAGTCCTAAAAATGAAATGCTTTCACTCAATATATGAGACTGTTTGATCATACAAAGTGTTAGCAAAAGTGTGAAAAAATAACCGCTAGTACTATGCAACAAAATTAAGCAGTTACTGATATCTATATAGTAGGGCAGAGGGATTTTCTACCCTTTTTACCATTTTCGGCATATGCAAGGAGTGCTGCTCCAATTTCCTAGGGCCAAGTCCTGGTGGACAGTTGTGATGAAGGGGTGGTTGTCATCCTCCACCTTTTTTTGATGATGACTATGACTGAGTTCATATCAGGATCAATTTTTTCTTTTGATCGGTTCTCCTTAGCCCTATTGATGCGAGGGGTTAGGATCTGATCTTTTGAGCAGTTATTATATGAGATATCCTCTTTCATACCCTTGGTATGCACCAGGAAGTACATCTTTAACAATCGGCTCTACACTTCTTATTTGAGTCTCTGATTCCTTTCCTCGATGTCTAGGTCTGGAATTAGGACTTCTTTCCCACTAGCCGGTCTGGGCCTAGGAATTAGCTTACCCGCCACAGAAATAGGAATTTTCCTCAGAGGCCTTACAGATCCTGCATCTATAAGATTAGGCTGCAAATTGAAGAGGAAGGAACTGATGGATGCTTGTTTGGCTGGGAATGGCCTAATCCAGCCTTCACTGTCTGACTGGGAAATTAATTTTGAATTCTGATTCCTTGCTGATTCTTCCCTAATCGTTGTCCCAGCTGGAAACCCAAGGATATCATTTTCTGACTGGTCGACATTACTTTGGTGGAAATTCTTGGCTTTAAAGCTGGAGCCCCGATAGGTTGATAGTGAGTGTTGCTCAACTCGAGGGCTTGGAAGATAACAGGCTCAACTCCTTCATTGAGACTAATTTAAGGCATATCATGTGACACCTTTAAAATAGGTCCTCATAACCCATTATGAGTCGCCAAATACATGGTACCGAATCCAAATACAAACTTCATTAATATAATAATTGAACTGTCGTGCAAAATACAATAACATATAAATTGTGAGTTTTAATACAAATATTGTCTCGTATGCAATATCCAAAATCAAATAAAATCCTCATTACAATTATTGACACACTATTTTATAAATATAGTTAGGATTACTAAAATAACCATCTTGGATCATTACTCCACTCCCAGACTAGTTCCAGCTACATTCTCACCTTCTGAGAAGAACAATGGAACCAAAAGGAAAAGGGTGAGCTCAACTAGCCCAGTAAGAATATTTTGACTAAGATAATGTAAAACAAATTATCCTTAGTCCTCAACGGGAAAAAATCTGATAGAATATAATATACAACAAGTTTTAGATCAACAACTACAACAAAAATTGCAATCCATTAAAAGAGTCAAGTAGAACATGATGTATACTATCTTCTATTGTGACAACCCCAAAATAGGTACATTCCATCCAACTCACTCTGAGTCGTCAAATACATGGTACAGAAAACAACTACAACTTTATTACAACAATTGTCGTGCAAAATACAACAACACATATGCCGTGGGTTTGGATACGAATATATACCAAATGTGACATTGGACACCATCATGTGTCAACACCTCACAAAGGTACCTTACATAAAGGTTCATTCAAAAACTGTTCTAGAAACTAGAATCTTTGGGAAGTGCTCAAGGAAACCTTCGTACATGGGAGGCCATGCTTCTAGGTTATGATAGATATCATATGGCCACAGAATTATCATTGGTTGACCCAATAGACCCCAAAGAAAAATAAGAAGATTACTATCACATTCTTTCTAATGGTGAGTCTTCTCTTGACATATCATTATCTCCACTGTCTTTAATCGTGAATTATACTTCAAACAAACACCAAGATTATATAGGTAGTGCTCGTAGATATACTCAGTAAGTGGATGTGCACAACCCTGTTTTATGATGACACGAGGTTGTATGTCGTTAGAAATCTTGTATGATAGTGGCAAAACACCCTTCCAACGTTGGGTACACCTTACCCAATTAGATTCACCAAATAGAACTACTAAATGAACTTTTCTATACTGCTTCGGGAGAATCTTCACAGCTAGAGACCACCGTTCTATTTCCCTGTTACCCTCGCTCGACCCAGCTACACTCTTATTACCTGAAAGGAATTGTGAAGCAAAAGGGTGAGCACAACTAGCCCAGTAAAGAATATAACGACTAAAGATAAATAATTTATCAATAGCCTTCAACAGTAATAAATCAGAGATTTAGAACATATGGAAGATGATAAAAATTTCAACCATAGTTGCAGCGGAACGAGCAATCCATTAGAAGAGTCAAATAGACTATAAAGTCTATTATCTTCTCCATGTTAAAAATCCTCCAACAATATTTTATCCCTGTAACATCAATCAACAATTCTGGTCCACAATCATATGAATAACTCATAATCATAACTGTAGTTCTAAATTCCTCTTCTCATCTAGGATGAAGATAATTTTCATCACCTATCTTTACCTGAAACATCAAAGATCATGGTTATACTAAATCACAGTTCCTGTTTATAATTATACAAACAATTTCATCTTTGCACTACGGGCCAACGATATTCGTCAACAATTAATCTTTGCACTACTGGCCAAAGATATTCAACAACAATTCATCTTTGCACTACAGGCCAAAGATAGTCCTCAACAGTTCATATTTGCACTACATGCCAAATATATTTATATCTCAAAGAATTATATAATCATTTTAGAATTTATATAAACAATAATTATAACCATGTTAATCAATTCATCTTTACACTTAAGCTAAAGATATTCAATTATAAATTCAATGGTCATGATCATACTAGTTAACAATTCATCTTTGCACTACAGGCCAAAGACATTCCTCAGTCGCGATCATACCAATAATTTACCCATCTTTACACTCAAGTGAAAGAAAAATTCAACATCAGGGTTATAAAAATGTTATATATGATAATAAAAATAATATGATCAACAACTGCATTTATTTTCGAGAGCAACAATCATAAATCAACGATAATTTGGACAGAAAAAGAAACTAATTTTTATCGTAAATAGTACCCGTGAATAGTAACTCGTGAGTAGTAACTCATGAATAGTAACTCGTGAATAGTAACTCGTGAATAGTACTCCATATTCGTACATAGTACCGTATACGTAAATAATGTCATATACGTAAATAGTACCATATACATGAATAGTGCCGTATACGTGAATAGTGTCGTATACGTGAATAGTAACCCCGACTCAAAAAGGTAGAAATTTCACAATAAAATCCATACCAATATTTCAGTATAATGATATTGAAAGAATAACATCATTATGAAGAATATAACATTCCTTAATATCCCTTACTATCCCTTACTATCCCTTACTTCAAAAGTGCAGTATTTCTGACTGGAATGCAAAGTCGAAGGAAACTTGCACTGAATAGCAACTCTCAAAGTATCTAAATACTCACAAAATATGCTTCATAATATAGAGAGAGAAAGAGAAAAAGCTTATATTTCTGGTGTGATTTTCAATTCTAACTTAGCCCTCTATTTATAAAAAAATGTTAGCACGCCGAAGCAGACTTAACCTGCAACCTGATGGCTTTACCTGCTACTATTCTCACCCACCACATTTGAATAAAAATCTCAGCACATTTCTTCACCAACCAAGAGTGGGGCCCACCAATTCTAGAATTTTCCACCAAAATGATTAACTCCGAAAATTCAATAATTTCTGAACCAGCCATCTCGTAAAATTCATAACAAATCATACGTTCATTTTTAACGGTTCAAAATTTGTGAACATATACTCAACTTATATATGTATAACATATCCAAATATTACCACGATCCAACGGTTGGATTAAAAATTATAACCCTCACAAAATATCTCAAAAATCCTAATTTGATTTTCAATACCTCCGTTCCGACAAAAATACAAATAAAACACCTCAACATTAACTCCTTCATTTTTAATCACAAAAATATATCCCTCATTTATATCCACATAAAATAAACATTTTCTTATCATATAAATTAATAATTAATTATTCACAATTAATATTACAGAATCACATTTATGACAACTAGGCCGTTCCTAGGAAAGAGGGGGCTTTCCAATAAGAATTTCTCCTTACTGGCGCGCAATTAGGTGACCAAACCTCTCCTTAGACAGAACTTTCTAGACATTGCCAATAATGTTATCTAATAATATTATTCAAATAATATGAATTATTGATCTGATAATGGGAAATACTGTGCAGTGACAATTATTGAACAACAATAATATAAAATTTCAACGTAGCAATTATTGAATCAATAAAATAAAATATTGAACAGTAATTACTATAACAATTATTGAGTAGTGCCTTCTTACGTAAGAATCAATAATTTCAAAAATACTGTGCAATACCGTCGTGTGCTACTGTGCAATAATGCGTATTACTGTATTTTAACCACCGGGTATTTCAACAGTGTTAACGGTAACAACTACGCCGTTATTTATAAAAACTCAATTTTGTCATTTTTTTCATCCAATCGCTTTCCGTTATGGGGCCCACAAATAGCTGCGCCGTCGTACGAATATTCCCCGACAAAAAGAATATTCCACGACCAAACGAATATTCTCCGACAAAATAAATATTTTATAACCACTTGCTTATTTTGAAAAATATTCATATATAACCCTTAACTTTAACTTTTTATCAATTTAACCATTTACTAAATAGAAAAATTGAATACTTTTATTTCGTAAAATTTGGGGTCTTACATCTATGATTTAGAAGTCCATCATCAATATTTAATCCATGTAACACTAATCAATAAACATTTCACATCAATGAATTATCCGTGCACTACGGGCCAATGATATTAGTTAGTATCACCAATGGCCATGATCATGCCAAACAACTATCCGTCTATGCACTACGGGCCAAAACGGACTTTCACCATATCATTTGTCTGTAACATTACAGGTCATGATTATATTAATATAAAATTTTTGGTTATAATCATACAAATCAACAGTCCATCTATGCACTACGGGCCAAAGATGACTTTTACCGCAACATAAGCATGAGGATGGTGACAATGATATAAGGAATCAATCAAGTGAGATCAAGGATAATATTAGAGATTTGTAATTCAAATTATCCAGAGTTCAAGAATGTCCAAATTGTCAACATGATAACTAATTGTGGAGTAAAAATTAAGAATAATATTCATGTATCAAAAATAATTTAGACAGAAAAGAAATCACTTTTGTCATGAATAGCACCCCGTGAATAGTACCCGAATGAATAGTACTCCGTCATGCAAAGAACCCCGAATAAATAGTACCCTAAGTGAATAGTACCCGAGTGAATAGTACCCCGAATGAAAATATTGAAATTTAATAAGAAAGTTCAGACCAATATTTAAATGAAACGATACTAGATGAAGCGCAAAACTCAAGGATATTCTACTAATTTCAGGGATTATAGATGCAATACTTACCGTAGTAAGTTTAGATTTAGGAATATGAAATAAAATAATATACGAAACTGCAAATAGATTTTCACCCGTCATGCGATAATCCGCATAGACAGATCTTTTCCACAAATAAAGAATGAGTATGAAGGGTTATTCACTATGCATGTGATAATACGCGTAGACAGGTTATTCCCACAGATTAATAAAGAATGAATACAAAAAAATAATATCCCTTACCTTAGTAGGAGATTGGATACTGCAATAGTGAAGTAGCAAAATACTATTCTTCTTTCTCTCTATAGTTACTCTTGTGAGTCTTAGTGAATTGGTGAGAATGAAAGAAGAAACAAGCTTCAATTTATAGGAGAATGGACTAAATAGTAACTGATTCACGGATGATCCAGATTGTTTTACTATTAAAACGGACGGTCCATGTTGATTTAATAATAAAACCTCAACCGACGGTCCATATTGATTTACTATTAAAACCACAACCGACGACCCATACTGATTTACTATTAAATAAGCAAGAATGAGCATAAATTGCCCAGCAAGTAATATACAACAAGGGTAAAGAGTTTTATATCACGAGGTTGAAATATCGAAGTACCATCTCTAAGATAGTTCAGAGTTTCAGAATAATATCATGGATAATGAATATAAACAATTCTTGGAAAAAGAACAATAATTCAATATAGATTAACAGATATATATATATATATATATATATATATATATATATATATATATATATATATATATATATATGAATTCAAAGACTGTCAAGGTATCCGACTGGATAACAATTTATACTGAGTAGTCACTAAGGACTATTGAACATCTACTAGAATTACTAATATTAAACTGATAACCCAAAATAAATCAAGTATTGTTGAGGATCAGTCTACAATACTCCAAGTTATGCATAACACCACAGTAATAATATACTCATGTGTTGGGATTTCCAACAACATACAATCCCCTTACCATAAGGGTTGTTCAACTCAGTTTTCAAAATTTCCGCACCAATCAATTGGTTTGGACAGTTTTTATAAACATGCATATAGTCTAGTCGAATCAAATGGCATTGTCACTTTCACAATATTCAAGAACAATACCAAGTTCACATGAATAATAATTTTCACAATAGTTTTAGATATACTAGCTCAATTGAACGAATAAGTACGATAATAAGCTTACGGTATTCGTTGAATAAAGTAACACAAGATTTAGAATGCTTGCACAGTGTAAAGTAGGGTTCAGATACTTGCTCAATATAGATTTGAGTAAGGTTAGAGAACATGTTCAACAATAATTGGAATTAATTTAGGGAACTTGCACAATATAAAGGTAATTTAGATACTTGCCTCAAGCATAGATTATCCTTGTTAAGAAATCAATACTTTCGAATCATATTTGTAGTGTATTATAAGTATAAGATGCCCATTAGTTAAATGTGCTCATGCTTGATATGAAAGTTTAAATGCATACTTAAACATTTAACTTAGTTATATACTCTTCACATACTTCATTCCACACCTTGCATACTTATAACGCAAAATCAGTTTATAAGTCACCATGAAATTAAATAACATAGTTTTTTTTAATCGTTTCTTTATAGTTTTTAAATACTTTTTGGACTTATCACTTGAAAGTCTATAATCACATCATTAAATATTCACTCCTATCATCTAGCATGCTTCTTAACACATTGGACATGTACTGGTCATATAATACATGCTAGAGTAATAATACAAGTATGCAACTCATATAAATTAATAGCAAAACACTGATCCTACTGCAGACTGGCGCGGCCGCGCCTGATTTGTACTAAGGGGACGCGCGGCTCCCAATTCAAACCAGAGCTGGCTGCTCCTGCAGAAGGCCAGTGCATACTCGGTTTTTACGTACATAAATAATCATGCAATACACACATGTTAGTAGGTGGATAACCATGTTTGACCTCATATCATAACATTATCGTAGGTCACCATCTATTCTCATTTAATCAAGACTTTAAAGGCTCAATTCATAATTTTCTTACGTTTAATCGTTGAACCCATACTATATGATCCATAGGTCTTAACTACTCATTTTTGCATTAGATTAGTCATGTATAACAAGTTATGACGTTCTAGTTCATTCATGTTTGTATTAAGACACATTTAACTAGTTTTACTATGCATAAGACTTACTAGGCATTCATATTTATATCTACATGCATAACACCTAATCGTGATGTCTCATATGCACAATTTAAACCATGTAAGCATGCTCACAATCTTAACTCAATGTACATAGTTTATCAAGTTTATATTTGAAATTATAAATCTCTTTAGTAAACTTATTTAAGTATGCAAGATAAGCACACACTGTCTAAATCCTACTTCCGTACGCATTTGTGCATATACTCAAGTTATTTACCTAAGCTAGAAATATCAAAATTTGAAACATAATGCTCATCATACTTTATTTTGCAAAACTTCAAGTTTTCCTTTAGAAATCCTTTACAACCAAGCTAGAAAAATCTATTATACACCAAGCCAGTTCATGTCTTATGTTATACTCATGTTTGTGCATTCCTAGGTTATTTACATATGCTCACAAAATCAGAATATACATTAATCCAAGTTTATCAATTCTAGTTTTTCCAAATGTTGAAGTTTTCTTGAAAACTCAACTTACTTCAAGCTAAAACAACGTACTATGTTCAAACCAATATCTAACCAAATTCTAGGGTCATTTATATGCATATTCTAACCAAAGTAACATGCTCAGAACAATACAGAAACATTACAGCAGTATCTGAGAATAACACTGTGAGAGCCCCAAATCCATGTCCCGAATCGCCACGGATCTGGTACAATCATTCTATAACTATTTACGGAAGATATAAATATAAATTGTTTATACAATACACTTTACACACTATTCCCCAAAATTGAGTAACATTAACTTATACACAATTCATAAACTATCTAACACCTAACATTATTATCAAACTATACTATTATAAACTAGCTGCACATTTTATCCCAAGCAGAACTTGGCATTATCCTGTTTCCTATATCCTAACGCATTCGCCTTATCTGCAATATTTATCATGATATAGCAAGGGTGAACATGAAAGTTGCCCAGCAAGTTTAAATACAATTTAAGGATATATCATGATTGAAAGAGTCTGAATAATAGGCTGGCTATAATTCATCAATATAATTAAGAACTAGCACGAACAAACTTTTGACTGAACAAGTATTGAACATGAACAAATATATCTGGACCAACTCGTAATGAAGGTGATCAGCCTTTCATAACTGACTTATACATGCATTATGTACAGAGTACAATTCCACATGGCAATCAGCAATGATTAACCATAAGCATATCTGAATAAAACAACTCTTAGTAGAGTTAAGTAAAACTTGTCTGAACCGTTGATTACCGCTATGCAATTCAATAAGCTTTGTCTGAAGACCTATTATTAATAATATGTATTTCTAAGTTAGAATAATATCATCACAGTATTTAAAAAAATAACCTAAACACATAACACATAACCCTATCAGTATATACCACACATAACTCCTAGCCTCAAGTCAAACTATTGCAGTCCGAGTTGAGTTCGGTACAATTCTAACATCCCGACGGTCTAGTCGGACTTTTCTCAAGTCTAAGTTTAATTAAATTCTGCCTGAACAATTAACAATTATCTTAAATAATTTATTATATGTCAATATATATATATATATATATATATATATATATATATATATATATATATATAGATTATAGACTTGCAATAATTTTCAGATAACAACTACCTTTAATTCACTTAATATTATTAATCTTGATAATATTTAATTCACCTCTTAGTATTATTAGTTCACTAATAATACTTTTATTCACTTATTAATCTTAATAATATTTTAATACTTTAATAATATTATTAATCCTCTTAATAATATTTTAATTATCTAATAATACTTAATTTAATATTATTAATTTTTTAATAATATTTTATTCTAAGATTAATATTTTAATCTAATATTATTAATAATTTAATAATACTTTAATCATTTATTAATGCTTAAATCAAATACTATTAACTATTTAATAATATTTTAATGAAGTTTTAATCTTAATATTTTTATTTACTTAACAATATCATATTCTAATATTATTAATATCATAATAACATTTTAATAATTTATTATATTAATAAATAATTTATTCTAATTGTTCATCCTTTATTAAATCTCTTATTTAATATCCATAAAAGGTCAAAAATAATATTTCTTATTATAAATTACTAAAATTCCCTAAAATAGTTATAATATTATATATTAGGAGTATTCAAACATTAAAATCAAAATTTTCTTATTTAAAACATCATTTAACTAATTATTTTCTTTTATTCATAACTTAATCATTTTTAGGAAAAATAGCAAACTGATTTCAAAAATTCTCATTTTCTGGATTTGGACAGTATATGACCCACCAATGATCCCCAAATTTTTCTAGAATTTTAGAAAATGATTTACTAATTTTAAAGTGCCCAAATCACTCGGATCTTGCTTCATTTTTCATAAATCGAGCTTTGCTCAGAAAAATTTGAACTTTTCAGGGTATACTCTCATAACATATATAAACCTACTGTAAACATT
This sequence comes from Panax notoginseng, assembly GCA_016801055.1. NCBI lineage: Eukaryota > Viridiplantae > Streptophyta > Magnoliopsida > Apiales > Araliaceae > Panax > Panax notoginseng. Next base: position 82,017,254 of record CM029015.1, on the reverse strand, counting down.
TTGGAATTTTTAGTGTATACACAGTGAGAAATTCGAGTGTTAATATTTAAGAGTCCTTTACGGAAATAGCCATTACGCACAACCTATAAATCGAAACGAGTCCATTCTTTTTCCTACACGTAGATAACTTCTTAAGGTACCTCTGTAATTTTTCCCAAATTTTTAAAAGACTTGCAACTTACCGAAACAGTCTCAAGAAAAATGGAAACAGTAGTTATTTTAGGGTTTCAAAGCCTCAATATACTATGTGGACTGTTTTGGGGAAAATAGTCCTCATGGCTTCAATACTTGCTAGATTTGTGTTCTACCACTTGGGTTTACTAGATAACTCATGTATCTAGCACCCTCCTTTGACGGATCACAAATCCAAGTTGTAAAACTTGAGTTATACAAGATTTAGTGGAAGAAAAATAAGGGTTTCACCCCTTGGATAACATATGCTCATTTTCTTGCTCTAAACCTTTGATCTCACACTCAAGATACTTAGTTCTATACATGATGATATGTATAACTAGGTTATCTTGAGTATTAGTTCATAACCCCAACAAAACTCAAGCTATAATACAAAGTAGAAGAAGGAGATGAAGATTAGGTTATACCTTGATTTAGTGGCAACCTTCCTTGATTTACCAAAGTGAGTAATGAACTTAGGATGCATCAAATAATCTAGCACACCTCTCTCACTCTCACAAAAACCGAACTCTCTCTCTTTCTTTTCTCTCTTGAATGCTACTAGCTTGGGAGAAAAAATAGAAGAAGAAGAATGAGAGAAAATTAATGTCTAGCAAATGAATGAGTGATATAATTATTATCCCCCATATTTTTATTGTCCCATTGATAAAAGACTACACCTTATCTCTTCAATTAGCATAATCATGTGATTAAGGATGCTTAATAGATTTGCAACCAATGGGAGATTGACACACATGTACTTGTGTGTAAGATTTCTACAAATGGACATTGATTATCATTATCTTCTTGCCATAAAAAGGCCTAATTGGCCGGTCCCCCCTTGCCCATTATATCCCCCAATTTGCTTTTATTTTAAAACACAAATTTGATTAATCAAAAGTCTAAAATGCCCTTAATCAAGTGGGCTAAGTATTGGTTTGCATTTTATTTCCTTTGGGCTTCTTCCTTAATTGTTTTGGGCCATGTAATAAACATAGGCTAACAATTTTAATATATGTTACCCAAATTGTTTATTTAGGATTTCCATTCCCAATCATATGAAATTTAATTACTTATACATGTGACTTTAGCTCATAACCTAATTAGGTTTCCAAGAAATAGGTTTAAAATTATTAGTCACTTGAAATAACAAGATTATCCACTTAAGTTAGTATACATATTAAATACTAACCTTTCCTTATTACCATAACCCTTAGGCTATTTAATTGTCTCACCTAATGCATAATTAGGTTACGAAGCTTTTATTTTTTAATGAAATCTATAAATGTATATATCCATAACTATAGCATAAATGTTTATTGATCCATGCACCACTTCACATATGTTGTCACATATTAAATCACTGTATAACACAAAATTTTAAATATCAATAATGTACATACATATATAGTTACTTAAAATTCACGGTTATTAACCATTAAAGTTTTCAAAAATAGAAAATTAATATTTCTAAATTGTAATTAGGATTCTCGAATTAAATTAAACTTTCCCGTTCACAAATCAATCTTGTTAATTAGGATTATTTTATCCCAATTTAAATTGCTAATTTAGCAATTAAGTCCACAATTTTATATTAGGATTTCTGACAGAACAATTAGGGGTTAAAAATTAATTAAGCTTTACCCTAATTAATATTATAATTAATAACCATTAAGCATTATAATTATCCTTTAAATTCCCATATTAGGGTTTCCAATTACTGAATTAGGGTTTCAAATTCCCAAAATTGAAATTAGGGTTTCAGAATCGGTTTTAGGGTTTCTTATCAGTCATTAGGGTTTTCAAACTGAATGTTGTCGTTCTTAATAAATACATGTGGTTTGACACTGATATAATTTATCTGGTAAACCCTTGACCCTGAACCATATTCTGAACACATACGTAACCATATACATAGAACATATTCACATATACACTTAATCCTGAATAATTCACCTAAATTCTTCACAGAATTTTGAAATCCTCAAAATTCCTTCTCAAAAATATCAAACGCATACACTCATTTTTTTTGTCTAGGTCTATCATTTGACCTTAAATCCATCATTTAAAATTTTTAAAAATTTTCTAAATTCTCTGGTTGTCACATTCACCCCTTCTTCTAAGAATTTCGACCACGAAATTCACCTTACACCTTACACCAAACAGCTTACACCATTCACACATCATCACATGCTACCCAATACACCACTCGCAAGAGTAAAAGTTTTCAAATTGCTGAGGGGTCATATAGACCATGAACACATAGTTTTAACGGTATTCATACCGCAAAACTTTACATTACGTGGTAGGTTTACAATCACAAAGAAGGTAAACTACAGTTGCTAGTACTTTAGGTGATTAGCCTATCATACTCTTACGTCATGCATAACGTATTAATCATGTCTAGCGAATATTTACGCTACTAGATTGGATTATTTATCCAAACAACGTAGTTCACCTCAGTCTTATCACAGGATTCTGCACCAAAATAATTTGGTTCGAGAAATTTCTTTCAATGAACACTTAGAGTTTTCATAAACATCAGTCTAGCTGAATCTAATAGCGTAGACTCATATCAATAATTCAATTCAATCGAATTATTTAGGTGTAGCCAAACCCCGTTGACAAATTAAACTTTTTGAAAACATTTTTGAGAATGATGTCATGATGTCGTACTGTATTAACAGTCCGTTTGAGAATGCCGTCATTGTATGACTTCGTTATAACACATCATACAGTAGTGGAATAATGATTTTAGATCAAATTAACACTAAGTATTCCTGTATTTATAATTCCATCACCATTTTATCATCTTTGCACCAGGTTACATGGTACATAAGTGATAAATAAAATATATTTTGATATTTCAAATCATTTGCGTCTAGCCGAAATAAGTAGCATAGAATGTACTTTAAATCGTTTCAAAAATGATTACGAGTCTACATTTTTTTTAAAAGCACATAGTGCGTATTTAGCTTGATGTAAAAATTTCGAAGTCTAGCATAGCTAGGAATTCTGGAAAACTTATGTCTCCACTAATAATACTTTTGCTTAACAATCTATTTATTCCTATAATCCTCAATTCTCCATTCACACACAACTATACCCAGTTCGTCAAACCACACTTATGAGTTCATAAATTTGCCACAATCATATGGGTTTAAGAACTTACCCTAGTCAGACCTTTGGCGTCCAATCGCTGAGGGGTTCATAAACATTTCATATAACTATGAGTCAAGAATGTCACATAAGTATGAGTTTTAAGAACTCGTACTTAACCCTATATTCTCTACCTATGACTTATCTATATGTTATACACATGAGAAAGGAATCACCCTCTTAACATGGATATAGCAAATAGCGTGACACAAATATTTCAATGATTATCAGTGCCAGAAACTAAGTGATTTTTACACCAAGTACAATTCCCCACCCATACAAGGAATCATACAACTCAGCTGCCGACATGAGTCCTCAATTGAAATCCCCACCTAATCTTAACTCCTTCTCAATACGAATTTCATTTAATCCGCATTCATAATCCTTTTTCTGAATCTGTACCAATTCACACAGCAATCTTGCTGTAAACTTTTTAATCATCAGATTAATTCTTCTCCCTGCTATCACTTTATCATATCATGGGGTAATCTCATCGTATATATTATGATTTATTTCTATGTCTTGATCGTTTTATTTTACGATCTCCTATCCCTGAACTTTTAGTCTTTTTGACTCGATGTATTCATCACTACTATTTAACTTTATTATCAGAGTTAGAAAACTCTGTATCTTTATAACTCGCCGAGATTCGTCTTTGAATCTTATTGACCAACTAACTCTATATGAGTTAGATCTTATCCTAATCACTGCAGTTATTGGTCTCAGGTATTCCTACCTAAGGTTCATAACTAACAGCTTTGATACCAACTATGAGAGCCCCAAATCCAGGTCCCAAATCACCATGGATCTGGTACAATCATTCTATAACTATTTGCGAAAGATATAAACATAAATTGTTTATATAATACACTTTACACACTATTCCTTAAAATCGAGCAACCTTAACTTATACACAAATCATAAACTATCTAACACCTAACATTATTATCATACTATACTATTATAAACTAGCTGCACATTTTATCCCAAGCAGAACTTGGCATTATCCTTTTTCCTATATCCGAACGCATTCGCCTTATCTGTAATGTTTATCATGATATAGCAAGGGTGAGCATGAAAGTTGCCCAACACATTTAAATACAATTTAAGGATATATCATGATTGAAAAAGTCTGAATAATAGGCTGGCTATAATTCATCATTATAATTGAGAACTAGCACGAACAAACTTTTGATTGAACAAGTATTGAACATGAACAAATATATATGGACCAACTGGTAATGAAGGTAATCAGCCTTTCATACCTGACTTATATATGCAATATGTACAAAGTACAATTCCACATGGCAATTAGCAATGATTAATCATAAGCATATCTGAATAAAACAACTCTTAGTAGAGTTAACTAAAACTTGTCTGAACCGTTAATTATCGCTATGCAATTTAATAAGCTTTGTTTAAAGACCTATTATTAATAATATGTATTTCTAAGTTAGAATAATATCATCACAGTATTTAAAAAAATAATCTGAACACATAACACATAAACATATCAGTCTAAACACATAACACCTAGCCTCAAGTCAAACTATTGCAGTCCGAGTTGAGTTCGATACAATTCTAATATCCCGACGATCTAGTCGGACTTTTCTCGAGTCTAAGTTTAATTAAATTATTCCTGAACACTTAACAACTATCTTAAATAATTTATTATCACTCAATATATTATATATATATATATATATATATATATATATATATATATATATATATATATATATATATATATATATAGACTTGCAATAATTTTCAGATAACAACTACCTTTAATTCACTTAATATTATTAATCTTGATAATATTTAATTTACCTCTTAATATTATTAGTTCACTAATAATACTTTTATTCGCTTACTAATCTTAATAATATTTCAACACTTTACTAATATTATTAATCCTCTTAATAATATTTTAATCATCCAATAATACTTAATTTAATATTATTAATTTTTAATAATATTTTAATCTAAGATTAATATTTTAATCTAATATTATTAATCATTTAATAATACTTTAATCATTTATTAATGCTTAAATCAAATACTATTAACCATTTAATAATATTTTAATGACGTTTTAATCTTAATATTTTTATTTACTTAACAATATCATATTCTAATATTATTAATATCATAATAATATTTTAATAATTTATTAGATTAATAAACAATTTATTCTAATTGTTCACCCTTTATTAAACCTCTTATTTAATATCCATAAAAGGTCATAAATAATATTTCTTATTATAAATTACCAAAATGCCCTAAAATAGTCATAATATTATATATTAGGAGTATTCAAGCATTAAAATCACATTTTTCTTATTTAAGACATCATTTAACTATTTATTTTCTTTTATTCATAACTTAATCATTTTTAAGAAAAATAGGAAACTGATTCCAAAAATTCTCATTTTCTGGATTTGGACAGTATATGACCCAACAATGATCCCCAATTTTTTCTAGAATTTAAGAAAATGATTTACTAATTTTAAAGTGCCCAAAACACTCAGATCTTGCTTAATTTTTCATAAATCGAGTTTTGCTCAGAAAAATCTAAAATTTTCAGTGTATACTCTCATAACATATATAAACCTATTGTAAAAATTTCGGAATTTTCCAGTGTATACACAGTGAGAAATTTGAGTGTTAATATTTATGAGTCCTTTACGGAAATAGCCATTACGCACAACCTGTAAATCAAAACGCGTCCGTTCTTTATCGTGCACGTAGATAACTTCTTAAGGTACCTCTATGATTTTTTCCATGTTTTTAAAAGACTTGCAATTGACTGAAACAGCCTCAAGAAAAACATAAACAGTATCTATTTTATGATTTCAAAGCCTCAATATACTATGTGGACTGTTTTGGGAAAACAGTCCTCATGGCTTCAATACTTGCTAGATTTGTGTTCTACTACTTGGGTTTACTAGATAACTCATGTATCTAGCACCCCCCTTTGACGGATCACAAATCAAAGTTGTAAAACTTGAGTTATACAAGATTTAGTGGAAGAAAAATAAGGGTTTCACCCCTTGGAGAACATATGCTAACTTTCTTGCTCCAAACCTTTGATCTAAGACTCAAGATACTTTGTTCCATACATGATGATATGTATAACTAGGGTATCTTAAGTATTAGTTCATAACCCCAACAAAACTCAAGCTATAATACAAGTAGTAGAAGAAGAAGATGAAGATTAGGTTATACCTTGATTTAGTGGCAATCTTCCTTGATTTACCAAAGTAAGTAATGAACTTAGGATGCATCAAATAAACTAGCACACCTCTCTCACTCTCACAAAAACCAAACTCTCTCTCTTTCTTTTCTCTCTTGAATGCTATTATCCCCCATATTTTTATTGTCTCGTGGATAAAAGACTACACCTTATCTCTTTAATTAGCCTAATCATGTGATTAAGGATGCTTAATAGATTTGCAACCAATGGGAGATTGACACACATGTACTTGTGTGTAAGATTTCTACTAATGGACATTGATTAGCATAATCTTCTTGCCATAAAAAGGCCATTTTGGCCGGTCTCCCCTTGCCCATTATATCCCCCAATTTGCTTTTATTTTAAAACACAAAATTGATTAACCAAAAGTCTAAAATACCCTTAATCAAGTGGGCTAAGTATTGGTTTGCATTTTATTTCCTTTGGGCTTATTCCTTAATTGTTTTGGGCCATTTAATAAACACAGCCTAACAATTTTAATATATGTTACCCAAATTGTTTATTTAGGGTTTTCATTCCCAATCTTATGAAATTTAATTACTTATACATGTGACTTTAGCTCATAACCTAATTAGGTTTACAAGAAATAGGTTTAAAATTATTAGTCACTTGAAATAACAAGATTATCCACGTAAGTTAGTATACATGTTAAATACTAACAATTCCTTATTACCATAACCCTTAGGTTATTTAATTGTCTCACCTAATGCATAATTAGGTTACGAAGCTTTCATTTTTTAATGAAATCTATAAATGTATATATCCATAACTATAGTATATATGTTTATTGATCCATGCACCACTTCACATATGTTGTCACATATTAAATCACCATATAACACAAAGTTTTAAAATATCAATAATGTACATACATATATAGTGACTTAAAATTCACGGTTATTAACCCTTAGGGTTTTCAAAAATAGAAAATTAATATTTCTAAATTGTAATTAGGATTCTCGAATTAAATTAAACTTTTATATTCATAAATCAATCTTGTTAATTAGGATTATTTTATCCCAATTTAAATTGTTAATTTAGCAATTAAGTCCATAATTTTATATTAGGGTTTCTGACGGAACAATTAGGATTTAAAAATCTGAAATTAGGGTTTGCTAATTAATTAAGCTTTACCCTAATTAATATTATAATTAATATCACTTAAGCATTATAATTATCCTTTAAGTTTCTAGATTACGGTTTCTAATTTTTAAATTAGGGTTTCGGATTCCTGGAACTGAAATTAGGGTTTCAGAACCAATTTTAGGGTTTCTTATCAGTCATTAGGGTTTTCTAACTGAACGTTGTCGTTCTTAATAAATACTTTGGGTTTAACACTGATAAAATTTATCTGGTCAACCCTTGACCCTTAACCACATTATGAAAACATGCATAACCATATACACAAAACATATTCACATATACACTTAATCCTGAATAATTCACCTAAATCTTTCATAGAATTTTGAAATCCTCAAAATTACTTCTCAAAAATATCAAACGCATACACTCATTTTTTTGTCTAGGTCTATCATTTGACCATAAATCCATCATTTAAGATTTTTAAAAATTTTCTAAATTCTCGGGTTGTCACATTAACACTACGCGCGGCCGTGCGATATTAAGCTATGGAAGTGGCGCGGCCGCCCCACTTCGATCAGAACCAAAAAAAATATGGCTCTGCTTTTGTAGAGCCTTATCATATGTAATGCTAAACCTGCAGCCAGACCAGCTATAAGACTCCTAAACATGTATACAAGATCAAATAACATAAAGGCCTGCTAATCCATACCAATTAACAGAGAATTAAACAATTACTAGAATTTGATAACACTCAAGCTCAAGAAAACAAAATTAGGTCTTATACCTCTTGAAGCTGGAATTAGACTCCTCACTACTCTGATTATACCCTCATCAATGCTCAGCAACTCACCCTTTCAGTCTACCCTTAACAAATAATTTCAAATAACAAGGAATTGAGAAGGAGAGGGTTTTATTTATAGAGAACTGATTGCCCAGTTCATGGCATTGCACCATGGTCTACTCCAAAGGAAAATGAAAGGGAATGTTGGGTAAAGAAGAGTTGGCCAACTGCCATCCCGTAGCCATCATCACAGCCATCTTCTTAGCCTTTTTGCTTTGTTGAGTTTCACGTAATAGTAGGGGATAGGCCATTGGCCTAGTACTCGGCTAATGATTGTGACTTATAATTTGGGACAATACCTAATTTTTGGTAGCTATGCTTATAAGGCTTACTTTGTTCTCTTATAAACTCCAAAATGTAATTTCAATGTGTTAATATTACTATACAATAGAAAGTTAGGGATTATTTATGTACTCACATCCTATGATCCATGTACATTAGTCCAGTCAAATTTTTGTTTATAATATGTATGGACTCCATTTAATTACCCACTAGTAATTAATATCCCCGTAAAACTTTATTATACCAGTTACACTCACTTATTGGAATAATATGAAATTCTTTGACAGAGTACCTCTTTTAATGCTTCAACACATACTTAATGTCACATAAATGATTATTTATGTAACTTATAATTCCCAATCCTTTATTATATAGTTTTCTATATAACACATAGTCATTTTGATGTGTCACACCCTATTTTCTTTTTAATGTAAAAACTATATAACATCACATGTCTTGCACACATAATTTAAGCGAAAAATACCATTCTAATTATGCAACTCACAAGAACAATTAATAATCACATATCATTAATTAATCACTATTAATATTCTACAATATACATTAACAATTAATATTAATTAATCGTTTACTTGATAATTCCTCCGTCGATTAATATTACTATTAATATCTAACTAAAATTCTTTAATAACAAATAACAATTAATATTGATTAATTGTTTGCTTAACAATTCTTTCGTTCATTAATATATTCATTAATATTTTCCATCACCGTGCCACACAAGGCTTTCAACGAGTTTGTCGCAACTCCATACACTTCTAATTATTCAATTATTTAATATAATTGAGTTAACTCATCTCGTAACACAAAATCATTTATATCCAAATAAATATTCATTTTCATTAATATATTCAATTAATAAGACGTGGAAATTCTCGGGTATTACAGTTGAGCTGACTCATTATCTCACTCCAATAACTGAGCCCTATTCACAACATCTTAATACAAACACGGTTTATTGGAATTGAGGTATTTACTATTTTCGAGTTTCAAACCTCTCAGAAACATTCGCGTCATTCGCTTCTCATTATCCACCAAATAGGATGCAAACCGGGATAACTCCGCAAACTTAAACTCGTATTGCGATATGGTCATATTATTCTGTTCAAGCTTGATGAATTTCACCTCCTTCATGTGACGAATACTTTTTGGAAAATACTTGTCGTTGAACAATTCCTAGAACTTCTCCCAAGACATCTTTAGTGCGGAAAGATGAGTACGTTTTACAGATTCCCACCAGTAATCTTCATCTCCTCACAACATAAAGGTGGCGAAGGGAACCTTTTTCTCCTCTGAGCATCGCAAGACATCAAATATCTTGGTGATCTGCTTAATTTATGCCTCTGCCTTAAGTGGCTCTAGCTTTCCCAAAAACTCCGGCGGTCCTAACTCTTAAATTACTTAGCAGTGACCAGCCGTGAGTTGTCATTGTTTCCACCTACATTTTGAACAGGAGTCTCTCTCGTTTGGTGTTGCATAAATTGTATAAAGCTCCTAAATATCACATCGTTCATCATTTGGTCGCTGTTCTTGTTTATAGGAGGAGTATTACCTTCTTGATGCATATTATACTGGTTATTAATTGGCGGTATCTCAATGGTCGCATGTGCTCTATTGCTTATCTAAAAACTTTCTGATGCCATTCTCAAATACTACCACAAAATAAAGGTTACTTAAACAAATTAACATGCCACATATTATCCCTATATTCTGACCGACCAATTAAATAACAAATAAGCTTAGGGAGGACACACTAGCGAATATTTTACTCGTCTCTCCCCTCCTAGTTTTAACCTCATATCTCCGTCAAATATCATGTCCCTAAGATTTGATACCAACTATGACGCCCCCAAAATAGGTCCTCACAACCCATTCTGAGTCGCCAAATTCATGGTATAGAATCTAAATACAAACTTCATTAATACAACAGTTGAACTATCGTGCCAAATATGATAGCACATAAACTGTGAGTTTTAATACAAATATTGACTTGTAAACAATGTCCAAACTCAAATAAAATACTCATTACAATTATTGACACACTATTTTACAAAATAGTCAGGATTACTAAAATAACCATCTTGGACCATTACTCCACTCCCGGACTAATCCCAGCTACATTCTCGCCTCCTTAGAAGAACAATAGAACCAAAAGGAAAATGGTGAGCTCAACTAGCCCAATAAAGAATATTATAACTAAGATAATGTAGAAAGAATTATCCTTAGTCCTCAACATGAAAAAATCTAATAGAATACAATAGAGAACAAGTTTTAGATCAACAACTGCAACGAAAATAGCAATCAATTAGAAGAGTCAAGTAGAACATGATGTCTACTATCTTCTATGATTTAAAAGTCCATCATCAATATTGTATCCCTATAACACCAATCAATAAACATTTCACATCAACGAATTATCCGTGCACTACTGGCCAAGTATATTAGTTAGTATCACCAGTTGTCATTATCATACCAAAAAACTATCCATCTATGCACTACAGGCCAAAGAGGACTTTCACCACATCATTTGTCTGTAACATTACAGGTCATGGTTATATCAATACAAAATTCCTAGTTATAATCATACCAATTAACAGTCCATCTATGCACTACGGGACAAAGATGACTTTTACCACAACATAAGCATGAGGACGATGACAGTGATATAAGGAATCAATCAAGTGAGATCAAGGATAATATTAGAGATTTGTAATTCAATTTATCCAGAGTTCAAGAATGTCCAAATTGTCAACATGATAACTAATTATGGAGTAAAATTCAAGAATGATATTCATGTATCAAAAATAATTTGGACAGAAAAGAAATCACTTTTGTCATGAATAGTACCCCGTTAATAGTACCCGAATGAATAGTACTAAATAAATAGTACCCTGTCATGCAAAGTACCCCGAATAAATAGTACCCCGAGTGAATAGTATCATAGTGAATAGTACATCGTGAATAGTATCCCAAATAAAAATATTAAAATTTAATAAGAAAGTTCAGACCAATATTCTAATAAAACGATACTCGATGAAGCGCAAAACTCAAGGATATTCTACTAATTTTAGGGATTATAGAAGCAATACTTACCATATAAAATTTAGATTTAGGAATATGAAATGAAATAATATATGAAACTGCAAATTGATTTTCACCCGTCATGCGGTAATCCGCATTGACAGATCATTTTCACAAATAAATAATGAAAGGGTTAGTCACCATGCATGTAGTAATCCGCATAGACAAGTTATTCCCACAAATTAATAAAGAATGAATACAAAAAATAATATCCCTTACTTTAGTAGGAGATTGGATACTGCAATAGTGAAGTAGCAAAATACTCTTCTTCTTTCTCTCTATAGGTTCTCTTGTGAGTTTTAGTAAATTGGTGGGAATGAAAGAAGAAATAAGCTTCTATGTATAGGAGAATGGACTAAATAGTAACTGATTCATGGATAGTCCAGATTGATTTACTATTAAAATGGACGGTCCATATTGATTTACTATTAAAACATCAACCGACGGTCCTTATTGATTTACTATTAAAACCACAACTGACGATACATATTGATTTACTATTAAAATCACAACCGACGGTCCATATTGATTTACTAATAAAACCACAACCGACGGTCCAAAAAATTAGTACATCTTCCCATGGAATAATAAGTAAAACTTACAACAAACGTCCCTCTATTTATATCAAAAATTAAATAAATATTTACCACAAATCACTTATCTTCAATAAACACTTTTTTAATCTTTTAACAATTATCCATCACTAATATTATAACTCACATTATTGCCAACCAGATCATTTCTAGGAACGAGGGAACTTTTCGATAAAGATTTCTCCTTATTGGCGCACAATTAAATAACCTAACCCCTTTCCTTGATAAAACTTTCTAGACATTGTCAATAATACAAATAATAATATGAATAAATGTGTTGTCTCAATTATTGATTTAATAAAATAAAATATTGTGTAGATGATAATGTGATAATAATTGAATCAATAATATGAGATACTATGCAGCAACTATTGTGGTAATTATTAAATGAACTGAGTGACTTCTTATGTAAGCATCAATAATCAGAGATACTATACAATACCGTGTGCTACTGTGCAACCAAGCATAATAATGTTCTTTTATCACTGGTATTTCAACAGTTAACGGTAAACATTTTACCGTTATTTTTATAAAAAGGTTTTTTCTATCATTTTCTATATCCGGCAGTCATTCCGTTATGGGGTCCACCAATAATTGTGCCGTCGTATGAATATTCCACAACCAAACAAAAATTTTATGACAACTTGCTTACTTTCAAAATTTGCACATATCACTCATAACTATAGCATTATATCAAATCACACCTTATTATTCAAAAAAATATTTAAAGAAAATTAAATCTTTACTCATAAAAATTTAGGGTCTTACATATCACATTTGACATGGACATGATATTCTGGTTCCGCATTGATAGTGACCAGATTACCGGTAATGATGTACTTAACCTGTTGATGAAGAGTTGATGGAACGGCTCCTGCCATGTGGATCCAAGGTCTTCCCAACAGTAAATTATATCCTGTGGTAATATTAAGAGCTTGAAAGGATATGTAAAAGGTATGTGGACCAATCTCCACTAGCAGTTTAATTTCTCATACATCATTCCGTCAAGACCCGTCGAAGGCTCTTATGACTATGTTGCTGCTTCGGATTCGATTGGGATTGATCTTTATTCTTTCCAATATGGCATAGGGGCAGATGTTCAAGGAAGATCTTCCATTTATTAACACACCTCTGACCATATATCCCGAAGACATCACTGCTATATGCAATGGCTTGCAATGACCCGTCCCTTCGGGGGGTATGTCATCATCAATGAAAGATATATCACATTACTATTAAAAATGTGATACACCATCTTTGGCAGGTGAGCTTCTTCTAGTATCTTCATTAATACCTTGTGATGATCTTTAGAAGAGAATACCAAGTCCAGAATGGATATCTGTTGAGGTGCCTCTTTCAAGCTTTGCACCACCTTGGCTTCATTACTCCCCATCTTGCTGAGGAATTCTTTAATTTTATCCTTGGGCACTTTCTCCTTGGATTTGATGACTAGTTTCATCACTTACTGAGGTAGACATAGCGGGTTTTCTTTTGATATTGCAATAGTTTAATTTGAAGTTGATCCCTCAACCTCCTCATAGTTCCATGGGACTTTTTTAAGGCTCATGATAGGATATTACAGCCTAAATGGCAATACCAATGGTTCCGTTGTAGCCACCTTCAAAGGTTTTACACTACTTTAACTTTCATTGCTTGAATTGTAAGAGGTGTTGCAGACAAGTCTCCTTCAGAGGATATGACTACTATGACTTCCCTCCATCTTTGTGTTCCTGGAGGAAATATTTTCCCATCATCAGGTAATACGGTGTCATTGTCTGTCATTTATAGGTCACCGATGTCAATCTTATTTTGGATGAGATGATAAAGTGCCTAGCAGCTTTTAGTGCTATGACCACGAGTATTGGAGTGGTATTGACAAACCCCGATAACATCAAATCTCTTTGAACGTGGATTGATTGGGGGTAGCAGTGCTGTGATACTCCCTTCATTGATCAACATCTGTAAGATTTCTTCCATTGGTTGACCCAAAGGGGTGAACTCCCTTTGGTTGGCATAGTCTCGACGAGCCTGAGATCTTGTTTTTCTTATAAGTTTTTCCTCCAAGGTTTCATTCTCTTGGGCTTGTTGTTGATTCTTCGTGATAAGGGAGAGTTTGAAAAGGTTAAACATCGTCTTAAGCCCTCTACTATCCCCAGCAAAGTCACCACCTGTCAATGTCGGGAAAATTTTACCCTTTTTCCGTTCTTGCCTTTTTTGTTCTCTATTTTGTTTGAAAAGGCGGGTTTGAAAAAGGTCCGACATATAAATGTCGATGATTTGAAAATCAGAGTTGCTAGTTGGTAGATCAGAAATAGTTGTACCAACTCAACCGATTTTAAAAAGTTTTACACAAAGGCCCAATAGTTGCACTCTATTTGACAGGCCTTGGAAACCGAGATTCATAGAGTTCGGGGGCTTGATTAAGCGGGGAAAAGGTGTTAGGCATCCCCCAACTTCTATGAAAACACAGTTACTGCAACTTTTCAATTTCCCTGATTATCTGCATGTGTGTGTGTATTGGGCCTATATGCAATTATCTAGAAGTAGTGTTATGCCTCGTTTGCACCTATATACGAAGGGTTTGATTTATATAAAAGTTCAATTTAAAGAAATATATAGCAATGATGTTTTGGAAAATAGGTTTTTAAACCCTTATGCTCAATAGTAATTGATGCATTTGATAATTTCATTTTATTCTGTATTCGGCTTGATTGATTTTATTTTTGAGATGCGAAATATCTTCGAGAAAATAAGATACATAGCAGTGTCGGGCTCCTTATGGGCATGAGAGTCATCCAAGGATATCCAGACACCGTAGAGAATTTACAAGCTGGCTGAACAGCTGGAAAGGGTCCATCGTGGGAACTAGATCTAGATTCGAAAGCTCAATCTTACACCTAATGGCTCCTAGGCTCACATGATTGATTAATATTTACAAAAACTAGAAAGAAAACTAGATGCAAATAAATCTAAGCCATTCTAGCTTCAACGGTTCCAATTTACTCACTTTTGAACTGGTTAAAAGTTAGAGATGGCAAAATTTATATAAATCTAGTCCACATGTTGGAATATTAAGGATTTACATTGCAAAAGCAGTTATAGCAATATATTTAAAAGCAGTAAATATTTATATAGTTATATATATAAAGACAATTAACTGCCACAAATTTGAAATCCAGGCAGAACTATGGAATGTGTATATATATATATATAAAGGCAGTAAAAGGCCACGAAGTAGACTCTAGGCCAAACTAGAGATGTATATATATATATATATATATATATATATATATATATATATATATATATATATATATATACCATTTTAGGAGCGGAAGCAGATACCATTTTGGGAGCGGAAGCAGATAGTAAGAATCATAGTGAATCAGAGGTTCAAATGAACACAATTTAATTACTAAAACATATAACTTTTTTGATTGTAAATAAAACAAATGTACAAACTGATTACAAATTCAATGCCTGTGCTATTAATTTTAATTCTTTTCCACAACAACCTTTGAAATCAGATATGCTACGGGAACAAGACGAACCAGTGGGACTGACTCTAGACTCTTTTAATTTTTTACTGACACTTGACTCTTTTGATTTTTGACTAGACGGTTCTGTTGTAGAGACTGGGAGAACCTTGAGAGGAGAAGAATGAAATTCTAACTGAACTTAACCTACAATTCTATTGACATCAAATTTGTCCCACCATTTGTCAAACCATTTACGAGTAACTAGAGGAAAAGGATCTGCAGAAGGGGACGTAGGAGATGCATTGTGACTAATTTCACTTGTTGGGGGTTGAATGTGATATTCCCATCGAAGAATCCAGGGAATCTTATATTTACTTACAAACTGGAGAAGGACTGGGACACCTTCATATGCTGGATCAATTTTTTTGTGATTACAAAAATGATTGAGCTGGACTTTCAGGGGATCAGGAAGAAGGTCATAGGTAGAACCAAATCTTGACCACCAATGCAAAAACCAATATGGGAAATGACTTTTGAATTTATGACCGAATTGAACGAACCAATAATGATTGTGTGACTCATTTTGATGGAGAAAAGCTTTATACCAAGCTTCCATGTAATCATAATAACAAAAAGAGTTATCTTGATTAGAAAGCTGCATAAGATCAGAGGGATGTTTTCCCCATTCGGACATCTGAATAAACTGTTTAATATATAACGAATGGTAAAGAACTTTGGCTTTATCATTGTTGGCATAAATGGGTTTAATAAAGATTGACTCTGTTTTAACAAGAATGTCCTTATAATACATAAGGGATTTATAAGGAGCAAGGGGCATGAAATGCCAACCAGACGGAAAGAACTGGGAGGTCAATTTAACTGGGTCATTTCTGGGTTTCATATGAGGTTCAATATGAAATAAGAAATTGGTCCATCTAAGCATGTACTCAGAGGGAGGATTACTGGGATTTGGACTAGAGGCTTTGTACTGAAAAGGGTCGACTAGAATTGGGTTACTAGCTAAGGCTAAACTATAGGGCTTGGGCATCGTCCCAAGGACAGTGAACTTGTTACTAGTTTGGTAAATTGGGTTTACTGGATGAGGAACCAAGGCTCCTTTTGGCTGATTACTTGGGCCAGTAGGGCGACCCGGACCACGAGAGGTTGATGCACCGCGCATACTCATGAAGGATGCACGGTACCTGTGTTAATAAATTCCTGAGTGAGAAAATCAGGAATGGAATTGTTACTGCCTTTAATGTATTCAATTTCAAAATCAAAGATACTTAAAAGGGCTTGCCATCTAGCAAAGGAGTGTTTAGAAGCTATGTTTTCAACACCTTTTTCTAACACATATTTTGCAGATTTGCAGTCAATTCGAACTAAAAAATTTTGATTTAATAAATCAATTTGAAATTTATTAATACATAATACAAGAGAAAGTATTTCTTTTTTAATAGTGCTGTAATTTAACTGTGTACTCTTCCATGCACTGGAATGGAAACGGACGATTTGTTCTGGGGAATCTGGAGTTAACTTTTGCTTGAGAATACCTCCGAAACCAATATCAGAGGCGTCAATTTCAACAATCTTAAATGCAGAATCATTTGAAATACCAAGACAGGGCAATGCCTTGACGTATTTTTTGACTTGTTGGATGACAGAAGTATGAATGTCAGTTCATGGGGGAGGATTATCTTGCAAACGCTGAAAGAGAGGTTTGCAAATTTTCCTGAGGTTTTTATAGAACTTGCCAATATAATTGAGCGAGCCTAGAAACCTCTGCAGTTGGGTTTTATGGGTAATTTTATCTGGGAATCTGTCGGCGAATTGAATAGCTCTATCAATTGGCCGTATGAGTCCGTGATATATAATTAATCCAAGAAACTGAACTTTAGCTTGAAACAAGCTGCATTTGGAAAGTGAAAGAACAAGTCCATTGTCTTTGACCCTTTTAAAAAATGATTTCAAATGTTTGACGTGTTCTTCAATGGAATTGGAAAAAATGAGAATATCATCAATATATACAACAATAAAATGACTGAAAGGATTCAAAATATCATTGAGGATACTCTGGAATTCACTAGGAGAATTTTTTAAGCCAAATGCTTGGACATTCCATTCATAATGACCAAATGGAGTGGTGAATGCAGTTTTATATCTGTCTTCTGGGTGAATAGCAATTTGCCAGAAACCAGATTTGAGGTCAAATTTACTAAAGATGGAGGCATTACTCAACCGGTTAATGAGGTTATCTTTATTAGGCAGGGGATACCTAATCCACTCTAGGACTTTGTTTAATGGCTTGTAGTTGATAACTAACCTGAGAACACCTCTTTCCTTTTCTGCTTCATTATTAACATAAAAGGCAGGACATGACCAAGGGGATTTACTGGGTCTAATTAATTTTTTACTAAGGAGATCATTAATTTCCTTTTTACATAGCTCCATTTGTTCATGATTCATTTGAATAGGCCTGGCCTTAGTATGAATCAAATGTTCTTTGAATTCCTTAGCGTAAGGGAGCCTTACAACATGTTTTTTCCGATGCCAAAAGGCATTAGGAGAATCAGAACAAAGGTTGTCTTTTAAATAAGTTTTCAACTCTTCAATTTTTTCAAGAACATCTTTATGTTGAAGCTGTTCTTCAATTCTTTTGTATTTAATTTCTTCCTTTAAGAAATTTAAATGGGTGGATTTACAGTTTAATAAATTTAAAGACTTGGAAATGGACTCTTCTTGAATAAACTTTAAATCTCTTTCTTTTGGTTTAATAAGAAATTTAAAAGTTATTCTTTTACCTAAATGTTTACAGCTTAATCCTTCATTACTGGTAGTAAACGGGTATAACAAATATATAAATGGTAACCCTAAAATGATTTTATCGGTAAGATTGCGAATTAAAACAAATGATGTTTTAAAACACATATTATCTTGACAGATATGCACTTTAGGCGGTTTATATTTTATTTCCATTTGACTACCATTTGCTGAATTTAATTTTTCATTGGTTTTCTTATAGTATTTGGTTGGAATAAGACCTTCCTGAATACAATTCAAATCCGCACCTGTATCAACTAAGGCGGGAAGACGTATTGAAAAAGTTTTATCGACAACCAAATCAATAGAGATATACCATTTTTGAATGGTAATATCTTTAACTCTTTTAAGAGAAAAACTTTGAAAGACAAGTCAATTCTTAATGTTTTAAGTAAGTCAAGTCAATTCAACTTGTAATTTGTAATCAGTTTGTACATTTATTTTATTTACAATCAATAAAATTATATGTTTTAGTAATTAAATTGTATTCATTTGCACCTCTGATTCACTATGATTCTTACTATCTGCTTCCGCTCCCAAAATGGTATCAAAGCCACGTTGTTTCAGTTCTAGTTGCCAGTAAGATTTTTACAATTGTTCATCTTCAATCGTTTTCAAAATTTCTCTTTTATTCTTATTCCGAAGTCACCTTATTTACTGTAGTCCACCTTGTTCGTGTCAAACCTTTGTAAGTCTCTTGGGTGAGCAGTGTTGGTTTTTGAACATAGGTATGAGTCTGCTTAAGGTAATAGGGTATGAATGGAAGAATAATGAATAAAAATTTATTTTGAACTTGGTAAAAATGAATAGATTATTTAGATCTAACTCCTCAACTAGTAACCGGTCAACTTTGCCTCCTGTCCCAGACATAGTTAACCAGAAAACTCACAGTTATGAAAATATCAGTCAAGCCTTGCACAATTGGAATATACCTATGGTCTCCCCTAAGGAAATTTATCAGTCAACATTTTTGGACAATTTTAAAACAGATTATAATGTCAAAACTGTTGAAAAGGTTTATGCCATTAATAAAGAATACGAAAATTGTAGTCTTTTGGATCCCGAAGTCATCAAAAAACATAAAAAGAAAGATTATAATTTTATTCACATTGGATTAGTTCAAGTGGCTGTTAAATCATTAAACATTAAAGGAATTAATTCAAGTATTTATCTCTACCTTAGAGATGCACGATTCTTGAATTATTATCCTAGCATGATCGGCGCAATGGAATCTAGTCTGCATAATGGACCTATCCATTTCAATTGCTTTCCTGATTTCACATTGAGCCTAAGTGATAAAAATTTATTAAAAGCCTTGACATTAAACATTAAAACTGCTGGAGAAATTACTCAAATGATTGAGGGTTCTTAGCCGATAGCTTTGATTTACCGGATTTATTATAAGACCATGAAAACTAACCTAAACGTTCATGCTCTCAATAAAAGTCCAAAAGATCAAACTGTTTTAATTTAAAGTTCAACTAGTGATGCTAATATTCAGATCCCGAGAACCATTCTCTGGAAAGATATTACTCTCCCTATTCAATGGACTTTACCCAGTGAAATACCTGAACAACATGTAGTTAACAATCTAATAAACCTTGAAAATGTTAGACAATTTTCAGATGGAACAGTAAAAATAAGTTTTGAACACAGTAAAAGACCGATTATTATTGAAGACTCGGCTAGTACTATAGCATCTTCAAGAAGAGACACTGAAATTCTTAATAACCCTTCTTTAAGAGATCTTAAATTAAAAGGTATTTTACATCATGGTCAAGCTAGTCACCCGTGTTACACTCAAAAGGATCTAGTTGAAGAAGAGAGTTCTTCCTCTCCTACTCCTTCTGAGCTTCCCACTCAGTCTGATTTTGAAATTCCCATTAACAATCAGTTAAGAGTTATTAAAAAAGATTTTATTCTTGAATGCGATAATCTTGTACAGGATTTTAATTCTAAAAATAATAAAGATAAAAGACATTTATTTCGTTCAAACCACCCAACAGAAAAGGAGCGAGATAAAATTGTTAATAGATGGAAGCAATTTATAAAAAATAAAAAAATAAACATTACCTTTTATGACTGGTATGATCAATACCAAAGTAAGTGTAATGTTATAACAAAAAGTCAATGGGTTAAAGAAGATAGGTCTAAGGTTTGTTCTAGTCATCCTCTGCTAGAAACTGTCCTTATCCCTGTTAAGAACACATCTGTTGTTGCCAGTCCCTTTAAAATTTCAGATGGCAATAAAGATGATAAAAAAATTATTGAACAATTAAATTTCAGTAACCAATACTTAGCAACTGTTGGAAGACAGCTTGATAGAATTGAAGAAAAATTTGAAGAAACAAGTATTAAAAAACCAGATGCTAAAATTGAATATCCTTTGATTAACTTACCTGAAAATAGAAGTAAATTAGGTTTACCTAATGATGATAGCAACCTAATTAAATCTATTGACAAGTTATTCAAAAAACTAAACACTGAACCTGGTCCAAGTGGTACTGTATCTACTTTGGATCAAGTTGAGACTGAAGTTGAAAGTGATAGTCAAGCTGACTATTCTGATTCTACTTCAATCCCAGATTTTAATGATCAATTAAACAAGTTAACAGTCAAAAACACTAGTTTAACCAGGAATTGGTATTCTAGACCTACTCCTCCGGATCTGCAATTCGAAGAGAGAAACCTAGATAAACAATTCTCTGTTTCAGCTAATAAAATTTATGAATGGAACATTGATGGTCTTAGTGAACAAGAAATTTTAAACAAATTGAATCACATGTCTATGGTAGCAAATAGCTATATCACTAAATTCAACAATCTGTCACAACCAGAAATAGTTGAGTTAATAGCTAGTGGGTTCACTGGTATTCTCAGATCTTGGTGGGAAAGACATCTCACAGAAGATACTAGAGTATCAATAATTCATGCTATCCAGTTAGACGATGACGGCAACCCCATCTTTGATGAAGATGTCTATCTTGGTCCGCCTGATGGAGTAAATACTTTAATCTTTACCATAATAAAACATTTTGTAGGAACTCCTAGTAACATAACAGAAAGAATTCACGATCAACTCAGTAATCTCACTTGTCCCACTCTTAGTGACTTCAGGTGGTACAAAGATGTGTTTACCTGTAAAGTTATGCTGCGAAATGATAGCAACAAACCTTTCTGGAAAGAAAAATTTGTAAATGGCTTGCCTTCATTGTTCACTCATAAAGTTAGAGAAGAGTTGAGTAAAAACTTAGGATATATTGATTATGATAATCTCACTTATGGTGACATAATCAGTTATATTCAAAAAATAGGTTTAAAAATGTGCATTGATTTTAAATTAGCTAAACAAGCTAGTAAAGACAAGAAAAAAGCTAAATATGAGTTAGGAACATTTTGTGAACAATATGGTCTACCTCCTATTGCTCCCTCAAGAAGAAAGCATAAACACAGACATATTGATCATCCTAAATCACATAAAAGTCACAAACGTAAACATACTCATAAAAAGGATAATAATTAAAACGATTATTACAATAAACCCAAACCAGTTAATAAAAAATATAATAAAAGGACTAAAAAATATGATAAGAGTAAAATCGTTTGCCACAATTGTGGGCAGAAAGGCCACTATATAAATGAATGTAAAGTAAAACAAAAATTATCTCAGTTAAATATCTCTAATGAAGATACAGAACAATTATTAGAGTTAATGAGAATAGAAAACAATGCAGATAATGATGAAGGATCTGACATCCCCTATTCGTCTAAAAGCAGTACTAATAACAATGAAACTGACAGTAACGAAGAAGAAGTCACTATTTGTGCTGATAATTGCAATGAAAATTATTGCACTAAAAGATTAAGTGTAATTACCAAAGAGGATGAAGAAAGCTCTTTGTTAATCGATTTAATTAGTAAAATTTCTGACCCTGAACTTAAAGTTCAATATACTAAGCAGTTTAAGGATTTATTAACCAAAGATACTAGAGTTAAAGACAAGATTTTTAAAACTAAAGATAAGTCGATATTTAGCCTTAATAAAACTCTGGAAAGATTTAAAACCCCAGTTAAAGAAGTTACTCTTCCAGAATTAAATCAATAAGTTAATAAACTTAAAAAGGAGATATCTAATTTAAAGATTGAAGTCTCTAATTTAAGAAAAAACTTAGAGAACCAGAAATCAGATCTTCAAGTTCATGATTCCTCCTCTAGTGATGAAAGTCACGATGAGCCAGAATCTTCAGGAATTAAAGATGAACCATATATATATATATATATATATATATATATATATATATATATATATATATATATATATATATATAAGCTAGTAAAAGCCACAGATATTAGATCCATGCTCAACTGTTCGAGTTAAATCTATATATATAGTTATATATATATAAGAAGAAAAAAAGCCACGGATCGACAATCTGGGCATAACTAGTCGGTGAGAATCTCGATATATATATATATATATATATATATATATATATATATATATATATATATATATATATTGAAGTCATAGAAAGCTTAAAAATATGAAAAATCGTAAGTGGGCTGCCAAGAAGACTTCAGATCGCTTTTGGAGCTTGAAAATTCAATTTTCACCGGTTAAATTTTGAAATGTTGTAGAATACGAGCTTACAAGTGTTTAGAAAGAAGAATCACAAAGTTCAGAGCACTATAGAAGAGGTTAAGAGCTGAAATGGATAGATTTTCTCTCTTTTCTTTTTTTTTCCAAATGAGCTGGTGTGGGGTCTATTTATAGACCAAGTTGGTCGCGAGTTAACCTGCAGTAGCTGCGGGTCTACCTGTGGCTTCTCAGGTTACCCCAGGACTCGCAGGTCCTGTTGTATCAAAGTACGTGCACTCAGACAATGCGTTGTCTGCTCGAACCTTCATAACTTTTAATTCGGGTATCCGATGTAGGCGTACTCTACCTTTTCGGGAAGCCATTGACGAGAGGTATACAATGATATGAGATTAGACATTTTTTGAATCTTGGATGATGGGTCCATATCCAGATCTCCAACTCTTCACAGTCTATCCGTTAAGCTATCTTGTGTTGTTTTCACTCGGGATTGAAGCTATGGTTCTTACAGGACTTCTTTTGAAGTGATTTGAGTTGAATTACGTTGAAATGATGTTGAGTTGGTAAAATGACCTTTTTTCCCCTCCCAGGGTTGTGTCCATCTTGGATACAGTTGTAGCAATCTTTTCTCAGGTTATCTCCGAGATTGGTTTGCTATTGATTCTGACAGTCCTCAAGGTTGTCTCTGAGGTTAGGTTAACTTCCCGAACTTGACTCCAGGATTTAAACTTGATTCTTCAGGGTTATCTCCGAGGTTAGAATTTGATCTCCTAGGGTTATCTCCGGGGTTATCTCTAGGGCTTGAACTTGATCTCCTAGAGTTATCTCCGGGGTTTGGACTTAATATCTCGGGGTTATCTCTGGGACTTGGCCTAATCTCTCGGGGTTATCTCCGAGGCTTGGACTTGATATCTCGAGGTTATCTTCGGGACTTGACCTAATCTCCCGAGGGTATCTCCAGGGCTGGGACTTGATCTCCCGGGGTTATCTCTAGGACTAGAACTGGAACTTGATTTGACTTCCAAGATTATCGTTGGAAGACAATTGAAACAACCCGAGAATTTATAGGGTTTATAAAATCTTAAATAATTAAATAAAGGTTCAATAATAAGACCTAGACTAGAAAATAGAATATTGAATAAGAATTATGTGAAGGATTTATAAGGATTTAAAATTTTTATGAAGAAACAATGTCGTACTTTGTATTGTGATTTTATGTGTGTGCAGTATGTGGTTAAGGGTCAAGTCTTGAGAAGATAAGTGTAACATTAACAAACCTTAATGTTATGTTAAGAACTTCAATGTTTAGTTAAGAAACCCTAACGATTGGTAAAAAACCCTAATTCCAGTTCTTAGAACCCTAATTTCAGTTTTGGAAATCCTAAACCCTAATTAGAAATTTTAAAACCCTAATTTGGGAATCGTAATGCTAAGTATAAAACTCTAAGGGTTAAGATTTATGGGATATGTGTGAAAATTCCAAATTACCCTTCGAATTATAGGGAAAATGACCAAAATACCCTTAGTATGTGCAAAATTACCAAAATGCCCCTTTAATTAGTTTTTAAGTAAAAGATATTTTGTAATTGTTGTGAGTCACCAAGGAGGCATGACAAGTGTCCCAATTCACCACAAATCAGTCATTAGGCCACATAGCACCATTCTTGGCCATGGAAAATCAAAGGTTAGGGAATTAAAGTAAGAAAAATCTTACTTTAGTTCTCATATAGCCAAGACCCTTTCTCTCTCTTCAACTCTCAAAATTTTGAGAGGAAGTCAGTAAAAAATAAAGCCAAGAACAACTCTTAGCTTGCCAAGATCAAAATAAAAGGGCAGAATCAAAGATTGGAACCAAAAAGATATAAACCCTATTTCTATTTAAATTCTTATGATTTCTGTTAAGCATATATTTTGATGTTTAGATTAGTGTTGTAAGATGTTATTTAGTGATCTATGATGTTACATCATGGATCCATAATATATAACTGCAAGAAAATGGGATTTTAGAAACTGTACATGAACCCTAATTTTGAGGTCTGACAACAATATGTCAGGGCCTCTAGATCTTAATATGTTAGATGTTAGGATGGATAAATGTATCATTCATGTTCTATGACATGAGGAGAGTACACTAGAAGTGGAATCAAGTCCATAGCAGTTATAGATCAGAAGTTATTCATGGTCAAACATGGTTGACCAGTCACAGAATCTAGAAATCTAGGAAACCCAGAAACCAAAAACTATCTAACAAGGTTTTCCTGGGCTTGAATCTTGCTGTTGTTAAGTAGTTAGGCTATGTAAGTGTATAGGTTTTGTAGACTGACATATAGACTACACAACCATGACACTATAACACCTAGATCATTAACAAGATTAAAGATATTGATGGTCAAATATGGGTTGACCAACTGCCTGATGAAGATTTCTGGAAAACCCAGATTTCTCAAGAACAAGTTTCTGACACTACTGTAGACACTTGAAATTTTTTTTTCCTGTTACTAACTATGTAGGAGGACAAAAGCATATTTTTCACACCCTTGAGATAACCTTGGAGGACCACAACATCAATTCTAACCCAAGAGATAGCCCCGGGAGATCAAGTTTAATGCCCGTAGTCAACCCCGAGAGGTTAAGCCAACCTCAGAGATAACCCTGAGGATAGTCAGAGTCAACAACATGCCAACCTCAGAAATAACCTTGAGAAAAGACTACTACAACTGTACAAAAATCGGAGATAACCCCGAGAGGGGAAAAATGGTTATGTTACCAACTCAATTTCAATTCAAACCAAATACACTTATTTCAACTCATATTGCTTCAAAAGAAGTCCCACAAGAACCATATCTTAACTTTCGAGCGCAAACTACGCAAAACGGCTCAATGGGCTGCTTGACGGAAACCTAAAAATGCCATTTCGGTCATGGACCCATCTTCCTGAATTCAAAAAAGGGAAAATAATATGTCATTGTGTAGCTCTCGGAAAGATCTTTACAGAATGGTATGGCACGCTTCCATCGGATTCTTGGATTGAAAGTTACGAAGATTCGAGCGAACAACGCGTTGTCTGAGTGAACGTACTTCGAGACGACGGGACCCACATTTCCCGGGGCACCCCAGGCAGCTGCAGGTAGACCCGCAGATGCCGCAGGTACACCTGCGGCTCCCCTCTCTATAAATAAAGGGCTTGGAGTGACCATTTTGTAAGAGAAAAAGGAGAGGAAGCCCTGTCCATTTTGCTCTATACACACTATAAATTGAGTACTTTCTCATTTCAAACACTTGTGAGCTTATATATTACTACATTTAACCGGTGAGAACCGAGTGTTCATCCATTTAAAGGTATTTGAAGTTTACTTTGGCATCCCACTGTAAGCCTTTGTGACGCCTCCAAATCTGGGTCCCAAGAACCTCAGACTTGGTACGTTACGGTAGTTCATTATCTTACATATTCTATCATATAATGCAGAACAAATAAACATATATTGTTTATTTTACATAATTTTATAACATTTTTCCAGGTTTATTAACCTTAACTGAATACATACCTTCAAAATTACAAAGGTTTACAATAAGATAACTAAATAGTTATTCTTATAACAATCTATTACTGTATTTTACTTTTGTCTATGTCCTTCTTCAAGCCTTCGCCTTTATCTGAAATTTATTATCATGATATAGCAAGGGTGAACAACTACTTTGCCCAGTAAGTTTAAATTAAATAAATATATATCATGATTGAAAGAATAATAAACTTTCAAGTTTTCAACAATTTAATAATTGTGAAGGAGCATGAATCAAGATGTCAATAATTGAATGACTGAATCAATAACGTTTAAAGTCAACAAGGACCAGGAATAACTTTATCTGATCCTTAGGGTAATGAAAGTGATCAGCCTTTCATACCTCATGAACATGTGCAACATGAACTAAATGTGAATCAATAATCAGTATAGACGTTCACTAACATGCTTTGAAATATAACTCAAGTTTGAGTTAAGAAAACTTGCCTGCATAGTCGATTACCGCTACGCAATTTAATCTATTCTCTTTATTGAAAAGACCTATCAAGTATAAGATTGATCTTTCAATTAGCATATCATACCTTATTTCATAATACTATCTACCATTTAATCACATAGTCAAATATTAGATAATCTTAACACCATAATCATTTACTTACTTATAATCTCATCATCTTATATTAACTTGTCTAACCTTCACTCACAAAGTTAAGTATTAGACATTAAACCTTAGTCTTAGTATTATCATTATACTTTGATAATCTTTTCATCACTTATAACTTATACTTATAAGTTTTTCCTTTATATGTTATCTTAGTAAGCTAGATAACCTTTCAGTAAACTGAAATATCATTTCAGTAAACCGGATTACATTTCAGTATCCTAAAATTATTATTTCAGCAGACAACAAATTATTTCAGCAGACTGAAATCATTTCAACAATCCAAAATCCAATCCAGCACCCTAAATTCTCATTTTAGTCTATTACAAGCATAACATAGTTCATTGAAGACCAAATTCAACAATTATATTGAAAAATAACATAAATCTCTTATTTTAATCTCCCGTCGAATATTATTAATTATATAATAATATTTTACGCTAAGGTTATTAACCTTTTAATAACATTCCAGTCAAATACTAGTAATAATATCTTAATCCAATATTATTAGCCATATAACAATAATATAAGTCATTAATCACATTAATAAACAATTTATTTCAATTGTTTTCCTTTTATTAATTAACTTGTTTAAACATTCTAAAATGCCATAAACATCACAACACTTCACACCCAACCCCAAACTTCATCAAAAATCTGCATAAGTCATGCTCAAGGGTCTCAAGTCATAAATCGTACTTTTCATATTTTTGGACATCAAATGTTTAATTAACTCCATTTATCCATTTATCATCATTTAGATGAAAATTTCCAAATCAGTCCCAAAAATATTTCTTTTTTGGGATTTAACAGAATATAGTTACATATTAAACATATATTTTTTCCAAAATTTTTAAAATAGATTTACTATATTTAAATAGCCAATAATAGCAAAATATTCTCAGATTTTTCATAAATCGAGATTAACTCCAACAATTTTGAAATTTTTACAGTATGTTCTTGTTATACACATGTACTTCTAGTAAAAATTTTGTAATTTTTGGACTTATAGACAGAGAGTTATTCGCGTGGCTTCATAAAAATAGTCCTTCACCGTAAAATCCATAACTCTCAAACCGTATGGCTAACAATTCTCAAATTTATACACAACCTTCATTTCTTCTGATATTAATACTCCTAAGTTTTCTAGAATTTTTAAAGCACGAAAAGTGGACTAAATTACCCCCGTTTTCAGACAAGTCCAAAATAGTTTTAAGAAAACGGGACTATTTTCACCAAAATCCACACCACGAATTTTAGAAATGTGATTTTTGAGTTCTACCACTTAGGTTTTCTAGTCAACGCATATATCTAGCATCTCTCTTTGACGGGTCGAGCAAAGAATGCATAGATCAAAAACAGTGGATTTTCAAAGCACTCAAAAGTTAGGTTTCATTAGGTAGAAAAAATTATTTTCTTTTCTTTTGAATCAAACCAAATCAACACCCATTATGGGTAGATCCATACTTGAATCCATAAAAAACACATAGATTATAGGGATTTGAACTTCCAAATCAAAAACCCCTTCATCAAATTACAACAAGAAAGAGAATAAAGATTAGAAAAAAATGGTTTTATACCTTTCTTCTTCTTCTTCTTCTTCTTCTCCCTCCTCTTTCTTCCATGGCTTCCGCCCCCTTCTCTCTCTCTCTCTATCCCTCATGCATGGTTTTTTTCGTTCCTTTTTTTCTCTTTCTTCTTTCTATCTCTTTTTTATCTCTTATCCTTTTATTTCCTTATCTCTTCTTTTCTCTTCCTTATCTTTTTATCTTCCAAATCCTTATCTCTCTATCTCATTATTACAATATGTAACTTGCAAGCAACCTCTAAAGTGTTGGCCCAATAAAATAAATGACACCTAAAAAGTACTTACCTAATAAAATAAGTACACTCATCACATTCTTCTCCCATTTCTTCTCCTTATCCCATCAAGTTTTGTTTTATATTAAACACAGTAATGATTAAAAGGTCCATCACAAATGGGCTAAGCTTTGGGCTTTTAATTAATTCCATTGGACTTGCCATTTTTTTTTATTTTTTTTTTTAATTTTGCTTACTAAATAAAATTGGGCTTCCTCTACAAATTAGATTAGCCCATTATAATAATTGTCCCACACATAGTATATTCGACTAGATTAAATAAATTAATCACCCTTAAATAAATTAGTCACAAATCCATTGCTTAATATATAATTGGGCTACAAATTTAATATAATCTCCTTAGTCCATTAAATCTTAATTCACTTGAAATCTAAATAAACTATTGGGCTATGATATTATTATAGTCCAATACTTTGAATTCTATTTTACCCTAAATTAATTCATTAGGTTTTTTAATTTCTCGCACTTGAAAATAAATTCCTTACTTATTCCTTTTTAATTTCATAACCCAATTAGACTTGGTTATAAAATTAATTATTTTGAGATATATAAAATAAATCTCTTAATGTTTGTATATATATTTATATACTAATATTCTCCCATATTCTAACCTCTTAGGTTATTTAATTATCACACCTAATATATATATTAGGTTACATAACTTAATTTTTAATTCACTTTTATATACAAAATAAATGTATTCACATTATATAATGTATATTTATTTAATCATACACATAATTCACATAATCATAACATATTTCACTTCTCACACTAATTTTGACTTTTTTCCATAAAAAGTCAACTATTGACTTTGACCAAAAAATCAACTGTCGACTTTGACCAAAAAGTCAACCCTTACACATTTTGTGTTTATTGTCCATTCTGACTAAACTTGACGTTTCGGACGCAACCGAGTAGTCCGTGCTTCAAAATTCTATCTCTAACTCAAATTTTGAGTTTTAAATTACTCTCTTCTTATTGTTAATCGTATTAACTAACGACTTTATACTTATTCAAATTCTTAATTGCCAGTCAAGGCCAACGTTCAAGCTATGTTAATTACTAACATAGTTTTATCTTGATCCTTATATCATTAACTTAATTCATCATTCCTCTTGCTAAAATATATATCGCACCATACTAAGTGTGTGTGTATATATATATATATATATATATATATATATATATATATATATATATATATATATATATATATATATATATATATATACATATACTCATATTCGTTTAACCTCATAGCTTTTCTTCGTGTGAAATCTTATTTCGTTAATAAAATTTTCATATGTACTTATATAACATTTCTTAGACTATTTAGTTCACATCAAATTTATAGGTATCGTAATACCTTATTCTTGATATTCCTTCAAGTACATATTGATTCATTTCTAGGGTTTTATAATTTTGTAACCCATATTTTCTCTATTCTCATTCAAATAGCAAACCATATAGGTTCTTCTTAAAAATTTTAAATAAATCATCAAATTCTCTTAAAAATTTTAAATAAATCATCAAATTCAGATAAATGTTTTAATTGAAAAGTGGCGGTCACCGTGTCACCACGGATGTCGGGGGGTGCCTAACACCTTCCCTCCGCATAAGCAAGCCCCCGGACCCTAACGAATCTCGGTTTCATAGACCAGTTAAATAGTGTCACATCACTAGGTCATTGTGCAAACCATTTCCGGTTGAGTTGGTGCTACCATTTAAAAATACAAACTGGCGACTCTTACAGTCCAATCGTCGACATATACATGTCGGACCTTTTCACAACTTATTTTTTTAAACAAATCTCACCTAACATAAGAAAACCAAAAGACAAGAACAGAAAAAGGACAAATAAAAATCTCGTCGTTGACAGGTGGCGACTCTACTGGAGACTCCAGTAAGAGGGCTTATGTCGCTATCAAAGCTTTTCAAAACATTTATCTTCTTGTATGTGGATGTTGTATTTACATTTGAATGAATGTGTACTAATGCATTTACTTACTGCACTTAGTGCTTCACACTATATCTTCCTGTGATATTAGTGCTTCGCACATGTCATCATTTCCATACGGTGAGACGCGTTGTATGTGAATGTATGTTGAGTGGTCCCTCCACTAGGAAACTATTCTGTCGGTGTTTGATTACTGGACTCGTAGGGAGATTGATTCCAACGAGGCTCAGGAAAGGCACCACCCAAATTCGCTCCAGTTAAAAGACCAGATTAACTTCCCGTCAAGTAAATTGCGATGATTTGGGAACCTTCATGCCGAAAAACCGCGAGAGTAACCTAAGATAGGTCAGCCTCTGATAAACCAAACGTGGAGGGAAGTCTCTTCATACCTTCCCATTTCAATTACTTGTAATTTCATTTCCATGTCAATCTCAATGTAATGGAAAATATAAAGGATTATGTGTACATGCATTCCCTTTCATATCAAAACATGTCATGCTATAAAACAACTGACATCCGTTTTGCAGGATAGTACTCCTAAACGGACACATTACATAGCATGTAACATTTCTACATTCCCTAAGACTAAACTACATAAGTCTTTTTATAGGGAAGCAGTTGATCATGTTTCCCATTCAAAACCTAAAAAGGCATTAAGCCCACCGTCAGACATGGCTACAAGTGCCCAACCTGATCCTACTCCTGTTTCCCGCGAGGAATTTGAAGAATTAAGGAATCAAATAGTAGAATTGGCTGTCTTTCTAAAAGAACAAAGTAAAAACACTCGGGCCTTGGCAATGCCCACTCAATCAGAGTCATTCCCTCAAGGGGGAAGTCGGGATATTAACAAAAAGATGGAAACCCAGATACCTAAACCTTATTCCAATAAAGAAACAAACAAAACCCCTGAAATCACAAAACTCAGGGATGATCGAGAAATTGGGGATATAAGAAAGAATGTCCAACAAACGGAGGAAACCATCCGGTCAATCAAAGGGACTAGAAACTATGGAAGTGTCACCTATTCAGATCTCTGCATATTCCCAGGGGCTCGATATCCTAACAAATTCAAAATCCCAGAGTTTGAAAAGTACAATGGGGCAGGCGATCCCTATACGCACCTAAAAGTGTACATTGGTGAACTTGGGTCTTATGCTGAAGATGAAAGCCTCAGAATGTAGCTTTTTCAGAAGAGTCTCGCTGGAGAGGCTAAAGCCTGGTATGTCCGACTTGACAATGCCAAAATCCACAACTGGGAAGAATTGGCCCACGCCTTTCTAAATCAGTACAGTTTTGAGTTACAAATGGCACCAGATCGATACCAAGTGAATAAAGTCAAAAAGTAAAGTACTGAGTCTTTTCGATAATATACCCAAAGGTGGAGACGTCTGGCAGTGCAAGCCATTCCATCAATGACAAAAACTGATATGGTAATGACATTTATTGATATCCAAGAGGCCCCTTACTATGAGAGAATCCTAGCAGGCATAGGAAAGCCATTTGCAGAGATGATCAAACACGGCGAAATGGCAGAGATGGGCCTGAAGGCAGGTAAGATTAAAGACTTCACTGCCTTGCAAGCAGTTGCCGAGCATATACAGACCGACAAGTATGCGAGCGATCCCAAGAGGATACTCGATAAAGGCAATGAAGATATATCCCTTGTTTCATAGGGGCAAGCTAGGAGACCAACCTACAGTCCCCCCCCCATTTGGAAAAAGAAAGATAATCTACCATTTCAACAATAGGCTGCATTCAACCAATGCCAAGATAGAAAAAGAAAATTTGAAAGAACGAAAAATCGGGTGTTTAGTCCACTAGGCGATTCCCTTGAAAATGTATTGGCGATATTAATGGATCACAAGAAAATTATCGAACTGGCTCCACCTCTGGAACCAGGGAGCAAAAGATACAATCCAAACCAAAGATGTGCTTACCACTCAGGGTCTCAAGGACACGATACACAAGATTGTTGGTCCTTAAAGCATAAAATTCAAAATTTGATCGAAAGTGACAATATTATGGTCCAACAACCTGACCAACAACATGTCAACACCAACCTTCTGTTGCAGCATGATACGGAAGAAGTAAACATGATCGGGTCAGAAAGCGCTAAAATGTATCCAAATCGAAAGTACATACGAAGGATGGAGGAATACCATCACAGGCACAAAATAAATGTCCAAAAGTGGGAAAACTCAGAGGAAGGTATGACAATAATGCAAAAATTAGAAACGATTCAAAACCAGGTAAATCTGCTAGCTGAGCAGATAGTGCTCCAACATTAGGATACGAGGCAGTTTTTCACTCAACTATCAGAAAGCCAAGAAAAAAAAGAGGTTAACCATAATGTAAGCCCATATCTCTCCATGATGAGCCAGCTAAATGAAGAAGATCAAAGCAGGCTGAAAGTATAAGAAAAGGGGGATGATAAAACTGCTAGAAGATCTAGCCAGTGGAAAATTTACGCGAGGGGATTCTAATTCTCAAAGAAGAAAGATCAAACAACCTCCAAGAGAGCCCAAAAATTCACCCCTCTTAGCAAATCAAATGAAGAAATGCTACACTTTCTGAAAAGAGAAGGAATGATTACTCAGTTGATGTCTCCTATAAATTTCAAGACAAAGAGTTATGATTACACCGAGATATGTCTCTACCATTCGAACTCACCTGGACATGCGACTGAGTAATGTTGGTCTTTGCGACATAAAATCTAGGATCTCATTGAAAATAGAGATTTGAAGATAGAATCCCCCATGACCAGAAAAGGCGAAAAGGAAATAAAAAACTTAAGTTGTCCACTCGAGACAGGCAGTTCAATGGAGTTGAAGGCTATGAGCACCAATTCTGGCAGAACACAAGGTGGATCAATCCTAATGCAGGGAATGACAGAGGAGAAAAGAGAATCCCCAAAGGTGATTCCTCCGCCAACATCAAACATCCTGTGGCCCAAAGATAGCAACCATGTTCCTAATTTTATCATCTTGGACGATGAGGAGGAAATATTAATCCTTTCCAAGGAAGAAAAAGCCAAAACAAAAAGTTCATTGCAAGAAATGCCACAACAGTTCGAGGAAGATTTCATCGTCGAATCCTCTTAAGCCCAAGAAAAAGGTGAAAGAACAGATGAAGGAAAAGATGGTGAGGTTGTCAGGGAAACTAACCCATCTAAGAATCAAGAGTTCATACCTTTTTGCGAGGGGTCCAATTCAAGCGTCCCTGAGGAATGTATTGAATCAGGAAGCGATCAAGTCATGGCCATAAGTGAAAATATTCAGAACTAAGAGGTAACCTCTATCGCGAGCCTCGAAGGTAACATAACCACTGACAACTAGAGTATCAGGCCTCAACTAGCTAAGAAGATGTAGATCCAGAGGATAAAGTGGGGAGTTCCATGAGATATTGGGACGGTATCACTTTCTTCACAGTATGCCTTTATTTTCCATGCATGTAAATATTTAAAAACAAAAAAAAATAAAATCAATAAGTTAAAAAGTCAAAATCAAAATCAAAATTAAGTTAGTCAGGTTTCAGCTCATCCAGCCTGAACTACGAAAGACCTGATCTCCCCTCGTCAATGGGAGTACGTATGCAGCCATTTATGGTGCGGTAAAACTAAACAAAAACCCAAACAAATACTTCTCAAACCATTTATCTTATCAATCAGGAACTACGCAGATCTCTCGCACATAAAGGAGTACGTAGGTAGCCATCAGTAGTGCGGTCAGACCCTTAAAAAAAATATCCAAACCCAAACATCAATCCCAAGATAACCAGCAATAGGGATGAAATGACAATCATTATAAGATGCAACTCGTCAGCAACTCATCACTCCTGAAATGCGAGAAGACTTGATTTCTTTTGACCTCCAGCAATACATGGGCAACCGCAATGGCAAATTTTATCTCATACTTGACAACCTGTTCCCCTGATCAAAACAACAAATCAAACTTTGAAGATCAAATCAAACTTGGGTGAAGTCATCACCAACCAAGCTGAAATCCTTGGGGTCAATTTAGTGGAGTCTGAAGGCCTCTCAACATCAATCATCAAAGTTGTAACAATAACACAACGATATATCAAGCATGATCAGTAGCGAGAACCTTCAAAGAGCTGACACCCTCAATCACAAGTTTTCATCAAATCAGAAGAAAGCTATTAAGGTTAATTGCGCAAATAATTTAGGAACAATGATTGAGGGCATCAAAGCCCAAAGCCACTACCTGTTCACCATATGATAAAGAGGTAAAAGCCTCTTGCGATCTCGGCATCTTATCAACCCATCGGTCAAAGCAACTATCCCACACAACAAGAAAATCTAGGGAAATTTTAAAATCAGAAACAACCCGATATTGGAACCCTTACAACAAGACTAAGGCAATCTCAGAAACAATGATAACTCAACACTGGGGCATTTATCAATCATCCTAAAAAGGAAAATGCCCCAAGCAGCACCATCAGCATAGTACATCATCATCAGAGCTTCCCTCACATCATCTCACTGACGATTCAGTATGATCATTTGGTATTTTCCAATCATACTGTTCTCTGAATGAATAATCCATATATGAGGATATTACTCACTCGCGACTTGGTCAACAAAGAGAGTTTCACATATGAATCCCCGACAACAACATACGAAAGGACTGGGGCATTTTCTTATTCCTGAAAAGGAAAGGAGTTTAAGGTTGGATAAGCCTCTCATCAAAAGAAAGGGGAGAACTCTTGAAAGAAATCAGGGCGACATAAGCTTGCCCCTACAAAAGAAGGGGAAAATTCTCAAGAAGGTCCTTAACTCTAAAGCAGAAGCCTATTGACAAAAGGTCTAGCGAATGAAATCCTCATCATCAAATGTGCCAACTAGCATCAAATCCTCACAAGTCGAGGCCTCTACACCGAAGTTCAAATTTAGGCAATGAAAGAACGAGCTACACCCTTCAGGGATGTCAGCAGCATTCAGGTCATCAGTTCAGCCGGGTTACGAATCAAATGCTTAAGGAAATGGGGCACAAGCACCCAACAGCGAAAGAAAACTCCAAATCACCTCAAAAAGGGTGAGGTAAAATTCTACTCCATATAATTTAACATATACATCAACCTAGGACAATAGACTCCTAAGGATAAATCTAGATCATCACATCATGCATGATCTGCACATGTGCAAAATGTGCTACATCAACATACATCTGTATCAAGGTTTAGCATGCATCTCCAATAGATTTAAATATATGTGTAAGTTAAATGCCTAGATTAGAGAAAATTTTAGTAGTAGACATCTGGTGGTTGTCATCAATCCAACGTAACATCAGGCAGAGTTTGGTGAAGCAAACTGCTAAATATTACTTTAGTGAAGGTATCGAATGATCCAGTATTCTAAACCATTGGTATCAATTCAGTGCCACATCAAGACAGTTCAGCAATGAAAGCTTTGTATACCACCATTCGAGTGGGAACAAAAATAATTTGGCGATGTCAGCGTATTTAACTACCAACAGGGTAGGATCCATTGTCAAACTACCAGTAGGGTAGGCACCGTTGCAAACTACCAGGGTATACATCGGGAAGGTCCGGTGATTTTAGAATGTCATCCCCATCAGAGATGTAAAAAATATCTCAACTTATCTTCATCAAACAAGAATCAGCAACACCGATTAAATGCCAAACCGTTGGAGTCAACACCAGCATAAGCATCAGTAACAACCGGTAAAGGTAAAGCGATTTGCGATGTGCGAACTGCGATTTGTGATATGCGAGTTGCGAAGTGTGATTTTCCAAAAGCGAGTGCGAAGTATGAAATGTGATGTGCGATTTGCGAACAGTGATTTATGAAAATATTGTAACATTCATCATAACATTCATTACATTACGATTTGCATCATTAGAAATATCTTGTCCTATTTCAAGTGTTTAGTAATCTTTATCATGTCCATTCCATTACATTGTATGAACATGATAAAGAGGGGCACCTGTAGACACTCGAAAGTTTGTTTTCCTGTTACTAATTATGTAGGAGGATAAAAGTGTATTTTTCACACTCTAGAGATAACCCTAGAGGACCACAACATCAATTCTAACCCCGGAGATAGCCCTAGGAGATCAAGTTTAATTCCCAAAGTTAACCCCAAAAGGTCAAGATAACCTCATAGATAACCCTGAGGACAGTCAGAGTCAACAGTAGGCCAACCTCAGAAATAACCCTGAGAAAAGACTGCTACAACTGTGCAAAAACGGAGACAACCCCGAGAGGGGTAAAATGGTCATTTTACCAACTCAATTTTAACTCAAATCAAATACACTTATTTCAACTCAAATTGCTTCAAAAGAAGTCCCACAAGAACCATATCTTAACTTTCAAGTGCAAACTACACAAAACGGCTTAACGGGCTACCTGACGGAAACCTAGAAATGCCATTTCGGTCATGGACCCATCTTCCCAAATTCAAAAAAGGGCAAATCCTATGTCATTGCGTAGCTCTCGGAAAGAGTTTTCTGAAATGGTATGGCACGCTTCCGTCGAACTCCCGAATTGAAAATTATAAAAGTTCGAGCGAACAACGCGTTGTCCGAGTGCAAATACTTCAAAACGACGGGACCCATATTGCCCGGGGCACCCCGGGCAGCCGCATGTAGACCCGCGGCTACCGCAGGCACACCTGCACTCCCCCCTCTATAAATAGAGGGCTTGGGGTTGCCATTTTGTAAGAGAAAAAGGCGAGGAAGCCTTGTCCATTTTGCTCTATACACACCATAAATTGAGTGCTTTCTCATTTCAAACACTTGTGAGCTTATATATTGCTACATTTTACTGGTGGGAACCGAGTGTTCATCCATTTAAAGCTACCAGTAATGCTCGTGCCTGAAGGCACGACGTAAAAAAAATTAGATTAAAAATCCAAAAATATTACATCTTTGCAACCTAAAATAACATACAATCAGACATAACAATTATCATAATTCACCATACCACCACAATAATTAATACATACTCAATCCTCAACACATCCAACCACCAAAATATCAAAAATAGATATATACAAAAATCTAAATTTGTCTACAAAATTTGCAATTATCAATACATATTCAAACCACCAAAACAACCATTATTCCATACCTAAAATCATCATAACCATGTATAATTCGTTAACTTTACAAAATACGGAACACACAAAATACACACAATCATCAACACATATCTAACCACCAAAACATCAAGCTAGTCGCTACTAATTTTAATAACTTTCGATAGAAAACTTACAATCATCCATACATATCCAAAACAGCATTCCATACCCAAAATCATCATAACCATGTATAATTAGTTAACTTTACAAAATACGGAACACAAAAAATACATACATGAATAAATTAATACATACTCAATCATCAACACATCCAACCACCAAAACATCAAGCTAGGCGCTACAAATTTTAAGAAATTTCGACAGAGTTTCCCCTAAAAATAGATATCAAAACAAATTTAAACCTATGTACAAAACTTACAATCATCAATACATATCCAAACCACCAAAAAAAATCATCATTCCATATAAAAAATCATCATAACCATGTATAATTAGCTAACTTTACAAAAGACGGAAAATAAAAAATACATACATGCAAAAAATAGAGAAACAACATGTTGAGCATAAGACCCTTTACTTTACAGCTTACATCAAGTATATTCTTTACAGCTTACACCATGTATCCTTCAATATATACTTGAAAATATTTAAAATTTAAAAATTTGCAAAATATGTGAGTTAAAATAAAATAATTGTAAGTCCGAAACATAAGACCCCTTACTTTACCCTGAATTATCTTTAAAAAAATGAGCACACATATTTGTATGTAGGGGGGATGATTCAGATTGATATAAGTAAGAATTTAGAGAGATTGTAACAAATAATCAATTTATTTAGGAAAAGATACGGACTTACAATCAAATAAAGATTTCTTAGTATCATTACAACAAACGGTTCATTTGTTTAATGATTTAAATCATAAAACTGTATTGGTGGCAGTATAATGGTGCGAGTATTTGATTGGTTACAGTTATGTGTGTGTGTTTATGCATGTATTATGTGTGTTGTGTGTCTGAATGAGAAGTAGAGAAATATAGTCTTAGTAAGAGAGACTTTCACACCTTAACAATTGTTTCGTTAGTAGTGGGTTAGTAATCGTCAAAGGTGTACATGTCGGTACTGGATTGCATATCATTTAACTCTCTTAAATGTCTTCTAAATCCCTTTAAACCTCCTCTTCATCAATATCCTTAATATCCTCGTATGAATACGAACGCACTTTGCCCAATGAGGAGAATGCGCAACCACCTATATTATTTACATAAACAATAAAATTAAAACCATTTATATTATAGGAAAAATAAAGTTATTTTGATGGAGTGACATAAAAGTAGATTTCCCTAATTACGTCGGCCCCATCCACAAAGGTCCATTGTATATACTCTATTGTTCTTGTTGACAAATTTACTCCAATCCTACAAAGAATGAACCTCATTGTAAAATTAAAAGTTGAAATGTTGAAAAGATTACATAATTTAGTAGAAATAAACTTGTTTAAACTATACAATTTACTTGTCGTAAGAATATCATAATAAAACTTCTAGGTAAACAATATTTGTGGTGCAATTGTGACGCCCCCAAATTCGAGTTCCCTAATCTCAGATTTGGTGCTCACGATCCATCATATATATCACATCTAACTACTCATTCATTAATGAAAAATATCATTCATAATATTCCTTAATACAACTTTTAACAATATCCCAGGTTAACTAACCTTGACATCACTTACATACCCTTATATAACCAAAAGGTTTACATAATTAATTACATAATAAAATATAACCATTAAAAGTTGACACTAACTACTCCTGAGCCTTGCCTTTGCCTTTATCCCTGTTAGAACCTTCTGCTAGCTAAAATATTTTATTTAAGCAAGGGTGAGCAACGAGTTTGCTCAGCAAGTTAAAATATACAATAAATGATATATATTACAAATAGAAGAGTCTAGCTTCTATAGAACTTCAACAATAATCAAAAGATTTCGAAGTAGCGGAATAATAATTCAATCTCAATAATAAAACTTTCTCCCATTTCATACTAAATAACATATCAGAGATGAAAGAGTAAAATTCTTTCAAAGATTCAATAATATTCAATTGAATAAGAAGAATTAACAATATTGCAATAATATTCAATAAAGTGGGATATACCCAGATTTCATGTTGAGTGATCACAAAAGGATCATGAACTATTAGAGGAATCATTTAGTTATTAACACTAAATTACCACAAGAATATAAATTAGTTATAATAACTAAACTATACTCTTCTGCAAGTACCTAGAGCGGCCAACTCCTTTGTACCCTATATTATGCATAATACTTAATAATAGCGCATAGGTCGATTTACGACATTAAAATTTGTTCATCTCAGTCTTACATCACGAGTTCGTACCACAACAATATGGTTTGCATTACTTTCAAAGAAATACTATGATTTCAATAATTAATAACAATACTAATCTAGCCGAAACTAATGGCATAGATCTTCCAATAATAATTCAGTTCATAATAAATATAACACTTCATGCTTTAACAAATATTAGTCTCGCCAAACCAATTAGTTGAGACATGATTTATAAACAGTTCAAATAATAGAACAAGAATCAATTGTACTACGTGTGAATAACAATAATCATTATAGATGTGAATAATCAACAATAATTATCCACTAATCATTCTTTGAAATTAATAACTCAAGTTGAGTTAGGAAACTTGCCTGATTCGTTGACTACTGCTATGAAATTTAAGTTAACTTCTTTTGTAAGACATATCATTGATAAGATTGATCTCTTAATTAGCATCACATATCTTACTCATAGCAATTTACCATGAAATCACATAACCAATCATTAGCGAGTACACTATATTATCTTAGACTTAACACTTACTCGTTCATTTATAAGTTCGTAATAGAACTTGACAAACTATTTATGAACTCAGAAGACTTAATATATCATTTCAGTTTCTATTTTAGCAAGCTAAAATAAAACTGACTTCTCATCCTGATATTTTAGTTTCCCTTTTTAGTAACCTGAAATGTTCATTTCGGGAAGCTGAAATACACTATTCACGAAAATATGAAATCAGTTTATTATTTTTTTAATCTTTTGGCCAATCATATATACATATATTCCATACACAAAAAGTATTTTTTTTGGAATTTTTAAACTCCCTTTATTTTTCAAAAATAAATTTCTAATTAATTCCTTAAGAAATTAGCTACCTCATGCTTAACTCCAGAAATTCTCAACTCTTGACGGGATCTTACACGTGTTAACGTGAGCTTAAAGTTTAAATTTCAAGGCCATCGGAGTTATACAACTCCGGTTATAGCGATTTTTGTCCGAAAAACCCAAATATTGAACTGGTAATAACTTGGTAATCGGAATGAGCTCATTTTTAGACACAACCTACTTTATCCTATATATTTTCATCCCCCAAAAGGCCAGATTTTATCTCATTAAATAAGTGGCCGAAACAACCCTTACAATTTCTGGGCAGCAGCTTTTTAAGCATTTCCAGATTTTTTTATCCTTTACTAAAATAATTCCACACGAAAATCTGTAAATCCTTTTTAAGTGATTCCACTTGGATATAATAGAAAACTCATAGATCTAACTCTAGGACTTGACCACACTCAAAAATTCAAGGTAGAATGAGAGATATGGTCATTTCCATATCGTACTTTGTTTTCTCAAAAATTTATTTTTCAACTCTTTATGT
Source organism: Panax notoginseng (assembly GCA_016801055.1). Classification (NCBI taxonomy): domain Eukaryota; kingdom Viridiplantae; phylum Streptophyta; class Magnoliopsida; order Apiales; family Araliaceae; genus Panax; species Panax notoginseng. The sequence continues at coordinate 81,975,039 of CM029015.1, read as the reverse complement.
TTTGTATGAAAACTTTCATGGTATCCCATAAAACCAACATAACTCATCATATTAACTCAAAATAACTCATATACTCATGGATCTAACATAATCCATGGTTTAATTCACCAAATAATCAACAAACACAAGATCAAACACAACAAAAGCTAAGAAAATTTTGATTTTCTAACTTTTGAAAAACCTAATTCATATTTCTTAGTTTAGATTCAACTTTTGATCTACAAAAGAGTTAGATCTAAACATGAAACACCTTTAAACATATGAATCTAAGGTTTTTATCTTCAAGATCAAAACTTCTTACTATCAAAAATCAAATCAAAATAAAAAGAAATTTAATCTATATACAAATAGAAATCTTTATACCTTCTCTTGATTCCTCTTCTTCTTTTTTCTAATACTTATATTAAAGAACTAAGTAACTATCAAAACTCTCCCTTTCTCTTTCCCTATTATGGTCGAATCCCTCTTGTACTCTCTCTCTCTCTCTCTCTCGGTCTTACTTTGATAACTTAAGAATATGAAATGAGATAAAAAGATGTAAGAGAAAGGAAATTTGATGTTAGTAATTTTGTATAAATATATTTAGTGTATCTATAATCATCATCCAATGTCTCACTCTTCCTCTCTCTCCTTGTCATTATAAGCTTGCTTGCACTCTTGGTTTAACTTGTGGGTTGGATGAAAAAGATAAGAATGAGACCAAGGCTTGACACCTAGCAAGTTAGTTCACCTACTAAAGTAATGTAATGATTACATGCCTCCCCCTTTCTCTCCTCTATGTAAATTTCGGCCATGATGGTCTTCTTGGGTCCCTTTTTATTATCTTTTAAGCTCTATTTCGCTTACTTAATGGTCCAAAAGGTCCCCTCCCAATTGGGCTAAGAGTTGGGTCAATCAACTAATTATTTAGACTAGAAATTCTAATTCTTTGGGCTTGCAATTCAACATAGTTTATACATTTTAATTTTTTTATCCATTCCCCATTATTTAATTAGGGTTCTCTTACACACATTAGTAAGTTAATTTCTTACTCGTATATCTTTAATTTTATAACCCAATTAGACTTGTTATTCTTAGGTTATAAAATTAATTAATTGAGATGTATAAAATAAATATCTTAGGATTAGTATATGTTGTTAAATACTATCATTCTCTTAAATTATAACCCATTAGGTTATTTAATTATCATACCTAATATATATTAGGTTACATAACTTTATTCTTCATCTCATTACAAAATAAATGTATACACATTATATAATACATATTTACTCAATCACGTACATAATTCACATATGTCCTAACATATTTCTCCTAGTTTATTAACTTATTGGCCTAAATTGACTTAATAAGTTATAAACACATACATACTCATATCAATAATCAATTACTTAAGGATTGTAAATCCTTTTAATTTAATAATCAAGGCTAACATTCAAGCTATGTTAATTTCTTACATAACTTTCATTACTCTTCCTTGGAAATGATTAAGTATACTTATTAGTTAATAAATTAACTATCTAGCTTAATTATCATATACACTTATATGATTCAAGTATTTTTTTTAATTTTTTTAAATTTATTCGAAACAATTTGAATTATGTGAAATTCTGGGTTCTCACATTCTCTCCTCCTTATAAGGATTCCATCCTCGGAATCACCGCTTTCTTACTCTCTAATATCTTTTAAAGTTGTATCATCAATTCATTTATATCAACACAATATTAATTTATGTTTCATATACTAACTTGTGACTTGGGATTTATAAAAGAAAACCATTCACAGCTATATCTACACAATATTTCTCGCGTAATTCATTTACTCAACTAAATCAATACCTGTCACCACCTCCTGGACAGCTACTGCATCTTGCAACGTTATGTTGAACGTGCGCGCTGTCGGTCTTCCCGGCTGAGCAAGTCCTTTGATCGCCAGTGTTCCACTGCTAGTTCCTCTATTGTTGCTTCCTCTTTCTGCATTCTTCTTTGGAAAGTTACGAATTTGATGTTCTAGCGATCCACATAAAAAACAACCTGGTATCTTCTTTGGACTTGGACAATTTGGAGAGATGTGTCCCTCGTGTCCACAGTTAAAACACACTTCTTTATCCTTCAAACATACTCCCGAATGTTTTTTACCGCAATTTGCATTTGCCTCACCTATCTTCCTATTATCTCCTGACTTGTCTCCAGATTCAGTATTGTCCTTCCACTTACGCTTATTGGAGTTACTTCCTCGACTACTACCTCCTTCATTCGTCTTTTTCTTCTTCTCTTGATGATACCTTGACACAGCTTCACTTCCTCCTTCGGCGATGATTGCTTTTTCCAACAGGGCCAACAATGTCTTAATCTATAACACAGTTACCTTGCTATATATCCCTGGCTTCAGTCCATTGTCAAACCTTCGTGCCTTTCGTACCTCAGTGTCCACCTGATGCAGATCAAGTCTCGCTAGTTCGTTGAATTTGGCAGCGTATTCTGCAACCGACATATTCTCCTGCTTCAACTCCAAAAAGTTTACTTCCATTCTTGCTTACATACTTTTTGAGAAATAATTTTCAAAAAATAATTCCTTAAACCTTGTCTATGTTACTACTGCTGTACCAGCTCTAGCTTTGTTTGTCTCCCACCATTAATTCGCCTCACCTTTCATCAAATAGGTAGCAAAATCTGTCTTTTTCTCCTCCGCTACTCTAACTATAACAAATGCTTTCTCCATCTTCTTTACCCATATATGGACTTCTATAGGGTCAGTGGTTCCCTTGAATTTCAGCGGTCCTACGGCCTTAAAGTCTTTAAAGTTAGCCAATCGATTAGTTGGTCGTTTTCTTACTGCTGGGGCTCTAGTTTACATAGCTTGAGCTAGCATGTCTGCGAAGTTTTGCATTGGATCAGCTTGATCTCCTTCATTATTCATAGACCGCTCCTCCCTTTGGTTACGATTTTGTCGTCTTGGCGGCATTATCTGATGAAATAAAGACTTACATTAATACTTTGTCTTTATGCCACATCTTATTAGTAGTATACAAAATTTTAAACTTAAACCGATTTCAGCTTTCTGGATTATATAATTCAGCTTACTAAATTATCAAATTCTTAAGATAATCATATTAATAATTTAATTCTCAGAATTTAATTACTTATTAAAACATATAATCATATCATTGCATTTAAATTCATGCAAATAGTACATAGTACTTTTCAGTATAGTACATACTGCTACAAACGGTTACTATCCCTTTGTGACTAAAGTCGAGATTCATTACTACAACTTTACACAAAAAGTTGAGACATACAAAAGTTATCTTGATATTGATACCAAAGAGAATATTATACTCCAAAAGATTATATTCCTAACACTTAATCTTTCTTCCGTCCACTTCCTCCACCTATCTTCTTTTTAGGACAATTCTTAACCCTATGACACGTTCCACTACATGCAAAAACATCCTCCTTTCTTTGGTTTAGGATAATTTGGTGATAGATGTCCTTCCTGACCACAATTGTAACACACATTCTTATCACACATACATTCCCCTGAATGGTTCTTTCCACACTTGCCAGATGCTCGTTTCTTCTTTGAATGCAAATTCTCTAAGTTGTTGTCACTGTCGTTATTCTTTTTCCTTTTATTACCCTTCGTTTTCTTACTTACATCTTTAGATGATACACTACATCTTTAGATCTAACTCTAGGACTTGACCACACTCAAAAAGTCAAATTAGAATGAGAGATATGGTCATTTCCATATCATACTTTGTTTTCTCAAAAATCAATTTTTCAACTCTTTATGTTTTGTATGAAAACTTTCATGATCTCCCATAAAATCAACATAGCTCATCATATTAACTCAAAATAACTCATATATGTTAGTTATTACATAATTGATGTTTTTGAATGATAACAAAATTTCGTGACTGCATGGATTATGGTTGATTAATATGCATGAATATTGGCAGTATATAATATTATATGCATAGATTGTGGGTGGACATTAGTATATAATATTATATGCATGGATTGTGGGTGGACATTATGGTAACATATAATAGTACATATAAATCTATATTGCATGATTGTTGTAATCTCATCTCAATTGATTGACAGTGAATGAAATTTGGTCAACTGATTAGTTGATTCAAATTTGTTCTAGAAGCTTCAAAAGGTATATGCTCTAAATATAGTATATTGTTAACAAACCATATCTTTCGTATCCCTTAATATCAGATGATTGATATCATATCTCTTCTGTTGAGCTTATCAAGGAAACAATATATCTATTGATTTGGTGCTGATTTTTTGTGACTGAGGATTTCATGGAATCAGCCCTCTCATATATAGCCGTTGGAAGCTCTACTATATATATCTCTCTTGCTCGGTTAAAGGAGGACAGAACTTGGAAAAGCTTCAATTAGTCTCATACGTTCTATTCGGAAGCGATTCTGAGTTTCTTTCCTGCAACCCTTTTGTATTCTTCTTAAATTGTATTATGCTGGAAACTTGATAGTCTGTAATCAATATCCTTGTTCTCAGTTTAAGCCGTGTATCAGCTTGGTCTATCTAGAGTTGATAGGATCTGTTTGTAGACAAGCTTTCAACGCTGCAGTAGTGCAGAAGTCTCAGTGGTGTGAAGGATTGTAGAGGTTTAAGAAGGGGCAGTCGTGTCCAACGGAAAGCTTTCTCAAACAGAGAGTCATTTTGTATTTAATTAAGTTAAATTGAAATAAAAAGAGTCTCCAATCCTATTTGGGATTGGACGTGGATAAGGCCACTAGATTAGAGGATAGGGGCTGAACCACGTAAAAATCTTGGTGTGATTTTTACTTCTGTTTATCTCTTTAACTGTCATTCACGTTCTGTATTTTTTTGTTATTCACGCCACTATCCAGACACTGAAGCAGACAGGTCTAGCTGTCTGATAGTAAAAAACGAAGAACATAAGCTAAAGTAGACACTAAAGCAGACAGGCGTAGCTGTCTGAATTATACATATTGCAGAAAATTTCAAAAAGTTTTCACCGTTTATCACTTTTAGTTTAAACACATATTCACCCCCCTCTAGGTGTGCACATACATAAAATTACATTTGGTATCAGAGAAAGGCTCTACTAATATTGATTGTTGCAGGTCGTAGGGGAAGATCCTATGGCACACCTAAACTTTCAAGAAGGCCAGTCCACAAGTAGGCCACCGCTGTTGCTAGGAAGTGAAAACTTCAATTTTTGGAAGTTCAGAATGAAGATCTATCTGAACCGTGACCCATGGGAATGGTGGGTAGTCGAAAATGGACCAGTCATTCAGCGACATGATGATGGCAAGCCAAAGAATCTCATGGAAATGGACTCAAATGAATTGTATATGGTATCTTATAATTCCAAGGCCATGGATACACTTTTAAGTGGCATGGTTCAGTCGGAGATAGATAAGGTCTCTTCTTGTCGTACGACTAAGGAAATTTGGGACACAGTCATCATGAGCCACGAAGGTACTGCTAAAGTGAAGGAGGTCAAGCTAAGTATGCTAATGCACGAGTACGAACTATTCAAATTGGAGAAAAATGAATCAATTAGAGATGCCCAAGCAAGATTCCTCACTCTAATAAATTCTCTAAGCATGCTCGGACAAAAGATTGATCAAAAGGAAATCAACCGAAAGCTTCTCAGAGTCATGCCAAAGCGATTCGCTCCAAAGGTTACTACACTTTAAGACTCAATCACAATCAGCACAATGGAAACTCTTACCTTATTTGGAGAACTTGAAGAGTTTGAAAACCAACTAAAATTGTATGATGAAGAAGATGAGGCACCTAAGAAGAAGACCTTGGCTTTACAAGCCGAAAGCTACATAGAAGGCAATGATGAAGATTCGGATGAAGAAATAGCTTCAATGACTAGAAAATTGAGGGAGTTGATCCGAAAGAAGAATAGATCAAAATTACCAACAAAAGTTTTCAACAACAAGAAAGATTTCAAGCAAAAGCCACAAGAGGAAACCTGTTTCAAATGTGGAAGGCCTGGACACTTCAAAAGAGATTGCTTCCAACTAAAAAGAAAGAACAAAGCAAATGGGAAGGCTCTAATGACATGGAGTGATGATGAATCCGATCATGAAGATCAAGAAGAAGAAAATGCTCAACTGTGCTTCACTAGAATACACAATGAGGAAACATCCAAGGTAAATCCTGAACTTAGAGAAATTACTATTTCTGATTATCTTGCTTTACATAATGAAAATCAAAAGCTTAAAAAGAAAACTACTTATTTTAAGAACTGCGTAAATGAGCTAATGAATGAAGTTGAGTCACTTATTGAAGAAAGAAAAGAAAATGAATATCTTAAAAATGAAAATCGAATTTTAAAAGAAAATTTGAAAATGAGAGATGTATGCATAGATGCTTTTAATGATGGAAAAATTATGAATATGCAACATGATGATAATGTAATAAATGCAGAAATAGCATCTTTAAAAAATGATCTTGCTAAATTTGTACAAGGAGAAGAGAACCTAACTGTTATGTTAGGGGCACAATGGTCCAGTATTGATAAACAAAGGATTGGGTATAATCCTATTAAAAATATGGAAAATAGGACTAATAATAATATTAGAATGATTAATAGTAAATCAAGGCATAAACCACTTTATTGTTCACCATTTATTACTTGTAAAAAATGTGGTTTTAAAGGTCATTTTGATTCTAATTGCAATAAAATTAGAATAAAACAAATTTTAGTAAAGAAAAGTGATTTATATGCTACTAACCCAAAAGGACCCAAGAAAATTTGGGTACCAAAAAGATATAGACTATTTGTTTGTAGGTGTCTCAAGATCAAAAAGGAGATGGATGATTCTTTACTTTGAGAGAGTAAGTTACTTATAAATTATTTGGCGGAATCTGTAAGTAACTCATGTTGTTTTTTAAATAGAGTTTTAATTAGATATATTATTATAAAAACTCTATGGATTTCGTGCTACAAGGGTTCATAACATCATGTCAAATGTTCCATATTTAATACACATGATAATCTTGATATAAGGTTGATGAATATGTTTATATTTTATTTGATAATTTTGACCTTGATCTGTCAAAAGAAGAGGATGGAGACTTTGCAGGAATACAGTTAAGGGATCTGGAATTTGGAAAGAAAACAGCTCAATCCAGACAGCCTAAGTCGTCTGCATCAGAAGGAAAATCAGATGAACGTGGAAAGCGAACAAATGAAATTAGACAATCTGAGTCATCTGCTTTAGTTGAAAACTCAGACATGCAGACGCCTAAATCCAAACAGCTCGACCCGTCTATTTTAGAAGGTAGATCAGATGAATATTCTAATGTAAAATCTGATATTCCAGAAAGTGAGAAAGTGAATCAGATGAACAAATGACCAATGGTAGTCTTCCAATAACAACCAAAATAATGAAAAATTATCCTCATAACCTGAGCTTTAATGACTAACATTGGGATGACTAAAAGAAGTGCTATTGAATAGATTTTTGATTCTGAATTTACAAAATCCAAATCTACACTAAGGAGCACAACTATCAAGCTTTCCACTGGTAACAAAATGTTGCTATATAGGTAACAAATCACAAAGGTATGATTATATTGATCACTTGCTATATGTGATTTTGTCATAACCTTGCTCCAATGTCATTCTTTATGCTTATAACCTTGTTATATGTGATATGAATTATTTTTTGTTGATGACAAAGGGGGAGAGATATAACTTGATGGTTTATTTCTTTTTGATAATGACAAAGGGGGAGAGATATTTGGGTATATTTAAATTGATTTGAATTGGCATTCATGTTGATATTTAGATACTATATTATGCAGGAATATGCAATGATGGTTATTTGGATAAAGTAATTTTCTTTTGCTCCTTAATATGCATAAATTTAGGGGGAGCCATATACTTAGGGGGAGCATGTTGGTGCATAAATTGTCATCATCAAAAAGGGGGGTGAATGTTGATTTTTGATTTTATGATGTTTTGAATGATGACTAATTTAAGCATATTGCACATATTTTGTCATCATCAAAAAGGGGGAGAATGTTAGTTATTGCATAATTGATGTTTTTGAATGATAACAAAATTTCGTGACTGCATGGATTATGGTTGATTAATATGCATGAATATTGGCAGTATATAATATTATATGCATAGATTGTGGGTGGACATTAGTATATAATATTATATGCATGGATTGTGGGTGGACATTATGGTAACATATAACAATCCATATAAATCTATATTGCATGATTGCTATAATCTCATCTCAATTGATTGACAGGGAATGAAATTTGGTCAACTGATTAGTTGATTCAAATTTGTTCTAGAAGCTTCAAAAGGTATATGCTCTAAATATAGTATATTGTTAACACACCATATCTTTCGTATCCCATCATATCAGATGATTGATATCATATCTCTTCGGTTGAGCTTATCAAGGAAACAATATATCTATTGATTTGGTGCTGATTTTTTGTGACTGAGGATTTCATGGAATCAGCCCTCTCATATATAGCCGTTGGAAGCTCTACTATATATATCTCTCTTGCTCGGCTATTGGAGGACAGAACTTAGAAAAGCTTTAATTAGTCTCATACGTTATATTCAAAAGCGATTCTGAGTTTCTTTCCAGCAACCCTTTTGTATTGTTCTTAAATTGTATTATGCTGGAAACTTGATAGTCTGTAATCAATATCCTTGTTCTCAGTTTAAGCCGTGTATCGGCTTGGTCTTTCTAGAGTTGATAGGATCTGTTTGTAGACAAGCTTTCAAGGCTGCAGTAGTATAGAAGTCTCAGTGGTGAGAAGGATTGCAGAGGTTCAAAAAGGGACAGTCTTGTCCAATGGAAAGCTTTCTCAAATAGGGAGTTATTTTGTATTTAATTAAGTTAAATTGAAATAAAAAGAGTCTCCAATCCTAGTTGGGATTGGACGTGGATTAGGCCACTAGATTAGAGGATAGGGGCTGAACCACGTAAAAATCTTGGTGTGATTTTTACTTCTGTTTATCTCTTTAACTGTCATTCACGTTCTGTATTTTTTTGTTATTCACGCCACTATCCAGACACTGAAGCAGACAGGTCTAGCTGTCTGATAATAAAAAACGAAGAACATAAGCTAAAGTAGACACTAAAGCAGACAGGCGTAGCTGTCTAAATTATACCTGTTGCAGAAAATTTCAAAAAGTTTTCACTGTTTATCAGTTTTAGTTTAAACACATATTCACCCCCCCTCTAGGTGTGCACATATATAGAATTACAATATACTCATGGATCTAACATGATCCATGGTTTAATTCACCAAATAATTAACAAACACAAGATCAAACACACCAAAAGCTAAGAAAAATATGATTTTCTAACTTTTGAAAAACCTAACTCATATTTCTTAGTTTAGATTCAACTTTTGATCTACAAAAGAGTTGAATCTAAACATGAAACACCTTTAAACATATGAATGTAAGGTTTTTATCTTCAAGATATAAACTTCATACTATCAAAAATCAAATCAAAGAAAAAAATAATCTATATACAAATAGAAATCCTTATACCATATCTTGATTCCTCTTCTTCTTCTTTCTAATACTTAGATTAAAGAACTAAGTAATTATCAAAACTCTCCATTTCTCTTTCCCTATTATGGCCGAATCCCACTTGCACTCTCTCTCTCTCTCTATCTCTCTCTCTTGCTCTTACTTTGATAACTTAAGAATATGAAATGAGATAAAAAGATGTAAGAGAAAGGAAATTTGATGCTAGTAATTTTGTATAGATATATTTAGTGTATCTATAATCATCATCCAATGTCTCACTCTTCCTCTCTCTCCTTATCATTATAAGCTTGCTTGCACTCTTGGTTTAACTTGTGGGTTGGATGAAAAAGATAAGAACGAGACCAAGGCCTGACACCTAGCAAGTTAGTTCACCTACTAAAGTAATGTAATGATTACATGCCTCCCCCTTTCTCTCCTCTATGTAAATTTCGGCCATGATGGCCTTCTTGGGTCCCTTTTTATTATCTTTTAAGCTCCGTTTAGCTTACTTAATGGTCCAAAAGGTTCCCTCCCAATTGGGCTAAGAGTTGGGTCAATCAACAAATTATTTAGGCTAGAAATTCTATTTCTTTGGGCTTGCAATTCAACATAATTTATAACTTATATTGGACACCTGGTGCCTTCATTTGGATTACGCAATTCTTGAAACATATTTGTCATATACGATGCCCCTAGGGAACGTGGGGAGAATGGTTTCAAGACTGTTGTTGTACTTTTGTATAGGTTTTGAGGAGGCAAGTCTAGGAGCATAGTAGTCACAGGAGACACCCTTAAGATATTTGTTGGTGTGCCTACTTCAAGATTTTGAGGAGGATTTTCTTGATTCATGATGGCCACAGACAACCACCGTGAAACAATTGTTGTAGTATCTTCATTAAGATTTTGAAGTAAGGTGGTTGACGATGACTCTAAAACATTTGTTGTCACTATACTGTCTATTACAGGATGTGAAATTTTGGTAGACAAAGTCATTGGTTGAAGGCAGGACCTTTTATTTGATTCTCGTTCAAGGCATGCTCAGCGACAACGGCTTAGTGGTAAAGAAGGAAAAAATCTAGGCTGGATGAGGGCACAATGTTTTGATCACTCTCTTCCATAACGTGCAAGTTGTCCCAATTGATGTTTGGAGCACTCATTTTCTTTCCCAGCATAACACATTTTTGGAGAAAGTCTTGCACATTGCGTCAATATTGATTTTGATACAACATTATAGTTTGGTGCCTAAACCACAAACTCATAAAAAATTAATTATTATTTTGTTGATTTAACGTATATCGTATTGTTTTGCACTTTGTATATATAACAATGTGTTGTATCATGACAGTAAAGTGTTACATTAACAGAACTATCTACCCAACCATTTATCAACATTATAATTATAATAAAGTTTTTGTTTGATGCAAAAATAAAACAACGTAGCCCTGCATCCAACACATTGTTCTATAGTAATACGCTCGATCAATAGCATATTGAATTTAATAGCTTGGAAGGTATTCTATAAATAAGATCAAAACTACTTGGAAAGGTTGAGGTTTCACTATTGATCGATGCTTCAAATTATGGAATGTTCAAACAAATTTAGAGTTTAAAAAAATCAGACCCAACAAAAGATTCAAATTATATGTCATAACAAAAGCTTAAAGGCTACAAAGCAAGAGAATAACACAAAACTTAAAATATTTTAAATTTAATAACATCCAAATCTATTGTAAAAATAAAGAAAAAAGAATAGGATTAAAACTGATACCAGTTTGCAATCTATATTTTTTGTTCTTTAGGTAGAAGAGGTTGATTTTTGTTTCCCCTTAAATTTAGCATTCACCAAAGCATCAAACTTTTCTTTTCCTTCTATGTAAGAACACGATAAAAAAATAAGTAATATTAACTGAGACAAACCAAAAACATGTTGACAAATCAAACGATCTACATAAAACAAAGCTTAAAATTTTTTAAATTCAATAATATCCAAATCCATTGTAAAAACAGAGAGAAAAGAATATGACTAAAAGTGATACCAGTTGGCAATCTTTATTTTTTCTTCCTTGGGTAGAAGAAGTTGATTTTTGTTTCCCCTTAAATTTGGCATTCGCCAAAGGCTCAGACCTTTTTTTCTCCTTCTGTGTAAGAAAACGCTACTTAAAAGCCAAAAAAAAAGAAGGAAAAAATGATTCAGAAATAGGTGTGAGTATACACTACCTCACGTAAACGGAGACAATTTAGTTCATACTCATTGTGAATTATCACTCCTACATTATTATGACGAAATCTTCGAACATGTAGACAAAAGAACGTTGAATAGTAAATAAGCTGGTAAAAAGATAAGATAAAAAGTAAGAAAACGATGAGTAAAAAATTATTATCATACGGCGTTTTCTAGGTGGTCATCCATCTGTCACGACATTAATGAAAATAAATTAAAATAAATAAGTTATTAAAAAATCAATAAGATATATTTAGAGAGAGTTAATCAGATGATAAACTTACACTACCAAATATAACAACATCATCCATTGGTCGATGATTGTGCAATTGAAACGGTTGTACCTACAAAGTATTCATAAGCTACGGATAATGAACATCAATTACATAATACATATTGTGTTATGTATTTTAAAAAGTACATGTATTTGTTAAGTTTTTTGTTTACAAAAATTATATGTTGCCTTATTGTGTTATTTATTTTAAAAAGTACAATCGGGCTAGCGAAACGCTACTTTCATTTCTTATTTCATTAGTTTTCTCTATCGTTTGTAGTCATTCCTATTGATATAATCTAATCTAAATTTTATATCCTTCCTGATGATATAATCTAGTTTAAATTTTATATTTATGATAATCCACTTTATTTTTGCGTAGGAGATCACTTTAGCACCCAAAGAATGAAGGTTGGCTAGTTGGGATGGGTGCTATTAATGTTTGGGTTCACTAAGTTTATAACATAATTTGTTGTAATTCTTGGGTTATTTTTTAATATTTTGTTTTCATATCTCTCACTTATTGGAGTATTTCTTCTTGAAAATTCAAGTCTTTGCTTACTACTTCAGGATTCAAGGTTATATGTTGAGATACATGCTCTTATAAATTTGATATTGAAGTGGGTGCAAGGACACCATGTGGTGGTTCAGGAAGTTATATCAAGTGTGAGAGTTAGAATTAACTTGAATCATTGTTTTTATTTCCTTAGATCACACTAATGTAAGGAAAATATAGTTATGAAGTTGGTACATCAAATCAGTTCATAAGTAACACACGTTAACATGATGCTAACTAATCAAAAAATATCAAATCATATACTACAAATATATATTACAACCACTTTATAATGTATAGAAACATCTTCTGCACAATTATATATCGTGAACCAAACAGAAGATCTAGCTTTATTATATATAGAAACACAACCATCATATCTAACTCTAATTTAGAATCTTTACTACAGATTCTCATCAACCAAACAGAAGATTTATACCAGAACATCTTGCATTCAAATGTAATAAGCATTTAATTTATTTGGCATTTTTTTGTTGTTTGGGAGGTATGCTTTTGTATAGATTGATTGATCATAATTCTTGTATAATTTATATATAGTAAGGATTTCTCTCACTGCTTAGCACTTTAGTCTTAATTATCTCCCTATTGAGGGATCCAGCGATCTTTATTTTAAAATTTATTCTATAAGAAGCAATGTGTACTGTTGTGAAATATTGTTCCTGATCTACCTTCCTCTACAAATGAAGTGTCAAAATGTTTTTGACACAATTAGTCTGAATATACTTGTGTTAAAAAAACAAACAAACCAACATAAATTATTATGATATTCTATTGATTTTTGTTATTGATTATGATGGATCTATTGTATGTTGTATTTGATCTTACTATTTCCACATTTTTCAATAGATGGAGCTTCCACATAGTCACAGACACATTCTGCAGCCTTGTTTTTATAGTAGTTTTATTATGTGAATTATAGCAACTTAGGTTGCCATTCTCATTGTTAATTAGCCATGTGTAGTTATTCTCATCTTCTCCTCCAAGAAAGGGGGATAATGAAATGATACATAACTCAAACAGTGGAAGTAAAATAGAATTCAACTGAGAAATTCACTATAAATTTGTTCTATATTCTCCAAGGCATATGGACTGAGTTGAGCTTAAGCAAATTCTTCAAGTCACAAAAATTGGTTGCACTATAACAAACAAACAGAATTGTAAAAAACAGGTAACACTTTCAATATTCTTTATTACTCAAATAGAAAATACCAATTTCAAGCATGTTTTGCAGCTCCACGATGCCAATTTAAATGCTAGAAAGGAAAGAATGACCAAAAACAACACAATATAACTATTTGCTTCAATACTTGGATGGGTGACCAACTATCATTAGTCTAGGTACTCTTAAGTACTCTTCTTTGTTTAGATTATGCTGATTGCTTCAGTATTTTACAGAAGCAATGCCACTATTAACAGGATAAAGGAGAAAAACAAAATCATGATTACATAAATTCTAAATACTTTTAAGACTTAAAAATTTTGAGAGAGTTTCCTTCAAAAATAGATATCCAGAAAAATCTAAATCTGCCTATAAACCACCAAAACAAATAAATAAATAAATAAATAAAGAAAAAGAAAATAAGAGCGTCACTTTACAAAGATAAAAGGATAGAAAAGGGAGAAACAAATCTTGCCCACATACAAATCTTGTGGGGTCTCAATGTAGTACATAAAACAGTGTCATTTTTTTAATGGAGGACTGGAGATTTTTCATGATATGATGTGAAAAAGAATGTTTTATAACCAATCCAAACAAATCCTGTCATTCTCCATTCCTTCAGCAAAAATAGATTCACTAAGAACAAATTGTCCTGTGGCACCAAAATCATTATTTTCCACAAAATTCAACCAAAAATAGTAAATAGTGTTTACCTTTCCGTTCTAAAAAAAAGCCTTTATGTTGCAAATATGCTTAAAGTTTGCAAATTTTGCAAATATGATTTTTTTGTGGGACAGAGGGAATATTATTCCTTTTTTCCACTCATTGTTTTAGAGTTGTGGTATAATCATTAACCATCTTAAATTAAACAAAATTATGCTAATTATTCTTTATTAGTAGTAGTGATCTTAATGGAAACAACGGGGTCCACTAACACAATGTGATTACTCAAGATAAATGCAAAGATATTTGTTGAAGAAGGATGCTAAGCCTAGACTTATCAAATAAACTTCCATTATTGATGGGTACAAAGAAACTGAAAGTAGTATGAACACAAGCCAATCATGTTTGATGATAAATCATATACTTTGTAACAATCTTATTCATTTATTAATAAAAGTATTAATTTATTAAAGGCTTTTAATTATCTACATGATGCTATTTTATAATATGTGATAAACTCATAGTTTTAAGCAATGCTTTTAGAATAATGATGATGATCATTCTAATGAGATCTAAATTCTTAGAAAGCTTAAAACTAAAATAGTTCTCAATCGTTGGATTACTAAATTGGTAATTAGTAAATTCGGATAGATTGGTACATACGTAGCTTGCTTATTGGATGTGGATGATTGATCTCATGATCATTTGTGTGGAGACACTAAAGCAAGTATGTAGGTGCTTATTAGATAATAAGTTCACTGAACGTGGCTCGCTAAGGAATACCTAATGGAGTTTTACTTGCCTGTCAATAGGAATTCCTATAGTGCTAGTAGTACAAGTGATCCTTGGACTTGAGATCATCATAGTATCTTGTGTATGATGAGTTATACTTTGACTTATTCCTTAAGACCCTTAGGGTATATCAAAGGGTATGCTTGGATATAATAAGTCGTACATGCAGATAATGTATGATCAATAAAGAATATATCGCTTCTAGTAAAAGAAGAGAAATGTCCTATGTGATTCGATAAATGACAACTCAGTAGTCCTTGGCCAAGGCAGAATGAAATTAGAAAGGAGTTTCTAATTTGCATTATTTAGAGTTGTGCATTTAAGAGTCGAAATATATATAATTAAATAAAATAAGACTTGACAGTAATTCCATGTCTTATATTTAATTGGGATATTATATGGTGGAATGATTGAATTGTACGGTAACTATTTACTCAAATATTCTTTTATGATTAATGTTGAAATTTATATTATCTGAAAAGTCGTTAATCGCTAGGGAGGCTTATCCCTATTGTAGAATAAATATTATTTATTTGAATAAATTAATATTTTAATTTATTTATTTAAATAAGATTAGAATTGTTCCAATTGATTTATTCACAACCGGTTTAATATGGAGAACCTAAAGAGTCACACCATAAAAGAAAAAATAATTATTTAAGATGTTAATGACATAATCGTAATAATAAGTTAAGTACATTTAATTTAATCTATGGTGATATAATAAATTAAATAGCTTAATATTTGTTATTTAATATTTAAGAAATATTAAATATAAATTAATAAGAGGAGTCTTATTATTATTATTACTATTATTATTATTTAATTCCTAAAAGAGTTTGAAAATTAATTAATAAAAGTACTCTTATATATTCCTAATAAGATTAGGAGGTTAATTAATTAAAAGATTTTAATTAATTATTCCTAATAAGATTAGAAGCCTAATTAATTAAAGGAGTTTAATTAATTAAAATAAAACTCAATTCCTTAATGGTTAAGGAGGGTTGTCCACATCTATAAATAAGAGGAGTCTTATTATGGGTGAGATAGTTGTTGTTGACTTTTTCACAACAGACATAATTCCAATAGTTGGGAGAGTACACCTTTCTATAAGAGATAGAAAAACTAGGGTTTTGCCAAATACCATTCTTCTTGAATTTTGTTTTTCACCTCTAGAGGCCAAACACTTGGGTGGCTAACGTTGATCAAAGGAAGGTACCAAAATCGGTGGATTCAAGATGAACGCGAAAAAGATTGAAGGTGAACTTGTACCTAAGGAAGCTCGAATCTTCAAGGGTATGATTCTTATTCTTTATCTTTTTCGTTTAATTAATAATTGTGCATAAAGGGTGATCCGAGTATATGGTTTGTAAAATTTTAAAACTCTTATTTTCCACGCTTTCGCTTATTTTGTGCAATTTGATTGCGTTCATGAATATTACAAACCTAACAGTGGCATCAGAGCCAAACTTTTATGCGAATTATTAATTGTTTTAATTTGATATGTGTTTAGAATAATTTAATTGGACATAATTTATTGTATAAAATTATTATTTTATGAAAATAAATTTTTTTTAAAAAAACGTGAAAGCATGTATAAATCACGGACATGCTTCACGGATTTTGGTTTATATATTATATTATATATATATTATTATATATATAAGGATTTCATGATTCACGTGAATCATTGGTACATGATTATGGTTTACAGGATTCTTAATATGAATGTATGCTTTTTTCTTGAAGAATGGTTACTTTATATATATATATTATATGATTTGACTTTTACATGCTTCAGTCTTTCATGAATTCGCTGGATCCAGTTCCTTGGTTACAGAAGGATGACCGTGTATTATATTATATATATATATATATATATATATATATATATAATATTCTTAATTATTTTAATCTTAAAATAAAAAGTTTATTTTATTTTTAAAATAAAAGATTTATTTTAATTTTAAAATTAGATTTTATGCTAACTAATTAGAGTTAGAATTTGATTCAATTGGAGTTAAAATTGGATTCTATATTTTCTTAAATAAAGTAGTTTATTTAGATATGAAATAAGATTTCATATTATTCAAAATAAAAGAGTTTATTTGTGAATAGGAAAGAGAATCCTAATTTCCATAAATGAAGGAGTTTGTTTAGATATGGAATAAGATTTCAAATTATTCAAAATAAATGAGTTAATTTGTAAATAGGAAAGAGAATCCGTGTTTCCTTTAATAAAAGAATTTTTTTTTACTTGGAATTGGATTCCATAATTAATTAAAATAAAGGAGTTTATTTTGATTAATGATTTTGATTAAAATAAAATAGTTTATTTTATTTAAAATAGGATAAATTAAAATAAAATAAATTTATTTTTATTTAAATTTGGATTAAAATAAAGGAGTTTATTTTGATTCAAATTTAGATTTTATACTAACTAAATTTGCCCATTAAATGATATCAATATATATATATATATATATATATATATATATATATATATATATATATATATATTGAATGTTTATTATTCATGAGATGAATGCTATTTATTGATGCATATGGTGATGTGTATGATAATAAATGGGACTGATTATGGACTATTAACCAATGTGATTGGATTTTATTTTAGTTGGATGCATGAAAGTATGGGTTTTATTAAATGGGGTCTGCGTACCTCGTCTTCTCTAATTTTTTCTGAATGTAAATTCTAACTCCCTCCTATGTACTTCTCCTTGACTGCTGATCAAGGTTTCTATTTATTTTAAATAGTTTTGTAATAGGAATAATTAGAATTAATTTTGAAGAATTGGAGATCAAGAAGCAAGGAGCGCGTGAAGACTCGTTTGTAATGGAGCCCGGGTTTAAATTTAATAGTTATATTTAAATATTAATTCTTGCACCCCTAGAGTTTGACCTTTTGGTTCACTTGGTGGCTCTAGTGAACCAAACTAGAATAAAAGTCCATAATCAATCCAGGTAGAATATATTATTCTATATGTGCATGTTTATACTATATATATTATATATTATGCAAACATGCTTCGCATGTTAATTAATATGACGCGTATTTTATATATATATATATATATATATATATATATATATGTGTGTGTGTGTGTGTGTGTGTGTGTGTGTGTGTGTGTGTGTGTGTGTGTGTGTGTGTGTGTGCATGCGCGCTAAACAAGATGAAACAAATTAATAACAAACTCCTCAAATTTTTTATATTAAGTCCTAAACGTTCAAAGATATTTGCAATATCGAACGTCGCCTTCTAGCATGATAAAAATAATAGAGTATCAATTAATTATTATAAGTTTGTTGTGTCACCACAAGGCTTATCTTAATTCTTTGAGATATTAATTTTATCACATTTGATGCTTATAAAGAAAATTGAACAATGTTATTTTGTTGTGTCACCACAAGGATAATATTTTTCTTTTTTGAATATATAGAGTGCTAGGTTGGACCTAACTTGGATAATTTTGATTCGGATGTGCCACCACTTGATCAAAATAATCTAAGAGGCAAAATACGAGGAGTTGCATAGTTGATGTAATTGACAAGAGTTGTCTACCTATTTATTTATATATAGTTTGTTGTGTCACCACAACGCTATATACATTTGAAATGGGATCCTTATTCTCACTAGTAAATCTTTATTAGATTTTGCCGAACTATATAAGTGAGGGTAATATAGTTTGAAGATAATAGTGGGAGATACCAATTTAAAACAATACCTAATTTATTTTGGTAATTAATAAAAGAATATATGCTAAAATGTTGTTAATTATCAATTCAATTACAGAGTTTTATAATGTCTAAATTACTATCACTACGTAGCATATTAGATGCTAAATTAACCGGACTGAATTAAATGGATTGATTAAGAAATTTGAGAATAGTTCTCATGACTGAAAAGCTATCTTATGTCCTTAATACGCCTATCACTGCAATGGTTGTGACAATGCCTCTGAGAAAGAGATTGCTACTTTTATAAAGTGGCAAGATGATGTCCAGTTGGCTCAATACATCATGCTCGCATCCATGAGTAACGAGCTTCAGCGTCAGCATGAAATTATAGATGCTCCTACTATACTCCTACACGTCAAGTAGTTGATGGTGAGGAAAGTAGAACTAATAGATATCAGATATTTAAGAAGCTCTTCTGATCTAGAATGACCGATGATACTATAGTACAGATAAAAGTCCTTAACATAATCAATTTGATCGATCAATTAGGACAACAGGTTTTGTCATGGATGGAGAGTTGAGTCAAGATTTGATCTTGCACTCACTCCCGGATTCCTTCTCACAATTGTTGTGAATTTTTTCTATGAACAAGCTAGATATCAGCCTCGCTGATTTGCTTAACATGTTCAAAAATATTGAGAGTCACTTTTCAACCATAAAAGACCAAGTCTTACTAGTAGGGGCCAAAGGATCTTCTGAAAAGAAGAACGATTCAAAGAAGGTAAATAAAAAGACAAAAACAAAGGATAATAGGAACAAAACTAATACGGATAGCAAAGGAGTTTGCTTCCACTACAATAAGCATGAACACTGGAAAGAAACTGCAAGAAACATCTTGCAGAGGCTAACCAGAAGAAGCTTAGTGAAGTTTCGGTTATAAATACAAATTTATTCATGATTTAAAATAAATTTCTCTTTAAGTCAAGGTTCTACTTGGGTATTGGATACCAACTTTGGTTATCATAAATATAGATTTATGAAGGGACCAAGCAGAAGTAAAAAGCTAAACAAAGATAAGTAATCTTATGTGTGGAAAATGAAGCAAAAGTTGCTGCATTAGCCATAGAAACTTATAGTTTAGCATTGCCTACGGGCAAATCTATTAAGTCAATAAGTTGTTATTGTATTTCAGTTCTTGTTAGAAACATTATTTCTATTTTATTGTTGGACAATGAAATCTTTGGTATTATATTTAAGAACAATTATTGTTCTATTTATAATAATAATGTTTTGTATAGAACTGAAATATTACTTAATGAATTTTGTGTATTTGACTTACATAAAAATTATTTTGCAAATTGAACAAACTAGTATAAGAAAAGGAGATGATCATTCAAAGAGTTGAATGTGTGTATTTGATGAAATACAATGTGAATTATTTGAAAGGTTCAAAGAATTTAAAAATGAAATAAATTGGCAAAATATTAGGATTCTTTGATCGGATCAAGGAAGGAATAATTGTGCAATGAGTTTCTAGATCATCTCAAATGGTTTTCTCACAATGGACGCCTCCTGATACGTAATAATTGATTGATGTATCTGAAAGGAAAAATCATACCTTGTTGGACATGGTGCGGTCCATAATAATTTTACCGACATTCTAGTATCCTTCTGGGATAATGTCCTAAAAATGGTTGCATATCTACGAAAAGGGTAACCTCAAAATTTCCCCAAGACTCTATAAGAGTTATAGACAGGGAGGATTCCTAATCTTAAGTATATTAAGATAAGGGGTTGTCTAGCTTATGTGAAAAAGGTTTCAAAGGATAAGCTTGGGACAAGATTTGACAAGTGTCAATTTGTGGGACATTCTAAAGTAAGTTTAGGGTATATTTTCTATAATTTTACTTAGCAAAAGGGCTAGTGGGAGAATAATAGATCTTAAAGAGTTCAAGAACCACAAAATACTATTAGTCAAATAAGAAAAATTTGTAGACAGACCTATTGTACCACAACTGAACCGTAAATCTAGAATAGTATCGAAGATAACTGGGAGGGATGGATTAATTATAGATGATGACGATGATGTACGTATCATAGAAGATGATGATCCAGTTACATACGATGAGGTAAGAGGTGTAGACACTCAGAGAAATGGATTGAAGCAAGCTTCTCAAAAATAGAACATTCATTTTGATGAAACAAATCAAAAGAGTTTGATTTTATCACAAATAAGAATGAAACTAATGTGTACAAAAGGGTCAGTGTGAGCGTTGTGACATTCCTAATATTATATGCTGATATACTATGGGTAAGGAATGACATACTAATGCTACAATCAGTAAAGATGTGATTAAAATTTATGGTGGGTCTAAATTAAAACTAGAGGGCTTAACAGACTCAAGTTTTTTTTTAGACAGACCAAGACGACATAAAAATCCACTTTAAGGTAAAGCGTTATCTTGAACGGTGGTGCAGTGTAATTGGAAAGGTTCCAAACAACAAAGAGTTGTTGGTTTAGTGATAAAGACAAAGTATATAGCTATAAATAAAGCTGTAAGTTGATTGTTTAGATGAGTAGTTCATTACAGAACTAGGAATAGTTCCTAAGTCTCATCTTGGATCTAAACATGTGTTGTGGCACTTTTGATTGATTAAAGGAATCATTGAAAGATGGGAAATCAATATAGAGATAGTGGATTCTCAAGAACAATTTTGCATATCCATTAACTAAAGCTTATCCAACAGTAGGATAATCGTCACTTAGAAAAGAAAGGTATGAGATACCATGACGATTGGCTTTAGTGCAAGTGGGAGATTGAAAGTAGTATGCACACAAGCCAATCATGTTTAATGATAAAGCATATACTTTGTAACAATCTTATTCATTTATTAATAAAAAGTATTAATTTATTAAAGGCTTTTAATTATCTACATGATGCTGTTTTATAATATGTGATAAACTCATAGTTTAAAGCAATGTTTTTAGAATAACGATGATGATCATTCTAATGAGATCTAAATTCTTAGAAAGCTTAAAACTAAAATAGTTCTCAATCGTTGGATTACTAAATTGGGAATTAGTAAATCCAAATAGATTGGTACATACGTTGCTTGCTCATTGGATGAGGATGATTGATCTCATGATCATTTGTGTGGAGACACTAAAGCAAGTATGTAGGTGCTTACTAGAGAATAAATTCACTGAACGTGGCTCGCTAAGGAATACCTAATGGAGTTTTACTTGCCTGTCAATAGGAATTCGTGTAGTGATAGTAGTACAAGTGATCCTAGGACTTGAGATCATCATAGTATCTTGTGTATGATGCGTTATACTTTTACTTATTCCTTAAGACCCTTAGGGTATATCAAAGGGTATGCTTGGGTATAATAAATCATACATGGAGATAATGTATGATCAATAAAGAATATACCGCTTCTAGTAAAAGAAGAGAAATGTCCTATGTGATTCGATAAATGACAACCCAGTAGTCCTTGGCCAAGGCAGAATGAAATAAGAAAGAAGTTTCTAATTTGTATTATTTGGTGTTGTGCATTTAAGAGTTAAAATATATACAATTAAATAAAATAAGACTTGACAATAATTCCATGTCTTATATTTAATTGGGATATTATATGGTAGAAGGATTGAATTGTACGGTAACTATTTACTCAAAGGTTCTTTTATGATTAATGTTGAAATCTATATTATCTAGAAAGTCGTTAATCGCTAGGGAGGCTTATCCCTATTGTAGAATAAATATTATTTATTTAAATACATTAATATTTTAATTTATTTATTTAAATAAGATTAAAATTATTCTAATTGATTTATTCACAACTGGTTTAATATGGAGAACCTAAAGGGTCACACCATAAAAGGAAGAATAATTATTTAAGAAGTTAATGTTATAATCGTAATAATAAGTTAAGTATGTTTAATTTAATCTATGGTGATATAATAAATTAAATAGCTTAATATTTGTTATTTAATATTTAAGAAATATTAAATATAAATTAATAAGAGGAGTCTTATTATTATTATTACTATTATTATTATTTAATTCCTAAAAAAGTTTGAAAATTAATTAATAAAAGTACTCTCATATATTCCTAATAAGATTAGGAGGCTAATTAATTAAAAGATTTTAATTAATTATTCCTAATAAGATTAGAAGCCTAATTAATTAAAGGAGTTTAATTAATTAAAATAAAACCCAATTCCTTAATGGTTAAGGAGGGTTGTCCACATCTATAAATAAGAGGAGTCTTATTATGAGTGAGATAGTTGTTGTTGACTTTTTCACAACAGACATAATTCCAATAGTTGGGAGAGTACACCTTTCTATGAGAGATAGAAAAACTAGGGTTTTGCCAAATACCATTCTTCTTGAATTTTGTTCTTCCTTGGTGGATCACCTCTAGATGCCAAACACTTGGGTGGCTAACGTTGATCAAAGGAAGGTACAAAAATCGGTGGATTCAAGTTGAACGCGAAAAAGATTGGAGGTGAACTTGTACCTGGGGAAGCTCGAATCTTCAAGGATATGATTCTTATTCTTTATTTTTTTCGTTTAATTAATAATTGTGCATAAAGGGTGATCCAGGTATATGGTTTGTAAAATTTTAAAATTCTGATTTTCCACGCTTCCGCTTATTTTGTGTAATTTGATTGCGTTCATGAATATTAAAAACCTAACAGAAACACTAAAATGCGGCTTAGAATTAGAGAAATCTAGGTAGAATTGAGTAATAAATCTCACCTTTTCCCTTGAATCCACTGCCATTGAAAGAAAAAAGTAACTTTGAAAGTGAGAAAGCTTATTTCACCGCTTCAAAGACCGAATATTAGAAGACCCAAAGCTCAGCTTATCTCTTTTCTCTTTTCAGTTCAGTTTTAGAAAGAGATGGAGTCTATATATTTACATATAAGTAGGCAACCGTGATTAAGTTGTAGAGCTTCTTAGAAAATAAATAGGGAAACGATTTTTCTGTTTAAGTCCTATAATTTTCACATCTTCTTGGTAACAAAGATTGTAAACATGTAGTTGGATATCACATTACATAGGAGAAGATGAATAAACCTTGAGTATCAAATAAAGATGAGCAAACTTTGAGTATAAAATATGTAGGTATTCATAAAAGAGATTAATAATGTACAGTTAACATATGAAGTTAAGGACCAGATGGTCAACAACAAAATTTACTAATGCATATTCACAACATAATTTGAAATGAGGTTCAAAAATCTTGAAGAATTACTATCATTTTTCAGTAAAATAAAGATGAAACCTTATCATTACAAATTTTTATAATTTCTTCAAATGGGCATACATAACTTCATGATTAGGTACTTTATCAATAAAGAAAACCCAGTTATTAGATGAAAGCACCCACTTACAATTGAAATTTCTATATTCAAAATTAATTTACAAGGCAACTAATTTCAAATCATAAAAAATGAAGTAACATCAAACATATAAAATTATCGCAGAGAGAAACAACAGAGGATATTGAAACCTCCACGAATTGATTCCACTCCACTTTTCAGTTCTTTGAGCTCTCTCTGTAGCACAGTCTCATGAAAAAAAACGTATAAGTAAACCTAAAAGTAACTAAAATTCTATAAACATTAAACTCACATGAAGCCTTAGGATATGTCAAAGACATTTGCTATTTTATTATCTAAGGCATCAACAAAACATAAATCTGAATTGTTCTAGTTGATATCTTTGACATAAAATCAAAGACATTAAAAATACTCTATTATGATCATCAACAACAACCAACCATTATGGCACAACTGAATCAACACAAAATTTCAATTGAAAGTTTTATTGGGTGCTTACCGAAAACAATTGTCACTTAGCAACCTCTGCTTGCCATCGCCGCCACTTAGCAAAAGATATCACCACTTCTTATCAAAAGCAATCTGCACACGGGCAGAAGTGAGCACCGATCAGAACATGAACAGAGAGTGGCATTGCCTCAATCCGAAAGAAAGAGATAAAGAGGGGAAGGAATAGTTTTTGGAAGAGTACACGGGAAGGAGGCTAATTTTGATTTGGGGGGTTTTGAAGGGAATGAGACAGTAGAGTGTGGGTGTGACAACCCCAAAACAGGTCCATTCCATCCAACCTATTCTGAGTCGCCAAATACATGGTACAGAAAATAACTACAACTTTATTACAACAATTGTCGTGCAAAATACAACAACACATATGCTGTGAGTTTGGATACAAATATATACCAAATGTGACTTATGTCCCAACAACACCTCACAATGACACCTTACATAAAGGTATAATCAAAAACTGTTTTAGAAATTAGAATCTTTGGGAAGTGCTCAAGGAAACCTTTGTACATGGAAGGCCATGCTTCTAGGTTGTGATAGATATCATATGGCCACAGAATTATCCTTGGTTGACCCAATATACTCCAAAGAAAAACGAGAAGATTACTATCATATTCTTCCCAGTGGTGAGTCTTCTCTTAACTTATCATTATCTCCACTGTCTCTAATTGAGAATTATACTTCAAACAAACACCAAGATTATATAGGTAGTGCTCGTAAATATACTCAGCAAGTGGATGAGCACAATCTTGTCTTATGATAACATGAGGTTGTATGTCATTAGACATCATGTATGATAGTGGCAAAACACCCTTCCAACGTTGGGTTCGCTTCACCCTAGATGATTCACCAAATATAACTACTAAATGATGACCACCGTTCTATTCCCCTGTTACCCCCGCTCGACCTAGCTACACTCTTATTACCTGAAAGGAATTATGAAACAGAAGGGTGAGCACAACTAGCCCAGTAAAGAATATCATGACTAAAGATAAATAAGTTATCAATAGCCTTCAACAGAATTAAATCAGAGATTTAGAACATATGGTAGATGATAAAAATTTCAACCGTAGTTGCAGCGGAACGAGCAATCTATTAGAAGAGTCAAATAGACTACAAAGTCTATTATCTTCTCCATGTTAAAAATCCACCAATAATATTTTATCCCTATAACATCAATTAACAATTCTGGTCCACAATCATATGAATAACTCATAATCATAATTGTAGTTTTAAATTCCTCTTCTCATCCAAGACGAAGATAATTTTCATCACCTATCTTTACCCGAAACATCAAAGATCATGGTTACACCAAATCACATTTCCTGTTCATAATCATACTAATAACTTCATCTTTGCACTACGACCAAAGATATTTAACAACATGTCATCTTTGCACTACGGGCCAAAGATATTCATCAACAATTCATCTTTGCACTACTGGCCAAAGATATTCAACCACAGGTCATCTTTGCATTATGGGTCAAAGATATTCATCACCAGTTCATCTTTGCACTACATGCCAAAGATATCTCACAGTCGACAACCTCACCTCTAACTCCATCCTAGTCATCTCTGTTACTAACTTAGTTTGAGCCGTTAACATAGACAACTTCTCCTGACCATTTCTACTTAAGGCGTCGGCCACTACATTGGCTTTTCCAGGATGATATAGGATTTCACAGTCGTAATCCTTTATCAACTCCAACCATTTCCTCTACCTCATATTCAACTCCTTCTGTGTAAAGATATATTTTAGACTCTTGTGGTCCGTGTATATCTCACATTTTTCCCCATAAAGATAATGTCGCCATATCTTTAAGGCAAACACTACCGTAGCTAGTTCCAGATCATGAGTAGGGTAAACTTTCTCATAATCATTCAACTGCCTTGGTGTATACGCAATGACCTTGCCATGTTGCATGGGCACGCAACTAAGTCTTCTATACAAAGCATCTCTATAAACTATAAAATTTCCCGTGTCATCGGGTAATGACAAAATAGGCGCTTCACTTAACCTCTTCTTTAGTTCTTAAAAACTATCATCGCATTTCTCAGTCCAAGCGTATTTCACCGTCTTTCTTGTCAAGTTAGTCAATAATGTAGCTATCTTCAAAAAATCCTGGATGAATCTCCGATAGTATCCCACTAACCCTAGGAAACTCCGCACCTCAGTCAGCGTTTTCGATTGTTCCTAATTCATCACGGCCTCTACCTTTGCTGGATCTACTAAAATCCCCTCATGGTCAATGACACGTCCTAAAAATTGTACCCTCTCTAGCCAAAATTCATACTTACTGAACTTCGTATATAACTTCTCCTTCCTTAGTGTTTCTAACACTATTCTTAGGTGTTCAGCATGATCTTCTGGTGTCTTTGAATAGACTAGAATATCATCGATAAACACCACGACGAACTTGTCCAAATATTGTTTGAACACTCTGTTCATCATATCCATAAATGTAGCTGGTGCATTAGTTAACCCAAATGACATTACCAGAAACTCGTAATGACCATAACGAGTCCTGAATGCCGTCTTTGGTACGTCCTCATCCCTAACCTTCAGCTGATGATACCCCGTCCTTAAATCTATTTTTGAAAAATACTTTGCCCCTTTTAATTGATCAAAAAGGTCATCGACCCTGGGCAATTGGTACTTATTCATTATCGTTAACTTGTTCAACTCTCTGTAGTCGATACAAAGTCTTAACGAGCCATCCTTCTTCTTGACAAACAACACCGGTGCTCCCCACGGCGAAACACTCTGTTGAATGTACTTTTTGTCCAACAGTTCTTGTAACTGCACCATCAATTCCTTCATCTCCACTGGCACCATACGATACGGTGCCCTGAAAATTGGTGCCGCTCCTGGCACAATGTCTATTACAAACTCGATCTCCTTATCCGGTGGAAGGCCCTGTAACTCACTTGGAAATATATCCTTGAATTCACTCACTATAGGTATTTGTTCCATGGTCGCTCCCACTCTCTGGGTATCAACAACATGGCACAGATAACCTATACTCCCCTTCCTCAATAGTTTTCTAGTTTGTGTCATGGTAAGACAACACGAACGTCCCAGCGATTTATTATCTTAACATATTACCTGAGGTTGTCTTAATGTTTTAATATTTATGCATTTCTTTTGACAATCTATAATTGCCCCATGGTTAACCAACCAATCCATTCCGAGAATTACGTCGAATTCTCCTAGCTTTATCGGTAACAAATCTGCCGATAATTTACAACCCCGAATGTCTACGCAACAACTCCTATGACTATATTCAACGGGAATTATCTCTTCGTTTGCTACCTTAATATTTAAAGGTATAGGCAACTTTTCGGGAAGTAATCCTAATTGTCTAGCAAAATCACAAGCGATAAACGAACAAGTAGCACCCGAGTCAAACAACACATATGCATTTAGGTCATTGATCAGAATAATACATGCGACTACGTCCCCCGATGCTATCGCATTTTGGATGTCATTTTAAAGGTACGGGCCATCGGCCTACCCGGCTGCACTGGACCATCAATAACTAACTTACCGCTATTGGTGCCCTTGTTCCTGTCCGTTCCCTTCTTCGGGCAGCTCTTTGCGATGTGGTCAGTTTACCCACACACAAAGCATTCGTGATTCTTCTTCAGACTTGGACAGTTATGCGCAATGTGCCCCTCCTATCCACAATTGTAATATACGACCTTACCTTTGGGGCAGAGTCCTAAGTGAGTCTTCCCACAGGTCTTGCAGACCTCTATCCTCCTTTTTGGGTCTCCTTGCTTTACTCCGGTATTCCTAGAGTTAACCACTTTTCGTTTCTCACCACTCCCGCTAGCTCCTTCGATCTTCACTCCCCCGTCCACTTTCCCCTTATTCTTCTTATCCTTGTGGTATTGGCTCAATGCCTCGCTACCACCTTCGGTAATTATCGCCTTCTCTAAAACGGTCCCAAAAGAAGTACTGTGGAACATAGAAATACAATTATAGAGCCAGGGTTTTAAGCCCTGCTCTAACCGTCGCACCTTCCTAACCTCGGTGTCCACTTGGTGTGGAGCGAACCTCACCAGTTCATTAAACTTGGCGGCGTACTGGGGAACCGTCATGTCCCCTTGTTTTAAGTCCAAAAACCGCATCTCCATCCTTCCCTGCATGCTCGTGGGAAAGTAGTTCTCGAAGAATATCTATTTGAACCTCACCCACGTTAGATTCTCGATCCCGGCCCTAGCCTGGTTGGCCTCCCACCAAAAGTTCGCCTCTCCCTTTATCATATAGGTTGCAAAAGCAACCTTATGGGCCTCGTCGACATTTTCTATGACAAATGCCTTCTTGATTTCCTTCACCCACATTTGGGCTTCAATAGGGTCCGTTGTTCCTTTGAACTCCGGCGGACCCACACTTTTAAAATCCTTAAACGTAGTAGCTCGTACTACACCAGGATTTACGAGGATGTTAGCCCCAGTTCTATTAAACGCTGCTATTAGCAAATTAACAAATTCCTGCATGGGGTTAATCGGACCTCCCTCCGGTTGATTTACGTTAGCATCTTAGTTTCGTTGTACTCTTCACGGTGGCATTTTGCTGTTACAACAAATAACATATTTCATTATTATTCATTCCCTGTTAGTTAGTTATTATTCACAATTTAAACAATAACTTCAACATTCATTACTCAACATGTTCCCAAAAAAGCCTTATATTGATTCATTATAGTATAATACTACATCATTTATATTACACAGCCTAAGTTGATTACATTACTTTCCCGCAATTACTTTTTAAAAATTGGGATTTACAAAAGACTACCCTCTTTACGTCACTACTAGATACACAATATTTACATATCTAACTACTCTATCTACTAATAGATTACATCTGCCTTATGGCATCATCAAAATCTACCTTGGCAAGACCGGCAATAATATCATGACTGATAGTATGCTGCGTCTGCCCTGTCTCAACGGGATAGCTAGCTACCTGTTGCTGGAAGTCTGCATGAGAACTCCTATGCATATAGGACATTCTCCCTATCTTCTTCTTTTTGGTCTTTCGCTCCCCCCTGAGCTCAAAGACCTTCTGTTTTAGCTCATGGACCTTGTCCTTGGCTAAAATCCTCTCATCATGTTCCTGTTCCCATATGGACTCCACGTCTGTCTTATCCTTTAAGACAGCCTGGAGCTCTGCTTTTGGCTCCTTAACCTCTTGACAGTAATGGATGTTTCTATCCAACACTGACATAAAAAGTGACATCATTGACTCCCCCGGAGCCATCTCTGCTGCTATTGCTACTGGGTTGAAGGATACTGCCTCCACCTCTTCCTCCAACATGCCGTCAAACACGGACATATAGTCTAGGCTCTCTGAGTCTCCAGACTCAACCACCACTACTTCGGGCTCTATTGTTATGGGGTTCGGTATGATCTCTACCTGATTAACCGACCCTTCATTGACTACCTGTACATCTCTATTTTCTCCTGACCACTATAACAACACAATAAGTTTGATTAGTAAACGTTAGTAGAATAATAAAAACACATAACATATATAATGCATTTTTATAAGGTTAATTTCCATCTTTTATTTCTTTGACTTTTCTTAAGGTTATGACTTAAGGTTTAAATCCCCCCGTAAGTTTTATAACCTAATGCTTTGATACCAACTTGTGACGCCCCCAAATCCAGGTATCTTCCAACCCGACAGATGGTGCTACACGGTGCTACAGTTCACACAAACATTCAATTGAAATGCCTCAAAAGAACGAATATGCCTTATATATATTCAAATAATATTAACATTCCTCCAAGTTCTTTATAACCGTTACATTTGTTTTTGTCATAATAGCAACTATTATCATTATAAAACTATACTATTACATCAGTAATCTACGGGTTTGCCTTAGCTTTTCCTTTTTCCTTGCCAGATCCGTCGGTACGTTCGATCTTAGCTACACTCATATGGTTCAAGCAAGAGTGAGCCTAACTAGCTCAGCAAATTCAACAATTCTAATAAAACTAGCATGCTTAAAACATAGGAATCATATATCTTCAATAATCGAACAATAGTTACGAAGTACTATCGATAATTCAAAATAGCACTTATTTTCTATCAAAACATTTTATAATAACAATATTTAGTAAAACATCAATTCCAGTCCAAAACCATGAGCATTTCATAAGTTCTTTGAAAAGAACATCCCGGCACTAAGTCCGTAAGTCCGGCATAGCTTACGAGCACATCTAGGTGATCAGCCTATAGTAGTCTATGTTGATCAACACTACATTTATTAAACGTGTATACGTTTAAGTTGTGGAAACCTCACGTGCCTGTCGTTTGACGGCAAAATAATTTAGCATACTCAGTCTCCTTTTGAAAACCACACCATTATTAGTTTGGTAAATCATTGACATTACATTGATAGATTATAAGAAATCCAACATATGATAAGTCTAGCCGAAAGAATTGGCGTTGACTTCATCAGACATTAATTCATGCGTAAGAATACATGAATTACAAAGCTTGTCCAGATTAAACTGGAACAAGGGTTAGAATACTTTCCTGTGGCGTCTACAATAGTTATAACATGTGCACTTTAAGTCCTTAAGTCTCTACAATTGATGATAATATCACAAAACATATTAGGTCATGAATAACATACATGGTTCCTAAAGAATCTTACCCTTGTTATCAATCTAATTACGTATTAGATTTGTTATTATTGGGTCTGGCTTTCCGTTACGTCATTCTTATGTTCACATGTAATTGTCTTTCTTTAACCTTAGATGATTATACTTAAGGCTTAAATATGTCTTAACAATATTACATTAATAGCCTTTAGTTAATTGTTCATCAACTACCATTCATGCTCCACATAGAAACTTTCTTTATGGTCTCGATCCTAAGGCTGGCGCTATGGCGTCAGTGTTCCTTCGCTATGCCACGTTGTGGCGCCATGTACTAATGCTAGAGAACCCAGACTCGGCGCTGCGGTGTGAGTCTCCTTTGTTATGGTCGCGCTGCGATGTGAACTAACAGTGGGTCAAGGCTTTACTCGGCCAAGCTTGGCGCTCCGGTGCGGGCTATTTGGCCTTGGGCTGGCTCCGCGGCGCCAGCTCTCTGCACCAGAAAATTTTGACAGACTTAAAATTTTGTGAAACTCCCGGGCTCGTAACTTCTTCGTTATAAGTCTGAATTGGCTCTTTCAAGAGCCTACTGTTCACAAATTACATGCTCTACGTGTTCATGCCATAATTTCATCTATTTTACTTTGTTAACTAATAATTCACCTACTAGTCCATTTTAAACAAAAACGATAAACGTTCGTGAAAGTTCAACGCTCGTTTCTTCGTTCTATGTCGGAATCCGGCCATTTTCGAGTCCGCAACTCTATAATGCCAAATAAGACTTCTCTCCATCAAAAACCAACGTTTCTGAGTTCAAACACAAAATCTGACTTTCATTCCGAGAATTACACGAATTCGACAATTATCGTCCAATCGTGTGAATTCCGGTAATGTAAGACCCCAACTTTTGTAAATAAAGATGAATTTTCTATAAATATCATTTTTGAATATTATGGAGTTAATTTGATATAATATTATAGTTGTGTGTAATATTTATAAATTTTGCAAAGTACGCAAGTTGTTATATAATATTCGATTGGTTGGGGAATATTCTTTTTAACAGGGAATATTCGTACAACGACACAATCATTGGTGGACCCCACAACAGAATTATTGTCGGATTGAGAAAACGACAAAAATATTTTATTAAAAATAACGGCGGAAGTTTTACCATTGTTACTGTTGAACTACTCGGTAGTAAAAGTACAGTAATACGTGTGATTACATAGTAGCACACGGTATTAATTATTAATGCTTATGTGAGAAGTCACTCAGTTTGATTCAATTATTGTCAGTTAATAATATGAATTATTTAGCGATAATGACGTTTTGTTTTATTCGTATTATTAACGTAATAAAACAGAAACATCTTTTTATATAAAACAGAATACTTTATTAAAGTTATTCTATAAATAGAATATATTATATTTAAATGATTTTTCTTTAAATATGGACCGTCAGATTAAAGTAATCAATCTGGACCGTTCATGGATTAGTTACTATGCATTCTATTTTTCTATAAATAGAAGCTCATTCCTTCATTATTTCTTACGAATTCACTGAACTCTAGAGAGAGAAACTATAGAGAGAAACTATAGAGAGAGAGAAGAAGAGTATTCTGCTACTTAACTACTTCCTTATTTCAGCTCTTCTTTAAAACAGTAAGGGGTGTTATTCTTTCTTATTCGTGAAGAGAACTGTTGTTATTCTATTTCTTATTATTCTGTTGGAATAACCTGTATACGCGGTGTACCCTATACTTGGTGACATTCTTCTATTATTCTGTTGGAACATCCTGTCTGTGTGTTTTACACCGGACCTGGTTCCGTCTTGTTATTATTCTGTTGGAACATCCTGTCTGTGTGTTTTACACCGGACCTGGTTCCATTATTTATTATTCTGTCAGAATATCCTGTCTGTGCGTTTACGCCAGACCTGGTTCCATTATTTATTATTCTGTCGAAATATCCTGTCTGTGCGTTTACGCCGGACCTGGTTCCATTATTTATTATTCTGTTGGAATAACCTGTTTGTGCGGTCTATCGCATGCATGGTGATTTCTTTTGTTATTCCATTCTTTATTGTACTCAGTTGGTTAAGTTTTGACTTCTATACTCCATAAAATTTATGGAATATCCTTGATAATTGCGTTTCATCCAGTATCTTTTCATGAAAATATTCTTCTAATCATTCTTGAATTTTACTCCACAAAGCAGTATCATGTTGACAATTTGGACGTTATTAATTCTTGGATAAATTAATTCTTGAACTTGTTTTATTGAATTCTTATATCATTGTCATCATCCTCATGTTTATAAAATGTTAAAAGTCATCTATGGCCTGTAGTGCATAGATGGACTTGGTATGATTATGACCAGGGATTATTCAGTATAATCATGACCGTAATGTTACAAATGATGCGGTAAAAGTCCTCATTAGCCCATAGTGCGTTGATGGACAGTTGTTGGCATGATCATGACCATTAATGAATACACGAATATCCTTAGCCGTAGTGCAGGGGTGATTCGATGATGTGGATTATTTTATTAAGCTGAGTCCCAGCGATAACAGTGTTGAAAAACCTTTTAAATCATAAAAGATAGTAGAGTTTATTTTCTACTTGACTCTTTTAATGGATTACTTGTTCCGCTGCAGGTAAACTTGATGTCTATTATATTTTATCAGTTTAACATTGTTGAAGGCTTATGATAATTTATTCTGCATTATCTTAGTCATAATATTTCTTACTGGGCTAGTTGAGCTCACCATTTCTTTCACTGTTCTCTTCAGGAAATGAGAACGTAGCTGGGGCAAGTCGGGGAACGGAGTGATGGTTCGAATGACAGTATTAGTTAGTAGTCCTTACTATTCTATGTAATAGTGTGTTAATAAATGTAATGAGGACTCCTTTTGAGTATGAATACTCTCTAGAAGATAATATTTGTATTCAAACTCACAGTTTATGTTTTGTCGTATTGTACACGATAGTTGTATTAGTAAGTTGTATTTGTATTCTATACTATGTATCTGACGACCCAAGATGGGTGATGTATACCTAATTTTGGGGGCGTCACAATTGGTATCAGAGCTTAGGGATATGATCCCTGGCTAAGATGTGAGAATAGAACTAGGAGGGGAGAGACGAGGAATTCCTTCACTAGTATGACCTACCTAAGTTTATTTGCATGGTATTTATTTGGTCGGTCATAATATAAGGATAATATATGACATATCAATTAACTTTTATTTTGTGGCAGTATCTAAAAATGGCATCTGAGAATGTTGAAAATAGCAATGGAGCACAGGCGACTGTTGATTCACCACATATCAATAATCAGGATAATGTGCATCAGGAAGGTGACAATCCTCATGCAAACAACAACACTGACTAGATGATGAATGATGGAATGTTCAGAAACATTATGCAGTTCATGCAACAGCAGGCGAGAGCGGCTCCTGTCCAAAATATAGGTGGAAACACTGAAAACTCTCGGACGGTCACCGCTAAACAGTTCAAGGAGCTGGGACTACCAGAGTTTAAGGGAGAGCCAAAACCACTTATAGCGGAAACATGGATAAAGCAGATTACCAAGATATATGATGTCTTGGGATGCTCCGAGGAGCAAAAGGTTCCCTTTGCCGCCTTTATGTTGCGAGGAGAGGCAGATTACTGGTGGGAATCGATTAAGCGTACTCAACCTGCCGCACTGAAGATGTCTTGGGAGAAGTTCCAAGAGCTGTTCAATGACAAATACTTTCCCGAAAGTGTTCGTCACATGAAGGAGGTGAAGTTCATCAAATTGGAGCAGAATAATATGACCGTGTCGCAGTATGAGGCTAAATTTGCTGAGTTGTCCCGGTTTGCGTCCCACTTGGTGGATAATGAAGAGCGAATGACGCGAATATTTTTGCGAGGTTTGAAACCTGAGATACGTCAACATCTTATTTCTCATAAACTATGTTTGTATTCAGATGTTGTGAATAGGGCTCAGTTAGTGGAGCGTGATAACGAGTCAACGCAACCAAAAGAGAGCAGTCGACAAAATGATAATACCAATGAGAGCAGTCATCGAAGCGGTGACAACAAGCGTGGAGGGAATCAACAGGCCAGAAATGGTAACCACTTCGGTGGTAATCAGGGCCAAAATAATAAGAATGGTCATTTCAAGAAGAGGAGATTCAACAATGATGGAAAGACGTCAGTACCAGCACCCGTTGTTAAGGAAGGAAAACGACCACCTATCATATATTTCAAATGCGGAGGGGAGGGGCACATCAGTACAAACTACGCGATGTCATCTAAAGCATGTTATAATTGTGGAAGAGAAGGTCATTTAGCTCGATTTTGTCGTTTACCAAAAAATAAGTTCAGCCAAGATGGAGACACCAAAGGCCGTCCCAGAAAAGTCAAAACCGATAGTGCAAGAGAAAGCGTTTGTTGTGACCTCCCAGAAAGCAAGGAACCCGAATGAGGTCATCACGGGTAAACTTATCATAAACTCTAACGAAGTCTATACTTTATTTGATACCGGTTCTACCCATTCTTTTATTTCTCCTACTTGCGCTCATCGATTAAATTTGATTCCGGAGAAATTAGACTTTGACTTATCTGTTGAAACTTCATTGGGAGAAACCTTCATTACATCTACGGTTTATAAGTCTTGTTTGGTTCAAGTTGGTACCCACACATTACCTGTCGATCTTATTTCATTAAAAATACTTGCATTTGACGTGATTCTAGGGATTGATTGGTTAACTACTCATCATGTAAAAATTGATTGTTTTCGTAAGGTTGTCAGCTTTCATATTCCTAATCGACCTATTATGCGAATTCAAGCAACCAAACCATTAAAATCAATCACTGTCATCTCAAGCCATACAGCTATTCGTTTATTGAAAAACGGATGTCAAGCTTTCTTAGCTCATATCACGGATCTAAACAAAAATACGTTAGTTTTGAATGATATTTCTATTGTTAATAAATTCCCTGACGTATTCCCTGAAGAACTTCCTGGCCTACCCCCAGAGCGTGAAATTGAATTTTGTATCGACCTTGAACCCGGTACAAAACCCATTTCCAAAGCCCCATATCGAATGGCTCCTATTGAACTTCAGGAGTTAAAGATCCAACTGCAGGAATTGTTAGACATTGGCTCTATTCGTCCTAGTACTTCTCCTTGGGGTGCTCCTGTTCTATTCGTGAAGAAGAAAGATGGAAGTATGCGACTTTGTATTGATTATCGGGAGTTGAATCATGTCACCATCAAAAACAGGTGCCCATTGCCACGTATTGATGACCTGTTTGACCAGTTGCAAGGAGCACAATTCTTTTCAAAGATCGATCTTCGTTCTGGATATCATCAGCTGAAGGTTAGAACTGAGGATATTCCAAAGACGGCTTTTAGAACTCGGTACGAGCATTATGAATTCCTAGTCATGTCCTTTGGATTGACTAATGCCTCTGCTGCCTTCACGGATATGATGAACCGGGTATTCAAGGAATATTTGGATCACTTTGTGGTCGTCTTTATTGATGACATCCTTATTTATTCCAAAAGTCGTGAAGATCATGAGCAACACTTGAGGCTGGTACTCCAAAAGCTTCGTGAATACAAGCTTTATGCCAAGTTGAAGAAATGCAAGTTCTGGCTGGAGGAGGTAGCATTCCTTGGGCACGTAGTATCAAGTCGTGGAATATCGGTTGACCCGGCAAAGATTGAAGCTATTCAAAGCTGGGAGCAACCTAAATCAGTGACCGAAGTACGTAGCTTTCTTGGTTTGGCTGGTTATTATCGGAGATTTGTGGAAGGATTTTCTCGAATCGCTACTCCATTAACTCAGCTGACTCGGAAAGATACAATGTTCGGTTGAAGCAAAGAATGTGAGAAGAGTTTTTAAGAACTCAAGAGGAGACTCATTTCAGCACCTGTTCTAACAATACCATCTGGCTCGGAGGGATTTGTCATCTACAGTGATGCTTCGAGCAAAAGGTTGGGATGCGTTCTCATGCAACATGGAAAAGTCATAGCCTATGCATCAAGACAACTCAAGGAATATGAGAGGAATTATCCTACTCATGATGTAGAGTTGGCAGCTGTTGTCTTTGCACTTAAAATTTGGAGGCATTACTTGTATGGGGAGAAGGTGGAGATCTTTACGGATCATAAAAGCCTTAAATATTTCTTCACTCAAAAGGAACTCAACATGCGACAACGACGTTGGCTTGAACTGTTGAAAGATTATGATCATACCATTCAATACCATCCTGAAAAAGTGAACGTGGTAGCTGACGCATTGAATAGAAGATCATATGCAAGTACGAGTGCGATATTGTCAACACAAAGGCCCGTTTTGTGTGATTTGCAAAGGATGGAGA
This sequence comes from Panax notoginseng, assembly GCA_016801055.1. Classification (NCBI taxonomy): domain Eukaryota; kingdom Viridiplantae; phylum Streptophyta; class Magnoliopsida; order Apiales; family Araliaceae; genus Panax; species Panax notoginseng. Next base: position 81,937,266 of record CM029015.1, on the reverse strand, counting down.
TAGAGTTAAAGACTCCAGGGACCCATGTGATGATGGCGAATATACGAGTAGAACCGACTTTAATCGATAAAGTTAAAGCTACTCAAGCTACAGACCCGGAGCTGATGCGTATGAGGAAGAAAGTGCATGAAGGTGCTATGCCAGAAGCAAGAATCGATGAAGAAGGAATACTTCGAGTCAACTCCAGACTTTGTGTTCCTAACAACCCTGATTTAAAGTATGAAATCATGATGGAGGCGCACAACACACCGTTTGCAATCCATCCTGGAAGTACCAAAATGTATCATGATCTTCGTCATACATTCTGGTGGAGCAATATGAAGAGAGAGATAGCGTTGTTTATCTCAAGGTGTCTAACTTGTCAACGAGTCAAAGCGGAGCATCAAGTACCAAAAGGTCCATTGCAACCACTTGAAATTCTAGAATGGAAGTGGGAGCACATTACCATGGATTTCGTTACCGGTCTTCCTAGGGTTTCTCAAGGTATTGATGCGATTTGGTTCATTGATGATAGATTGACCAAGTCTGCTCATTTCTTATCGATACGAGAAATTTATACATTTGAACGTCTTGCTCGTATGTACATAAACGAGATTGTAAGACTGCATGGTATGCCAGTATCCATAGTTTATGACCGAGACCCAAGATTCACTTCACGATTTTGGGTTAGTTTACAAAAAGCTATGGGCACGGATTTACGATTTAGTTCAGCATATCATCCTCAGATGGCTAGACAATCAAAGAGGACTATTCAAACTCTTGAAGATCTATTAAGACTCTATGTCTTTGACTTCAAGGGAAGTTGGGACAAGTTCTTACCATTGGTGGAGTTTTCCTACAACAACAGTTATCAAGCAAGTATTGGCATGGCTCTATTCGAAGCATTGTATGGAAGAAAATGTCGTTCTCCAGTATGCTAGGATGAGGTGGGTGAAGCAACGTTGTTGGGACCGGAGTTGGTACGTATGACTACAGAAAAGATTCAAATGAACCGATAACGTATAAAAACCTCATAAGATCGACAAAAGAGTTATGCTGATCTTCATCGAAAGGACGTGGAATTTGATGTAGGAGATCATGTGTTCTTACGTGTTGCTCCATGGAAAGGAGTTACGAGATTTGGAAAGAGAGGAAAGCTCAATCCTCGATTCATCGGCCCATTTTTAATCCTCGATCGAGTAAGAACTGTGGCTTATAGACTCGCTTTACCGCCAAGTATGTCTCGTGTTCATAACGTTTTTCACATATCCATGTTACGCAAATATGTGGAAGACCCGAACCACATTATTGAGTTAGAACCGGACGAAATAGCGGAGGATTTGACGTATGAAGAAGTTCCTGTTCAAATCTTGGATAAGAAGGAACATATTCTACGCTCCAAGGTTATACCTCAAGTCAAAGTTTTGTGGAGAAACCACGATGTTGAGGAAATGACTTGGGAGTTAGAATCTGAAATGAAATCAAGGTATCCTTATCTCTTCGACATACCAGGTACGTACCTTAATTTCGAGGGCGAAATTTCATAAGAAGGGGAGGTTGTAAGACCCCAACTTTTATAAATAAAGATGAATTTTCTATAAATGTCATTTTTGAATATTATGGAGTTAATTTGATATAATGTTATAGTTGTGGGTAATATTTATAAATTTTGCAAAGTACGCAAGTTGTTATATAATATTTTATTGGTCGGGGAATATTCGTTTTAACAGGGAATATTCGTACAACGACACAATCATTGGTGGACCCCACAACGGAATTATTGTCGGATTGAGAAAACGACAAAAATATTTTATTAAAAATAACGGCGGAAGTTTTACCATTGTTACTGTTGAACTACTCGGTAGTAAAAGTACAGTAATACGTGTGGTTGCATAGTAGCACACGGTATTGATTATTAATGCTTATGTGAGAAGTCACTCAGTTTGATTCAATTATTGTCAGTTAATAATATGAATTATTTAGCGATAATGACGTTTTGTTTTATTCGTATTATTAACGTAATAAAATAGAAACATCTTTTTATATAAAACAGAATACTTTATTAAAGTTATTCTATAAATAGAATATATTATATTTAAATGATTTTTCTTTAAATATGGACCGTCAGATTAAAGTAATCAATCTGGACCGTTCATGGATTAGTTACTATGCATTCTATTTTTCTATAAATAGAAGCTCATTCCTTCATTATTTCTTACGAATTCACTGAACTCTAGAGAGAGAAACTATAGAGAGAAACTATAGAGAGAGAGAAGAAGAGTATTCTGCTACTTAACTACTTCCTTATTTCAGCTCTTCTTTAAAACAGTAAGGGGTGTTATTCTTTCTTATTCGTGAAGAGAACTGTTGTTATTCTATTTCTTATTATTCTGTTGGAATAACCTGTATACGCGGTCTACCCTATACTTGGTGACATTCTTCTATTATTCTGTTGGAACATCCTGTCTGTGTGTTTTACACCGGACCTGGTTCCGTCTTGTTATTATTCTGTTGGAACATCCTGTCTGTGTGTTTTACACCGGACCTGGTTCCATTATTTATTATTCTGTCAGAATATCCTGTCTGTGCGTTTACGCCAGACCTGGTTCCATTATTTATTATTCTGTCGGAATATCCTGTCTGTGCGTTTACGCCGGACCTGGTTCCATTATTTATTATTCTGTTGGAATAACCTGTTTGTGCGGTCTATCGCATGCATGGTGATTTCTTTTGTTATTCCATTCTTTATTGTACTCAGTTGGTTAAGTTTTGACTTCTATACTCCATAAAATTTATGGAATATCCTTGATAATTGCGTTTCATCCAGTATCTTTTCATGAAAATATTCTTCTAATCATTCTTGAATTTTACTCCACAAAGCAGTATCATGTTGACAATTTGGACGTTATTAATTCTTGGATAAATTAATTCTTGAACTTGTTTTATTGAATTCTTATATCATTGTCATCATCCTCATGTTTATAAAATGTTAAAAGTCATCTGTGGCCTGTAGTGCATAGATGGACTTGGTATGATTATGACCAGGGATTATTCAGTATAATCATGACCGTAATGTTACAAATGATGTGGTAAAAGTCCTCATTGGCCCATAGTGCGTTTATGGACAGTTGTTGGCATGATCATGACCATTAATGAATACACGAATATCCTTGGCCGTAGTGCAGGGGTGATTCGATGATGTGGATTATTTTATTAAGCTGAGTCCCAGCGATAATAGTGTTGAAAAATCTTTTAAATCATAAAAGATAGTAGAGTTTATTTTCTACTTGACTCTTTTAATGGATTGCTTGTTCCGTTGCAGTTAAACTTGATGTCTATTATATTTTATCAGTTTAACATTGTTGAAGGCTAATGATAATTTATTCTGCATTATCTTAGTCATAATATTTCTTACTGGGCTAGTTGAGCTCACCCTTTCTTTCACTGTTCTCTTCAGGAAATGAGAACGTAGCTGGGGCAAGTCGGGGAACGGAGCGATGGTTCGAATGATAGTATTAGTTAGTAGTCCTCACTATTCTATGTAATAGTGTGTTAATAAATGTAATGAGGACTCCTTTTGAGTATGAATACTCTCTAGAAGATAATATTTGTATTCAAACTCACAGTTTATATTTTGTAGTATTGTACACGACAGTTGTATTAGTAAGTTGTATTTGTATTCTATACTATGTATCTGACGACCCAAGATGGGTGATGTATTCCTAATTTTGGGGGCGTCACAGGTAAAACATTGTTACTAGTGATTTGTTCATCATTCCAAATAGATTCAATCCATTAATTAGACATCTCACCCTACATATTACAACAACTTATCTTTAAATTACGTTATGTCTTATTCCTCATAAGTTCATAACTTAACAAATTATACACTACATGATTTCATTTTCTTATGACTTATTATTAATTTAAGTCATTCAAGCAACATCCTTACATCTTAACAATCACCTTATCTTCTTAAGGTGAACATATGACAAGTTCATCATTGTTCTTCATGATTGTACAACTTATTTAGATTTAGATTACTTATTTATGACTTATATGGCTTAAGTCCATTAATCATCCATTTCTTAAGTGTTCTTAGCATACATGTTCATTAGGTTACACTTCTCTTATCACCCTACAATGGTATAGATATAAGAGATAAGATCATTTACCTTTGATGACTACTTCTTCTTCTTGGAAATCTTGACAATTGAAGTTAAGCTTAATAGTGCTTATTCACTCTAACACTTAAGTTGTTTTGTATTCGAAGTTGTTGGTGTTTTGAACAAGTAGCAAATGACTAGCAAGCTCCTTCTATTAATAGGAAACACAAGGTTAGGGTAGTTTAGTCATTATGCCATCCCACCTCCTTAAGTCACCTCCTTACTATTCATTACTTGCAAATCACAACACTTATCCTTTACTTGATCATTACACTTATATCTTGGTCATTACTCAAATGTCTTGGTCACCAAGATTGTTGACTTGGTCATATTCCAACCTTAAGTTTTGATGATGTCTTTCCTATTGTACTAAAATGGTTACTCATGCATTTACAGGATATTAAAAGAATTCTTGAAGCTTTGATTTATTAAAGAATTGAGGACATGAAGGCTTGAAGAATTGCTTGAGTCATTAGGAAATACATGTAAGATCCTAACTTTAATTATTTCTCAATCAAGGCTCTAGAATTGTATTGCATAAAAGGAAAAGGGTTAATTATAATCATGCCATTATTATTATTATTATTATTATTATTATTAAAAAGGAGATATTTTTTTAAAAAGGCAGAGTATTAGTATAATAGTTTGAAAATAATGTTTATGGAAATATCCTTTAAAACTATTAACAAGTTGAATATATATGTTCCATGCTTTCTGAATTGATTGAGTAAAATGTATAATATGTCAATTAAGGAAACAATCTTCATGTGATTTAGCAGGATGAAAATTTATTTGAATAAGATATGGGCTGATATCATGCTACATATGTCTAACGGTATAAAGCTATATATATTCCATGTTTATTGATTAAATCAAGGAACAAGTATATTGGGTCTAACTGTGTAAATGGTTATGGTATTTTTTGAATAAACATGATTAGATGCTAAAAAGTAAACCACTAAAATCATGTTACTCATTCCACATGCGTAACGGTGATAATACTATTGAGAATATCATTTAATAATAATATGACTTTGAATCAATTAATAAAGCGATTGTCACATATATATATCATAATTGGTTTAGCACTCTAGTGGATGAATTAGTGATTTTCTCCTCTTGGCTTACAACGGATTGATAGTGTCTATTATAAAGGAGGAGTCTTTTTACTTGCATAAACATACACAACCAAAATTGGGTAAATGAATATTTTTGGAAAGCTAATTAGCGAGGGCAAATCTAAATAAATTGGGATTTTAAAATAAAAATAAAAATATTTTTTTATTGATACTTCCTATAATTGATGGAGCTGGTTAGTAAATGAGTTTTAAAAGATTCATTATCTTTCTTATCTCTAACCAATATTGTCTCCATAATTTTTGGGATATGGTCTTTCATTATTGGGGTTGCCATACTCATGAGAGTGATTAATTAATCATAGAATAAATCAATTAGGAATTATGGAAGTGATTAATTAATTATGGAATAATTTAATTGGACTATTAAAATAAATGTGAAAATATTTTAGATCAGTTGCTCTTCTGGTTTGTAAATGGTGAAAATTGGTACATTCCTAATTAAAGTAGCTTAAATTGATTCCATAATAGAAATTATCTAATTGATTATTAAAGATACCAAGCTGCTAATAAAAACAGAGTGAATCTCATGTGAACTTGATTTTAGCAACCTGTTTCCTAAATTATCTAGAAGTCAACGGGCATTTAAAAGTGTTATCTACTTGGGCTGATCGTAAGAGTGGGTGACTTGCAACGGTAATCTTTATTACCTTATGAAATGATTAGGCTTAGTATATATCCTTGACTTATGCATATTAAATTTATATATCCTGATTTAAGCCAATATCCACGTTTGGTATTTACTGGCTATTTAACATGATTTCCTCCTGACCCTCAACGAGTAATATTATTCTAATTGATTGAGAAATATTCATTTACCGCAATATTCATTTACCGCAAGAAACATAATTGATTGGGTTATTTTTTTTTGTTCTCAACGGTAATAATTTTTAGGCTATAAGAAAGGTATCCTTAAGATATGAAAAACACTGCACTGCTGCGAGTAAAGAGAAAAATTCAAGTTATTGTGCAATTTAAAATATTTAATATATTCCAGCTTGGATTATTAAAAAGACTGTTGCACTCATCAAGCTTACTGTGAATTTGAGCTTCTCTTTTATTGCGCTTAAATCGGTGATATCTTTATCTTTCATACTTTGATCATTGCATTCTAGTTGAGCCTTGAATTGTTGATATAATTATTGCTTTGATCATAGTTTATTTTGTTTGATAAATTCTCTAAACATTTGGTAGACTAAGTTGTTAGTCTAAGGTTTTTAATCTTGGTTGGATTAGGGGTTTTGCAAGCAAGTTCAAGGAAGCATAGGTGCTTAAGGGTGCATAGGTGCACGGGGAGCGAAGGTGCTAAGGAGCAAAGGTGCTCGGGGAGTATAAGTATTCAAAAGTTGTGAAACTTGTCTTGTAAATGGGTTTAATTGTAAACAAAGTTAATTAATAAAGAGAGTCTCCAATACTAGTTGGTATTGGACGTGGATTAGGCCACTAGAATAGAGGATAGGTGTGACGCCCCCAAAATAGGTATACATCATCCATTTTGAGTCGCCAAATACATGATACAGAAATAAATACAACTTCATTATAATAATTGTCATGCAAAATACGACAACACAAATACTGTGAGTTTAAATACAAATATTGTCTTCCAGACAATATCCACACTCAAATAAGTCCTCATTACAATTATTGAAAAACTATTTTACAAAATAGTGAGGACTGCTAACACAACTGACTGGAAACATCACTCAACACCCCGACTAGTTCCCGCTATATTCTCGTCTCCTAATAAAAATGGAACAAAAAGGAAAAGGGTGAGCTTAACTAGCCCAGTAAAGAATATTATGACTAAGATAATAAACAACAATTTATCATTAGTCTTCAACAGGGAAAAATATGATAAAATATAATAGACAACAAGTTTTAGATCAACAACTGCAGCGGAAACAGCAACCCATTAGAAGAGCCAAGTAGAGAATGAATTCTACTATCTTCTAAGATTTAAAAGTCCATCAACGATATTTTATCCTTGTAACATCAATCAATAACCATCTTTAATCAAATATTCATCTTTGCACTACAGGCCAAAGATATTCATTTGTAACACCAGTCGGTCATGTTCATCTCAACACCTGTTCATCTTTGCACTACGGGCCAAAGATAGTCATCAGTTAATCATTTATCTTTGCACTACAGGGCAAAGATATTCTGTAATATCATCATTTAGGACTGAGGATGATGAAAAATTATCTTAAAGAAAACGAATCCAATGAGACAGAAGGACACATGTTAGGGATTCGTATTATAGTTTATCCAAGTGCAATAATACTCCATAATAACCAATTGTGAAGGAGAATTCAAAAATAAAGATAAAACCATGGATACAATCAAAGATAGTAACCATAATAGACATCTTGGACAATTTTTTTTTTCCGTTGAATAGTGTCGTATTCGTGAATAGTATCGTATACGTGAATAGTGTCGTATACGTATAGTAACCCCGACATAAAAAATTTTAAATTTGATAAAAAGTTCATATCAATATTTCAGCATAATGATATTGAAGAAAATAATATCATTTAAGAAGAAAATAATATCTCTTACCTCAAACGAACAGTACTTCTGATCAGAATATCGTATATGAGGCTGAATGAAACTTGTGCTGAATACCAACTCTCAAAGTATCAAAATACTAGCAAAATACGCTCGAGAATATAGAGAGAGAAAGAGAGAAAACTTATGAATTCTGGTGTGATTTTCAATTCTAACTTAGCCCTCTATTTATAGGAAAATGTTAGCACGCCGAAGCAGACTTGACCTGCAACCTGATGGCTTTACCTGCTACTATTCCCAAGCACCACATTTGAATAAAAATTCCAGCACATTTCTCATCAACTAAAATTGGGGCCCACTTAATTCTAGAATTTTTCACCAAAATTATTTATAAACCTAATTTCCGAATCAGTCACCTCTTAAAATTCATAACAAATTATACGTTTATTTTTAACGGTTCAAAATTTGTGGACATATACTCAACTTATAAAGGTATAACATATCCAAAAATCACAACGATCTAACGGTCGGATTAAAAATTATAACCCCCGTAATATATCTAAAAAATCCTGATTGATTTTTAATACCTTCATTCTGACAAAAATACTGATAAAAAGCCTCAACATTAACTCCTTCATTTTTAACCACAAAATATATCCAACATTTATATTCACATAAAATAAATATTTCCTTATTATATGAATTAATAATTAATTATTCACAATTAATATTACAGAATCACATTTATGACAACCAGGCCGTTCCCAGGAAAGAGGGCTTTCCAATAAGGATTTCTCCTTACTGGCGCGCAATAGATGACCAAACCTCTCCTTAGACAGAACTTTCTAGACATTGCCAATAATATTATCTAATAATATTATTCAAATAATATGAATTATTGATCTGATAATAGAAAATACTGTGCAGCAACAATTATTGAAACAACAATAATATAAAATATCAACGCAACAATTATTGAATCAATAAAATAAAATATTGAACAGTAACTACTGTAACAATTATTGAGTAGTGCCTTCTTACGTAAGAATCAATAATTGGTGCAATACCGTGTGCTACTGTATTTTTACCGTCGGGTATTCCAACAGTATTAACGATAACAACTACACCGTTATTTATAAACAACTTATACTTGTCGTTTTCTTCATCCAATCGCTTTCCATTATAGGGACCACACAAGGCTGCGCCGTCGTACGAATATTCCCGATAGCAAGAATATTCCACGACCAAACGAATATTCCCCGACAAAATAAATATTTTATAACCACTTGTTTATTTTGTAAAATTTGTACATTTCACCCATAACCAAAGTATTATATAAAATTAACACCTTATTATTCACAATAATATTTAGAGAAAATTTGATTTTATTCATTAATAAGTTGGGGTCTTACAAGCTCCCCTCCTTATGAAATTTCATCATCGAAATTGACGTACGTACCTGGTGTTTCTAAAAGGTGAGGATACCTCGTTTTCATTTCTGATTCCAACTCCCAGGTCATTTCTCTAATAGCATGGTTTCTCCATAAAACCTTAACTTGTGGTATAACCTTCGTGCGTAGAACATGCCCTTTCCTATCCAAGATCTTAACAGGTACCTCCTCGTACGTTAAATCTTCGGCTATCTCGTCTGGATCTAACTCAATTATGTGGTTCAGGTCTTTCACATATTTACGAAGCACAGATACGTGAAAACCATTATGAATACGAGACATGCTTGGAGGTAATGCGAGTCGATATGCCATATTTCTTATTCGGTCAAGAATTTCAAATGGACCAACAAATCGTGGATTGAGCTTTATTCTCTTCCCAAATCTTGTAACTCCTTTCCGTGGTGCAACACGTAACAAATACATGATCCCCAATACTAAATTATACATCCTTTCGATGAAGATCAACATAACTCTTTTGTCGATCCTGTGCCGTTTGTATACGTTGTCGAATCGTTTGGATCTTCTCTGTAGTTATGCGTACCAATTTTGGTCCCAACGACGTTGATTCTCCCACCTCATCACAGCATACTGGAGAATGACACTTTCGTCCATACAAGACTTCAAATGGAGCCATACCTATACTTGCCTGATAACTGTTATTGTAGGAGAATTCCACCAGTGACAAGTACTTATCCCAACTTCCTTTAAAATCTAGAACACAGAGTCTTAATAGATCTTCAAGGGTTTGAATAGTCCTCTCTGATTGCCCGTCCGTTTGAGGATGGTATGCTGAATTGAATCGTAAATCCGTGCCCATAGCTTTCTACAAGCTATCCCAAAATCGTGAAGTGAATCTTGGGTCACGATCCGAAACTATGGATACTGGCATGTCGTGCACTCTCACAATCTCATTCACGTACATACTAGCAAGACGTTCAACGGAATAAGTCTCACGTATAGGCAAGAAATGGGCAGACTTAGTTAATCTATCAACAATGACCCAAATCGCATCTATGCCTTGAGACACCTTGGGAAGACCCGTAACGAAATCCCTAGTAATGTGTTCCCACTTCTATTTCGAAATCTCAAGTGGTTGCAATGGACCCTTTGGTACTTGATGCTCCGCTTTTACACGTTGACAAGTTAAACACCTCGGGATAAACTCCACGATCTCTCTTTTCATATTGCTCCACCAAAATATATGTCGAAGATCGTGATACATTTTGGTACTCCTAGGATGAATTGCAAACGGTGTGTTGTGTGCCTCCATCATTATTCTATGCTTCAAGTCAAAATCGTTAGGAACACAAAGTCTGGAGTTGACTCGAAGTATTCCTTCTTCATCAATTCTTGCTTCTGGAATAGCACCTTCTTGCACTTTCTTCTTCGTACGCATCAGCTCCATGTCCGTAGCTTGAGCAGCTTTAACTTTATCGATTAAAGTCGGTTCTACTCGTATATTTGATATCATCATGTGGGTACTTGGAGCCTTCATCTCTATCTCCATCCTTTGCAAGTCATACAAAATGGGCCTTTGTGTTAACAACATTGCACTCGTACCCGCATATGATCTTCTACTCAATGCGTTAGCTACTACGTTTTGCTTTTCCAGGATGATATTGGATGGTATGATCGTAATCTTTCAGCAAGTCGAGCCAACGTCGTTGCCGCATATTGAGTTCCTTTTGGGTGAAGAAATATTTGAGGCTTTTATGATCTGTATAGATCTCAACTTTCTCCCCATACAGGTAGTGTCTCCAGATCTTCAACGCGAAAACGACTGCTGCCAACTCCAAATCATGAGTACGATAATTCCTCTCATATTCTTTGAGTTGTCGCGAGGCATAGGCTATGACTTTCCCATGTTGCATGAGAACACATCTTAACCCTTTGCCTGAAGCATCACTGTAGATAACAAATCCATCCGAACCAGATGGTATTGTCAGAACAGGTGCCGAAATGAGTCTCCTCTTGAGTTCTTGGAAACTCTTCTCGCATTCCTCACTCCATACGAATTTTGTATCTTTCCGAGTCAACTGAGTTAACGGAGTAGCGATTCGAGAAAATCCTTCCACAAATCTCTGATAATAACCAGCTAAGCCCAGAAAGATACGTACTTCGGTTATCGACTTCGGTTGCTCCCAACTTTGTACGGCTTCAATCTTCGCCGGGTCGACAGATACTCCATGTTTTGACACCACGTGCCCAAGGAATGCTACTTCCTCAAGCCAGAACTCGCATTTCTTCAGTTTGGTATATAGCTTATTTTCACGAAGCCTTTGCAATATCAGCTTCAAATGGCGCTCATGATCTTCACGACTTTTGGAATAGATGAGGATGTCATCAATAAAGACAACAACGAACTGATCTAAATATTCATTGAACATACAGTTCATCATATCTATGAAGGCAGCAGGAGCATTAGTTAATCCAAAAGATATGACTAAGAATTCATAATGCCCATACCGAGTTCTGAAGGCAGTCTTCGGAATATTCTCAGTTTTAATCTTCAGCTGATGATATCCAGAACGAAGATCGATCTTTGAAAAGAATTGTGCTCCTTGCAATTGGTCGAACAGGTCATCAATACGAGGTAGCGGATACCTATTCTTGATGGTGACATGGTTCAATTCTCGATAGTCAATTCAAAGTCGCATAATCCCGTCTTTCTTCTTTACGAATAAAACATGAGCACCCCAAGGAGACGTACTAGGACGAATGAAACCGATGTCTAACAATTCCTGTAATTGGACTTTTAACTCCTGAAGTTCAATATGAGCCATTTTATATGGGGTTTTAGAAATGGGCGTTGTACCATGTTTAAGGTCAATAAAGAATTCAACTTCACGTTTTGGGGGTAGACCAGGAAGTTCTTCAGGAAATACGTCAGAAAATTCACTAACAACAGAAATATTATTCAAATCTGGCGTATTTTTGTTCAAGTCCATAACATGGGCTAAGAAAGCTTGGCATCACGTACCGGGTTAACATGGGCTAAGAAAGCTTAACATGGGCTTTGTACCGGGTTCAAGGTCAATAAAGAATTCAACTTCACGTTTTGGGGGTAGACCAAGAAGTTCTTCAGGAAATACGTCAGAAAATTCACTAACAACAGAAATATTATTCAAATCTGACGTGTTTTTGTTCAAGTCTATAACATGGGCTAAAAAAGCTTGACATCTGTTTCTCAAAAAACGAATGGCTTTATGGCTTTATATAACAGCGATTGATTTTAATGGTTTAGTTGCTCGAATTCGCATAACACGTTGGTTAGGAATATGAAAACTAACAACCTTACGAAAACAATCAATTTTGGCATGATGAGTAGTTAACCAATCAATTCCTAAAATCGCATCAAAAGTAAGTATCTTTAAAGAGATAAGGTCAACAGGTAATGTGATTGTGCCAACTTGGATTAAGCAAAATTTATAAACTGTAGATGTAATGAAAGTTTCTCCTAACCGAGTCTCCATAGATAGGTCAAAGTCTAATTTCTCCGGAGTCAAGTTTAAACGATGAGCACAAGCAGGAGAGATAAAAGAATGGGTAGAACCGGTATTTAGTAAAGTATAAACTTCGCAAGAATTTAAGATTAGCTTACCCGTGATCACCTCGTTCGGGTTTCTCGCGTTTTGGCCAGTCACGACAAACGCTCTTCCAGGAACCGCAGATTTCGACTTATCCGGGACAGCTTTTGGAGTCACCATCCCCGTTGAACTTGGTTTTGCTACAAAACACTCTCAAGCTATATGACCCTCCTTTCCACAGTTATAACATACCTTGGATTGTTGTGGGTAGTTTGGGCTGATATGTCCCTCTTTCTCGCATTTGTAACATACGACTGGTGCTCGTTCTCCTCCCCTAGAAATAGTTGATGTTTGTGCTGACGTTTTCACGTTATCAATGTTGTACCTTCTCTTCTTGAAATCTCCTCCCGACTTGCTCCTTCTATTATCACGGCCACGATTTCCACCAGTGGTTACCGCTTTTGTCCGAATATTTTCCTCCCTGCTGGTTTTCATTGGTCCGATGACCGCTGCCACCGGTATTACCTTGGTTGTGTTCCCTCGGTTGAATATACTCATTATCTCGCTCTAATAATTGAGCCCTGTTTACAACATCTGAATATAAAGAAAATTTATGAGAGATAAGATATTGCTAAATCTCGGGTTTTAAACCTCTCAGAAACATCCTTGTCATTCGTTCCTCATTCTCGACTAAATGAGGTGCAAACCGGGATAACTCTACAAACTTCGTCTCGTACTGGGACACCGTCATGTTATTTTATTCCAGTCTAATAAACTCTACCTTCTTCATATGACGAATACTTTCAGGAAAGTACTTGTCATTAAACAATTTTTGAAATGTTTCCCAGGACATGTTGAGTGTGTCAGACTGGGTACGTTTCACAGACTCCCACCAGTAGTCTGCCTCACCATGGAATATAAAGGTGGCGAATGGAACCTTCTGTTCCTCCGTGCATCCTAAGACATCGAATATCTTGGTAATTTGCTTGACCCACGTTTTCGCCATGATCGGATCTGGCTTTCCCTTAAATTTTGGTGGTCCCAACTCTTTGAACTACTTGGCTGTGACAAGCCGCGCATTGTTATCATTTCCACCCGTATTCTGCACACGAGTCTCCCTCGTCTGATTTTGTATGAACTGCAAAAAGCTCCTAAACATTCCATCATTCATCGTTTGCTCGGTAACGTTGATTACAGGAGGAATATTGCCAGCCTGTTGCACATTCTCCTAATTGGTAACTAAAGGTGTTTCCACTGTCTCATACACTCCATTGTTAACGTTTTCAGCAGCCATTCCTAAATACTGCCATAAATCAAGGGTTAATTAAACAAATTAACATATCACATAATAGCCCTATATTATGACCAACAAACAAATAAGCTTAGGTAGGACGCACTAGCGAAGGTTTTACTCGTCTCTCCGCTCCTAGTTTTATTCCCCGATCTCCACCAGAGACCATATCCCTAAGCTCTGATACCAACTGTGACGCCCCCAAAATAGGTATACATCACCCATTCTGAGTCGCCAAATACATGGTACAGAAACAAATACAACTTCATTATAATAATTATCGTGCAAAATACGACAACACAAATACTGTGAGTTTAAATACAAATATTATCTTTCAGACATTATCAACACTCAAATAAGTCCTCATTACAATTATTGAAACACTATTTTACAAAATAGTGAGGACTGCTAACACAACTGACTGGAAACATCACTCCATACCCCGACAAGTTCCCGCTATATTCTCGCCTCCTGAGAAAAATGGAACAAAAAGGAAAAGGGTGAGCTCAACTAGCCCAGTAAAGAATATTATGACTAAGATAATAAACAACAACTTATCATTAGTCTTCAACAGGAAAAAATCTGATAAAATATAATAGACAACAAGTTTTAGATCAACAACTGCAGCGGAAATAGCAAACCATTAGAAGAGTCAAGTAGAGAATGAATTCTACTATATTCTAAGATTTAAAAGTCCATCAACGATATTTTATCCCTGTAACATCAATCAATAACCATCTTTAATTAAATATTCATCTTTGCACTACAGGCCAAATATATTCATTTGTAACACCAGTCGGTCATGTTCATCTCAACACCTGATCATCTTTGCACTACGGGCCAAAGATATTCATCAGTTAATCATTCATCTTTGCACTACAGGCCAAAGATATTCAGTAATATCATCATTTAGGACTGAGAATGATGAAAATTATCTTAAAGAAAACGAATCCAATGAGACAGAAGGACACATATTAGGGATTCATATTATAGTTTATCCAAGTGCAATAATACTCCATAATAACCAATTGTGAAGGAGAATTTAAAAATAAAGATTAAAACATGGATACAATCAAAGATAGTAACCATAATAGACATCTTGGACAAAAAGAAATTTTTTTATTTTTCGGTGAATAGTGTCGTATTCGTGAATATAGTATCGTATACGTGAATAGTGCCGTATACGTATAGTAATCCCGACACAAAAAGTTCTAAATTTGATAAAAAGTTCATATCAATATTTCAGCATAATGATATTGAAGAAAATAATATCATTTAAGAAGAAAATAATATCCCTTACCTCAAACGAACAGTACTTCTGATCAGAATATCGTATATGAGGCTGAATGAAACTTGTGCTGAATAGCAACTCTCAAAGTATCAAAATACTTGCAAAATACGCTCGAGAATATATAGAGAGAAAAAGATAGAACTTATGAATTCTGGTGTGATTTTCAATTCTAACTTAGCCCTCTATTTATAGGAAAATGTTAGCACGTCGAAGCAGACTTGACCTGCAACCTGATGGCTTTACCTGCTACTATTCCCACCCACCATATTTGAATAAAAATTCCAGTACATTTCTCACCAACTAAAAGTGGGGCCCACTCAATTCTAGAATTTTCTACCAAAATTATTTATAAACCTAATTTCCGAATCAGTCACCTCTTAAAATTCATAACAAATTATACGTTCATTTTTAACGGTTCAAAATTTGTGGACATATACACAACTTATATAGGTATAATATATCCAAAAATCACAACGATCCAACGGTCGGATTAAAAATTATAACCCCCGTAATATATCTAAAAAATCCTGATTGATTTTTAATACATTCATTCCGACAAAAATACTGATAAAACACCTCAACATTAACTCCTTCATTTTTAACCACAAAATATATCCAACATTTATATTCACATAAAATAAATATTTCCTTATCATATGAATCAATAATTAATTATTCAAAATTAATATTATAGAATCACATTTATGACAACCAGACCGTTCCCAAGAAAGAGGGGGCTTTCTAATAAGGATTTTCCCTTACTGGCGCGCAATTAGATGACCAAACCTCTCCTTAGACATAACTTTCTAGACATTGCCAATAATGTTATTTAATAATATTATTCAAATAATATGAATTATTGATCTGATAATGGAAAATACTGTGCAGCAACAATTATTAAAACAACAATAATATAAAATATCAACGCAGCAATTATTGAATCAATAAAATAAAATATTGAACAGTAACTACTGTAACAATTATTGAGTAATGTCTTCTTACGTAAGAATCAATAATTGGTGCAATACCGTATGCTATTGTCATTTAACCATCGGGTATTCCAACAGTATTAACGGTAACAACTACGCCATTATTTATAAACAACTTATACTTGTCGTTTTCTTCATCCAATCGCTTTCCATTATGGGGCTCACACAAGGCTGCGCCATCGTACGAATATTCCCGACAGCAAGAATATTCCATGACCAAACGAATATTCCCCGACAAAATGAATATTTTATAACCACTTGCTTATTTTGCAAAATTTGCACATTTCACCCATAACCAAAGTATTATATCAAATTAACACCTTATTATTCACAATAATGTTTAGAGAAATTTTGATTTTATTCATTAATAAGTTGGGGTCTTACAATAGGGGCTGAACCACGTAAAAATTCCTTGAGTTCATGTGATTGCTTATTGTGCTAAATTATCTCATCATTCGGCTATCTATTCAGCAGGCTGCATTCTATATCTATAAATTTACAAAGCTAATTTAGTAAATTGTTTTCACATAATCACTTTCTGAAAAAGGCTAAGTCTCTAAATTAAACATTTTAGAAAGTCTTACATCAACTCAACATCTTGTCTTAGCTTTTTAATCTATAAGGATTTAGAATCTAGCCTCCTGCATTGAATATTCAAAAGAATTTTTATTTAATAAAAGTTTGACACCGTTTGTTCCCACACTTATTGAACCCCCCTTCTAAGTGTGCCTACTTAAATTTCAAAGATTAACCACATTAACATGGGTTGCCCCATGGTTCACTACAATCCAATGGATCCTAGCTTGGGCTTACTTTAATTAACTTAACTTAACCTTGGACTTGTATTACCAAATTAACTTGGACTCCTCATTAACACTCATTTGGGCTTTACATTAATAAACAATTGGGCTTAATCATTATTTCATCTTGGGCTTGCCCCTTAATGTTTATTTGACTTGTACTTCCTGCAAGATTACACAAATTCATTTCATTAGACTTTAATTCTTACCGTTCTTAAATTAAGTCCGTATACGAAATATTTCATTTTTCATACTTAGATTATTTTTACATAATCCATCTCCCCTTGATAATATAACATTACATATTTCTCGAAAATTCAAAAATAATTCCTGAGCAGAAAATGATGAATAGTATTTTTCGGAAAATTTCTCCGTAAGCTTTTATTTTTGTCTTGAAAATTCAAATACTTTAATTCCTTCACGTAGTTAAAATACTACAATGTTCCGATGTTTCTAGGTTATAGAACGATATTCATTTACTAACATATAATAATAATCAATAATAGAATTTTATTCATTATTTAAATATTTAAAAGTATTTTACAAAGGATCCGAATTTCTCGGTCGTTACAGTCTTACAACCTTCCCTCCTTTTGAAATTTCATTCTCGAAATTGGGGTACGTATCTGGTATGTCGAAGAGGTGAGGATACCTTGTTTCATTTTAGATTCTAACTCTTGAGGTATAACCATTGAGCGTAGAATATTTTCCTTCTTATCTAATATTTTAATAAGTACCTCTTCATATGTTAAATCTTCTGCTATCTCGTCTGGTTCTAATTCAATAATGTGGTTCGGGTCGTCCACTTATTAACGTAACATAGATATGTAAAAAAAACGTTATGAACACGAGACATACTTAGCGGTAAAGTGAGTCTTATAGGCCACAATTCCTACTTGATCGAGGATTTCAAATAGACCAATAAATAAAGGGTTGAGATTTCTTTTCTTTGTCAATTCATGCTTCTAGAATAACACCTTCTTGCATTTTCTTATACGCATCAGCTCCAGGTCTGTAGCTTGAGCAGCTTTAACTTTATCGATTAAAGTCAATTCTAATCGTATATTCGTTGTGACATATGAGTTTATCGAGCCGTGATTCTGGGGACAGAATCCTTTTACGGAGGGAAGGATGTAACGATCGAGAATTTTTATAATTTATTTTAAATATTTATTGAATTAAATAAATATTTTAATTAATTTATTTATTTGCATAAATAAATAATTGATGAAATTGTTGGGTAATAATTTAGTAACTAAATTGATTAATGGTAATTTATTATTTTAAAAATTTGATTTAATGAAATAAATAAAAAAAATAAAATAAAATGTTGTTCTAGTTTAATTTAATAATTAAATTAGATGTATAATAATTTATTAATCATAAGTATTATTATAATAAAAATTATAATTATTATAACTATAATTGTCAGTTATGTAAATTGGTCACATGTGTGACAAGTAAACCTATATAATATAAATATTATGAAAATAAATTGAGAGAGGGGAGTTTGTGTTTAGCCAAACAAGGCCTTGTGGCCTTTGACATTTTGCAACTGACGTAACTCATTGGTTTTTAACCTTATGCGTTAAGTTAAGAGGCTATATCAGTTTATTTGTGTATTTTGCCTAAGGCTAGATAACAGAGTATAGAGAGAGAGCTTGGCAAGAAGAGAGAATCATAGAGAGAGTTAAGGGTTGTGCTGTGAATTTGCTAAGAAGAAGGTTTCTAGAACTTTGTTTACATCAAGAACTAAAGGTATACTCTACTCTTAATGTTCATGTTTTGAGTTCCCATAAATATTTTCTATACATTTCTAAATCACGTTGGATTGATACATATATGTATGCACGGTGTTATAATCTGTTAATAATCATGTATGAGTGCTATTTGATGATCAAAGAACGTGAAAAAAATTGGTTTGTAAGAGAAAAGTAGAATAACAGTGTATGTCTATGTAATATGGCTTGTGTAAGTACACAATTTCATGTTCAATACTTGCTATAATCTATAAATTGATGTTAGATTGTGTTAATACGTCAAAAAACAAATACAACGTAGTTTGAATGGTGTAATTTGGTTAAGAAACAAGGATTTGGCTGTTGATTTTGCTAAATGTGTTAAAAATGGAGAAAACAACAAAAAATATGGTTTAAATCCTTATAATTTTGGTTGTTTTGTTGTTAGAAGTGTTATGTATATGCTTAGCAATGTTGCAGTAAGTTTGTAGCTATTGGGTTTAAGGAATTGTTGTGGAATTGGGAGAAATTGGAACTTTTTGTTAAAAGCAGAGCTTCAATTCATGATACTGTAAAACTAGTTCTGGTGTCGAGCTCGGGCGCGCTGCCTCTGGGCGCGGACGCGCCGGATTCAATGGGAAACATGGCGCGGTCGCGCCAGTAGTCAGTCAGACCTAGTAAAGAGTTGCTAGCATTGTAGCTTAGAAATTGTTAACTTAACATATTCTAATGATTTTAAAGGACCTAAAACATGTTATAGGACATAATAACATATTGTAATCACAACGTTGAAACTATAAATTATGAACTAATAAGATGTGAGAGTTTGGAATGTGAGGTCATGAGAATTGTAATTGTTTTGCAATCACCATGTCGTATACTATTATATAATTGAGAATTCAGTTTCGTGTTATGTGAATGAGTAGGATAATCAAGTCCTAAGTTAAGTATTATAAACTTGATTAAAATGAAAACTAAACTAATGAAATTGATATTAATATTACTAATTGGTATTGTGATCCTAATGATATATGTAGGATATTTGGCGAACATTTATTTTACTTGTATAACTTACACACAAGGCAAGTTCTCTAACTTCATTCTCTTTATAATAAATGTAAGTTTCATAATTTCGATATTTGTTATTGTCAAGCAAGGTTTCTAGTTCTAAATTATCATTTTGTAAATCCTATATTAAAGTTGAGCAAGCCTATTGATTCTATCTTATGTATGGTTGAATATGCTCTTGTAACCTAATTCGTTACATCGAGCGAGTTTCACATTCCTATTTCTTGTTATTGCTATTCAAAGCATATACTGTTTTAAAACATTAATTTAAATGAGATTGTTCTAACTCTTTTGAATATAGTACTTTGCACATATATACCATGTTTATTCAAATGAAAAGTTTTAAAACATTGAACCTTCAAATAGTAAGCGAACTCTTATTGATTGAATTAATCTACAATTGAATAGTGTTCTAAAATTCTGGAACCACTGATAAGCTAGTTCCAAACTAAACTTTCTTTAGTGCGAAAATCCTAAATTCAAACTGAGATGAACAACCCTAATATAGGAGATTTTGTACGTGTAACGTTTAGATGTTTGTGCACAATACATGGTACAAAGGACTGATCCCCCTAAGTACGTAAGAAATGGTCTGTATAGTCTAAATTACTGTTAAGGCTGAGGTAGTAATAATACGTAATTATCGAGGACATAGTTCGTGGTCTTAAGACCATCAAATATAAATCTTGAACGGTTCTCTATTCTTGATTCGCAGAACGAGTTCCCTATTATCAAGTAGCCATTGTTTTATCTCATGTTGTTACTATTATTATTCTTTATATTAGTACTCTTGCAATTAACACTGCAGCTAAAGTTGAAAGAGTTGACGAACCGTCTTCTAGCAAAGGAAAGGACAAGATGTCCAAGTGTTAAAGACTTATTTGAATTTATTCCAAAGAATTATATTATAAGAGTTAATTTATTTATGTGATGTATTCCGTAGACTCATGTAATAGTTTAAGGTTAAATTACCTGGGATTGTTTTTATTGATGTAACCCTTTAACGAGGACGATTATTGCTTAAGTTATTTAAGTTATGTTTTATCCTTTATTACGGGTAGTTGGATGTAATTGTTTTGGATAGTGAGCAATAAATCCAATGGGAATGGAGTACCCGAATTTTGGGGTGTTACAGGTTGGTATCAAAGCTTTAGGTTATGAACCTTAGGTGGGGGAAAACCTTAGGAAGTAACCTTTGAGGAGACAAAAAACATAGTGATGTCAAACTCTTATCGAGTTTTAAGGAATGGATTAAGGCATCCATTAAAGATAAACAATAAAAGATATTACATGCTACGTGTTGATAACGTATGTGCTCGCGAGTATCGAAGAATGTCTTAAAAGTATTTGTTGTCAAGATGTCTAGTGTTGGAGGATCCATTCAAGCAAGGGAGGAGATACCTCAAATACCTAGAGATGAGGAACCCTGAGATGTCCACGTTGTGCAGGAACAGTTAATTTAGAGGGAGCCTTCTCTATTGATTGCTGAGGAAGAACATGAATATGAACCTGTGTTTGATCCTAAGGAGGAGGACTCCGAGGATATAGAGGAGGAGGATGAAGAAGAGGATCCTGTGGAGTTTTCACCAAACTCTATATCCGCTGAGATGTATGATGCGCTGTATGATCGAAACATAGAATTACAGGATAATGTGGAGGAGCTGAAGGAACTGGCTGAGATGCGCCAAGCTACTTTAGAGCAGAAGGATGCATAAATTCAGGAACTCGACTCACGCCTTGGAAACACGTAGTCGGACCTAGTTCATATAAAAGGTCAGCGTGAGGATCTGTTGGCTGTGAACGAGAAGATGAAGACTGATGTGGAAAAGCTAAAAGATGACTTGAAGGAGGAGTCGGCTAAGCGTACGAGGGCAGAGGATGCTTGGATGAAGGCAACTCATCGTGCAGACCGTGCTGAAGCTAAGGTCCAAACGAAGAAAGTTAAAATAAATTAGATGGATCATGACTTTAATTCTGCGATTTATAGGGCCCAGGATCGAGTCTTTTATTACCCACTTCAATTTGAAGACTCTTCATGGTTCGTGATGGATCGTAGGAAGGCATATCGTATTATAGAGGAAGAGTGTAGTGAAGCCTCTCGACGTCTTAATATGCCTAGATAGAAAGAATAAGAATAATAATGATATGTGGTTAAGTATATGAATAAATAAATTTTAAATCTCTTTTTATGAGATAAATAAAAGGGTAGTATGAGGATGTAATCCTGAAACTTGTCTACTTCAGGAAAGTGAATGTTAATAGAAGATATGATATCCTTAGTATGTTTGAAAAGTATTAAATGAATAAAAAATATCAAAGTTTATTGAAATGTTATGTGTTGAGCTTTAATCTTAGAATGTTTAAAGTTAAACTTTAAAATATTCAAGGAATTGAATAGTGAACTAATAAGCGAATATTTTAACAAAAAATGCCTTCTAGAAGAATACAATAACGCCAACAACCACCTCCTGAGGGGTCTACTAACAATAATAAAAAGGCCAACGTTAATCTGGTTCAGCAGTTGGTGACTTTGTTGACGGGAGCACTTGCGAATCAACCGCAAGCTCAAGCTACGACTTTCAAGGACTTCAAAGCAGGTGGACCACCGGTATTTCAAGGGTCTATGAATCCAGTTGAAGCTTAAATCCGGATCTTGGAAATGGAGAAGGTGTTCGACATTGCCAGAGTCAACGAGGATCAGAAGACCGCTTTCGCAACATTTATGTTGAAGTCTGAAGCTAGTTATTGGTGGCAGGCGAATAAAGTTCGTGGGGGACAGGGAATAGTAGCGTGGGATAGGTTCAAAGAATTTTTTTTGAAATGTACTTTCTGACTAGTTCTCGAAATCAGTTGGAAGTTCAGTTTTTGGAGCTAAAATAAGGAACCATGACTGTGCCAGAATATACTGCGAAGTTTAACGAGTTGGCAATGTTTACCATTTAACAAGTTAATACCGATGAGCGTAAGGTAAGAAGGTTCGATTAAGGGTTGAAGCCCTGGCTTTATAGTAAGGTTTTAATGTTCCAGTTAAACACGTTTGCGGCAGTACTGGAAAAGGTAATTATCACAGAAGGTGGAAGTGATGCCTTAACCATGTATAACCAAGAATAGAAGAAGAGAAAGAATGAGAATGAAAACAAGGCTAGTGGAAGCAATGGTGGAAATAACAACCAGAAAAGAAAATGGAGTGAGAATTCGAATACGGGAGGACAACAAGGAAGTCAACAAAAGAAGAAGTTTGAAACTTGTCCTACTTGCAGAAAGAACCACACTAGGGTGTGCTTGAAGGGTAAGAGGGTGTGTTTCAATTGTGGTCAGGAGGGTCACATTGCACCGAACTATTTTAGCCCAAAGAAGGGAGAATGTTTCACTTGCAGTTCGAAGGATCACATGGCTCGTGATTGCTCTAAGAAGACAGCAGGAAGTGCAAGTGGAGGAAAAGGAAACAATGGTGGTGGCACATTAACTATCACTGGACTAGCACAATCAAGCCGACCTACTGCGAGAACTTTCAATATGACCGTGCAGGATGCTATGCAGTCAAAGGATGTGGTGTCAAGTATCATTCTGATTAATGGTATTAATGCTTATGCGTTATTTGATTCGGGTGCTACTTGTTCATTTATATCCGATGATTTTGCCCAGAACTTAGATTTGCCTCAGGAAGAATTAGATTATCCTTTGAGCATAGAAATTGCTAATAGGGAAGTGATTCCTATTATGTTTATATACAAGAATTATAGAGTGGTTATAAAGGGTCACTAGATGATGGTAGACATGATACCAATTAAAATTAGGGAATTTTATATCATATTGGGAATGGATTGGTTATTCAATTACGGAGCATTAATTGATTGCCAAAGAAAATATGGTAACCTTATGACTCTATCAAAGGTAGTATTTTATGGCAGCAAGTCAACTCGACAAGCAAGTTGTCTGATGGTGATGCAGGTCAAGAAGTTATTGAAACAAGGATGTGTAGGATACTTAGCCTACATAGTCGATACACAGAGAAAGAGTGCAAAATTGGAAGAGATACCGATCGTTAGAGATTTTGCAGACGTATTTCCAGAAGCTTTTCCTGGACTTCCACCAAATCGGGAAAACGAGTTCGTGATTAATTTAGTACCAGGAATGGCCCCAATATCTAAAGCCCTATATAGAATGGCCCTAGTAGAGATGAAAGAGTTGATGGTACAATTGAAAGAATTACTCGACAAGAAGTATATCCAGCCGAGTGTATTGCCATGGGGAGCACTGGTATTGTTTATTAAGATGAAAGATGGATCGATGCGACTTTGCATTGATTACCGAGAATTGAATAAGGTCATGATTAAAAATAAGTATCCGTTAACGAGAATCGACGACTTGTTCAATCAATTGAAGGGAGCGAGATATTTCTCAAAGATAGACTTGAGAAGTGGTTATCATCAGCTGAAGGTGAGGCCGGAGGATGTAACAAAAATAGCATTCAGAACTCGGTATGGTCATTACGAGTTTTTGATTATGTCATTTGGTCTAACCAATGCACCTGCAACATTCATGGATTTGATGAACACGGTGTTTAAACCATTCTTAGACAAATTTGTGGTGGTGTTTATTGATGATATATTGGTGTATTCCAAGACCAAGAAGGAACATGTTGAACACTTAAGAGTGACAATGGAGACATTGAGAAATGAGAATTGGTACGCTAAATTCTCAAAATGTGAGTTTTGGTTGTAATGTGTACAGTTTGTCGGGTACGTTATTGATAAGGATGGAATTTCGATAGATCCATCAAAAGTGGAAGCTGTAATAAACTGGGATCAGCCGAAGACACCGTTAGAGGTAAGGAGTTTCTTGGGATTGGCAGGATACTACAGGCGTTTTATTCAAGACTTTTCCAAAATCGCGTCCCCATTGACGAATTTAACTAGGAAGGCGGTTAAGTTTGTTTGTACGGAGAAGTGTGAGGAAAGTATTCAAGAAATAAAGAAGAGGTTGAGTTCGGCACCTATCTTGTCATTACCTAATAATACAGGGAATTTTGTGGTGTATAGTGACGTATCGCATAAAGGACTGGGTTGTGTGCTTATGCTAAAAGGCAAAGTTATTACGTATGCAACACGTCAATTAAAAGATTATGAGAGAAGGTATCCGACTCATGACTTAGAGTTGGCTACGGTGGTGTTTGCCTTCAAGATTTGGAGACATTATCTTTATAGAGAGAGGTGTGAGATATATATTGATCATAAAAGTCTGAAGTATATCTTTATAAATAAAGATTTGAATATGAGACAGAGAAGATGGTTGGAGTTAATTAAAGATTATGACTGCGAGATTTTCTATCATCCCGGAAAGGCGAATGTTGTTGCTGATGCCTTAAGTGGAAGGGGACGGGAGAAGTTAATGATGTTGATTGTTCAGGAGAAGGTTGTAAAAGAAATGGCCAAGATGGAGTTGGAAATAAAAATTCGACAGAAGCAGACGAAAAATTATTCCAGATGGGAAACAGTTTAACGTTGGTAGATAAGGTGAAGAATGCACAACTTCGGGATGGGAACTGCGAAGTGATAAGAAGAAAAGTATCTAAAGTTGAGGAAAATAAATTTAAAATTGATTCGGAAGGGTTACTTCGATTCAAAGGGAGAATTTGGGTTCCGCCAGTACCAGAAGTTAAAGAGGAAATTCTGAGTGAAGCTCATAACTCAAGATATTCGATTCACCCTAGAAGTACAAAAATGTACCAAGATCTCAAACATCACTTCTGGTGGCCGAATATGAAGAAGGACGTGGCTGAGTGCGTGGCGAAATGCTTAACATGTCAAAAAGTTAAAGCTGAACATCAAAGACCAAGAGGATTGTTGCAACCGTTGGAGATACCAGAATGGAAATGGGACCATATCAAAATGGATTTTGTGGTAGGTCTTCCAACGAATCAGCAAGGTTACGATGCCGTCTAGGTAATTGTCGATCGAATGACGAAGTCGGCACACTTTTTGCCAATCAAGATTACATTTAAACTAGATCGGTTGGCAAAATTGTAAGTGAAGGAAGTGGTTTCAGAACACGGTGTCCCGATGTCTATTGTATCAGATAGAGATCCCCGTTTCACATCAAAATTCTGGAAACGACTACAAGAATGCTTGGGAACGTAGTTGAGAATGAGCACATCGTATCATCTTCAAACGAACAGACAAAGTGAGAGAACCGTCCAGACACTAAAGAATATGCTTAGAGCATATATCATGGATTTCAAGGGAAATTGGGATGACCATTTACCATCAGTTGAACTTGCCTATAGTAATAGTTATCATGCAAGTATTAGCATGCCGCCTTACGAAGCATTATACGGTAGGAAATGCAGAACTCCATTATACTGGGACGAGGTAGGTGAACGTCAACTGTTGGGTCCAGAGTTGGTACAACAAACTGTCGAAATCATCAAAGTGATTCGAGTAAGATTGATAGCCACACAAGATAGATAGAAGAAATATGTTGATCAACACCGACAAAATTGGGAATTCGATAACGGTAGTTTTTTTTCCTTGAAAGTGTCTCCCTGGAAGGGGAAAATTCGATTTGACAAAAAGGAAAAATTAAGTCCTAGGTTTATAGGACCTTTTGAAGTGCTGAGACGAGTTGGTGAAGTGGCTTACGAGGTAGCTTTACCTCCGGAATTAGGACATATTCATAACATTTTCCATGTCTTACTATAAGGCCATATAAGCCTGATTATAAGCATATTATTAAATATGAGCCATTACAGTTTGAGAAAGACTTGTCATATGAAGAAGTCCATGTTCAGATTATCGACATGAAAGAGCAGTTACTAAGAAATAAACTGATACCTTTTGTTAAGGTAATCTGGCGAAACCACAATGCTGAAGAAGCTACGTGGGAACTTAAAGATGTTATGATGAAAAATTATCCTCAGTTATTTTCTTAATATTGTATAGCGGTTCTGGAGACAGAATCCTGTTAAGGAGGGAATAATGTGACTAATGAGTTTATCGAGCTGGGATTCTAGGGACAAAATCTTTTTAAGGAGGGAAGGATGTAACGATCGAGAATTTTTGTAATTTTTTTAAATATTTATTGATTTAAATAAATATTTTAATTAATTTATTTATTGACATAAATAAATAATTGCTGAAATTGTGGTGCAATAATTTAGTAACTAAATTGATTAACGGTAATTTTATTATTTAAAGATTTGATTTAATTAAACAAATAAATTAAATAAAATGAAATGTTGTTCTAGTTTAATTTAATAATTAAATTAGATGTATAATAATTTATTAATCATAAGTATTATTATAATAAAAATTATAATTATTATAACTATAATTGTAAGTTATGTAAATAGGTTACATGCGTGACGAATAAAACTATATAATATAAGTGTTATGAAAATAAATTGAGAGATGGGAGTTTGTGTTTAGCCAAACAAGGCCTTGTGGCCTTTGGCATTTTGCAACTGACATAACTCTTTGGTTTTTAACCTGATGCATTAAGTTAAGAGGCTATATCAGTTTATTTGCGTATTTTGCCTAAGGCTAGATAACAGAGTATAGAGAGAGAGCTTGGTAAGAAGAGAGAATCCCAGAGAGAGTTGAGGGTTGTGCTATGAATTGGCCAAGAAGAAGGTTTCTAGAACTTTGTTTACATCAAGAACTAAAGGTATACTCTACTCTTAATATTCATGTTTTGAGTTCCCATAAATATTTTCTGTAAATTTCTAAATCACGTTGGATTGATACATATATGTGTGTATGGTGTTATAATCTGTTAATAATCATGTATAAGTGCTATTTGATGATCAAAGAACGTAAAAATTTGGTTTGTAGGAGAAAAGTAGAATAGCAGTATATGTCTATATAATATTCCTTGTGTAAGTATAAAATTTCATGTTCAATACTTGCTATAATCTGTAAATTGATGTTAGATTGTGTTAATATGTCAAAAAACGAATACGACGTAGTTTGAATGGTGTAATTTGGTTATGAAACAAGGATTTTGTGGTTGATTTCGCTAAATGTGTTAAAAATAGAGAAAGGAACAAAAACATGGTTTAAATCCTTATAATTTTGGTTGTTTTGTTGTTAGAAGTGTTATGTATATGCTTAGCAATGTTGCACTTAGTTTGTAGCTATTGGGTTTAAGGAATTGTTGTGGAATTGGGAGAAATTGGAACTTTTTGTTAAAAGCGGAGCTTCAATTAATGTTACAGTAAAACTGGTTCTGGTGCGAGCGCGGACGCACTGTCTCTAGGCACGGGCGCGCTGCCACGCGGGCGCGCCGAATTCAAAGGGAGACATGGCGCGGCCACACCAGTAGTCAGTCAGACCTAGTTAAGAGCTGTTAGCAGCATAACTTGAAAATTGTTAACTTAACATATTCTAATAATTGTAAAGGACCTAAAACATGTTATAGGATATAATAAAATATTGTAATCACAACGTTGAAACTATAAATTATGAACTAATAAGTTGTGAGAGTTTGGAATGTGTGGTCATGAGAATTGGAATTATTTTTGCAATCACCATGTCGTATACTATGATTAACTGAGAATTCAATTTCGTGTTACGTGAAGGAGGTGG
Organism: Panax notoginseng; assembly: GCA_016801055.1. Taxonomy (NCBI): domain Eukaryota; kingdom Viridiplantae; phylum Streptophyta; class Magnoliopsida; order Apiales; family Araliaceae; genus Panax; species Panax notoginseng. The sequence goes on along the minus strand of CM029015.1, from coordinate 81,908,736 downwards.
ATAATCAAGTCCTAAGTTAAGGATTATAGACTTGATTAAAATGAAAACTAAACTAATGAAATTGATGTTAATATAACTAATTGGTATTGTGATCCTAATGATATATGTAGGATATTTGGCGAACATTTATTTTACTCGTGTAGCTTACACACGAGGCAAGTTCTCTAACTTCATTCTCTTTATAATAAATGCAAGTTTCATAATTCTGATATTTGTTATTGTCAAGCAAGCTTTCTATTCTAAATTATCATTTTGCAAATCCTATATTAAAGTTGAGCAAGCCTATTGATTTTATCTTATGTACGGTTGAATATGCTCTTGTAACCTAATTCGTTACATTGAGCGAGTTTCACATTCCTATTTCTTGTTATTGCTATTCAAAGTATATATACTGTTTTAAAACATTGATTCAAATGAGATTGTTCTAACTCTTTTGAATATAGTACTTTACACATATATACCATGTCTATTCAAATGAAATGTTTTAAAACATTGAACCTTCAAATAGTAAGCGAACTCTTATTGATTGCATTAATCTACAATTGAATAGTGTTCTAAAATTCTAGAACCACTGATAAGCTAGTTCCAAACTAAACTTTCTTTAGTGCAGAAATCCTAAATTCAAACTGAGATGAACAACCCTAATATAGAGGATTTTGTACATGTAACGTTTAGATGTTTGTGCACAATACATGGTACAAAGGGCTGATCCCCCTAAGTACGTAAGAAATGGTCTGTATAGTCTAAATGACTGTTAAGGTTGAGGTAGTAATAATACCTAATTACCAAGGACATAGTTTGTGGTCTTAAGACCCTCATATATAAATCTTAAACGGTTCTCTATTCTTGATTCACAGAACGAGTTCCCTATTATCCAGTAGTCATTGTTTTATCTCATGTTGTTACTATTATTATTCTTTATATTAGTGAGCAATTGTTTGCTCACTCTTGCAATTAATATTGCAGCTAAAGTTGAAAGAGTTGATGAACCGTCTTTTAGCAAAGGAAAAGGCAAGATGTCTAAGTGTTGATGACCTATTCGAATTTGTTCCAAATAATTATACTATAAGACTTAATTTATTTATCTGATGTATTCCGCAGACTCATATAATAGTTTAAGGTTAAATTTCCTGGGATTGTTTTTATTGATGTAACCCTTTAACGGGGAAGATTATTGCTTAAGTTATTTAAGTTATGTTTTATCCTTTATTATTGGTAGTAAGATGTAATTGTTTTGGATAGTGAGCACCAAGTCCCGTGCGAATGGAGTACCTAGATTTGGGGGTGTCACAGGTTGGTTTCAAAGCTTTAGGCTATGAACCTTAGGTGGGGGAAAACCTTAAGAAGTAACCTTTAAGGAGACAGAAAACATAGTGATGTCAAAGTCTTATCGAGTTTTAAGAAATGGATTAAGGCATCCATTAAAGATAAACAATAAAAGACATTATGTACTACGTGTTAATAACTTATGTGCTCGCGAGTATCGAAGAATGTCTTAAAAGTATTTTGTTGTCAGGATGTCTACCGTTGGGGGATCCAGTCAAGCTAGGGAGGGGATACCTCAAATACCTAGAGATGAGGAACCCCGAAATGTCCACGTTGTGCGAGAACAGTTGATTTAGAGGGAGCCTTCTCTGTTGATTGTTGTGGAAGAACAGGAAGATGAACCTGTGTCTGATCCTGAGGAGGAGGACTCTGAGGAGATAGAGGAGGAGGATGAGGAAGAGGATCCTGAGGAGTTTCCACCAAACTCCATATCCGCTGAGATGTATGATGCGCTGTATGATCGAAACATAGAATTACAGGATAATGTGTAGGAGCTGAAAGAACTGGCTGAGATGCGTCAAGCTACTGTGGAGCAGAAGGATGCAGAAATTCAAGAACTCGACTCACGCCTTGGAAACACGAAGTGGGACCTAGTTCATACAAAAGGTCAGCATGAGGATCTGTTGGCTGTAAACGAGAAGATGAAGACTGATGTGGAAAAGTTAAAAGATGACTTGAAGGAGAAGTCGGCTAAGTTTGCGAGGACAGAGGATACTTGGATGAAGGCGACTCATCGTACAGACCGTGCTGAAGCTAAGGTCCAAACGAAGAAAGCTAAAATGAATGAGATGGATCATGCCTTTAATTCTACGATTGATAGGGCCCAAGATCGAGTCTTTTATTACCCACTTCAATTTGAAGACTCGCCGTGGTTCATGATGGATCGTAGGAAGGCATATCGTATTACAGAGGAAGAGTGTAGAGAAGCCTCTCGACGTCTTAATATGCCCAGATAGAAAGAATAAGAATAATAATGATATGTGGTTAAGTATGTGAATAAATAAATTTTAAATCTCTTATTATGAGATAAATAAAAGGGTAGTATGAGGATGTAATCCTGAAACTTGTCTAGTTCAGAAAAGTGAATGTTAATAGCAAATATGCTATCCTTAGTATGTTTGAAAAGTTTTAAATGAATAAAAAATATTAAAGTATATTGAAATGTTATGTGTTAAGCTTTAATCTTAGAATGTTTAAAATATAACTTTAAAATATTTAAGGAATTAAATAGTGAACTAATAAGCGAATATTTTAACAGAAAATGCCCGCCTAGAAGAAGACAACCACACCAACAACCACCTACTGAATGGTCTACTAACAATAATAACGAGGCCAACGCTAATCCGGTTCAGCTGTTGGTGACTTTGTTGACGGGAGCACTTGCGAATCAACTGCAAGCTCAAGCTACGACTTTCAAGGACTTCAAAGTAGTTGGACCACCAGTATTTTAAGTGTCTATAAATCCAGTTGGAGCCCAAACCTAGATCATGGAAATGGAGAAGGTGTTCGACGTTGCCAGAGTTAACGAGGATCAGAAGACCGCTTTCGCAACATTTATGTTGAATTCTGAAGCTACTTACTGGTTGCAGGAGAATAAAGTTCGTGGGGGACAGGGAATAGTAGTGTGGGATAGGTTCAAAGAAATATTTTTCGAAATGTACTTTCCGACTAGTTCTCGAAATCAGTTGGAAGTTCAGTTTTTGGAGCTAAAATAAGGAACCATGACTATGCCAGAATATGCTGCGAAGTTTATAGAGTTGGCAAGGTTTGCCACTTATCAAGTTACTACCGATGAGCATAAGGAAAGAAGGTTCGAACAAGGGTTGAAGCTCTGGGTTTATAGTAAGGTTTCAATGTTCCAGTTAAACATGTTTGCGGCAGTACTGGAAAAGGTAATTATCGCATAAGGTGGAAGTGATGCCTTAACCATGTATAACCAAGAACATAATAAGAGAAAGAATGAGAATGAAAACAAGGCTAGTGGAAGCAATGGTGGAAATAACAACCAGAATAGAAAATGGAGTGAAAATTCGAATACGGGAGGACAACAAGGAAGTCAAGAAAATAAGAAGTTTGAAACTTGTGCTACTTCCGAAAAGAACCACACTGGGGTGTGTCTGAAGGGTAAGAGGGTGTGTTTTAATTGTGGTCAGGAGGGTCACATTGCACCAAACTGTTTTAGCCCAAAGAAGGGAGCATGTTTCACTTGTGGTTCGAAAGATCACATGGCTCGTGATTGCCCTAATAAGACAGCGGGAAGTGCAAGTGGAGGAAAATGAAACAATGGTGGTGGCACATTAACTATCACTGGACCAGCACAATCAAGCCGACCTACTACAATAACTTTTAATATGACCGTGCAAGATGCTGTGCAGTTAAAGGATGTGGTGTCAGGTATCATTCTAATTAATGGTATTAATGCTTATGTGTTATTTGATTCGGGTGCTACTTGTTCATTTATATTCGATGATTTTTCTCAGAAGTTAGATTTGCCTGTGGAAGAATTAGATTATCCTTTGAGCATAGAAATTGCAAATAGGAAAGTGATTCCTGTTAGGTTTATATACAAGAATTATAGAGTGGTTATAAATGGTCACGAGATGATGGTAGACCTGATACCAATTAAACTTGGGGAATTTGATGTCAAATTGGGAATGGATTAGTTATTCAATTACGGAGCAGTAATTGATTGCTAAAGAAAATGTGTTAACCTTATGACTCTGTCAAAGGTAGTATTTTATGGCAGCAAGTCACCTCGACAAGCAAGTTGTCTGACGGTGATGCAGGCCAAGAAGTTGTTAAAACAAAGATGTGTAGGATACTTAGCCTACATAGTTGATACACAGAAGAAGGGTGCAAAATTGGAAATACCGATCATTAGAGATTTGAAGATGTATTTCCAGACGATTTGCCTAGACTTCCACCAAATCGGGAAATCGAGTTCGTGATTTATATAGTACTAGGAATGGCCCCAATATCTAAAGCCCCATATAGAGTGGCCCTAGTAGAGACGAAAGAGTTGATGGTGCAATTGCAAGAATTACTCGACAAGAAGTATATCCAGCCGAGTGTATCGCCATAGGGAGCACCGGTATTGTTTGTTAAGAAAAAAGATGGATCGATGCGACTCTACATTGACTATCGAGAATTGAATAAGGTCACAATTAAAAACAAGTATCCGTTATCGAGAATCGATGACTTGTTCGATCAATTGAAGGGAGCGAGATATTTCTCAAAGATAGACTTGAGAAGTGGTTATCATCAGCTGAAGGTGAGGCCGGAGGATGTAATAAAAATAGCGCTCAGAACTCGCTATGGTCATTACGAGTTTTTGATTATGTTATTTGGTCTAACCAATGCACCTGCAGCGTTCATGGATTTGATGAACACGGTGTTTAAACTATTCTTAGACAAATTTGTGGTGGTGTTTATTGATGATATATTGGTGTATTCCAAGACCAAGGAGGAACATGTTGAATAGTTAAGAGTGACGATGGAGACATTGAGAAAAGAGAAATTGTACGCTAAATTCTCAAAATGTGAGTTTTGCTTGGAACGTGAACAGTTTCTCGGGCACGTTATTGATAAGGACATAATTTTGATACATCCATCAAAAGTGGAAGCTATAATAAACTGGGATCAGCCGAAGACACCGTCAAAGGTAAGGAGTTTCTTGGGATTGGTAGGATACTATAAGCGTTTTATTCAAAACTTTTCCAAAATTGCATCCCCGTTGACAAATTTAACTAGGAAGGCGGTTAAGTTTGTTTGTATGGAGAAATGTGAGGAAAGTTTTTGAAAAATAAAGAAGAGGTTGAGTTCGGCACCTATGTTGTCATTACCTGATAATACAGGGAATTTTGTGGTGTATAGTGATGTATCGCATAAAGGACTAGGTCGTGTGCTTATGTAAAAAGGCAAAGTTATTGCGTATACATCACGTCAATTAAAAGATTATGAGAGAGGGTATCCGACTCATGACTTAGAGTTGGATGCGGTGGTGTTTGCCCTGAAGATTTGGGGACATTATCTTTATACAGAGAGTTGTGAGATATATACCGATCATAACAGTCTGAAGTATATCTTTACACAGAAAGATTTGAATATGAGATAGAGAAGATGATTGGATTTAATTAAAGATTATGACTGCGAGATTTTCTATCATCCCGAAAAGGCAAATGTTGTTGCTGATGCCTTAAGTAGAAAGGGACGGGAGAAGTTAATGATGTTGATTGCTCAGGAGAAGCTTGTAGAAGAAATGGCCAATATAGAGTTGGAAATCAAACATTCGACAGAAGCAGACGAAAAATTATTCTAGATGGTAAATAGTTTAACATTGGTAGATAAGGTGAAGAATGCACAACTTCAGGATGAGAACTGCGAAGAGATAAGAAGAAAAGTATCTAAAGGTGAGAAAAACAAATTTAAAATTGATTCGGAAGGGTTACTTCGATTCGAAGGGAGAATTTGGGTTCTGCTAGTACCGGAAGTTAAAGAGGAAATTCTGAGTGAAGCTTATAACTCAAGATATTTGATTCACCCTAGAAGTACAAAAATGTACCAAGATCTCAAACATCATTTTTGGTGGCCAAATATGAAAAAGGGAGTGGTTGAGTGTGTGGCGAAATGCTTAACATGTCAAAAATTTAAAGCTGACCATCAAAGACCAAGCAGATTGTTGCTACCATTGGAGATACCGGAATGGAAATGGGAACATATCACAATGGATTTTCTGGTAGGTCTTCCAATGGCTCAGCAAGGTTATGACGCCATCTGGGTGATTATCGATCGATTGACGAAGTCGGCACACTTTTTGTCAATCAATATTATATTTAAACTAGATCGATTGGTAAAATTATACGTGAAAGAAGTGGTTTCAAGACATTGTGTCCCGGTGTCCATTGTAACAGACAGAGATCCGCATTTCACATCAAATTTCTGGAAACGACTACAAGAATGCTTGGGAACGCAGTTGACAATGAGCATAGCGTATCATCCTTAAACAGACGGACAGAGTGAGAGAACCATCCAGACACTAGAGGATATGCTCAAATCATGTATCATGCATTTCAAGGGAAATTTGGATGACCATTTACCATTAGTTGAATTTTCCTATAATAATAGTTATCACGCAAGTATTGGCATGCCGCCTTACGAAGAATTATACGACAGGAAATGCAGAACTCCGTTACGCTGGGACGCGGTAGGTGAACGTCAACTGTTGGGTCCAGAGTTGGTATAATAAACTGTCGAAATCATCAAAGTGATTAGGGCAAGATTGATAGCCGTACAAGATAGACAAAAGAAATATGTCGATCAACACCAACAAAATCAAGAATTCGATAACGGTAGTTTTGTTTTCTTGAAAGTGTCTCCCTGGAAAGGGAAAATTCGATTTGGCAAAAAGGGGAAATTAAGCCCTAGGTTTATAGGACCTTTTGAAGTGCTGAGACGAGTTGGTGAAGTGGCTTACGAGGTAGCTTTACCTCCAGAATTAGGATATATTCATAACATTTTCCATGTCTCGATATTAAGACCATATAAGCCTGATTATAAGCATATTATTGAATATGAGCCATTATAGTTTGAGAAAGACTTGTCATATTAAGAAGTCGCTATTCAGATTATCGACAGGAAAGAGCAGGTACTAAGAAATAAAGTGATACATTCTGTTAAGGTAATCTGACGAAACCACAATGCTGAAGAAGGTACGTGGGAAGTTGAAGATGTTATGATGAAAAATTATCCTCAGTTATTTGCTTGATCTTGTATAGCGATTCTAGGGATAGAATCTTGTTAAGAAGGGAAGAATGTGACGTATGAGTTTATCGAGCCGTGATTCTGGTGACAGGATCTTTTTAAGGAGGGAAGGATGTAAAGATCGAGAATTTTTGTAATTTATTTTAAATATTTATTGAATTAAATAAATATTTTAATTAATTTATTTATTGAGATAAATAAATAATTAATGAAAGTGTGGTGCAATAATTTATTAACTAAGTTGATTAATGGTAATTTTATTATTTAAAGATTTGATTTAATGAAATAAATAAATTAAATAAAATGAAATGAAATGTTGTTCTAGTTTAATTTAATAATTAAATTAGATGTATAATAATTTATTAATCATAAGTATTATTATAATAAAAATTATAATTATTATAACTATAATTGTAAGTTATGTAAATTGGTTACATGTGTGACAGGTAAAACTATATAATATAAATGTTATGAAAATAAATTGAGAGAGGGGAGTTTGTGTTTAGCCAAACGAGGCCTTGTGGCCGCCTTTGACATTTTGCAACTAACGTAACTCATTGGTTTTTAACCTGATACGTTAAGTTAAGAGGCTATATCAGTTTATTTGTGTATTTTGCCTAAGGCTATATAAAAGAGTATAAAGAGAGAGAGAGAGCTTGGTAAGAAGATAGAATCACAGAGAGAGTTGAGGCTTGTGCTATGAATTGGCCAAGAAGAAGGTTTCTAGAACTTTGTTTACATCAAGAACTAAAGGTATACTCTACTCTTAATGTTCATGTTTTGAGTTCCCATAAATATTTTCTGTAAATTTCTAAATCACATTGGATTGATACATATATGTATGTGTGGTGTTATAATATGTTAATAATTATGTATGAGTGCTATTTCATGATCAAAGAACGTGAAAAATTAGTTCTTAGAAGAAAAGTAGAATAAAAGTGTATGTCTATGTAATATGGCTTGTGTAAGTACAAAATTTCATGTTCAATACATGCTATAATCTGTAAATTGATGTTAGATTGTGTTAGTATATTAAAAAATGAATACAACGTAGTTTGAATGGTGTAATTTGGTTAAGAAACAAGGATTTGGCGGTTGATTTCGCTAAATGTGTTAAAAATGGTGAAAACAACAAAAACATGGTTTAAATCCTTATAATTTTTGTTGTTTTGTTGTTAGAAGTGTTATGTGTATGCTTAGCAATGTTGCAGTAAGTTTGTAGCTATTTGGTTAAAGGAATTGTTGTGGAATTGAGAGAAATTGGAACTTTTTGTTAAAAGCAGCGCTTCAATTAACGTTACTATAAAACTAGTTTTGGTGCCCAACGCTGCCGCGCTGGCGCGCCGGATTAAAAGGCGCCAGTAGTCAGTCAGGCCTAGTAAAGAGCTACTAGTAGCATAACTTGGAAATTGTTAACTTAAAATATTCTAATGATTGTAAAGGACCTAAAACATGTTATAGGACATAATAACATATTGTAATCACAATGTTGAAACTATAAATTATGAACTAATAAGCTGTGAGAGTTTGGAATGTGTGGTCATGAGAATTTGAATTGTTTGGCAATCACCATGTTGTATACTATGATATAATTGAGAATTCAGTTTCGTGTTACGTGAATGAGTAGGATAATCAAGTCCTAAGTTAAGGATTATAGACTTGATTAAAATGAAAACTAAACTAATGAAATTGATGTTAATATAACTAATTGGTATTGTGATCCTAATGATATATGTAGGATATTTGGTGAACATTTATTTTACTTGTGTAGCTTACACACGAGGCAAGTTCTCTAACTTCATTCTCTTTATAATAAATGGAAGTTTCATAATTCCGATATTTGTTATTGTCAAGCAAGCTTTCTATTCTAAATTATCATTTTGCAAATCATATATTAAAGTTGAGCAAGTCTATTGATTCTATCTTATGTATGGTTGAATATGCTCTTGTAACCTAATTCGTTACATCGAGCGAGTTTCACATTCCTATTTCTTGTTATTGTTATTCAAAGCATATACTGTTTTAAAACATTAATTCAAATGAGATTATTCTAACTCTTTTGAATATAGTACTTTGCACATATATACCATGTCTATTTAAATGAAATGTTTTAAAACATTGAACCTTCAAATAGTAAACAAACTCTTATTGATTGAATTAATCTACAATTGAATAATGTTCTAAAATTCTAGAACCACTGATAAGCTAGTTCCAAACTAAACTTTCTTTAATGCGGAAATCCTAAATTCAAACTGAGATGAACAACCCTAATATAAAGGATTTTATACGTGTAACATTTAGATGTTTGTGCACAATACATGGTACAAAGGGCTGATCCCCCTAAGTACGTAAGGAAAGGTCTGTACAGTCTAAATGACTGTTAAGGTTGAGGTAGTAATAATACCTAATTACCGAGGACATAGTTCGTGGTCTTAAGACACCCAGATATAAATCTTGAATGGTTCTCTATTCTTGATTCGCAGAGCGAGTTCCCTATTATCCAGTAGCTATTGTTTTATCTCATGTTGTTACTATTATTATTCTTTATATTAGTGAGCAATTGTTTACTCACTCTTGCAATTAACACTGCAGCTAAAGTTGAAATAGTTGACGAACCATCTTCTAGCAAAGGAAAGGGCAAGATGTCCAAGTTTTGAAGACTTATTTGAATTTATTCCAAAGAATTATATTATAAGACTTAATTTATTTATGTGATGTATTCTGCAAACTGATGTAATAGTTTATGATTAAATTACCTGGGATTGTTTTTATTGATGTAACCCTTTAACGAGGAAGATTATTGCTTAAGTTATTTAAGTTATGTTTTATCCTTTATTACGGGTAGTTAGATGTAATTGTTTTGGATAGTGAGCACCAAATCTTGTGGTAATGGAGTACCTGAATTTTGGGGTGTCACATTCGTCATCTTTACGTGGGTCCTTTGGATTCTTTAACTTTATCTCCATCATTTGTAAGTCATACGAAATGGGTCTTTATGTTAACAACGTCAGACTCGTAACCGCATACGATCTTCTACTCAACGCGTCAGCTACTACGCTTGCTTTTCTAAGATGGTATTGAATGGTATGGTCGTAATCTTTCAACAGCTCGAGCCAACGTCTTTGGCTCATGTTACGTTCATTCTGGGTGAATAAATATTTGAGGGTTTGTATTGGGTTCAAGGTTGATACAAAATTTGATTTCACGGTCTGGGGTAGGCTAGGAAGTTCTTCGGGAAATATGTCAGGAAATTTATTAACAATAGAAATATCATTCAAATCTGACGTATTTTTGTTTAAAATCCATGACATGGGCTAAGAAAGCTTGACATCCATTTTTTAATAAACGAATGGCTTTATGGCTTGATATGACAGTGATTGACTTTAGTGATTTGGTTGCTTGAATTCGCATAATAGTTTGGTTAGGAATATGAAAGCTAACAACCTTACGAAAAATAATCAATTTTAGCATGATGAGTAGTTAACCAATCAATCCCTAAAATCTCATCAAATGCAAATATTTTTAAAGAGATAAGATCGACAAGTAATGTCAGGGTGCCGATTAGAATCAAATAAGATTTATAAATAGTGGATGTAATGAAGGTTTCTTCTAATGGAGTTTCCACAGATAAGTCAACGTCTAATCTGTAATGTTTACCGTGATATATTATGGGTGAGCAACAAGTTTGTCCATCAAGTTTAAGTTCAAGAAAGGATATATCATGATTAAAAAAACTAAACAATAAGTTGGCTGACTTTCAACAATATAACAATTGTGAAATAGCATGAATCAAATTTATATAGCTGAACGATCGAGACAATAGAAATGAATGGCCAATAATGAACATAAATAAATCGAATGGACCAAATAGTAATGAAGGTGATCAGCCTTTCATACCTGATGAACATATGCCACATGCTCAACGTGCGAATTAATAAATCATAAACGTGATATAATCAGCAATGATTAACAAATATTTAAAAGAATAGTTCAAGGAAACTTGCCTTTATCACCGACTACTGCTACGCAATCTATTTAGCTTTGTCTGAATATCAAATATTAATAATATCTGTGACAACCGAGATTTTGTAATTAATTTTAATATTTATTAGATTGAATAAATATTTTTCTATGAATTAATTATTAGATTAAATAATTAATTGATAAAATTGTGGTAGATTAAATTAATTATGTGTTATATTTATTAAATTAATGTGGAGAATTTTTGTTATTCGAAGTATGTCATTATGTGAGCTTATTGTATTAAAAAAAAATTTAATAAGCCTAATGTTATTTTAATTAATTTATTTATTAATTAGAGATTTAATAATTTGACATTATTATTAAAGGAAAAATTTAATTATGTGACAATGTGAATTAATGAGAAATTATTATATTTTATTTAAGTTAAACTAAATAAAATATTTGAAATGGGTGTGACATTATTTTAACTATATGATAAAAGGTTTTATTAAAATAAATTGTTTTGAACCTAGTTTGCTAGCTAAATAAGGCCTTAGGAGGAGTTGGGGGCAGTTAAACCATGAATAGAATAACTGACCTCAACTCTGCGCATAAAGGCTCAGTTGAGTTTAACTTACGTATTCTTCATTTGAATTAATTGAGAGCCAGAGAGATTTCTGAGAGAGTTTGAGAAATCTTTGGGAAAGATTAGAGGATAATTGTCATCCTTTTTCATCTATGCTTGGGTAATTCTCTTCAACCCCAATTTTTATTTTACGTATTTTAAAGTTTTCATGAATATGACTTTCATTCTTTCTGTGAATCTCGGTAAATTGGGAAATTGTATTAGGGATATATGTAATAATTCGAGTAGTATAGCATGTTTTAATATGTATTTTATATGATTCCATATCATAAGTTTCATAATATTATGACTTGTTGTTTCAAAAATTTGCAGAGTATGGAATATGGCCATATGGCCTTATACGTGATTTAATATGTCAAACATGAATTTTTCTACAAAATTTCCACTTATATGTGATTATGCATGATAAAACGAACAAAACGAAATTTGAATGGTTGGATTTGGTTTTATAAAGAATCTGTGGCGTTGAATTTTAGGAATTTATGTCCAACACTTCAAGAACATCAAGAACAATACAATTTGCATAATTTAATTATGTGATTATGTGTTTTAATAGATTAAAATCACTCTATAAATGTTGGGTATTAATTATATACGTATTCTAACATGTGGGTATGTTTAATTTTGGGAATTAATGATTATGTAGTGTTTATTTTCGCTGAATTCTGTGTTCTTCGCGAATTCAGAGTCTGGAGTGTCGCGCCGCGGCGCCAACTCCTAGTTCATTTCCCGCGCCGCAGCGCCAAGACCCAGTACAAAAGTGGAGCCGCAGCGCCACTTAGCAGAATGTCCAGAAAATGCATTTTTTCAATGTTCAAGTATAGAAATGTGTTAGTAACCTAGTCTAATGAATATAAAAAAAACTTGTTAGATATATAATGAGATATTAAAGTGAGTTTTTACCAAGTCAAGAAGACAATTACATGTTGATTGAATTGTTGATTATATACTTAGCTTGTTATTCGTATAGTGTAATATTATATGGAAACAAGTATGGTAATATGACTAAGTATAGTCCTGAATTCGAGTTAGACAAAGAATAAATGTGTGATGTTTAGTAAGTTATAATTGACTGGTATTGTGAACGTAATTGATATGTAGGAGTTAAATCAAAGAACGAGTTTAGTTAAAGTGTAATCTACGCACGAGACAAGTTTCCTAACCCTACTCGTTATCATTATATGAATTATAAGTTGTCTCTTTTCATCGAGCAAGTTCTCGTTATTTTGACTAAGCCCATGTTGTTATATAAATAGTATATTAATCTTTCAAAGTATGATGTTGTTATACAATAATTATTCTATTGTATATCTCTTGGAATTGTTATTCGATTTATATATCAGTTATTGTGAATCTTGTTAGACTAGCAAACCCTTTATGATTCGACTAGTCCATAGTTGATGAGCATTCTAAATTTTAGAACCCTTGATGAATTATCCAAACCAAACTTCCTTTGGCGCGGATTCGAATGTCAAACTGAGATGAACAACCCTATATAGAGGATTACTTATGCGTTAGCGGTAAGATAGTGTGCACAGTATGGTACTAAGGGATGATCCCCCTAAGTACGAGAAGAAGAGTCCATAGTCTTATGACTGTTAAAGGTTTCAAGTATAAACACTTGACAACTTAGGACATAGTTCAAGGTCTTATGACCCTCAGAAGTTCTTTTGTCTCTTGTTATTCATTCTTGATTCAAAAGTTGAGTTTCCTATTTCAGAAGTCCTTAATTTATTCGCATGTTATTATACATTGTTATTTCATTATTTTACTTGTGGGCAATAGTGCTCACTCTTGCGTAATAATAACATTGCAGTTAAGAACAAAAGAACCGACGAACCTTCCTCTAGTAGTAAAGGCAAGGGAATGATTATCAAGTGATGAAGACTTGTTGTTTATGTGATGTTGAACTTATGTGTTAAGACTTATGTTAATGTTGTTTAAGACTTATTATTTGTTTATGTTTCCGCACAGATGTTTAAGGTTAGTATGACTTGAGATTGTATTTATTATTCAGATGTTGTAACCCCATAAGGGGATAATTTATTTCTATCTATTGCATGGTTTGCATTTATTATGGGTAGATAGATATATGATGTTTGAATAGTGAACACCAAATCATGTGGGAATGGAAGTACCCGGATTTGGGGGTGTCACAGGTTGGTATCAGAGTTTTAGGTTATGAATCTTAGGTGGGGGAACAACCTTAGGTAGTAGCCTTATAGGAGATCGAGAACATAGTGGTGGTAAACTCTTATCGAGTTCTAAGAAATGAATTTCTAAATTCATTGAAGATAATAAAAGACTTTATGTGCTTATGTGTTAATCTATGTGTTCGCTAGCATAGATTAGTAACTAAAACTTAAAATTTTGTTGTCAGAATGTCGGATGTTGGAGGAGCTAGTCGAGCTGGAGAAGAGGAACCCCGAGTACCTATAGAGGAGGAGCCCCAAGACATTCATGTCGTCAGGGAACAACTGGTATAGAGAGAGCCATCTCCGTTGATCACTGTTGTTGGTCAGGAGCATGAGCTGGAGACTGATCCAAAGGAGGATCTTGAGGAAGAAGAGGAAGAGGAGGAAGAAGAGGAGTTCCCACTGAACTCCATTGATGTTGAGATGTATGATGCACTTTATGATCGTAACATAAAGTTGTAGGACACTGTCCGGGATCGGACTGAACGGCCGGTTAGTCAACAGATTACTATTGAGCAGAGGGATAGGGAGATTGTGACTCTTCACACACGTGTGGGAAATGTGGAGTGGGATTTGGTTCATGCGAAGGGTCAAAATGAGGAGAAATCTGAAGAAATAGAGAAGTTAAAGAAGGAACTGAAGGAAAGCTCAGAGAGGCTGATAACAGCAGAGGAGGGCTGGGTAAGAGAATCACGTCGTGCTGATCTTGCAGAAAGGGATTGTCGTGTAAAGAAGGCTAAGCTAGGGGAGACATACTCTACACTTAATAATGCAATGGATGAAGCCCAAGGTCGAGTCTTGAGGTACCCAATCCAGTTTGAGGATCTACCATCATATATGCTAGATCGCAGAACGATGTCTCGCATCATGGAAGAGGAACGTATCAAGGCTATTCAGCGCCTTAACAGACAGTGATAGTATTAGTTTAATTATTTGAAAACTATTTGGTAGTTAATGATGTAAATTTCGATGTGATTATAAACAAAGGAATATTTTGATGTTTTAAATCCTGTAGATTCTTTATCTCGGGATAGTTGATGTAAATAGCAGTATTGCTATTTTATAATGTTAAAACTTTTGAATTGAATGAAATGTCAAAGTTTATTTAAATTGATATGTTAAGTGAATTATGGTTAAATGTTCTAGCTAAGCCTTAAATGTTTGAGGAATTGAATAAAGACCTAATAAGCGATTATTCTTAACAGAAATATGCCGCCTAGAAGAAGACAAAACCGTCAGCAAGAGCAAGAAGAGTCAGTGAATAACAACATAGATGCCAATGCTAACCCTGTTCAGCAATTGGCGAACCTTTTAGCAGGAGCACTTAACAATCAACCACAAGCTCTACCAAATACCTCGTTTAAGGACTTCAAGGCGGTGGGACCGCCAGAATTTAAAGGCTCCATGAAACCGATCGAAGCTCAGACTTGGGTTATGGAGATGAAAAAGGTTTTTGAGGTCGCAAGAGTCAGAGAGGACCAGAAGACCGCGTTTGCAACGTTTATGTTGAAATCTGAAGCCAGTTTTTGGTGGCAAGTAAACAAAGTTCATGTAGGAGAAGGTATGATTACCTGGGAGAGGTTTAAGGAGATGTTTTTCGAGATGTATTTCCCTACTACCTCGCAGAACTAATTGGAGGTTCAGTTTCTAGAATTGGAGCAGGGAAATATGTCCGTACCAGATTATGCAGCTAGATTTAACGAGTTGGCAAGGTTCGCCACATAGAAAGTGCACACGGATGAGAGAAAAGTAAGAAGGTTCGAACAAGGACTGAAGTCGTGGTTGTATAGTAAGGTGTCAATGTTTCAGTTGAAGACATTCGCTGGGGTACTAGAGAAAGCCATACTCGCTGAAGGTGGAAGCGATGCGGTAACCAAATATAATCAGGATCAGAAGAAAAAGAAGAATGAAAGTGAAGGAAATAACAAGGCTAATGGAAGTAATACAGGAGGAGGTAATAATAATCAAAAGAAAAGGTGGTCTGACAATACATCAACTGAAAACCAGCAAGGAGGTTAGAAGAAAAAGATTAAAGCGTGCCCGACCTGCGGGAAAGCTCATTTGGGAGTGTGTATAAAGGGTAAACATGTGTGCTACAATTATGGTCAGGAAGGCCACATAGCACCTAACTGTCCTAACCTAAAGAAGGGTGCCTGCTTCACTTGTGGTTCAAAGGATCATGTAACATTCCATATTTTTTAAATGTAAGTTATAAATATTTATTGATCTATATAAATATTTATTGGATGTGTTTATTATTGAATAAGTAATTATTCAATTTGATTGAGTTTATTTAGTTAATTATTTATTTGCTAAATAATTAATGTGATTAGTCAATTAATGTGTTATGTGGATTGAGTTATGTGATTAAGTAATTTATTTAATTGTTATTATATAAAGTGTGACTAATTACTATGTGATAAAGAGTTATTAAAATAAATTAAAGTAATTTTAATTTAGTTTTATCCAAACAAAGCTTAAGGATATAAACAAAGCCTACGGCTTTTGGATTTTGAAATTTAAATGATTAATAAAATAATAATATAATATATACGTTAGTTTTGTAACTGATATGTTATTAAATTAGACGTATTAAGGTTAGCGATTTTATTTTACGCATTATAGCTATCGGTTGTTTTCTTTTTACACATTCTAGTTGTTGAGAAAAGAGAGAAGAACACTAAGAGAGAATTTCAAAGAAAGTTTAAGAGAGAAAAGACTGTATTTTTCAAATACGTTCTGAGTTTGTCAAATCTATTCTCCGTGATTAACAAGTGTTGTCGGAACAAATTAAAGGTACGTTGTATAAACCTTATCATATATGTTTACACTATATAGTTTTTGAGAAATTGTATGTCTCTGTTTTTCTTGAAATAACCGTGTATAAGTTTTTACCAAATTTGTCTGTAAACCTTGTTCTAGAATTTGTTTTGGTATTACATGTTTTGTTGTTATAATTGTTATAACTAGCATGTATATGTATATGTATATTTGAGTGGTATTTTAATCACGTGTTAAAGAAAAAGAAATAGTTTTACTATGAACATAAACATGTATGAATGTATGTTTTTTTTCAGAGTACCAAAATTTATACTTGTATTGTATGATAATCATGGAATTTAACTGTGATTATATGAATTGGGTAAGAATTAAATAGAATGTAGTTAGAATAAATCAAATTATTTTCTAACTATGATTACAGTGCTTACTATGTTAACAATGGAGTTTTTGGTTTTAAAATATGTTATTCTAGTATTTAATTTTTCTAGAATTATGGTTTAAGTTGTGTTAATTTAGTATTTGTATGCTTGGTGAAGTTTATGTGTAGTTTATATTAGTTATACATGTTGTTTGGGGCGAATTGTTGTTACAAATTTAAGACAGTAGCTTTGACTTTGTTCTTCTTTTTGGTTTTGTGAGTTTCGGCGCCCCAGCGTCAAAATTCACGCTCCAGCGCCAAAAATAGGCCAGAAGCTCGCGGCCCAACACTGGAACTCGCTCCCCGGCACTGGTACTCGCGCCCCAGTGCCACTGATCCGTGCCCCGGCGCCAGAAAAGTTGTTTGAGTTGGGCAATTTTGACCTCATGTAGTAAAACAACCATAACTTTCTCATACAAACTCCAATTGAGTTGATTCAAGATGATCCGGAACGGGGACGAATAGAGCTATAACTTTCATGCTTTAAGGTTTTTAATTTGAGGTACGTAACAGTAGTTAAAATGGTCATCTTTAGGACTGTTGTGTATTTGGAGCCAATCGGAGGGCGTCGGGATGCACGAATGCAAGTGCAACCCTTTGTGTATTAGTATAACTTAATGATAACATGTTGGACATGTAATAGAATGTTGTATCAAGTTGTTAATGTGCATATTATGCAGTGACATGATCACTTAAGTAGTTGTAATAAAGCTAAAAAGTAATGTTCATGAAAAGATGTGATGTTGTTTAAACTTAAACTTAGTTAGTAACTATTCTAAGAGTAATAAAGTAACTCATAAAGGTAATGTTAGTGTAACTAATGTGTATTGTCAATACATATGGAATGTGTAGGACTTGGGGTGAACGCGAATAGTAATTGTTTAACCTACGCACGAGGCAAGTTCCCTAACCTTTGCTACTTTATTATTCAGCAAGGTTGCTTTTCACTGTTATGTTATACTTAAGCAAGTTTTCTAATTCTAAAGCTTCGTTATGAAAAATTTATATGCTATACTTTATTGTGTAAAGTATTTCCATTAAGCAACTTCATTGTATCCAGTTATTCATGATGATACAAGTTCTCTTCTCTGCACTTTCGTTGAGATGGTTATTATGAGTATGCAAGTTTTCTTAACTCTAAACTTGTTATATTAGCATGCAAGTACCATTAGTTTATCGTTCAAGTTATTATTTATTGTGCATGCTTGATATTAAATTCTAAGATGTAACCTTAGCTTAATGTTATTCAAAGCAAGGTATGATGTGTTATTCAATAGTTATGCTATTAGATTATCCCTAAAGCATGAAATTAGAATGAAATACTTATTCAGTTATGATTATTCAATAACATAGTGTTATTATCTTTTATTCAACTAATTTTTAGTTGATGTCCGTTGAATTCCAAATTACCTTGAAGTGTATCCAAACCAAACTATCTTTGGGGCGGACTTATACTCAAAATACTGAGATGAACAACCCTATTTATAGGGGTTACGCTTAGTTTTGTACTTTGCGCTAAAATGTTTGTATACAATACATGTACGAAGGGTTGATCCCCCTAAGTACCTTAAAGTCATTATGGTCGAATAATCGTAAAAGTTTAAGTTGAAAGATAACTTATAACTGTGGACAAGGGTCGTGGTCATTAGACCCTCAGTGAATGTTTAAAATGTTAATAGAACTCATTGTTTAGTTCTATTGAGCCCCTGAATGGGTAAGGAATGTTTAAGATGTTAATAGAATCTATTGTTCAGTTCTATTGAGCCCTTGAATGGGCAGAGAATGTAAAAGTTATTCATTGTTATTTCAAGTGAGCCTTGTTTGCTCACTCTTGCCTGTAAAATTCTTACAGCTACAGATGGAAAGGGTGACGTACCTAGCACCAGTAAAGGAAAGGGAAAGATCAACAAGTACTGAAGACTTGTAATAGTTTTGATAGTTTTATTATCAGACTTTGGTTTAAGGAATGTAACGAAGTTTATATAAATTTTCCGCAAGAATGGTTGTATGTAAAGGTTAGATAACCTGGGAGATATTATTTTATGTAATTTTTGTATGGGCAGGTTTATTATTCAATTTTATTTATGATTGGGTAGTTATAAATGAATGTTTTGATTACGTGAACACCAAATCTTGAGGTAATGAAGTACCGAGATTTGGGGGTGTCACAGGTTAATAACAGAGCTTTAGGTTATGAACCTTAGGTGGGGAGAAAAGCCTTAGGAAGTAACCTTTGAAAAGATAGTGGAGATAACTCTTATCGAGTTTTAAGGAAGATGTAATAAAACACTTATGTGCTTATGTGTTTATAACTTATGTGCTCGCGAGTGTCGAGTAGAATGATTAATAACTAAAACTTTATAATTTTGTTGTCAGGATGACTAATGTTGGAGAATCTAGTCAGGATAGGGAGGAGGGACCTCAAATGCCTATAGAGGAGGAGCCTCGCGACATTCAGGTAGTTTGGGAACAACTACTGCCACGGGAGTCAGCCCTGTTGGTCACAGTGGTTGAAGATGAGGATGATGATGTGGAGACAGATGAGGAGGATCCTGTGGAGTTGCCACAGGAGGATGAAGATAACGAGGACGAGGAGGAGGAGACTCCACTAACCTCGATGACTGCTCGTATGTATGATGAGGTCTACGACCGTAACATGGAACTTCAGGACACAGTTGAGGAGTTGCAGGAGATAGTAGCTGAACAGCAGACTGCAATGACACAGAAGGACGACGACATCCAGGATCGAGATGAACGTCTAACTAATGCTGGAGAGAAGCTGATGCAGACTGAAGGAGAGAAGGAATAACTGATCGAGATGGTCGTGGAACTGAAGAAAAAGCTGAATGAAGAAGCTACCAAGAGGGCGAGAGCTGAAGACGCATACGAGGAAGCTTTTCAACAAACTGGAAGAGCAGTAAGGGATGCACAAGCAAAGAGGATGAAGATGGAAGAGATGGATAAAGTATTCAATACCGTGATCAATCGAGCTCAAGATCGGGTCATGGGTTATCCAATTCAGTTCGAGACTCTCCCATCATACGTGTTAGATCGCCGAACCATGTTCCGTGTTATGGAAGAAGAGCGTCAAAAGGCTACTGATTATCTTAATAGATCATCGTAGGAAATCTGTCTGTTTTGCAAGTAATAAGTGTTAAATAATGTGTAAATCTTGAGTGTTAAGTAACCATGGGATAGGAGAATGATGATATTGTCCTGTAACTTTTGTAGTTCAGGAAAGGAATGTAAATGGCAGTGATGCTATTATTGTTATGTTTTTCGAAGTTATGATGAATAAATAAAAAGCTATTATTTTATTCAAAAGTGTTATGTGGTTATTTTTTTTTATGGAGACAAGTTAATTAGAAAATACTTAAAGAAGTTGGGTAATAGTCTAATAGATGTTTTTTTTTCTAACAGAAAATGCCTCCCAGATGTGAACCACCCCGTCAGAGAACCAATGCGAGAACTAACAATAATGATGTTGAGGATAATCCTGTCCAACAACTAGTGACATTACTAACAGGAGCGTTGCAGAATCAACCTCAAAAACCAAGGCACAACGTTTAAGGAGTTTAAGGCGGTCGGACCACCTGAATTTCGTGGGTCAATGAATCCGGTCGAGGCACAGACCTGGATTATGGAGATTGAGAAGATATTTGAAGTCGCTAGGGTAGGGGATGAACAGAAGACTGCTTTTGCAACATTCATGTTGAAAGCAGAAGCTAGTTATTGGTGGCAGGCCAATAAAACCCGGGAAGGACTAGGAGTGATGACTTGGGATATGTTTAAGGAGTTATTCTTCGAGACCTACTTCCCAGAGAGTTCTAAGAGTCAGTTAGAGGTTCAGTTTTTGGAACTGAAGCAGGGAGCGATGACGGTGTCTGAGTATGCCGTGAAATTCAACGAATTGGCGAGGTTTGCGCCATATCAAGTCAGTACAGACGAGCGTAAGGCAAAGAAGTTCGAACAGGAACTGAAGCCTTGGCTGTACAGTAGGGTTTCCCTGTTCCAGTTGAAGACGTTTGCAGCAGTGATGGAGAAGGCTATACTCGCTGAAGGTGGAGACGAGGCAGTGAAAAAATTCAATCAAGAGCAGAAGAAAAAGAAGAATGAGGTGGAAGTGAAGAATGGTAGCGGTGGCAATGGAAATGGCAATAACAACAACAAATTGAAGAGGACGTGGAACGAAAATGGGGGTACTAGAAACCAGCAGAGTAACCAACAGTTTAGGAAGTTTGAAGCATGTGCTACATGCGGGAGATTTCATAAGGGTGTGTGCTTGATGGGGAAATGTGCATGTTTCAACTGTGGCCAGGAGGGTCACATCGCCTCAAATTGCACCCAACCCAAGAAGAATGTTTGTTTCACATATGGATCCAAGGATCATTTTGCTCGTGAATGCCCTCAGAAGAAGGTTGGAGAAACAGTAAGAAGTAAGGGAGACAGCAGTGGAGGTACTTGGGCCATTGCTGGACCTACAACGTCAAACAAACCCACAGCTAGAACTTTCAACATGACTGTGCAAGATGTTTTGCAATCAAAAGATGTGGTGTCAGGTATTATCCCAATCAAAGATATTAATGCTTATGTATTATTTGATTCGGGTGCTACTTGTTCGTTTATATCTGATGAATTTTCTAAAAGGTTAGAATTGCCTAGAGAAGAACTGAATTTCCCTTTGAACATAGAAATTGTGAATAGGGAGGTGATTCCTGTTAGGTTTGAATACAAGAACTGTAGAGTGAACATTAAAGGGAATATCCTGATGGTAGATTTAATTTCGATTAGACTCGGGGAATTTGATGTAATTTTGGGAATGGATTGGCTGTTCAAATATGGAGCAGTAATTGATTGTCACAAGAAGTGTGTAAACCTTATGACTCCGTCAAAGGTATTTTTCCATGGTAGCAAATCGCCTAGATAAATGAAATGTCTGACGATTATGCAGGCCAAGAAGTTGTTGAGTCAAGGTTGTGTGAGTTATTTGGCTTACATAGTCGATACTCAGAAGAAGGGTGTAGAACTGGAGGAGATACCAGTGGTTATAGAATTCGTAGATGTATTTTCGGAGGATTTGCCAGGACTACCGCCTGATAGAGAGATTGAGTTTGTAATCGATTTAGTGCCAGGAACTGTATCGATATCGATGGCCCCGTACAAAATGGCTCCGGTAGAAATGAAGGAACTGATGGTGCAACTACAAGAACTGCTGGACAAGAAGTATATTCAACCAAGCGTGTCACCGTGGGGAGCGCCGATATTATTTGTGAAGAAGAAGGATGGATCAATGCGTCTTTGCATTGATTATAGGGAGTTAAACAAGGTCACTATTAAGAATAGGTATCCGTTACCTAGAATAGATGACTTATTTGATCAGTTGAAGGGTACTAAATACTTCTCGAAAATAGATTTGAGAAGTGGGTATCACCAATTGAAGGTAAGAAAGGAGGATATACCTAGAACGGCATTCAGAACTCGGTACGGACATTACGAGTTTCTGGTGATGTCTTTTGGTTTAATAAATGCCCCTGCCGCGTTCATGGATTTGATGAATAGGGTATTTAAACCATTCTTAGACAAGTTCGTAGTGGTGTTTATCGACGACATTCTGGTGTATTCCAAAACTCAAGAAGAACACGTGGAACATTTACGTCTGACATTGGAGACACTAAGAAAGGAAAAGTTGTACGCGAAATTCTCTAAGTGTGAATTTTTGCTAGATCGTGTACAATTTTTGGGTCATGTGATTGACAAAGATGGGATTTCAGTAGATCCATCGAAAGTGGAAGCTGTAATCAATTGGGAACAACCAAGGACATCTTCGAAGGTGAGGAGTTTCTTGGGGCTGGCCGGGTTATTATAGAAGATTTATATAAGATTTTTCCCAGATAGCCACTCCGTTAACAAATTTGACACGGAAAGCTGTGAAATTCGTTTGGACGGAAAAGTGTAAAGAGAGCTTCCAGGATTTGAAGAAGAAGCTAAGTATGGCACTTGTGTTAACGCTGCCGGATAATACAGGAAATTTTGTGGTGTATAGTGATGCCTCACACAAAGGATTGGGTTGTGTTCTTATGCAAAATGGCAAAGTTATTGCCTATGCATCAAGACAACTGAAGGATTATGAGAAAGGTTATCCGACTCATGATTTAGAATTGGTTGCAGTGGTATTTGCTCTCAAGATATGGAGACATTATCTGTATGGAGAGAAATGTGAGATCTACACAGACCACAAAAGTCTGAAATATATTTTCAATCAGAAGGACCTGAACATGCGTCAGAGGAGATGTATGGAATTGATAAAGGATTATGATTGTGAGCTCTTTTATCATCCGGGAAAAGCGAATGTGGCTGCAGATGCTTTAAGCAGGAAAGGTCGGGAGAAATTAATGCTGATAACAACTCAGGAGGAGCTTATTTCAGCAATGACAAAGTTAGAACTGGAAATCAAATTTCCACAGGAATCCGACGAACGACTATTTCAGCTAGAAGCAGGTCCAACTTTACTAGACAAGGTGAAAAACGCTCAGCTACAAGATGAAGAATGTGGAAAGATAAAAGAGAATATGGTTGATAGTAGCAATACGAAATACAAGGTTGATACCGAAGGATTACTACGGTACGAGGGAAGAATCTGGGTTCCAGCAACACCAGAACTAAAAAATGAAATCTTGACCGAAGCTCATAACCCAAGATATTCGATTCATCCAGGAAGCACGAAGATGTATCAAGATTTACACCGACATTTTTGGTGGCCGAATATGAAAAGGGATGTTGCAGAATGCGTGGCAAAATGTTTGACATGTCAAAAAGTAAAAGCCGAACATCAAAGACCCAGCGGATTACTTCAACTGTTGGAAATACCATAATGGAAATGGGAGCATATCACGATGGATTTTGTGGTGGGTCTTCCAGCTACTCAGAGAGGATGCGATGCAATTTGGGTGATAGTGGACAGACTGACAAAATCAGCACACTTTTTGCCAATAAAGATTAGATTCAATCTTGATCAGCTGGCAAAACTATATATCAAAGAGATCGTTTCGAGACATGGAGTGCCAGTGTCAATTGTGTCTTATAGAGACCCGTGACTCACGTCAAACTTCTGGAAGAGACTACAAGAATGCATGGTAACTCAATTGCGAATGAGTATGGCTTATCATCCACAAATAGATGGCCAAAGCGAACGAACGATCCAGACATTGGAAGATATGCTGAGAGCACGCGTTATGGATTTCAAAGGAAGCTGGGAAGAGCAATTACCATTGGTGGAATTTGCCTACAATAATAGTTATCACGCGAGCATCGGCATGCCGCCTTACGAAGCGTTATACGGCAGAAAGTGCAGAACTCCATTGTGCTGGGATGAAGTTGGTGAACGTCAACTACTAGGACCAAAATTAGTGCAACAAACTGCTGAGGTTATCAAACTCATCAGGATAAGATTGGTAGTAGCTCAAGATCGACAGAAGAAGTATGCTAATCAACATAGGCAAGATCGTGCATTTGACGTAGGAAGCTATGTATTCCTAAAAGTTTCTCCTTGGAAGGGGAAAATTTGTTTCGGTAAGAAGGGAAAACTAAGCCCGATGTTTATTGGACCCTTTGAAGTGCAGCGAAAAGTTGGAGAGGTAGCTTATGAGGTAGCTCTACCTCCAGAGTTGGAAAACATTCATAATGTTTTTCATATTTCGGTGTTACGACCATATAAACCCGATTACAATCACGTGATCGAGTATGAACCGTTGCAGTTCGAGAAAGATTTATCTTATGAAGAGGTTCCTATCCAGATAGTCGACAGGAAGGAACAAGTGCTTAGGAATAAAGTGATACCTTCTGTGAAGGTGATATGGTGAAACCACAATGCTGAAGAAGCAACGTGGGAACTCGAAGAGAAAATGATAAAAGAGTACCCTGAGTTATTTGTTTAATCTTTGTCTTCGATTCTGGGGACAGAATCTTTATAAGTAGGGAAGAATGTAACGAATGTGTTGTTTGAGTTGTGATTCTGAGGACAGAATCCTTATAAGAGGGGAATGATGTAACATTCCATATTTTTTAATTGTAAGTTATAAATATTTATTGATTTATATAAATATTTATTGGATGTGTTTATTATTGAATAAGTAATTGTTCAATTTGATTGAGTTTATTTAGTTAATTATTTATTTGCTAAATAATTAATGTGATTAGTCAATTAATGTGTTATGTGGATTGAGCTATGTGATTAAGTAATTTATTTAATTATTATTACATAAGGTGTGACTAATTACTATGTGATAAAGAGTTATTAAAATAAATTAAAGTAATTTTAATTTAGTTTTATCCAAACAAAGCTTAAGGATATAAACTATTTTATTTTAAAGGGATAGGCCAAACAAAGCCTACGGCTTTTGGATTTTGAAATTTAAATGATTAATAAAATAATAATATAATATATACGTTAGTTTTGTAACTGATATGTTATTAAATTAGACGTATTAAGGTTAGCGGTTTTATTTTACGCGTTATAGCTATCGGTTGTTTTCTTTTTACACATTCTAGTTGCTGAGAAAAGAGAGAAGAACACTAAGAGAGAATTTCAGAGAAAGTTTAAGAGCGAAAAGGCTGTGTTTTTCAAATACGTTCTGAGTTTGTCAAAGCTATTCTCCGTGATTAACAAGTGTAGTCGGAACAAATTAAAGGTACGTTGTATAAACCTTATCATATATGTTTACACTATATAGTTTTTGAGAAATTGTATGTCTCTGTTTTTCTTGAAATAACCGTGTATAAGTTTTTACCAAATTTGTCTGTAAACCTTGTTCTAGAATTTGTTTTGGTATTACATGTTTTGTTGTTATAATTGTTATAACTAGCATGTATATGTATATGTATATTTGAGTGGTATTTTAATCATGTGTTAAAGAAAAAGAAATAGTTTTACTGTGAACATAAACATGTATGAATGTATGTTTTTCAGAGTACCAAAATTTATACTTGTATTGTATGATAATCATGGAATTTAACTGTGATTATATGATTTGGGTAAGAATTAAATAGAATATAGTTAGAATAAATCAAATTGTTTTCTAACTATGATTACAGTGCTTACTATGTTAACAATGGAGTTTTTGGTTTTAAAATATGTTATTCTAGTATTTAATTTTTCTAGAATTATGGTTTAAGTTGTGTTAATTTAGTATTTGTATGCTTGGTGAAGTTTATGTGTAGTTTATATTAGTTATACATGTTATTTGGGGCGAATTGTTGTTTCAAATTTTAGACAGTAGCTTTGGCTCTGTTCTTCTTTTTGGTTCAGTGAGTTTCGGCGCCCCAGCGTCAAAATTCACGCTCCAGCGCCAAATTTCGCGCCCCGGAGTCAAAGTTTGCGCCCCAGCGCCAAAAATAGGCCAGAAGCTCGCGCCCCAGCGCTGGAACTCATGCCTCGGCGCTGGTACTTGCGCCCCAGCGCCACTAATCCGCGCCCCGGCGCCAGAAAAGTTGTCTGAGTTGGGCAATTTTGACCTCCTATAGTAAAACGGCCATAACTTTCTCATACGAACTCCGATTGGGTTGATTCAAGATGATCCGGAACGAGGACGAATAGGCCTACAACTTTTATGTTTTAAGTGTTTTAATTTCAGGTCTGTAACAGTAGTCAAATTGGCCATTTTTAGGACTATTGTGTATTTGGAGCCAATCGGAGGGCGTCGGGATGCACGAATGCAAGTGCAACCCTTTGTGTATTAGTATAACTTAATGATAAGATGTTGGACATGTAATAGGATGTTGTATCAAGTTGTTAATATGCATATGGTGCAATGACATGATCACTTAAGTAGTTGTAATAAAGCTAAAAAGTAATGTTCATGAAAAGATGTGATGCTGTTTAAACTTAAACTTAGTTAGTAGCTATACTAAGAGTAATAAAGTAACTCATAAAGGTAATGTTAGTCTAACTAATGTGTATTGTCAATACATATGGTATGTGTAGGACTTGGGGTGAACGTGAATAGTAATTGTTTAACCTACGCAGGAGGCAAGTTCCCTAACCTTTGCTACTTTATTATTCAGCAAGGTTGCTTTTCACTGTTATGTTATACTTAAGCAAGTTTTCTAATTCTAAAGCTTCGTTATGCAAAATTTATATGCTATACTTTATTGAGTAAAGTATTACCATTAAGCAACTTCATTGTATCCAGTTATTCATGATGATACAAGTTCTCATCTCTGCATTTTCGTTGAGATAGTTATTATGAGTATGCAAGTTTTCTTAACTCTAAACTTGTTATATTAGCATGCAAGTACCTTTAGTTTATCGTTCAAGCTAATATTTGTTGTGCATGCTTGATATTAAATTCTAAGATGTAACCTTAGCTTAATGTTATTCAAAGCAAGGTATGATGTGTTATTCAATAGTTATGCTATTAGATTATCCCTAAAGCATGAAATTAGAACGAAATACTTATTCAGTTATGATTATTCAATAATATAGTGTTATTATCTTTTATTCAACTAATCCTTAGTTGATGTCCGTTGAATTCCAAATTACCTTGAAGTGTATCCAAACCAAACTATCTTTGGGGCGGACTTGTACTCAAAATACTGAGATGAACAACCCTATTTATAGGGGTTACGCTTAGTTTTGTACTTTGTGCTGAAATGTTTGTATACAATACATGTACGAATGGTTGATCCCCCTAAGTACCTTAATGTCATTATGGTCGTATGACCGTAAAAGTTTAAGTTGAAAGATTACTTATAACTGTGGACAAGGTTCGTGGTCATTAGACCCTCAGTGAATGTTTAAAATGTTAATAGGACTCATTGTTTAGTTCTATTGAGCCTCTGAATGGGCAAGGAATGTTTAAGATGTTAATAGAATCTATTGTTCAGTTCTATTGAGCCACTGAATGGGCAGAGAATGTAAAAGTTATTCATTGTTATTTCAAGTGAGCCTTGTTTGTTCACTCTTGCCTGTAAAATTCTTACAGCTACAGATGGAAAGGGTGACGTACCTAGCACCAGTAAAGGAAAGGGAAAGATCAACAAGTACTGAAGACTTGTAATAGTTTTGATAGTTTTATTATCAGACTTTGGTTTAAGGAATGTAACGAAGTTTATTTAAATTTTCCACATGAATGATTGTATGTAAAGGTTAGATAACCTGGGAGATATTATTTTATGTAATTCTTGTATGGGCAGGTTTATTATTTAATTTTATTTATGATTGGGTAGTTATAAATGAATATTTTGATTACGTGAACACCAAATCTTGAGGTAATGAAGTACCGAGATTTGGGGGTGTCACAGATCATTTGGCAAGAGACTGTCCTAAGAAAGGATCTGGAGGGGCAGTATCAGGAGGAAACTGGGGAGATAGCAGTGGAAGCGCTCTGACCATCACAAGACCAACCGTAACCAATCGACCAACCGCCAGGACCTTCAATATGACAGTGCAGGATGCAGTGCAGTCGCGTGATGTGGTGTTAGGTATCATTCCGGTTAATAGAGTTAATGCTTACGTATTATTTGATTTGGGTGCTACTTGTTCATTTATATCCGATGACTTTGTTAAGAATTTAGAATTTCCTAAGGATGCGTTAGAATACCCCATGAACATAGAAATTGCAAATAGAGAAATAATTCCTGTTAAGCACGTGCATAAGAACTATAGAGTGGATATTAAGGGTAATATCATGAACGTAGATCTTATCCCTATTCGACTTGGGGAATTTAATGTTATCTTAGGAATGGACTGGTTATTCAATTACGGGGCGATAATTGATTGCCAAAAGAAGCGTATTAACCTTATGACTCTGTGTAAGGTTGTGTTTTGTGGTAGCAAGTCGGCTAGACAAGCGAGTTATCTGACGATGATGCAGGCCAGGAAGTTGTTACGACAAGGACGTGTAGGATATTTAGCTTACATAGTCGACAGTCGTAAAGAGAATCCGAAAGTAGAGGAGATACCAGTAGTGAGAGATTTCGCCAACGTATTTTCAGATGATTTGCCAGGACTTCCGCTAGATAGAGAGGTCAAATTTGTGATCGATTTGGCTCCAGGAAGGACTCCAATATCGAAGGCACCGTACCCAATGGCACCGGTAGATATGGAAGAACAGATGGTTCAACTACAAGAATTACTGGACAAGAAGTATATCCAACCAAGCGTATCACCGTGGGGAGCATCGGTTTTATTTGGGAAGAAGAAGGATGGGACAATGCGGCTCTACATTGACTATAGAGAACTGAATAAGGTCACAATTAAGAATAGATATCCATTACAGAGAATCGATGATCTGTTTGATCAATTGAGGGGAGCGAAATACTTTTCCAAGATAAATTTGAGGAGTGGTTATCATCAACTGAATGTGAGACTAGAGGATGCACCGAAGACAGCGTTCAGAACACGATATGGTCACTACAAATTTTTAGTAATGTCGTTTGGTTTAACGAATGCTCCTGCAGCATTTATGGGACTAATGAATGGTGTGTTCAAGCCGTTTTTGGACAAGTTCGTAGTGGTATTTATAGATAATATTTTGGTATATTCAAAAATCAAGGAAGAACATGAAGAGCATTTGAGATTAACGTTGGAAGTATTGAGAAAAGAGAAGTTGTATGCTAAGTTTTCAAAATGTGAATTCTGGATTGAAAGAGTGTAATTTCTTGGACACGTGATCGATAGGGACAGAATTTCGGTGGATCCCTCCAAAGTCGAAGCTTTGGTTAACTGGGATCAGCCGAAGACGCCGTCAAAAGTACGAAGTTTTCTTAGATTGACAGGATATTACAGAAGATTCATTCAAGACTTTTCCAAGATCACAACTCCGTTAAAGAATTTGACTCGAAAAGTTGTGAAATTTGTTTGGACGGAGAAGTGTGAGGAAAGCTTTTAAGAATTGAAGAAGAGGTTGAGTACAACACCTGTGTTGTCTCTTCCAGACGATACATGAAATTTTGTGGTTTATAGTGATGCATCGCATAAGGGACTTGGCTGTGTGCTTATGCAGAACGGTAGAGTCATTGCGTATGCGTCACGACAACTAAAAGATTATGAGAAGGGGTATCTGACCCATGACTTGGAGTTAGCTGTAGTGGTCTTCGCTTTGAAAATTTGGAGGCACTATCTCTTCGGGGAGAAGTGTGAAATATATACAGACCACAAGAGTCTGAAATATATTTTTACACAAAAAGAATTGAATATGTGCCAAAGAAGGTTGTTGGAATTAATTAAGGACTACGATTGTGAGATTTTATACCATCCGGGTAAGGCAAACGTAGTTGCCGACACCTTAAGTAGAAAGGGTCGGGAGAAGTTGATGATGTTGACCGCTCAGAAGGAATTGATTTCAGCA
This sequence comes from Panax notoginseng, assembly GCA_016801055.1. Lineage (NCBI taxonomy): Eukaryota > Viridiplantae > Streptophyta > Magnoliopsida > Apiales > Araliaceae > Panax > Panax notoginseng. The sequence continues at coordinate 81,878,301 of CM029015.1, read as the reverse complement.
ACGAAGAAGTTGGAGTTAGAAGTGAATTATCCTATGGAAATAGATGAGAAACTGTTTCAGATGCAATCTTGTACAACCCTACTGGATAAAGTTAAGGAGGCTCAACTTCAGGACGACGAATGCAGAAAGGTGATAAGAAAGATATCTGAAGGAACTGAACCGAGATTTAAGATGGACAAGGAAGGAATACTGAGATTTAAAAGTAGAATTTGGGTACCGCCAGTACTAGAGATTAAGGAAGACATTTTGAGCGAGGCTCATAGCTCACGATATTCGATTCACCCTGGTAGTACCAAGATCTTCGACAACACTTCTGGTGGCCAAATTTGAAACGAGAGGTTATAGAATGTGTTGCCAAGTGCCTGACATGTCAGAAAGTGAAAGCAGAATATCAGAGACCGAGTGGGTTGCTACAACCTTTAGAGATTCCAGAATGGAAATGAGAACATATTACGATGGATTTCGTGGTTGGCCAACCGATAACTCAGAAAGGCTACGACGCAGTATGGGTTATTGTTGACCGATTGACGAAATTCGTACACTTCCTTCCGATCAAAATTAGATTCAACTTAGATCAGTTGGCAAGGTTATATGTGAAAGAGATTGTTTCAAGGCATGGAGTTCCGGTGATAATTATTTCTCATAGAGATCCGTGCTTTACGTCGAACTTCTGGAAACGTCTACAAGAATGCAGGGGTACACAGTTGCGAATGAGTACGGAATATCACCCTCAGACAGATGGACAGAGTGAAAGAACAATTCAGACATTGGAAGATATGTTAAGAGCTTGTATAATGGACTTTAAAGGAAATTGGAATGATCATCTACCGCTCGTAGAGTTCGGTTACAACAATAGTTACCACGCTAGTATTGGAATGCCACCTTATGAAGCGTTATACGGCAGAAAGTGCAGAACTCCGCTATACTGGGATGAAGTTGACGAAAGACAATTACTAGGCCCGAAATTGGTACAACAAACAGCAGAAATAGTCAAAGTGATCCGAATAAGATTGACAGCAACTCAAGATAGACAGAAGAAGTACGCAGATCCACACCGTAAAAATGTTGAGTTCGAACCAGGTAGTGATGTGTTCTTAAAGGTCTCTCCCTGGAAGGGAAAGATCAGGTTTGGAAAGAAAGGGAAATTAAGCCCAAGATTCATTGGACCCTTTGAAGTTCTGAGAAGGGTCAGAAAAGTTGCTTATGAGGTAGCCTTACCTCCAACTCTAGAGAATGTCCACATCGTTTTCTATGTCTCAGTCCTATGACCCTACAAACCCGATTACAAGCACGTCATTGATTATGAACCCCTATATTTCGAGAAAGACTTATCTTACAAAGAAATTCATGTTCAAATTGTCGACTGAAAAGAACAAATTCTGAGAAATAAAGTAATACCTTCTGTTAAGGTAATTTGGAGGAACCACAACGCTGAAGAAGCTACGTGGAAACTCGAAGAGAATATAATGAAGAATTATCCTCATTTGTTTACCTAGATTATTATAAGCGATTCTGGCGACAGAATCTTTGTAAAGGGAGGAAAATGTAACGGGACGAATTATTTGAGTTATGATTCTGAGGACAGAATCCTTTTAAAAGGGGAAAGATGTGACAACCGAGATTTTGTAATTAATTTTAATATTTATTGGATTGAATAAATATTTTTCGATGAATTAATTATTAGATTAAATAATTAATTGATGAAATTGTGGTAGATTAATTTAATTATATGTGTTATATTTATTAAATTAATGTGGAGAATTTTTGTTATTCGAAGTATGTTATTATGTGAGCTTATTGTATTAAAAGAAATATTTAATAAGCCTAATGCTATTTTAATTTATTTATTTATTAAATAGAGATTTAATAATTTGACATTATTATTAAAGGAGAAATTTAAGTATGTGACTATGTGAATTAATGAAAAATTATTATATTTTATTTAAGTTAAATTAAATAAGATATTTGAAATGGGTGTGACATTATTTTAACTATATGATAAAAGGTTTTATTAAAATAAAGAGTTTTGAACCTAGTTTGCTAGCCAAATGAGGCCTTAGGAGGAGTTGGGGGCAGTTAAACCACGAATAGAATAACTGACCTCAACTCTGCACATAAAGGCTCAGTTGAGTTTAACTTACGTATTCTTCATTTGAATTAATTGAGAGCCAGAGAGATTTCATAGAGAGTTTGAGAAATCTTTGAGAAAGATTAAAGGGTAATTGTCATCCTTTTTTATCTACGCTTGGGTAATTCTCTTCAACCTAAATTTTTATTTTACATCTTTTAAAGTTTTCACAAATATGACTTTCATTCTTTCTGTGAAACTCGGTAAATTGAGAAATTGTGTTTGGGATATATGTAATAATTTGAGTAGTATAGCATGTTTTAATATGTATTTTATATGATTCCATATCATAAGTTTCATAATATTATGACTTGTTGTTTCAAAAATTTACAGAGTATGGAATATGGCCATATGGCCTTATACGTGATTTTAATATGTCAAACATTAATTTTTCTACAAAATTTCCACTTATATGTGATTATGCATGATAAAACGAACAAAACGAAATTTGAATGGTTGGATTTTGTTTTGTAACGAATCTGTGGCGTTGAATTTTAGGAATTTATATCCAACACTTCAAGAACATCAAGAACAGTACAGTTTGCATAATTTAATTCTGTGATTATGTGTTTTAATGTGGTAAAATCACTCTATAAATGTTGGGTATTAATTATATATGTATTCTAACATGTGGGTATGTTTAATTTGGGGAATTAATGATTATGTAGTGTTTATTTTCACTAAATTATGTGTTCTTAGCGAACTGGGAATTCAGACTCTAGAGTGTCGCGCCGCGGCACCAACTCCTAGTTCATTTCCCGCGCCGCAGCGCCAAGTACCAAGCCGCAGCGCCACGGCGCCGCAGCGCCACTTAGCAAAATGTCCAGAAAATGCATTTTTTCAATGTTCAAGTATAGAAATGTGTTAGTAACCTAGTCTAATGAATATAAAAAAATTTGTTAGGTATATAATGAGATATTAAAGTGAGTTTTTACCAAGTCAAGAAGACAATTACATGTTGATTGAATTGTTAATTATATATACTTAGCTTGTTGTTCGTATAGTGTAATATTATGTGGAAACAAGTATGGTAATATGACTAAGTATAGTCCTGAAATCGAGTTAGACAAAGAATAAACGTGTGATGTTTAGTAAGTTATAATTGACTGGTATTGTGAACGTAATTGATATGTAAGAGTTAAATCAAAGAATGAGTTTAGTTAAAGTGTAATCTATGCACGAGACAAGTTTCCTAACCCTACTCGTTATCATTACATGAATTATAAGTTGTCTCTTTTCATCGATCAAGTTCTCGTTATTTTGACTAAGTCTATGTTGTTATATCAATAGTATATTAATCTTTCAAAGCATGATGTTGTTATACAATAATTATTCTATTGTATATCTCTTGGAATTGTTATTCGATTTAAATATCAGTTATTGTGAATCTTGTTAGACTAGCAAACCCTTTATGATTCGACTAGTCCATAGTTGATGAGCGTTCTAAATTTCAGAACCTTTGATGAATTATCCAAACCAAACTTCCTTTGGCGCGGATTCGAATGTCAAACTGAGATGAACAACCTTGTATAGGGGATTACTTATGCATTAGCGTTAAGATATTGTGCATTGTATGGTACTAAGGGCTGATCCCCCTAAGTACGAGAAGAATAGTCCATAGTCTTATGACTGTCAAAGGTTTCAAGTATAAACACTTGACAACCTAGGACACAGTTCAAGGTCTTATGACCCTCATAAGTTCTTTTGTCTCTTGTTATTCATTCTTGATTCAAAAGTTGAGTTTCCTATTTCAGAAGTCTTTAATTTATTCGCATGTTATTATACATTATTATTTCATTATTTTACTTGTGGGTAATAGTGGTCACTCTTGCGTAATAATAACATTGTAGTTAAGAACGAAAGAACCGACGAACCTTCCTCTAGTAAAGGCATGGGCAAGATTATCAAGTGATGAAGACTTGTTGTTTATGTGATGTTGAACTTATGTGTTAAAACTTATGTTAATGTTGTTTAAGACTTATTATTTGTTTATGTTTCTGCATAGATGTTTAAGGTTAGTATGATCTGGGATTGTATTTATTATTCAGATATTGTAACCACATAAGGGGAGGATTTATTTCTATCTATTGCATGGTTTGCATTTATTATGGGTAGATAGATATATGATGTTTAAATAGTGAACAACAAATCATATGGAAATGGAAGTACCCAGATTTGGGGGTGTCACAATATCGATATACAAATTAGAATAATATCATCACAATTATAAAATAACCTAAACACATTAACACATAATCTTATTAGTCAATAAAACACTTAAGACCTAATCTCAAGTCAAACTATTTCAGTCTGATTTGAGTTCGGTACTATTTCGACATTCCAATTGCCTAATCGGATAATTATCGAGCCTAATACTAATAAGACTCTACTTAAACGCTTTACAATTATCTTGGATAATTTATTTATCAGTGAAAATGTTTTTCAATAACTCATAATAATTTTCATGTAATTATCACCATTTAAAATGATTTTTAAATCATTAATATCCTACTTATACTATTTATATACCACAATATTCCATTATCATTAATATTTTTTTAATATCACATATTAATAAAATTCAGGTCATAATATTATATATTATTTATAATATTTAAAAGTATTTTAAATACCTTAATATTACAATTAAATGATTTTAAAACATTTAAAACCATTATTATTTAACTGCCATTAATATTAAAATATTAATGTATTTCATGACAAAATATCAAAAGTTATATTTTATAACTTAAAATATTTTTATAACCTTTAAATCATTTTTATATGATTTTTAAAACATTAAAACTATTTTTCTATAATTTATTTAATAAAATTATTAAATTAATTAATTATCATTAATATTAAATAATTAATGAAATTTATCACAAAATATAAAAAGTCATTAAAAATAACTTAAAATAATTTCTAACACTATATTATAATTTTAAATAATTTTTTAAGTATTAAAATCATTTTTAAGTAATTTATTAAATATAATAATTAAATAAATTAAATACCATTAATATTTAAAAAGATTAAAATATTAATGAAATATATTCCAAATTATTAAAAACCCATTTTTAGGTTTTAAAATATTTTTTTATAAATTTATTATGAATTTTTCATAATTTAAAACTAATTATTTAATAAAAAAAATTAAAATAAATACAAACTGTCACTAAAGGTGCTTATAGTGACAAAATTGTCGCTATAGGTGTTCTTGAGTAATGAAGAACATTCATAAGAAGTGTGTAGGGTACCATGTTTGACCAGTTGTAATTCTTAGATCTTGATGTTTTTGGGTTTGTATTTTTGTTAGGAATGTAGTATTTATGTAATACTACAACCTTGAACAACTCTCATGGCCAAAACATATCACAACAGAGAGATTTAATCCCTCAAAAACCTTGTCAGAGGCTGTTCTTCATTTCTGGGTTACCAAAAAATGAAGAACAGTTCATGGGTGCTACTTTGGATCCTTATAGTTTGCAGTTTGGGTCTTGTTTGTGTGATCTAAAGGTTCACACTTGTGGTCCTTTTGTCAAAGAACAACAACATAACACTAGATCAACCTAGCTAACTACATCACATGTAAGAAATATAGGCCGGTCAAACCATGTTAGAACACCTATTCTTGACAAATTTTGGGTTTTCCAGAAATGCAGAAGGTAGATGATCAACCTATGTTTGACCATGATTAATTTTGATCCTGATCATGATCTTGGTATAATCTAATGGCATAGATGTGTAGTCCATATGTCAGACTACAACATCAAAACAACAACATGGTCCAACTACTTAACATCAACAAGATCAAGGCCCTGCAAAAACGTTGTCAAACATTCTGGGTTTCTGGGTTGCCCAGAAACTCAATTTTTATGGTTGGTCAACTAGGTTTGACCACTTATAACTTGAGATCTAGACATGGTATGGATTTGATTCCACTTCCAGTCTACTCTTCTCATGGCAGAGAACAAATCTATAACACTAAACACACATAACATCTAACACACACAGATCTAAGAGCCCTGACATTAGGCTGTCAAACAATGATTTTAGGGTTCTTGGTCAGTTCATAAAATCTCATTTTCTTGCTTCTAGATGTTATGGATCTATGATGTAACACCATAGATCACTAAATAACATCCTATTACACACTTCTAAACAACAAATAACAACATTTAACATGAATCAAAAGGATTTAGAAAATTTAGGGTTTATACCTTCTAGGCTTAAATCTTTGGATCTGATCATCATAATATGTTCTTGGCAAGCTAAGGGCCATACTAGGGACTGATCCACTAAAGGATTTCGTAGGTTTAGAGAGAGAAGAGCTTGGTTGAGTGTAAGGATGCAAATGAGCTTTATTTTTGGACTTTCTCTCACTTTAATCGCTTATACATGATACAATGTATCTAGATGTTGTAAGGTGTTCCTTAGATCAGATTTTTGACTGAGATTTTTAGCAAATTGGAGATATTTAGTTGGTGAGCAACCAATATTTTGGCAAGATTCACACACCACCTTATTAAAGAATGCAACAAGGGTATTTTAGTCTTTTAGTTCACAAATTTAATGACATACTTGTAATCTTATCCAACCCTTAGGTTTTGACCATTAGGTTTTAACCCTTAGGGTTTAACCCTTAGGCTTTACAAATAAATTTCTAGGATTTCTAATTAGGGTTTTCCTAATTAGATTATGGGTTCCTAATTACTTTTGTAATCAATAACAGTTAAGCCTTTATACTTAGCTTTTAAGCTCCTAAATTAGGGTTTTAATATTCCGAATTAGGGTTTCGAATTTCCAAAATTGAAATTAAGATTTCCAGAGCCAGTATTAGGGTTTCTAATAAATCGTTAGTGTTTCTAACTGTACATTGATGTTCTTAATATATCCTTATGGTTTATCAGTAATATAATTTATCTGATTAACCATTGACCCTTAACCACAAACTGTACACACATAATCATATATACCAGATTTATATACACCTATACACTTAACCCTATAACTCTTCACCAAAAAATTTTAAATCCATAAAAATCCTTCGCAAAAATGTCAAATCCATACACTTATTTCTTGTCCAGGTCTATTATTTAACCTTTATTCAATCTTTTAAAATTTTAATAAATTGACCAAATTTCCGGGTTGTCACATTCACCCCTTCTTCTAAGAATTTCGTCCCCGAAATTCACCTTACACCTTTCATACTCATCACCACATGCTAGCCAAATCATCACTCACAAGAGTTAAATATTTCAAATCATGCAGAGGAGTCATATAGACTACGAACATTCATTTTCGAAAAGGTTTATACAAAAATTCATTTACAAACCGTCATGACTTACGGACACAGAGGGTGATTAGCCCAGTATGCCCTGTACTGATCCAGTACTACTGGTCAGAACAATTTTTCATGTTCCTCTTATCCCCCTTGGGTGCACAAAAATTTCCCAAATTTTGGGATGCTTACCTCAGTCTTATCGGATTCCGCACCAAAATAATTTGGTTCGGGAAAATTTTTAAAGAATGCTTAGAATTTTCATAAATGTTGGTCTAGCTGAGTCAAATAGCTTAGACTCATTCCAATAATCAATTTCAATCGAAATATTTATGTATAGCCAAGCCCCGTTAGCAGTTAATTAAAAAAATATTTTTTTAAAAATGACGTCATGATACCGTACTATATTTATAGCCCGTTCGAGGATTCCGTCATTGTGTGACTTTGTCATAACACATCATATAATAGTGGGACAATGATTTTTAGATCGAATTAAACACTAAGTATTCATTTATTTACAACTCCATCAACTTTTTATCATCTCTGCACCAGGTTACATGATGCATTAATGATATATAAAATTTATTTTGATATTTCAAATCATTGTCGTCTAGCCGAAACAAGTAGCATAGACTATTCTTTAAACCTTTCAAAAATCATTGCACATTGGTTTTATCATCTCAACAGGTAACGATGTGTTAGTGTCCCGAAGTCCACACATACACAATTGTCACTATGTGTTGAAAATAAAAATTTATTTTTAAAAGGCATATAATGCGTATTTAGATTGATGTTACAATTTTCAAAGTCTAGCATAGTTAGAAGATTTGGAATTCTTATGCTTCCACTAATGATCCATTGCTTAATAATTTTATCTATTCATATTATCCTCAATGCTCCATTCACACATATCTATACCCAGTTCGTCAAACTTACCACACGTTATGAGTTCAGGAATTTTCCACAATCATATGAGTTTAATAACTTATTCTAGTCAGACCATTGGCATCCATTCGCTGAGGGGTTCAAAAACATTTCATATAATTATGAGTCACGAACTTACCATAAGTATGAGTTTTAAGAACTCGCACCTAATCTTATATTCTCTACATATCTGTTATATCCATGAGAAAAGAATCACCTTCTCAACATGTATATAGCAAACAACGCAACATAAACATTTCAATGTTTATTAGTACCAGAAACTAAGTGGTCATCGAACCAAACACAATCCCCTGCCCATACAAAGAATTGGTCAACTTGGTCACTAATCAATATAAGAAGCTAAGAGGTTGTTACACCAAGGACAATTCTTTACCCATACAAAGAATTGTTCAACTTAACCACTATATCGATCAGAAAGCTAAGTGGTTCTAAAACCAAGTACAAATTCCCTACCCATACAAGAAATCATACAATTCAGCTGCTGACATGAGTCCTCAATTAAAATCCCACCTAATATCCTAGCCTCATACTTACTCCATATGAATTTTGTTCAATCTATATTGCATCACCCCCAACCCTTTTTCTGAGTTGGCACCATAACAATTCATAGCACCACTGACACATAACAACTTTGTTGTAAACATTTTAATCATTCGATTGAATCTCCTGCCTGCTATGACCTTATAAGATCACGGTGTGATCTCATCGTATATATTACGTTTCATTTCTATGTTACAATCGTTTTGTTTTATGATCTCCTTTCCCCGTACTTTTAGTCTTTTAGACTCTATCTATTCATTACTACTGTTCAACTTTATTATCAGAGTTAGGTAACTCAGTATCTTTTATAACTTATCGAGATTCGTCTTTGAATCTTATTGACGTACTAACTCTATTTGAGTTAGTCATTATCCTTATCCCACTGCGGTTAGTAGCCTTAGGTAACCCTACCTAAGGTTTATAACCTACAACTTTGATACCAACTGTGAAGGCCCCAGATCCGGGTACTAATCGCCACGAATCTGATACACTATTTCTATAATAATTGCGGAAGATATAAACATAAATTGTTTATACATTAAACTTTAAACATAATCCCCAAGGTCGATAACCTTAACATATTACCTGAATTAAATATTTTATCTGACATACAATGTCATTAACATATAATATTATTACAAGTTTTATCTATACGCTAAACAAATATTAGAACTGTCTTTGACTTTGCCTGTATCCGATATATTCGTCCTAATCTGTAATGTTTATCATGATATAGCAAGGGTGAGCAACAAGTTTGCCCAGCAAGTTTAAGTTCAAGAAAGGATATATCATGATTGAAAAGAATGAACAATAAGCTGGCTGAATTTCAACAATATAACAATTGTGAAATAGCATGAATCAAATTTATATAGATGAACGATCAAGATAATAGAAATGAATGGCCAATAATGAACATGGATAAATTAACTGGACCAAATGGTAATGAAGGTGATCAGTCTTTCATACCTGATGAACATATGCCACATGCACAACATGCGAATCAATAAATCATAAATGTGATATAATCAGTAATGATTAACCAATATTTAAAAGAATAGTTCAAGAAAACTTGCATTTATCGCCGACTATGGCTACGCAGTCTATTTAGCTTTGTCTGAATACCTAATATTAATAATATCGATATACAAATTAGAATAATATCATCACAATTATAAAATAACCTAAACACATTAACACATAATCATATTAGTCAATAAAACACTTAAGACGTAATCTCAAGTCAAACTATTTGTCCGAGTTGAGTTCGGTACTATTTTGACATTCTGATTGCCTAATCGGATAATTATCGAGCCTAATATTAATAAGACTCTACTTAAACGCTTTACAATTATCTTGGATAATTTATTTATCAGTTAAAATATTTTTCAATACCTCATAATAATTTTCAAGTAATTATTACCATTTAAAATAATTTTTTAAATCATTAATATCCTATTTATACTATTTAAATACCACAATATTCAATTATCATTAATATTTATTTAATATCACATATTAATAAAATTCATGTCATAATATTATATATTATTTATAATATTTCAAAGTATTTTAAATACCTTAATATTACAACTAAATTATTTTAAAACATTTAAAACCATTATTATTTAACTGCCATTAATATTAAAACATTAATGTATTTCATAACAAAATATCAAAAGTTATATTTTATAACTTAAAATATTTTTATAACCTTTAAATCATTTTTATATTATTTATAAAATATTAAACCTATTTTTCCATAATTTATTTAATACATTTATTAAGTAAATTAATTATCATTAATATTAAATAAATAATTAAATTTATCACAAAATATTAAAAGTCATTAAAAATAACTTAAAATATTTTTTAACACTTTATTATAATTTTATATGATTTTTCAAGTATTAAAATAATTTTTAAGTAATTTATTTAATATAATAATTAAATAAATTAAATACCATTAATATTTAAAAATATTAAAATATTAATAAAATATATTCCAAATTATTAAAAACCCATTTTTAGGCTTTAAAATAATTTTTAAAAATTTATTATGAATTTTTCATAATTAAAAACTATTTAATACTAATTATTTAATTAAAATAAATACAAACTGTCACTAAAGATGCCTATAGTGACAAAACTGTCGCTATAGGTGTTCTTGAGTAACGAAGAATATTCATAAGTAGTGTGTAGGGTACCATGTTTGACCAGTTGTAATTCTTAGATCTTGATGTTTCTAGATTTGTATTTGTGTTAGGAATGTAATATTTATGTAATACTACAACCTTGAACAACTCTCACGGCCAAAACATATCACAACAGAGAGATTTAATCCCTTAAATGCCTTTTCAGAGGTTGTTCTTCAATTCTGGGTTACCCAGAAATGAAGAACAATTCATGGATGCTACTTTGGATCCTTATAGTTTGAAGTCCAGGTCCTGTTTTTGTGATCTAAGAGTTCACACTTGTAGTCCTTCTGTCAAAGAACAATAACATAACACTAGATCAACCTAGCTACATCACATGTAAGAAATTTAGGCCGGCCAAACCATGTTAGAACACCTGTTCTTGACAAATTCTAGGTTTTCTAGAAATACAAAAGCCAGATGGTCAACCTATGTTTGACCATGATTAATTTTGATCCTGATCATGATCTTGGTAGTCCATATATAACGATCCAAAAATTCGGATTGTCCAGAATTTAAGTTTAAAGAATTAGTTATTAATAAAATGAATTTTTGTTATTAATACTATTATGTGCTATGTGTTTATTAATCGTTCTCTAACCTAGGATGATTATAGGCATTATTCATCCGTTTTTACCCGGAGATTTATTTTGAATTTTCGAGAAACGCGTAATGATAGAATTTTGAGACGTGATGGAATATTCGATAATATTTTAGCTATGGAAAAAAAGAAGTTTTCGCCTGCGGACTTAAAACCTAAGGGTTAGAAAAAAAATAAGTTTTGAGAATTTAATAATTTCGTATAATAATTAGGGCTATTATGCGTGAGAAATACGAGTATGATACTAGTTATTATACGAGTATAGTACGAAGATTATTACGACGTATAATACGAATATCGTACGAATTATATACGAAGAGAATACGAGAATGAGATGCGTATAATACGATTTTGTGATGCCCCCAAAATTAGGTATACATCACCTATCTTGGGTCGTCAGATACATGGTACAGAATGCAAATACAACTTACTAATACAACTATCGTGTACAATACGACAAAACATAACTGTGAGTTTGAATACAATTATTATTTGCTAGAGACTACACAAACTCAAAAGGAGTCCTCATTACAATTATTGTCACACTATTTAACAGAATAGTGAGGACTATTAATACTATCATCTGGTCCATCACTCCGTTTACCGACTCGTCCCAGCTATATTCTCATTTCCTGAAGAGAACAGTGAAAGAAAGGGTGAGCTCAACTAGCCCGGTAAGAAATATTATGACTAAGATAATGCAGAATAAATTATCATTAGCCTTCAACAGTGTTAAACTGAAAAAATATAACGAATATCAAGTTTAACTGCAGCGGAACAAGCAATCCATTAAAAGAGTCAAGTAGAGAATAAAATCTACTATCTTCTATGATTTAAAAGGTTTTTCAACACTGTTATCGCTGGGACTCAGCTTAACAAAATAATCCACATCATCGAATCACCCCTATACTACGGCCAAGGATATTCTTTAGTATCACGACCACAATTATCCATGCACTACGGGCCACGGATATTTGTATATTCATTAATAATGGTCATAATCATACCAACAACTGTCCATCAATGACTACGGGCCAATGAGGACTTTTACCACATCATTTGTAACATTACAGTCATGATTATACCGAATAATCCCTGGTCATAATCATACCAAGTCCATCTATGCACTACAGGCCACATATGACTTTCAACATTTTATAAACATGAGGATGATGACAATGATATAAGAATTCAATAAAACAAGTTCAAGAATTAATTTATCCAAGAATTAACAATGTCCAAATTGTCAACATGATACTGCTTTGTGGAGTAAAATTCAAGAATGCTTAGAATAATATTTTCATGAAAAGAAACTGGATGAAACGCAATTATCAAGGATATTCCACTAATTTCATGGAGTATAGAAGTTAAAACTTAACCAACTGAGTATAATAAAGAATGGAATAACAAAAGAAATCACCTGGCATGCGATAGACCGCATAGACAGGTTATTCTAACAGAATAATAAATAATGGAACTAGGTCAGGCGTAAACGCACAGACAGGATATTCCGACAGAATAATAAATAATGAAACCAGGTCCGGCGTAAACGCACAGACAGGATATTCCGACAGAATAATAAATAAAGACGGAACCAGGTCCGGTGTAAAACACACAGCCAGGATATTTCAACAGAATAATAGAAGAATGTCACCAAGTATAGGGTAGACCGCGTATACAGGTTATTCCAACAGAATAATAAGAAATGGAATAACAACAGTTCTCTTCATGAATAAGAAAGAATAACACCCCTTACCGTTTTAAAGAAGAACTGAAATAAGGAAGTAGTTAAGTAGCATAATACTTTTCTTCTCTCTCTCTCTCTATAGTTTCTCTCTCTAGAGTTCAGTGAATTCGTAAGAAATAATGAAGGAATGAGCTGCTATTTATAGAAAAATGGAATGCATAGTAACTAATCCATGAACGGTCCACATTGATTACTTTAATCTGACGGTCCATATTTAAAGAAAAATCTTTTAAATAAAATATAATATATTCTATTTATAGAATAACTTTAATAAAGTATTCTGTTTTATATAAGAAGATGTTTCTGTTTTCTTACGTTAATAATATGAATAAAACAAAACTTCATTATCGCTAAATAATTCATATTATTAACTGACAATAATTAAATCAAACTGAGTGACTTCTCACATAAGCATTAATAATCAATACCGTGTGCTACTATGCAACCACGCGTATTACTGTACTTTTACTACCGAGTAGTTCAACAGTATCAATGGTAAAACTTCCGTCGTTATTTTTAATAAAATATTTTTGTCGTTTTCTCAATCCAACAATAATTCTGTTGTGGGTCCACCAATGATTGTGTCGTTGTACGAATATTTTCTGTTAAAACGAATATTCTCCGACCAATCGAATATTATATAACAACTTGCGTACTTTGTAAAATTTATAAATATTACCCACAACTATAACATTATATCAAATTAACCCCATAATATTCAAAAATGATATTTATAAAAAATTCATCTTTATTTATAAAAGTTAGGGTCTTACAGATTTAGTCTTAATGGCTAAGTAAAGGATAAGTTAAGTAATAGCTAAGTAAACTTAATAGCTAAGTAAAGTGCTTATCCTTAATGGCTAAGTAAAGTGCTTATAAGTAATGAGTAAATAAACTTAAGGGCTAAGTAAACTTAAGGGATAAGCAAACTTAAGGGCTAACTTAATGTGGAGACAAAGTTAACTTAGGGCTTAAGATTTGAATAGTAGGGACGTTTAGGGGGGCGAAATGACTAAAATACCTCTAACCTTGGTTTTCTATAAATAGGAAGCTTATTTCATTTTTATAGGATTTTAAAATCCTACACCTTAGAGAGAGAGAGAGCTTGAGAGCTTGGAGAAGAAGAAGAAGGAAGAGATTGAGTATGAATGATCGGATCGAAGGTGATCGTGAAATAGAAAAGCTTACGAATCGCCGACTTTGTCTAGCAGAAGAAAAATAAAGAAGAGAGATAACCTAAAACCTAGTCGAATTTAATTTCTCTTTAAGTCCTATATGTTAATAACATAGCTTAATGGGAATAGGAAGTAAAAGAAGATTGGAATAATTCCATATGGTTGAAATCATAATAAATTGAAGAAATAAGAATTAGAAGTTTATTTTATAAATTTCTTAAGGAAGTATAAGATTCGTATTGAATTAGAATGATCCGAGCGGATTATATGAATTAGTAGGTGAATTAAGTAAGGAATGGTGTTCTATAATATCAAATTCCAATAAAAAGTGGAATCGTAATCCAAAATATCGATTAAAATGAAGAACATGAAGAACACGCGAAGAATACGAAGAACGTTGTTGATGGACAAATTTAAAACCATCATAGTATAAGTGTTGTCGATGGACAAGTTTAAAACCATCTCTTATAAGTTAGATGCTTATTGCTTGGTTAGGAATGGTAGAAACGCTCATGAAGAACGGATTAAAACTTAGGTATAATGAAGTTATGGCGAAATTTCATAAAAGACGAACGAGAATTAGAAAGTTAGTAAATGTACCCGATCGTGTATGGTTTCATAATAAAGTAAGAGAATGTAGAAAATGTGAGTCGTGGACTCAAGAACGAATGAGTTCCGAGTTCAGATGACCGAATTACGGACGAACGAACAAAGAATGTTAAAAGCATAAAAATGAACGAAGGGTGAAGATCAAGCTAATTGAATGGCATGTTAACGGATTCAGAATGATGTTCTATCTATGGGGTATTGAAGTACATAAGATAAGGAAGAGAATGGCTTTGGAACAACCTCGTTCTGAGTTATAACGAAGAAGTTATGAGATCGGGAAGTACGCGTCTCAAACTTGATTTAAAACTTAGAAAATTTTCTAGGTTTTGTGCTCGGCGCCGTAGCGCCAGCTGAGCCTTGGGAGGCGATGCCACAGCGCGAGCTCGGGGCTTCATGCACTGTTAATTGGAATAGCAGCGTGAGAGTTAGTGAAAGACTCAGCGCCGCAGTGCCAGACTGAAGAAGAAGATGACGTAGGGTCGCGCCGCAACGCAAGAAATAGAGAAGGGAGTGGCGCCACAGCGCTGGTGTAAAGGAAAAGCCAGAGAAGAGCTTTTAATTGCTCAACTCTTGGGGGAACATAAGGGAAGATAAAGAACATGTAGTTCACCTAAAATAACACTTAAGCAAGTGAGTTAAACCTTTAGTAAAGGTTGAACAGAAAGATTAAACAAGATTAAAAGACAAAGAATATAAACGCGGGTTACAGAACCGATGTCCGGGGATCGTAGTCGCGATAAACGAACGTGGGGGATTGCTATGGTTGTGATTACTTAGACATTGAGTGACGAAGGTAATGAATAACGAAAGTATTTAGTAAGATACGAATGGTATCAAGAAAGCCATATCGAATGGTAATAAGATTAATGGAAGCCGATCGTGATTAAGATAGGGAATGATAGAATGAAATGTAAGCGTTAAACACTTTAATTGATGTGATAGTTGAGTGCACGCAAATACTAAACGGATAGAACCTACACCCCGTGTATGGTTTGACCGTAAGATAATAAAGATAAATAATTAAACCATGAATGGTAAAGAACTGAATTAAGACAATGATGTTAACTAAACGAAGCCGAGTTAATAATGATCGCTCTAAGTATACAAAAGACTGTATGGCTTGGACTTTAATGAATGAATCCTGAGGTATGGCATTTAGTTGCCAGCAAGCCATAAGGAATAATAAATTGACTTAACGAACATTATTGTTTAATAGTTCGGATAAGTTAAGATAAGTTAGGTTATGGTACAATCGTAATCTTTGATGGTTGACATATGGGACCTGGGCTAAACAATTCCTTCATAGAGCGAAGGTATATACAAAACTGGCAACCGATCTAACTCATTGTGATGGCGGTGTAGATGAGACGGGAACTTGTTTGTTGTTTGTTTGTGGGAAACCACTCAGAGTACCATATGGACTACTAGCAGAGACGCGATGTGTGTTGAGTCCTAGAGAAGTTATAAGAAGAAGATATAAATGCAAATCATCAAAGATGATGAACGTTTTGAGTAAGACATCTCCGTATGTCATGAAGCCGTAAACTGGTAAAGGAAGTTAGTCGCGTAAACTTATATTGCAAGAACGCGAACCCTAAGAAGTAAAGTTAAGTAAACCAATGCATAAGTCGAAAGTATATGACTAATTAGTGTTCGTGTTATTTTTTTATGTGTTATATAGGAATTGGAATGAGCAGTTCAGCGTAAGTTGTAGCTGTGCGTAAGTCAAGTTTCCTAACTTCATTCATATTTTAAATGAATGCTAGTTTCTTAAACTTCTCAGATGTTAAACTTGAGAAGTTTTGTCTATGTGTGAATGTGCGATATTTGTACATGGTGGTAGAATGTATGAGGCTTTGAGCTACAATATGAACACTTCGGTGTTTCTATAATATGAATTGTTCTATGATTGAGCTGTTCAATACAAGTATGTTATGTTTATACATGAACCGTTATTGTTAATTCTGTGCTAATGATTCTAGCCAGACAGGATGTGTATGAAAAAGGTAGAGGAATGAAAGTATTTCCAAGTGAAAGTGACAGATGTTTTAAGATGATAGGAATCGAGACTATTGTGACGACCCAAAAATTCGGGTTGTCCATAATTTAAGTTTAAAGAATTAGTTATTAATAAAAGAAATTTTTATTAATAATATTATGTGCTGTGTGTTTATTAATCGTTCTAGAACCTAGGATGATTATAAGTCGGGAGGATTCTGGCTAAGAGCTAGATTGAACGAGTAAGAATTTTTAAGACGAAAATAAAAATTTTCCGGGAACAAAAATATTTTCGGGGAAAAAGACGAAATAGGCACTATTAATCCGTTTTTGGTCGGAGATTTATTTTGAATTTCTGAGAAACGTATAATGATAGAATTTTGAGACGTGATGGAATATTCGATAACATTTTAGTTATGGCAAAAATGAAGTTTTTGCCTGCGGACTTAAAACCTAAGGCTTAGAAGAAATGAGTTCCGAGAATTTAATGATTTCGTATAATAATTAGGATTATTATGCGTGAGAAATAAGAGTATGATACTAGTTATTATACGAGTATAGTACGGAGATTATTACGATGTATAATACGAATATAGTACGAATTACATACGAAGAGAATACGAGAATGAGATGCGTAGAATACGATTTAGTCTAAATGGCTAAGTAAGGGATAAGTTAAATAATAGCTAAGTAAACTTAATAGTTAAGTAAAGTGCTTGTGCTTAATGGCTAAGTACAGTGCTTATAAGTGATGAGTAAGTAAAATTAAGGGCTAAGTAAACTTAAAGGCTATGTAGACTTAATAGCTAAGTAAATGTGGAGGTCAAGTAAACTTAGAGCATAAGTAATGAATAGTACGGAGGTTTGGGGGGGGGGGGAATGACTATTTTGCCCTAGCCTTGGATTTTCTATAAAAGGAAGCTTAGATTTCATTTTTATAGGATTTTGAAAATCCTATAACACTTGATAGAGAGAGAGAGGGAGCTCAGATGAAGAGGGAGAAGGAAGAGCATGAGCATGAATGATCGGATCGAAGGTGATCGTGAAATAGAAAAGCTTGCGAATCGCCAGCTTTGTCTAGCGGAAGAAAAATAAAGAAGAGAGGTTACCTAAAACCTAGTCGAATTTAATCTCTCTTTAAGTCCTATATTTTCATAACATAACTTGATGAAGATAAGAAGTAGATGACGTTAGGGACAATTTCATATGGTTGAAATCGTAAGAAAATGAAGAAATAAGAATTAGAAGTTATTTTTAATAAATTTCTAAAGGAAATGTAAGATTCGTAATGAATTAGAACGATCCGAGTGGGTTATATGAATGAGTATATGAAATAAGTAAGGAATGGTGTTCTATAACATCAAATTCCAAGAAAAAGTGAAATCATAATCTAAAATATCGATTAAAATGAAGAACGAACGAAGGATACGAAGAACAAACGAAGAACACGAAGAACGTTGTTGATGGACAAATTTAAAACCATCATAGGATAATTGTTGTTGATGGACAAGTTTAAAACCATCGCGTATAAGTTAGTTTCTTATTGCTTGGTTAGGAACGGCAGAAACGTTCATGAAGAATGGATTAAAACTGAGCTATAACAAAGTTATGGTAAAAATTTCGTCAAAGACGAACGAGAATTAGAAAGTTAGTAAATGAACCCAAACGTGTAGGGTTTCATAAGGAAGTAAGAGAACATAGAAAACATGAGTTATGGACTCAAAAACGAACAAGATTTAAGTTCGTATGACCGAATTACGGACGAACAAACGAAGAACATTAAAAGCGTAAAAATGAACGAAGGGTGAAGATCAAGCCAATCAAATGACACGTTTACAGATTCAGAACGAAGTTCTGTCTGAGGGGTATTGAAGTACATAAGTTAAGGAAGAGAATGGCTTTGTAACGATCTCGTTCTGAGTTATAACGAAGAAGTTATGAGATAGGAAAGTAAGCGTCTCAAATTAGATTTAACACTTGGAGAAATTTTCTAGGGTTTAGGCTCGGCACTGCAGTGCCAACTATGCCTTGAGAGGCGGCATCGCAGCTCCAAGCCGAGGATGTTATGCACTGCTAACTCGCACCGTAACACGAGAGATAAAGGAGAGAGTGGCGCCGCATAGCCAGTGTAGGGGAAAAGCCAGAGAAGAGCTTTTAACTGCTCAGCTCTTGGGGGAAACATAAGGGAAGATAAAGAACATAATGTCCAAATAATGTAACACTTAATTAATTGTTTTTAAAGCTTTAATTAAGGTTGACCGGAAAGATTAAACGAGTGTAAAAGACCAAGATTTTAGGTGCGGGTTACGTAATCGATTTTCGGGGACCGTAGTCGCGATAAACAAACGTGAGGAATTGTTATGATTGTGATTCCTTAGACGTTGAAAGACGAGGGTAATGAATAACATTTCGATGTTATGTTGTGGTAATGAGAGATAAGTGTAAAGCGTTTAGATGCTGTGAATGCAACGCTATTGCGATGAACGATCGGTCTTAGCATACAACGATCAGTATGGCTTTGACACTAAGAACGAGTAATGAACATGGGGTTCATGTAATGGGTAACGAAAGTATCAAATAAGCTATGAATTATCAAGAAAGCCGCAATGAACGGTAATAATATTAATGAAAGTCGAATGTGAGTCGGATAAAGAATGAATCCTGAGGTATGACATTTAGTTTCCATAAATCCGTAAGGAATAAGAAATTGATTTAACGAACATTCAGTTTAATGGTTCGGATAAGTTAAGATAAGTTTAGGCTGTGGTACAATTGTAACCTTTGATAGTTGACATATGGGAGCTGGGCTAAACAATTCCTTCAGAGAGTGAAGGTATATACGAAACTGGCAACCGATCTAACTCACTATGATGGCAGTGTAGATGAGACGGGAACTTGTTTGTTGGTTGTTTATGGAAAACCACTCAGAGTACCATATGGACTACTAGCAAAGAAGCGATGTGTGCTGAGTCCTATAGAAGTTATAAGAAAAAGATAAGAATGTAAATCATCAAAGATGATGAACATTTGGAGTAAGACATCTCCGTATGTTATGAAGCCGTAAACTGGTAAAGGAAGTTAGACGCGTAAACTTATATTGCAAGAACGGGAACCCTAAGAAGTAAAGTTAAGTAAACTAATGCTTAAGTTCAGTAAATGACTAATTCGTGTTTATGTTTTCTCCTTATGTGTTATATCAAAATTGGAATGAACAGTTCATTATAGCCTGACAGGATGCGTATGAAAAAGGTAGAGGAATGAAAGTATTTTAAAGTGAATGTGACTGATGTTTTAAGATGATAGGAATCGATACTATTCCTTTTATTCAAGTTGCTTCATAACCTTTGTTCGGTTATCGAAGTTCTAAAGGAACGTTTAAACTCTTGAAGTTATGTGTTCAACTGTTATGACTTGCTGGGCAATTGAATGCTCACACTTGCTTTAATTGAAAAATATTTTCAACGAACGAGGTTAGAAGAACATAAGGATCCCGTAAAGATCAAGCTGACGGTGTCCAGATGAAGTGTCATTCAGAATGTGAATAAGCGAGAAGATCAAGTGAAGACTTATAACATAGAAAGATGAAATTGAACTATAGACTAGTTTAAGGAACTGTTATGTATCCTTGGTAGCAGATAAAAGTCACTCTTGTAAGATGAAATAAATAATGTATTTATCATTATTTATAATGAAAAAGGTTATAAGATTTCTAGAACCTAGGATTTGAGAGTGTATGTTGATATATTTCAGTATATAATGATGTATGATGGATGAATGAAGTACTAGTGACACACGAAATCCGGGTTTAAAGATAGACCGAATTTCGGGGCGTTACAAGTTGGTATCAGTGCTGATAGGCTATAAACCTTAGGTAGGAGTACCTAAGACTATAATCTTAGAGAGAAGGATAAGAAGATCACCACGTGATCATAGTGATTCGTAGTAACAGATGAGTTGTTAAATGATGAATGATTTATAGCTAATGCTATGAATGAAGGGTACTATGAAGTACTACGGGAAGAAGAACTCAGATTGAGTTGTGAAGGATAGTATATAATTAAAGAAAATTCGTATTAAGTAATGAGAGATTTAGAGGTTGTAAAATTTTAATTGAGGACTCATGTGATAGTTGAGTTGTATGAATCTTTGTTACGGGCAGAGGTTTGTGCTTGGTGTAACAACTGCTTAGCTTATTATAGTGATAATCATTGGGATTAGTCGCGCTATCAATATGTATATGGTGAGTAGGTGAATCTTTTCTCATTTATATACTTGATAGGTAGAGAACGATAAGGTAGGTGCGAGTTCTTGAAACTCATACTTATGGTAAGTTCGTGACTCATAATAATATGGTATGTTTTCGAACGTCCCAGCGAATGGATGCCTATGGTCTGACTGGATAGTTCTTGAACTCATATTTTTGTGGAAAGTTCCTGAACTCATAATGTGTGGTAAGTTGATGGACTATACTAAGATATAGGAATGTTTAAATTGAAAATGAGTTGTTTTCAGTAGACTTAGTATTGAAGGTACTAGAGAATATTAAGTATTGTCACAAGTAAGATAATGAAGGAAGATGGAGAATAGGATATTCCAAGTCATCTAGCTACGCTAGATTTTGAACTTTATTGAAATCGTGCTTACGTGTGCGTTTCAAAAAGGAAAGAATTGGTTCAACTTTTGGAATCGATGGATTTTTAAAAGAACTATTCTTGGTATGTCTATGCTAATTGCTTCGGCTAGACAAAAATTGATTTGAAATATCAAAATGAATTTTATATCATCAATACATTTGATGCAAGGATGGTAAAAAGATGGAGTTGTTAATGTAATTAAACCTGGTGTTGGATGTGATCTTAGGATCAACAACCCACTATGGTATGATGTATAATGATGCAGTCACAAACTGACGAAGTCCTCAACGTACTGTGAAAAGTACGGTATCATGACGTCATAAAACATTTTGATGTATTGCGAAAAGAATTTACAGAAGTAGTCAATGTCAATTGAGTTGACTAGACGAATGTTTTACGTTGATATCCAATTTATTGGAATGGTCTAAGCTACTTGATTTGGTTAGACAAATGGTATGTCAAGTTTAAAAGAAAATCGAGCTTTCTTTAAAGAAGTTGTGCCAAACCAAATTGTTTTGGTGCAGAATCTAATGATTAAGTCTGAGGTGAACATATCCCAAAATGGGGTATACGATGGGCATGAGGTAGTTGCTTTCTTTGTGATTGTAAACTGACCGTGGAAGAAAGCCTACGGCGTCAAGCTGTTAAACCTAGTAAGAGTTCATGGTCGATTTGACCCCTCAGCAAAATTTTAAAACATTTTAAAAGAAAATTTTATATTCCTCGTTATTCCTTCTATTTCATAATTCTTGATAGGTGATGGGGGTTAGGAATGATGGAAAGATAAGAACTCCGTTGAAGGAAAGTTGAGAAGAAGGGTAGGCTAAAATTTCGAGGATGAAATTCTGTGAAGAAGGGGTGAATGTGATGACCCAGGTAAGGGTGTGGTTTTAAGAAATTCCGAGGACGAAATTTTTATAAGGGGTGAAGAGTGTGACGACCCAGAAATTCGGGTTGTCCAGAATTTAAGTTTAAAGAATTAGTTATTAATAAAATAAATTTTTATTAATAATATTATGTGCTATGCATTTATTAATCATTCTAGAACCTATGATGATTATAAGTGGAGGATTCTGGCTAAGAGCTAGATTGAACGAGTAAGAATTTTTAAGACAAAAATAAAAAAATTTTAGGAATAAAAATATTTTTGGGGAAAAAGAATAAATAGGCACTATTCATCCGTTTTTGCTCGAAGATTTATTTTGAATTTCTGAGAAACGCATAATGATAGAATTTTGAGACGTGATGGAATATTCGATAATATTTCAGTTATGGCAAAAACGAAGTTTTCGCCTGCGGACTTAAAACCTAATGGTTAGAAGAAATGAGTTTTGAGAATTTAATGATTTCGTATAATAATTAGGATTATTATGCGTGAGAAATACGAGTATGATACTAGTTATTATACGAGTATAGTACGGAGATTATTACGACGTATAATACGAATATAGTACGAATTATATACGAAAAAATACGAGAATGAGATGCGTAGAATACAATTTAGTCTTAATGGCTAAGTAAGGGATAAGTTAAGTAATAGCTAAGTAAACTTGATAGTTAAGTAAAGTGCTTATGCTTAATAGCTAAATAAACTGCTTATAAGTAATGAGTAAGTAAACTTAAGGGCTAAGTAAACTTAAGGGCTATGTAGACTTAATAGCTAAGTAAATGTGGAGGCTAAGTAAACTTAGTGCTTAAGTAATTAATAGTAAGGAGGTTTGGGGGGCAAAATGACTATTTTTCCCTAGCCTTAGATTTTCTATAAAAGGAAGTTTAGATTTCATTTTTATAGGATTTTGAAAATCCTATAACACTTGAGAGAGAGATAGCTCAGATGAAGAGGGAGAAGGAAGAGCATGAGCATGAATGATCGGATCGAAGGTGATCATGAAATGGAAAAGCTTGTGAATCGCCGGCTTTGTCTAGCGGAAGAAAAATAAAGAAGAGAGGTAACCTAAAACCTAGTCTAATTTAATCTCTCTTTAAGTCCTATATGTTAATAACACAACTTGATGAAGATAAGAAGTAGATGAGGTTAGGGATGATTTCGTATGGTTGAAATCGTAAGAAAATGAAGAAATAAGAATTAGAAGTTATTTTTAATAAATTTCTTAAGGAAGTGTAAGATTCGTAAGGAATTAGAATGATCCGAGTGGATTATATCAATGAGTAGGTGAAATAAGTAAGGAATGGTGTTCTATAACATCAAATTCCAAGAAAAAATGAAATCGTAATCCAAAATATCGATTAAAATAAAGAACGAACGAAGAACACGAAGAACAAGCGAATAACACGAAGAACATTGTTGATGGACAAATTTAAAACCATCGTAGGATAATTGTTGTTGATGGACAAGTTTAAAACCATTGCATATAAGTTAGTTGCTTATTTCTTGGTTAGGAACGGTAGAAACGTTCATGAAGAATTGATTAAAACTGAGCTATAACAAAGTTATGGTGAAAATTTCGTAAAAGACGAACGAGAATTAGAAAGTTAGTAAATGACTTCGACACTAAGAATGAGTAATGAACATGGGGTTCATGTAACTGGTAACGAAAGTATTAAATAAGATATGAATTATCAAGAAAGCCGTAATGAACGGTAATAAGATTAATGAAAGCTGAATTTGAGTCGGATAAAGAATGAATCCTGAGGTATGGCATTTAGTTTCCAAAAAGTCGTAAGAAATAAGAAATTGATTTAACGAACATTCAGTTTAATTGTTCGGATAAGTTAAGATAAGTTTAGGTTGTGGTACAATCGTAACCTTTAATGGTTGACATATGGGAGCTGGGCTAAACAATTCCTTCAGAGAGCGAAGGTATATACGAAACTGGCAACCGATTACATGAGATGGGAACTTGTTTGTTGGTTGTTTGTGGAAAACCACTCAGAGTCCCATATGGACTACTAGCAGAGAAGCGATGTGTGCTGAGTCCTATAGAACTTATAAGAAAAAGATAAGAATGTAAATCATCAAAGATTATGAACATTTTGAGTAAGACATCTCCGTATGTTATGAAGCCGTAAACTGGTAAAGGAAGTTAGACGCGTAAACTTATATTGCATGAAAGCAAACCCTAAGAAGTAAAGTTAAGTAAACCAATGCGTAAGTTCAGTATATGACTAATTGATGTTTATGTTTTCTCCTTATGTGTTATATAGGAATTGGAATGAGCAGTTCAGCGTAAACTGTAGCTGTGCGTAAGGCAAGTTTCCTAACTTCATTCATATTCTAAATGAATGCTAGTTTCTTAAATTTCTCAGATGTTGAACTTGAGAAGTTTTGTCTATGTGCGAATGTGCGATATTTGTACAAGGTGGTAGAACGTATGAGGCCTTGAGCCACAATGTGACAACTTCGATGTTTCTATGATATGAATTGTTCTGTGATTGAGTTGGTCAATACAAGTATGTTATGTTTATACATGAACCGTTATTGTTAAGTCAGTGCTAATGATTCTTGCCAGACAGGATGTGTATGAAAGAGGTTGAGGAATGAAAGTATTTCAAAGTGGAAGTGACTGATGTTTTAAGATGATAGGAATCGTGATTATTCCTATTATTCAAGTTACTTCATAACCTTTGTTCGGTTATCAATGTTCTATAGAAACATTTAAACTCTTGAAGTTATGTGTTCAACTATTATTACTTGTTGGGCAATTGAATGCTCACACTTTCGTTAAATGAAAAACATTTTCAGCGAACGAGGTTAGAAGAACATAAGGATCCCGTAAAGATCAAGCTGACGGTATCCAAATGAAGTGTCATTCAGAATATGAATGAGCGATAAGATCAAGTGAAGACTTATATTGTAGAAAGATGAATTGAACGATATATTAGTTTAATGAACTGTTATGTATCCTTGGTGGCGGATAAATGTCACTCTTGTAAGATGAAATGAATAATGTAATTATCATTATTTGTAATGAAAAAGGTTATAAGGTTTCTAGAACCTGGGATTTGAGGATGTATGTTGTTGTATTTCAGTATATAATGATGTATGTTTGGTAACAAGTGGGACCGTGGTGTACAGAATCTAGGTGTGAAGATAGACCGAATTTTGGGGCGTTACGCCATATGTCAGACTACAACATCAAAACAACAACATGGTCTAACTACTTAACATCGGCAAGATCAAGGCCCTGCAAAAACGTTGTTAGACATTCTGGGTTTCTGGGTCGCCCGGAAACTCAGTTTTCAAGGTTGGTCAACTAGGTTTGACCACTTATAACTTGAGATCTAGACATGGTATGGACTTGATTCGACTTCCAACCTACTCTTCTCATGGTAGAGAAAAAATCTATAGCACTAAACACACATAACATCTAACACACACAGATCTAAAAGCCCTAACACTAGGATGTCAAATAATAATTTTAGGGTTCTTGGTCAGTTCATAAAATCCAATTTTCTTGCTTCTAGATGTTATGGATCTATGATGTAACACCATAGATCACTAAATAACATCTTATTACACATTTCTAAACAACAAATAACAACATTTAACATGAATCAAAAGGATTTATAAAATTTAAGGTTTATACCTTCTAGGCTTAAATCTTTGGATCTGATCATCATGATATGTTCTTGGCAAGCTAAGGGCCATACTAGGGACTGATCCATTAAAGGATTTCATAAGTTTAGAGAGAGAAGAGCTTGGTTGAGTGTAAGGATGAAAATGAGCTTTATTTTTGGACTTTGTCTCACTTTAATCACTTATACATGATACAATGTATCTAGATGTTGTAAGGTGTCCCTTAGATCAGATTTTTGGCTGAGATTTTTAGCAAATGGGAAATATTTAGTTGGTGAGCAACCAATATTTTGGCAAGATTCACAAACCACCTCATTAAAGAATACAAAAAGGGTATTTTAGTCTTTAACTCATAAATTTAATGGCATACTTGTAATCTTATCCAACCCTTAGGTTTTGACCCTTAGGTTTCAACCCTTAGGGTTTTACCCTTGGGTTTTACAAATAAATTTCTAGGATTTCCAATTAGGGTTTTAAATAGAAAAGTAAGCTTTCTAATTTAGAAATTAGGGTTTCCTAATTAGATTAGGGTTTCCTAATTACTTTTGTAATCAATAACACTTAAGCCTTTATACTTAGCTTTTAAGCTCCCAAATTAAGGTTTTAATTTTCCAAATTAGGGTTTCGAATTTTCAAAACTGAAATTAAGGTTTACAGAGCCGGTATTAGGGTTTCAAATAAATCGTTAGGGTTTCTAACTATACATTGATGTTCTTAATATATCCTTAGGGTTTATCACTAATATAATTTATATGATCAACCCTAAATGTGACGTGCCCAAAATAGGTATACATCACCCATTCTGAGTCGTCAAAAATATGGTACAGAAACAAATACAACTTCATTAATATAATTGTCGTGTACAATACGACAATACATATACTGTGAGTTTAAATACAAATATTGTCTAATAGATAGTATTCAATCTCAAAAGGAGTCCTCGTTATAATTATTGATACACTGTTTTACAAAAAAAGTGAGGACTGCTAAAATAACTTAATAGAACCATCATTCCATACCCTGGCTAGTAACTGCTATATTCTCACCTCTTGAGAAGAAAAATGGAACAAAAAGGAAAATGGTGAGCTCAACTAGCCCAGCAAAGAATATTATGACTAAGATAATATACAACAAATTATCATTAATCTTCAACAGAGAAAAATCTGATAGAATATAATAGACAACAAGTTTTATATCAATAATTACAGAGGAAACAACAATCCATTAGAAGAGTCAAGTAGAGAACGAATTCTACTATCTTCTAATATTTAAAAGTCCATCATCAATATTTTATCCATGTAACATTAGTCAATATACATCTTGAGTCAAATATTCATCTTTGCACTACAGGCCAAAGATATTCATTTGTATCACCAGTTGGTCATGTTCATCTTTGCACTACGGGCCAATGATATTCATCAGTTAATCATTCATCTTTGCACTACAGACCAAAGATATTCAGTAATATCATCATTTAGGACTGAGGATGATGAAAAATATCTTAAAGAAAACGAATCCAGTGAGACAAAAGAACAAATATTAGGGATTCGTACTACAGTTTATCCAAGTTCAAAAACGCTCCACAATAAACCATAGTGGAGTAAAATTCAAGAATGAAGATCAAAACATGGATACAATCATAGATAGTAACCATAATAGACATGTTGAACAAAGAAGAGAAAATTTCATTTTTCTGTGAATAGTGTCGTATTCGTGAATAGTGTCGTATACGCGAATAGTGTCGTATACGTGAATAAGTACCCCGACATAAAAAGGTAGAAATTCCACAATAACATTCATATCAATATTTCGGCATAATGATATTGAAGAAAATAATATCATTTACGAAGAACATAGCATTCCTTTCCTCAAAAGAACAGTACTTCTGACTGGAATATCAGATGTAATGCTGAAGGAAACTTGCACTGAATAGCAACTCTCAAAGTATCTAAATACTCACAAAATACGCTAGATAATATATATAGAGAGAGAAAAAAAAAACTTGTTTCTGGTGTGATTTTCAATTCTAACTAAGCACTCTATTTATAGAAAAATGCTAGAACGCCAAAGCAGACTAAATTAATAAAATAATAATATAATTATTCAAGCACGCCACTGACCAAATCAGCCCTCCACTATTAAAAAATTAATTCAGCACATTTTATCAACAAAGGATAAAAGTGGGGCCCACCCATATTTTTAATACAAATATTTATATTCAAAACTTTAATAATTCATAATAAATAGCCCTTTTATCAGAAAAATATGAATTTTATGTCCATTCCATAGGAAATTAAATTCTCTACAACTTTGTAGATTTAAGTTTTTCCAAATTCCAAACAGAAAATGACTGAAATCCACATACGGACGATTTTCAACACCTCTATTCCTACAAAATACTAATAAAACACATCAGCATTTATTCCTTCATTTATATCCACATAAATAAATATTTTCCTATCCATCCACATAAAATAAATATTTCCTTATCGTATACATCAATAATAAATTATTCACAAATAATATTACAGAATTACAATTATGACAACCAGGTCGTTCCCAGGAAAGATGGGGTTTTCCGATAATGATTTCTCCTTATTGGCGCGCAATTAGGTGACCAAACCCTTTTCATAGACAAAACTTCCTTAGACATTATCAATAATGCTATCGAATAATATTATTCAAATAATATGAATTATTGATCTGATAATAAAAAATATTGTGCAGTGACAATTATTGAAACAGCAATAATATAAAATATCAACGTAGCAATTATTGAATCAATAAAATAAAATATTGAACAGTAATTACTGTAATAATTATTGAGTAGTGCCTTCTTACGTAAGAATCAATAATTTAAAAATATTGTGCAATACAATGTGCTACTGTGCAACCACGCGTATTACTGTATTTTAACCACCAAGTATTCCAACAGTGTTAACGGTAACCAATACGCCGTTATTTATAAAAACTCAACTTGTCGTTTTCTTCATCCGACCGTTTTCTATTATGGGGCCCACAAATGGATGCGTCATCGTACGAATATTACCTGACAGCAAGAATATTCCACGACCAAACGAATGTTCCCCGACAACAATGAATATTTTAGAACCACTTGTTTATTTTGCAAAATTTGCACATTTCACCCACAACCAAAGCATTATATCAAATTAACACCTTATTATTCAAAATAATAATTAGAGAAAATTTGATTTTATTTATAAAAAAGTTGGGGTCTTACAACCTCCCCTCCTTAGGTAGGTCATACTAGCGAAGGATTTACCCGTCTCTCCCCTCCTAGTTCTAACCTCAAATCTCAGCCAGAGATCATATCCCTAAGCTTTGATACCAACTGTGACGCCCCCAAAATAGGTTTACACAACCCATTCTGAGTCGTCAAATATATGGTACAGAATTCAAATACAAACTTAATTATACAGTTGTCGTGTAAAATACGACAAAACATAAGCTGAGAGTTTTAACACGAATATTGTCTCGTAGACAATATCCAAACTTAAATTGAGTCCTCATTGTAATTATTATCACACTATATTATAAAATAGTGAGGACTACTTCATCCATCATCTCGGATCGTCACTCCAATCCCCGACTAGTCCCAGCTATGTTCTCATTTCCTGAAGAGAATAATGAAAGCAAAGGGTAAGCTCAACTAGCCTAGTAAAGAATATTATGACTAAGATAATGCAGAATAAATTATCGTTAACCTTCAACAGTGTAAAACTGATAGAATACAATAGACAACAAGTTTAACTGCAGCGGAACAAGTAATCCATTAGAAGAGTCAAGTAGAGCATGATATCTACTATCTTCTATGATTTAAAAGTTCATCAACAATATTTTATCGCTGTAACACATCTCAATAAATAATCCACATCATCGAATTATCCATGCACTATGGGCTAAGGATATTTGTTAGTATCACATTCACGAATTATCCATGCATTACGGGTCAAGAATATTCATTATTATCACCAATAGTCATGATCATGCCAACAACTATCCATCAATGCACTACGGGCCAATGAGGACTTTTACCACATCATTTGTAATATTACAGATCATGATTATACCGATACAAAATTCCTGTTCATAATCATACCGATCAACAGTCCATCTATGCACTACGGGCCAAAGATGACTTTCATCACAATATAAGCATGAGGATGATGACAATGATATAAGAATTCAATTAAGTGAAAGCAATGATAAATTTTAAAGATTTATAATTCAATTTATCCAGAGTTCAAGAATGTCCAAATTTTCAACATGATAACTGCTTTGTGGAGTAAAATTCAAGAATAATATTCATGTATCAAAAATATTTTGGACATAAAAGAAATTAATTTTTATCATGAATAGTACCCGAGTGAATAGTATCCCGTGAATAGTATCACGTGAATAGTAATCTGGCATGAAAAGATTAAAATTTAACAAGAATGTTCAAAAAAATATTTCAGTGAAAAGATACTCAACGAAGCGTAAATTTCAAGGATATTCTACTAATTTTAAAGAGTATAGAAGCAATACTTAACAAAATGAGTGTAGAATTAGGAATATGAAACGAAATAATATTACTTACTTACTACAGAGTATGAAAAAAAATATTATTTCTTACGAATATTGAACAAAAATAATATTTGTAATAACCCGATATTTTTTATATAATTAAATCAGAAATTTTGCGTATAAATTTTTTTTTTTTTTTTTTAAATTTGAGAATATGTGCCAGGTAATGTGTATGTATGTTTGTGATAAATAAAAATTTATTTATTACATGAATAATTTTAAATAATTTTATTTTAGAATTAATAATCATTATAAATTATATTCTTATAATAATTAATTTTATAGTAGAAATATTTTTACTAATTATTTTCCATGAAAATATGATTATTATATTATTTAAATAATATATGAAATGATTATAGAATTATTATAATAACTAATTAATTATATGAATTTAATTTATATTAATTAAGTTCATTTTTCAACTTAATTAATAAAGGTGTATATGACAGATAAATCAGATATGGAATTCAAACCCTAATTTTAGATTTTGATCAAGGGATGTGAATAATAATATAATATTAATTATATTTTGATTTTTCAGTGCTATAAATATGTATGTTATGTGTGTAAAGTTAATATGTCGACCAATTTTATTATAACCTGATAAAACCCTAGTATTACGGATAAACCCTAGTTTCGAAGTCAAATGAGACTTTAAAATCTGTTAAGTCATTATGTTATGTGGTATATGATATGTATTATAAGTTTAACGTTAATTATGGAAAACTCAAAGTAATAATTTAAAACCCTAATTTATAAAATTAGAAACCTTAAATAATAACTAGCTAATTGCTGAATGAAAACCCTAATTTGGAACTCAGTTATGAGTTCGAGATTGTTATGTAACTGTATTATTATGATTAAGGTTAAGTATTATAAAATTTAATATTAATTAGAGAAACCCTAATTATTATTTAGAAATCATAATTTTTAGGAACCCTAATATTTAAATTATAAAATCCTAAATTGTAAATTGTGAACCCAAATTGTTATTTTAGCAATCCAAATGCTAATTAATGAACCTTAAACCTAATTTCTATATTTTATATTATTAGAAATCTAAACTAATTTAGAAATCTTAAATTGTTCATTTTTAGAAACTAATATTTATATTTTTTAGCCCTTAATGCAAAATCCTAGAAAACCAAATTGTAGAACCTTAGGGTTAAACCCTAAGGGTCAAACCCTAAGAGTCCGAACAAGTTACCATAATACCATTAAATTTGCATGCCTAATGACCATATTGCCCTTATTGCATTTTTGATTAAGTTGCTTGTAATTCTTGCCAAAACTTTAGTTGTTCAACAACTATTGACTTTCATTGTGACTTAAATCCCAGCATTCAGTCCTTCTTGATCAGCCATATACATTGTATTAGATTATATATAGTTCGTGAGAGAGAAAAATGTGTATTATAGCCCATTTGTTCAACCAACACCCAACTTAAGCTCTCTCTCTCTATACCCACGAAATTCCTTGGTATTTCAGTCTCTATCTAAGTCCTTAGCATACCCAAGAACAAGCATCAAAGATCAGATTCAAGTATTAAGCATGAATGAGGTATAGACCCTAAACTTAGAAATCCTTATGATCTATGTTATTTGTTGTTATTTATTGTTTTAAGTGGTGTTAGAAGGTGTCATTAAGTGATCTGGGTTGTTATTTCCTAGATCCATAACATTTAGTGTTCGAAAAATCAAGTTTTAAAATTCTGGAAAAGTTTAAAATTTTTGTCTGACGACGAATGTCAGTCCTTGTAGATATGTGCTTGTTTATTGTTTTGATGATGTAAAGGTTTGAAGTTGTAGTCTGTAATGTTGTTAGTAATCTGCAAATGGTTTCATGATCATTGAATGAGTAGATCGAAAGTTATTCACGGTCAAAGTTTGTGGACCGAACACGAACTAAGTTTTCTGGGTAACCCAAAAAATTGAAGAACGTGTTCGGGCACTGACTTTGACCGGCTTTGATTTTGTTGCTGTAAAGTTGTTTGGATGAATATTTGTATCTACATTATAGTATGTCATGAGTGCTACAAGTTCATAGTACTTTCGAACCTTAGAAATCAACAGATCGATAATAGTAATCGGTCAAAAGTCGTTGACCGTTAAGCCTTACTGCCAGGGTAACCCATAAATGTTTGAGGCAGTGGTCTGACAGGTACTTTAGAGACTTAGATCTTATAAGTTAATGATATCTGGACATTATAAATGATCAATAAAGATACCTGTGACATAAACCAATTGACCGAAATAAGGCCGCCAAGGTCGTTGACCGGCATTTACCAGATTTTTCTGGGCAGCCCAGAACTAGATGACCAACCCTGACAATCATTTTAAAGGCTCAGATCTTGCATCGGAGTTGTTGTATGACCAAAATGATTGTGAATACTTGTAGTTCTACATTTATACTACACGATCAATGCTTGAGATTGACGAGAGCATGCAGAAATAAAGAATTATAAGTGGTCAAAGTTGACCCCTCGAGCACTGACCTGTCAGTTTCTTGGGCTCAAGAACACCTAAGGCGACGCTTTCTGTCGCCAAAGGCTTTAGCGACGGACTTAGTTAATTTTAATTATTTAATTTTCAAAAATCATTTAAAAATAGTAATTAATTTTCGAAAATTACAAAAATAATTTTAAAAATTACTTTAAGTTATTAAAAATTAACTTTTAATAATTGGAAATATTTTTCATAAATATTAGTATTTATTTAAATATTATTGATATTTAATTTATTTAAAAATGCATTAAATAAATTAATTAAAAATAATTTTATTATATTAAAAATCATTTTAAAAGATAATAAGTTATTTAAAAATATTTTAAGTTATAAAATATAACTTTTAATATTTTAAAGTAAATTTCATCAATTATTTAATATTAATTATAATTAAGTTATTTAATAAATGTATTAAATAAATTATGAAAAAAATAGAATTAATGATTTAAAAATTATATATAAATGATTTAAAGATTATAAAAATATGTTAAGTTATAAAATATGACTTTTGATATTTTGTCATGAAAAATATTAATTATTTAATAGTAACGATATTAGAGTTATTTAATATTTATATTAAATAAATTAGTTTAAAAATAATTTTAATATTATAAAAATTATTTTAAATAAAAATAAAGTGTTTAAAGGTATTTTAAGTTATAAAATATAACTTTTAATATTTAAAGGATAATTTCATTAATAATTTAATATTAATGATATTAATTTAATATTAACAATATTAAATTTATTTAATAATTATATTAAATAAATAGTTTAAAAATGGTTTTAATTATTTAAAAATCATTTAAAAAGGATATTAATGAATTAAAAATATTTTAAGTTATAATTAATGACTTTTAATATTTTGATAAATAGTACATTAATATTTAAATATTAATGGTAATTATTTAAAAATGATTTTAAATGTTTTAAAAATCATTTAAAGGCAATATACATGTTTTAAAAATATTTTAAGTTATTATAAATAACTTTAACATTTTGGCAATGGTTTCATTAATAGTTTAATATTAATTAAATATTAATGATAATAAAATTGTTTAATATTTAAATCATTTAATAATGATTCCGATGTTTGAAAATTCACGATAAATTATAATAAATGTTTAAAAATTATTATAAGTCATTTAAAAATAATAAGACTGATATTTACAATTATGAAATTACTGAATAGAGTCTTTGACTCGATAATTACCCGATAAAGCCGTCGGTAGACTGGCATGTTTCAGAAATTGATCTGGACTTAGATAGGTTGACTTGATAAGTGTTTATTTGTAATTCAATAGTTGTTAAAACATATGTGACAATGTGATTAGGTTATGTGCTGATTGCAACAGGCGGTATTATGTGTTACGATATGTTATTATAATCAGTAAAATGATCTGATTAATGATAGGCCGTGATATAAAAGATAAATCTAAGTTGCATTTTTGTAAGCAGCAGACCAGATAAGTATCTTACCTTTGCATTTTCTTTATGCAATGGACATGAGTAAGAATGTTTTAGAATTATATTATTACTGTACTGATTATTAACCCTATTGTTATATATATTATATACGCTCATTGATTATCAACATGTTAGTATATGGTAATTCAGATATATATTATGTTTGTTAATTTCTATAAATGGTTAAACAAGTGTCCCTACTTGGATAATCATTGTATTTAATCACATGTTGATACACCTTTGTTAATTACCCGTATATATATATATATATATATATATATATATATATATATATATATATATGTTAAATATAGATTATTGTTGAACAAGATAAAACCTTTGATTTGGAACCCCGACAAGTAAGAACATCCCGTACACGGGAAAACTTTTTATGCACCCAAGGTGGACAGAGTGAACGATAACATCGTTCTTGCATGTAGTATTGATCAATGCAGGGTACAACGGGCTGATCACCCCCATGCCCGTAAGTTATGACGGTTTACAGATGAAGTTATGTTTAACCTATTCGAAAATTGAAAATAATGTTCATAGTATGTCACCTTAACCTTATTTATAGTCAGTACGTAGTTTCAAAAATCTGATAGAGGGTTGTTATGTTATTATTATCGGTTCAGATTACTTCACAACTATTGATTTGTTGTAGAAGGGTAGTACAAAGAAAATATTTAATCCTTTCAGCTAATATTTATAATTGTTATTACTTGCTGGGCACCCAAATGCTCATCCTTGCTTAATTTAAATGTTTTCAGCCAAGTGTGAAGAACCAGAAGGCTCATGCAGAAACAAGGGAAAAGGAAAGCTAACTAAATAAGATTCGTGGTAGTTTATGTATTAGTTTGATATTATTAAGACAAAGATATATATTATCTGTCATGTTATGTAAGGAATGTATTAAAGGTTACGTACTTGGGAGCTAGGGTCTGATAATCATATAAATCAAGTTTAATAATTATATTATTGTTATTATTAATAGTATTATTCTGCTCATAGAAATTGTATCGTGAAGCACCGAGTTCGGGTTTCAAGTACCTGGATTTGGGGGGCTTTACAATATTCCTTACCTTAAAAGGAGAGTAATTTTGACTGATATGGCGGGGATATTTTTGAAGAAAATTTATACTGTTTTCTACACTCAAGGCTTCCTTAAACTCAAAAGAAATACGCTCAATATTATAGAAGAAGAATTCTCTAGTTCTGGTTTGATTTTTATTTGTAAACTAAGTATTCTATTTATAGGAGAATGACAGGACACTATTTAACAAAAAAAATCACGAATTGCACAATAGGATTTCGGACGAATTCACGGGCGCAGATTTTGAATTCACATGATTTTCACTATGCTGCATTATGCAGCACTATGCAGTTCTATGCAAATACTATGCAGTACAATGTAACATAATAAAATATAATATATTCTATTTTATATAAAAAAATAAAACTTATATATATATATATATATATATATATATATATATATATATATATATATGAGTAAGTGGGGGTCAATGTAATAAGCCAAATTTATAACAAATACTTCATAAAAAATTTCTCTATTTATCTCAATTCACTTGGCTTCACTAAACACATTTTTATTAATATTATAACTCATAATATTAACAACCAGATCATTCCCAGGAAAGAGGAGGCTTTTCGATAAGGACTTCTCCTTATTGGTGCGCAATTAGGTGACCAAACCCCTTTCTTTGACAGAATTTTCTAGACATTGTCAATAATCCAAATGATAATATGAATAACATTGTCGTCTCAATTATTAATTTAACAATATAAAATATTATGACAACAATTGAGTCAATAATGTGAGATACTATGCAGCAACTAATGTTGTAATAATTGAGTAAAACTGAGTGACTTCTCACGTAAGCATCAATAATCAAAGATACTGTACTATATCGTGTGCTACTATGTAACCACGCGTATTACTATAGTTTTACCACCGGGTATTTCAACAGTTAACGGTAAAAGTTTTGTCGTTATTTTTATAAAAAGTTATTTTTGTCGTTTTCTAACTTTGACAATAATTTCATTGTGAGGTCCACCACTGATTGTGTCATCGTACGAATATTCCCTGATAAAAAGAATATTCTCCGACCAAACGAATATTTTATGACAACTTGCTTACTTTGCAAAATTTGTAAATATTACCCATAACTATAATATTATATCAAATCTACACCTTATTATTCAAAATAATATTTAAAGAAAATTAAATCTTTATTCATAAAAAGTTGGGGTCTTACAGGCGTCACATTTGGCTTGGTCAAAACCTGTCAGAAAACTTGTTCTTCAGTTTTCTGAAAATTCCAGAAAATTGGTTTTTGTGCTTGGTCAACCTACTTTGACCACTAATAACTAAGATTATGTTGATGTTTTAGGTGTTTTGATGTCATGGTTCTATAGTCCATATGTCAGGGTATATAAATGATACACTTACACAAGCTAAACATATAACAGATGCAAGATCTAAGCCCCACAAAACTTGTCAGAACACTTCTGGGAAATTTTTGGGTTACCCAGAAATTCATATGCATGACTGGTCAACCATGTTTGACCATTAATAACTTGGAATCTGGACATGGTATGAACATGATTCCACTTTCAGTTTACTCTCCTTATAATATACTATAACAATTATACACTTAACAAGTCTAATAATTAACAGATTTGGATCTATGGCCTCTGACATTTGACTGTCAGGCCATATTTTAGGGTTCTTGACAGCTTATAAAATCCTTTTTTTCATGCTCTTAGATGTTATGGATCCATGACATAACATCATAGATCATTATATAACATCCCATAACACATATATAAATATAAAAACACAAAATTTTCCTAAGCATATAAGTTCTAGCTTAGGGTTATGGTTTATACCTTTCTTGAACAACCTTTGATCTTTTCTTCCTAATCTGATCTTGCAGTGTTATTGGCTTATCTTGGGACCGATTCACTATCTAATTTTTGTGGCTTGAGAGAAAGAGAGAGAGAGAGAGAGAGAGACTTGGCTAGGTTCATGAACACAAATGAGGCTTTCTTTAATTTTTCTCTTTCTTTAATCTCTTATCTTTGATCTTGTGGATGTTAATGTTGCTATGTGGCATGTAATGGCTGATTTAAGTTGGATTTCAAGCACATGGTGAACCTTGGATGTGGTGAGTCACAAGATTTAGTCATATCTCTTTACTTATAAATTAAGTAAAAGGGTATTTTTAGTAATTTCGCATCCAAAATGGTATTTTGGTAATTTCTCACATAATTTTAAGGGTAGTTTGGTCATTTGACATGATTCCCTTTAATCTTATCCCTTAGGGTCTAACACTTGGCATTAGGGTTTGATAATTAGGGTTTAGGGTTCTAATTAGGAAATTAGGGTTTCCAAAAATAGAATTAGGGTTCCTAACTGCTCATTAGGGTTTCCCAAATGCACATTAGGGTTTCTAATCTAACATTGGGGTTTACTAATGTTATACCTTATCTGATCATAATTTGATCATTAACCCTATACTGTACATACCAATACTCGTATATACAATTATAATAATTGTATTAATCATCGAAGCCCTATCTGTAATTAGGGTTAGGGTTTTCATTAGTCGTTCATTATAACTTCACTCCTATTTCTTAGTCAATAAGTAATTTGACTATCTTACTACGCTCATATCATAGATTCTCAACATAATAATAATAATCAATATTGAGAATTAAAAAAAATTATTCGTAAAAATAAAATTGTATAAAATTTAGGGTCCTAGCATTCTCCCCTCCTTATAAGGATTTCGTCCCCGGAATCACTATTTCTTTACATACAAATAATGTCTATTACTTCATGTGATGCCCTCAAATCCGTGTCCCTTAGAACCATGAATCTGGTCCGCCACGATACTACTATCATCAAACTATTTATATTTTGTATTCATATCTTAATGAATATAACTTTACTTATTACATAGTTTAGAATATAAATTCTTTCCAATACCAGGATTTGTACAATGACCCCCAAACTTTTATAAGTTTTACAACTTGGTCATTTACTATTCATGTATTACATCACATTTAA
The DNA here is from genome assembly GCA_016801055.1 of Panax notoginseng. NCBI lineage: Eukaryota > Viridiplantae > Streptophyta > Magnoliopsida > Apiales > Araliaceae > Panax > Panax notoginseng. The sequence goes on along the minus strand of CM029015.1, from coordinate 81,839,254 downwards.
TATTAGATAAATATACGGAATAATTTAAACTTTTTCAATCTCCTTTGAAAAATAAAACTTTTATTGATTTCTTAACTTGAATCAATTTCAAATTCCTGAATCAATTTATTTTATGATTCAATCTATTCGAATTAATGAATAAATCTTTACATCTCGATTCGAATTCCTCTATGTATAACATAATACAACTTAACATGTATTACTCATCGTAAACTACTATCATGTACATCTCCTAGAACCTAAATGTGGTTCAAGAACATATATTTATATAAATCAATCAATCTGATTCGATGCTAGTGAACTTTATCAATCAAGTAGCACACAACTTTACCGTGAGTCCTTAACTTGCAAAAGTAGTTATTTGCAAGGGTGAGCTCGACAGCCCAGCAATTCTAACAGTTTTCATGCAGCACATAGCATATAATAGCATATTCAGTTCATGTCTTCATAATCAATTAGCATTTACTACGCATGTTACTTCTCACATAACATACATATAGGTTTATTCCACAAGCATATCATCAAAGATCAACTTTCACATTTCATACATATCTCATATGCATTTCATATATATCAACATTTGCATAGCATAATATAGCTCAACTAACAGTTTATCGAATTCATATAACAAATAGGAACTGAAAGACTTGCCTGATTCGTAGTTTATCAACTACAACTTAACTGCGTATCGCTAATTACACTTCGTGTATCCCTACACAATTATATAATCATGGATTCATATCCATTAGTCATATATTTCATGCAGTCTCAATGTAATAAAAATTTACATTATTTCATTTCACTTCCTCAATATACGCTTAGGATAGCTATGTTGCTAGTCCATTTTACTCTCATACTTATTCTTTCAAAACAATCTTATTTCGTCTTTTACGGTCTTTAAGTATATATATAGCCATGCTCTAAATTCTAGACAGTTCACAAACTGTTCTTGACTACTCAGCAACACGGCGCGGCCACGCTGAGTATAAGCTTGGGAGTGGTGTGGCCGCGCTGCTCCTTGCCAGAACCAGAACTAAATTTTTCAAAAGTCTAGTTCTCTTCTTAGCACCTTAACATCTTTGAACAATATAAACACATAAAGACAATATTTAGGACACATTGGGTTTCCCAAACTCGTTAACGTTAAGGCTAACTTTTAAAACTATTAGTTTTCTTTTGAACTCATTTGTTCAACTAGGATTTACATGTTCAATAGCCTATTGACCAAGTTGAACACCGCCTCATGTATCTAAAATAGACTTTTGAGATAAAACTCAAATCAAGCATACAACTTCCTTTTCAAAACTCTTTAATCGAGACTAAAAAAGTTTATTGAACAAGGGAATCGTTACGTTAACCATTAAGTCATATAACGATACTAAACCACCCTTATTACGCATGCTTATGTGTATTTATATGACTAGCATGGTTTATCACTTGAAAACTTACTTTAAGACATACATAGTTTATATTACATCTATCTAGTTGTGTGCACATATCGTTCATATTCAAAGGCATAAACAACTCTATCATGCTTGCTTATAAGGTTATAATGCAAGTAACACAACGCTCATCAAAGTTAGTTTCTAAAACTTGTAAGTTTCTCTTTAAAACACGTACTAAACTGAGCTTGACAACCTTTTATGTGCAATACATCTTGGAATTACATTCCTTATCCATCCGCGCACATAATTAGGCCACATTCACATGTTTCCAAGGTCGAAACTTAAAAGACACAAAGTTCGTTAAGTTTCATTTTCAAAACTTCAAGTTTTTCTTTCAAAACACTTTTAAACCGAGCTATATCAATCTAGTATATGCAAGGTAACTTTAAAACTACATTTCATAGACGTTTATATGCTTACATAGGGTCCAAGGTTAGAACTCAAAGGACACCAAATTCATCAACTTCCGTTTCTCAAAAACTTTAACTTCTTTTTTTAGAATTCATTGTTAAAGAATTCCACTATGAGTAAACTAATCTTAGCCATATGACATATCTATTATCATGCATTTTCATTTTATATCACTTAGAATAACATATTCCATCTTCGGGAGCACTATACTTGCGTATGTACTCGTTCGACGCCCTTCAATCGCCTCCGAATACGTAACAGTCACAAAGATGACTATTTTGACCCTTCATAACGACCTCAAATTGAAAAATGTAAAGAACAAAAGTTGTAGGTCTATTCGTTCTGGTTTCAGATCATCTTGAATCATCTCAATCGGAGTTCGTATGTAAACGTTATAGCCATTTTACCAAAGTAGGTCAAAGTAGTCACAGTCATCACACATGGGGCGCGGCCGAACCCCTTTTCCTCTCCATTACCGCGCACCCATGCCAATGCCCAGCCCCAACTGCGCGTTCATGCACTTGGGCCGCTCGCCCGCGCTAGGCTTGCCCAGATTATAGTTTCCTTACTATTTTTACTTTAAATCTTCATAACTTCTTCGTTTTAAGTCCGAATTTGTTGGTTTTCGATTCGTTGGACTCGTTAAACTCTTAGCTACCCATCTGCAAAATAATTATAACACTTCAAAAATATTAACTAACCCAAAGATTAATCCAAAACTCATATTCGTACTTAATTTTCATATTTTTGAAAAGTTTAGCGAATTCATTCACCACGAATTCGTTTCTCAACCAAATTGGATCTTTTAACTTGCGTTCTTTTCATTTTTCAATATATTATCCACATCTACTATCAATTTACAGATTACTACATTGATTAACCAATAATTTTATCTTCAAAATAAGCCATAATGTACTTATTACACCTAAAAGTTCAATTCTTCTTCTTTAACACATTCTCATGGATTTAACTACTCTAAAATTGATTGTATAATCTATACAACAGATTAGTCATACTCAAGAGTGCAAACATATAATATTCACATCATTCACATTTGTTCGGTAGTGTTGTTTATAGGAGGAATATTGCATTCCTGTTGTACGTTCCCCTGGGTGGTGATTAAATGTGTCTCTGCGGTCTCATTCACTCAATTGTTAATATTTCTAGCTGTCATTCTCAAATACTGCCACAAAACAAGGGTTAATTAACAAATTAACATATCACATATTAACCATATGCTCTGACTGACCAAGCAAATAAGCTTAGGTATGACACACTAGCGAAGGATTACTCGTCTCTCTCCTCCTAGTTCTATTCCCCGATCTCCACCAGAGACCATATCCCTAAGCTCTGATACCAACTGTGACGCCCCCAAAATAGGTATACATCACCCATTCTGAGTCGCCAAAAGCATGATACAGAAACAAATACAACTTCATTAATACAATTGTCGTGCAAAATACGACAACACATACTGTGAGTTTAAATACAAATATTGTCTAATAGACAGTATTCAAACTCAAAAGGAGTCCTCATTACAATTATTGACACACTATTTTACAAAAATAGTGAGGACTACTAAAACAATTTTTTAGAACCATCACTCCATATCCCGGCTAGTTCCTGCTATATTTGTAACGCCCCGAAATCCGGTCTATCTTCACACCCGGATTCCGTACGTCACGAGTACATCATTCATCCAACATACATCATTATATACTAAAATATAATAACATATACTCTCAAATCCCAGGTTCTGGAAACCTTATAACCTTTTTTATTACAAATAATAAGAAATACATTATTCATTTCATCTTACAAGAGTGACTTTTATCCGCCACCAAGGATATATAATAGTTCATTAACTAGTCTATAGTTCAATTTTATCTTTCTACATTACAAGTCTTGATTTGATCTTCTCGCTCATTCACATTCTGAATGGCACTTCATCTAGATACCGTCAGCATGATCTTTACGGGATCCTTCAGTTCTTCTAACTTTGTTCGCTGAAAATTGTTTTTCATTTAAAGCAAGAGTGAGCATTTAATTTTCCAGCAAATCATAACAGTTGAACAAACAACTTCAGAATTAAAACATTTCTTTAAAACTTCTATAACCGAACAAAGGATATGAAGCAACTTGAATAATAGGAATAGTCTCAAGTCCTATCATTTTAAAACATCAGTCACTTTTACTTTGAAATACTTTCATTCCTCTACCTATTTCATACACATCCTGTCTGGCAAGAATCATTAGCATAGACTTAACAATAACGGTTCATGTATAAACATAACATACTTGTATTGAGCAGCTCAATCATAGAACAGTTCATATCATAGAAACACCGAAGTGTTCAAATTGTGGCATAAGGCCTCATACATACTACCACCTTATACATACATCGCACATATGCACATAGATAAGACTTCTCAAGTTCAACATCTGAGAACTTTAAGAAACTAGCATTTCATTTAGAATATGAATTAAGTTAGGAAATTTGCCTTATGCCCAGCTACAACTTACGCTGAACTGCTCATTCCAATTCCAAAATAACACATAAGGAGAAAACATAAATACCAATTAGTCATATACTTGATTTACGCATTGGTTTAGTTAACTTTACTTCTTAGGGTTCGCGTTCTTGCAAATCTCAGTTTACGTGACCTACTTTCTTTACCGATTTACAGCTTTCTGGATAATTCATATCTTATTTAATATTAATACTTTCGTTATCCATTACATGAACCCCATGTTCATTACTCGTTCTTAGTGTCGAAGCCATACCGATCATTATATTCTAAGAGCAATCGTTCATCGCAACAACGTTGCGTTCACGACGTCTATACGCTTCACACTTAGCTCTCATAATGATGACATAACATTGAAATGTTATCCATTACCCTCGTCACTCAACGTCTAAGGAATCACAATCATAGCAATCCCTCACGTTCGTTCATCGCGACTACGGTCCCCGGATATTGGTTACGTAACCCGCGTTTCTATCCTTCATCTTTTAAGTACGTTGAATCTTTCCGTTCAAACTTTACTATAGGTTTAATTCACTTGATTAAGTGTTACATTAGTTGAACATTATGTTATTTATCTTCCCTTACGTTCCCCCAAGAGTTGTGCAATTAAAAGCTCTTCTCTAGCTTTTCCTTCACACTGGCGTTGCGGCGTCACTCTCTCCTTTAACTCTCACGCCGCGGTGCGAGTGAGCAGTACCTGGTACTCTGGTCTGGCACTGTAGCACCACATTATAAGGCATGGTTGGTGCCACAGCGCCAAGCCCTAATTCTTGAAATTTTTTTTCTAAGTCTTTAATTATTTTGAGACGCTTACTTCCCACTTCCATAACTTATTCGTTATAACTCGGAACGAGGTCATTCCAAGGCCATTCTCTTCCTTATCTTACGTACTTCAATCCCCCTCAGACAGAACTTCGTTCTGAATCTGTTAACGTGCCATTCGATTGGCTTGATCTTCACCCTTCGTTCATTTTTACTCTTTTAATGTTCTTCGCTCGTTCGTCCGTAATTCGGTCATCCGAACTCGGAACTCATTCGATCTTGAGTCTACGACTCACGTTTTCTATGTTCTCGTACTTCCTTATGAAACCCTACACATTCGGGTTCATTTACTAACTTTCTAATTCTCGTTTATCTTTTACGAAAATTTCACCATAACTTCGTTATAGCTACGTTTTAATTCATTCTTCATGAACGTTTCTACCATTCCTAACCAAGAAATAAGCATCTAACTTATACGCGATGGTTTTAAACTTGTCCATCAACAACAATTAAACTACGATGGTTTTAAATTTGTCCATCAACAACGTTCTTCGTGTTCTTTGCGTGTTCTTCGTTCGTTCTTCATTTTAATCAATATTTTGGATTACGATTTCACTTTTTATTGGAATTTGATCTTATATAACTCCATTCCTTACTTATTTTACCTACTCATTCATATCATCCACTCGGATCGCTCAAAATCCTCACGAATCTTATACTTCCTTAAGAAATTTACAAACTAAACTTCTAATTCTTATTTCTTCTTTTTCATATGATTTCAACCATATGAAATCATCTCTAACCTTATCTACTTCTTATCTTCATTAAGTTATGTTTTTGAACATAAAAACTTAAAGAAAATTTAAGAGGGACTAGGGTTCGGATTACCGTTCTTCTTTAATATTCTCCCGTCGGACAAAGTTTGTACGCGGCCTAGCCTTTCCTCTTCCTTCTCCTTCCCATCCGACCTCTCTCTTTCTCTCTCTCTCTCTCTCTCTCTCTCAAGTGTGGTATTTTCAAAATCCAACCAAATGAGCTTAAGCCTTCTATTTATAGAAAATCAAGGCTAAGGGTATTTTAGTCATTTCGCCCCCAGCACCTCCAACAACTTAGCCACCAAGTCTACTTAGCCACCAAGTTTACTTAGCCATTAAGTCTTCTTAGCCCTTAAGTCTTCTTAACCATTAAGTCTTCTTAACCATTAAGTTTACTTAGCCCTTAAGCATAAGCACTTTACTTAATTATTAAGTTTACTTAGCTATTACTTAACTTATCCCTTACTTAGCCTTTAAGACTAAATCGTATTCTACGCATCTCATTCTCGTATTCTCTTCGTATATAGTTCGTACGATATTCGTATAATAACTAGTATTACACTCGTATTCCTTACGCATAATAACCCTAATTATTATACGAAATCATTAAATTCTCAGAACTTACTTTTCCTAACCCTTAAGTTTTAAGTCCGCAGACGAAAACTTAATTTTTTGCCATAACTGAAATATTATTGAATATTCCATCACGTCTAAACATTATACGTAATCAACAACTTCTCGAAATTTCAAAATAAATCTCCGAGCAGAAACGGATGAATAGTACCTATTTCGTCTTTTTCCCTAAAAATATTTTTATTCCCGGAAAATTTTTATTTTCGTCTTGAAAATTCTTATTCGATCAATCTAGTTCGCAGCCAGAAATACTCCTAACTTATAATCATCCTAGGCTATAGAACGTTTAATAAACACATAGCACATAATATTATTAATAAAAATTAGTTTTATTAATAACTAATTCTTTAAACCTAAATTCTGGACGATCCGAATTTCCGATTCGTCACATTCTTCCCTCCTTATAAAAATTCCGTCCTCAGAATTTCTTAAAACTACACTCTTACCCGGGTCCTCACATTTACCCCTTCTTCACATAATTTCGTCCTCGAAATTTTAGCTTACCCTTCTTCTCAACTTCTCTTCAATGGAGTTCTTATTTTTCACTCATTCCTAACCCCCATAACGTATCAAGAATCATGAAGTAGAAGGAATAACGAGGAATATAAAATTTCCTTTGAAAACATTTTATACTTTTGCTGAGGGGTCACATCGACCATGAACTCTTACTAGGTTAAACAGCATTTCGCCGTAATCCCTTCTTTAACGGTCAGTTTACAATCACCCAGAAAGTAAACTACCTCTTCCATGTTCTCCTCAGACTTAATCATTAGATTCCGCACCAAAATAATTTGGTTTGGCACAAGTTTTCAAAGAAAGCTCGATTTTCTTATAACATGACCTACCATTTGTCTTCGCCAAAACAATTAGCTTAGACCATCCCAATAAATTGGATATCACTTAAAACATTCATCTAGTCAACTCACTTGACATCGACTACTTCTTTAAATTCTTTTCGCAATACATCAAAACGTTTTATGACGTCATGATACCGTACTTTTCACAGTACGTTGAGGACTTCGTCAGTTTGTGACTTCGTCATTATACATCATACCATAGCGGGTTGTTGATCCTAAAATCACATCCAACACCAGGTTCAATTGCATTAATAACTCCATCTTTTTACCATCCTTGCATCAAATGCACTGATGATATAAAATTTATTTTGATATTTCAAATCAATTTCTGTCTAGCCGAAGCAATTAGCATAGACATACCAAGAATAGCTCTTTTAAAATCCGTTGGTTCCAAAAGTTGAACCAATTCTATCCTTTTAAAAAAAATGTACATATCAGCACGAGTTCAATAAAGTTCGAAATCTAGCATAGCTAGATGACTTGGAATATCCTATTCTCCATCTTCCTTCATTGTCTTACTGCGACAATACTTAAATCTTCTCTAACACCTTCATTGCTAAGTCTACTGAAAATACTTACTTTCAGGCTAAACATTCCTATACCTTAGTACAGCCCATCAACTTACCACACATTATGAGTTCAGGAACTTTCCACAATAATATGAGTTTAAGAACATCCAGACAGACCATAGGTGTCCATTCGCTGAGACGTTCGAAAACATACCATATAATTATGAGTCACGAACTTACCTAAAGTTTGAGTTTCAGGAACTCACACCTACCTTATTGTTCTCTACCTATAAAGTATATACATGAGAAAAGATTCGCCTTCTCATCATATACATCTTGATAGCGCGACATACTATTTCAATGATTATCACAACCAAAAGCTAAGTGATTGTAGAACCAAACACAATTCCCTGCCCATACGGAAAATTGGTCAACTCAGCTACTAATCGATATAGGAAACTAAGCGGTTGTTACACCAAGGATAATTCTCCGCCCATACAAAGAATTGTTTAACTTAACAACTATATCTAATAAGAAGCTAAGTGGTTCTAAAACCACGTACAATTTCTCCGTCCATACAAGGAATCATACAACTCAACTACTGATATGAGTCCTCAATTGAAATTTTACAACTTCTAAATCTCTCTTTACATAATATGAATTTTCTTTAATTCGTGTACTATCCTTCATAACTCAATCTAAGTTCTTCTTCCCGTACTACTTCATAGTACCCTTCATTCATAGCATTAGCTATAAATCATTCATCGTTTAACAGCTTATCTGTTACTACGATTCACTATGATCACGCGGTGATCTTCTTATCGTTCTCTCTATGATTATAGTCTTAGGTACTCCTACCTAAGGTTTATAACCTATTAGCTCTGATACCAAATTGTAACACCCCGAAATTCGGTCTATCTTCACACCCGAATTTCGTACGTCATGAGTACATCATTCATCCAACATACATCATTATGTACTGAAATATAACAACATACACTCTCAAATCTCAGGTTCTGGAAACCTTATAACCTTTTTCATTACAAATAATAAGAAATATATTATTCATTTCATCTTACAAGAGTGACTTTTATCCGCCACCAAGGATACATAATAGTTCATTAACTAGTCTATTGTTCAATTTTATCTTTCTACATTACAAGTCTTCATTTGATCTTCTCGCTCATTCACATTCTGAATGGCACTTCATCTGGATACCATCAGCGTGATCTTTACGGGATCCTTCAGTTCTTCTAACTTTGTTCGCTAAAAATTATTTTTCATTTAAAGCAAGAGTTAGCATTTAATTGCCCAGCAAGTCATAACAGTTGAACAAACAACTTCAGAATTAAAACATTTCTTTAGAATTTCTATAACCGAACAAAGGTTATGAAGTAGCTTGAATAATAGGAATACTCTCGATTCCTATCATTTTAAAACATATGTCACTTTTACTTTGAAATACTTTCATTCCTCTACCTTTTTCATACACATCATGTCTGGCTAGAATTATTAGCACAGACTTAACAATAACGGTTCATGTATAAACAGAACGTACTTGTATTGAACAGCTCAATCATAGAATAGTTCATATCATAGAAACACCGAAGTGTTCAAATTGTGGCACAAGGCCTCATACATACAAACACCTTGTACATACATCGCACATATGCACATAGACAAGACTTCTCAAGTTCAACATCTGAGAAGTTTAAGAAACTAGCATTTCATTTAGAATATGAATGAAGTTAGGAAACTTACCTTACGCCCAGCTACAGATTATGCTGAACTGCTCATTCCAATTCTTATATAACACATAAGGAGAAAACATAAATACCAATTAGTCATATACTTGATTTACGCATTGGTTTAGTTAACTTTAGTTCTTAGGGTTTGCGTTCTTGCAAATCTCAGTTTACGTGACCTACTTTCTTTACCGATTTACGGCTTTCTTGATAATTCATATCTTATTTAATATTAATACTTTTGTTATCCATTACATGAACCCCATGTTCATTACTCGTTCTTAGTGTCGAAGCCATACCGATCATTGTATGCAAAGACCGATCGTTCATCGCAACAACGTTGCGTTCACGGCGTCTATACGCTTTACACTTAGCTCTCATTATCATGACATAACATTGATATGTTATTCATTACCCTCGTCACTCAACGTCTAAGGAATCACAATCATAGCAATCCCTCACGTTCGTTCATCGCGACTACGGTCCCCGGATATTGGTTACGTAACCCGTGTTTATATCCTTCGTCTTTTAAGTATGTTGAATCTTTCCATTCAATCTTTACTATAGGTTTAATTCACTTGATTAAGTGTTACATTAGTTGAACATTATGTTCTTTATCTTCCCTTACGTTCCCCCAAGAGTTGAGCAATTAAAAGCTCTTCTCTAGCTTTTCCTTCACACTGGCGCTGCGGCGCCACTCTTTCCTTTAACTCTCGTGCCACGGCGTGAGTTAGCAGTTCCTGGTACTTCGGTCTGGTGCTGCAGCGCCACATTTCAAGGCATGGTTGGCGCCGCGGTGCCAAGCCCTAATTCTTGAAAAAAAAATTCTAAGTCTTTAACTGTTTTGAGACGCTTACTTCCCGCTTCCATAACTTATTCGTTATGACTCGGAACGAGGTCGTTCCAAAGCCATTCTCTTCCTTATCTTATGTACTTCAATCCCCCTCGAATAGAACTTCATTCTGAATCTGTTAACATGCCATTAGATTGGCTTGATCTTCACCATTCGTTCATTTTTACTCTTTTAATTTTCTTCGCTCGTTCGTCCGTAATTCGGTCATCCGAACTCGGAACTCGTTCGATCTTGAGTCTACGACTCACGTTTTCTATGTTCTCTTACTTCCTTATGAAACCCTATATGTTCGGGTTCATTTACTAACTTTCTAATTCTCGTTCGTCTTTTACGAAAATTTCGCCATAACTTCGTTGCAGCTACATTTTAATTCGTTCTTCATGAACGTTTCTACCATTCCTAACCAAGCAATAAGTATCTAACTTATACGTGATGGTTTTAAACTTGTCCATCAACAACAATTAAACTACGATGGTTTTAAATTTGTCCATCAACAACGTTCTTCGTGTTCTTCGCGTGTTCTTCGTGTTCTTCGTGTGTTCTTTGTGTTCTTCGTTCGTTCTTCATTTTAATCAATATTTTGGATTATGATTTCACTTTTTATTGGAATTTGATGTTATAGAACTCCATTCCTTACTTATTTCACCTACTCGTTCATATCATCCACTCGAATCGCTCAAAATCCTCACAAATCTTATACTTCCTTAAGAAATTTACAAACTAAACTTCTAATTCTTATTTCTTCTTTTTCTTATGATTTCAACCATATGAAATCATCTCTAACCTTATCTACTTCTTATCTTCATTAAGTTATGTTTTTGAACATAAAAACTTAAAGAAAATTTAAAAGGGACTAGGGTTCGGATTACCGTTCATCTTTAATCTTCTCCCGTCGGACAAAGTTTGTTTGCGGCCTAGCCTTTCCTCTTCCTTCTCCTTCCCATCCGACCTCTCTCTCTCTCTCTCAAGTGTGGGATTTTCAAAATCCAACCAAATGAGCTTAAGCCTCCTATTTATAGAAAATCAATGCTAAGGGTATTTTAGTCATTTCGCCCCCACCTCCTCCAACAACTTAGCCACCAAGTCTACTTAGCCACCAATTTTACTTAACCATTAAGTCTTCTTAGCCCTTAAGTCTTCTTAACCATTAAGTCTTCTTAACCCTTAAGTTTACTTGCTCATTAAGTTTACTTAGCCCTTAAGTTTACTTAGCCCTTAAGCATAAGCACTTTACTTAATTATTAAGTTTACTTAGCTATTACTTAACTTATCCCTTACTTAGCCTTTAAGACTAAATCGTATTCTACGCATCTCATTCTCGTATTCTCTTCGTATATAGTTCGTACGATATTTGTATTATATGTCGTAATAATCTTCGTACTATACTCGTATAATAACTAATATTACACTCGTATTCCTTAAGCATAATAACCCTAATTATTATACGAAATCATTAAATTCTCGGAACTTACTTTTTCTAACCCATAGGTTTTAAGTCCGTATGCGAAAACTTAATTTTTTGCCATAACTGAAATATTATTGAATATTCCATCACGTCTAAACATTTTGCGTAATCAATAACTTCTCAGAATTTCAAAATAAATCTCCGAGCAGAAACTGATGAATAGTGCCTATTTCGTCTTTTTCCCCGAAATTATTTTTATTCCCGAAAATTTTTTATTTTCGTCTTGAAAATTCTTATTCGATCAATCTAGCTCGCAGCCAGAAATACTCCCAACTTATAATCATCCTAAGTTATAGAACGATTAATAAACACACAGCACATAATATTATTAATAAAAATTAGTTTTATTAATAAATAATTCTTTAAACCTAAATTCTAGACGATCCGAATTTCCGAGTCGTCACATTATTCTCACCTCCTGAGAAGAAAAATGAAACAAAAAGGAAAAGGGTGAGCTCAACTAGCCCAGTAAAGAATATTATAACTAAGATAATATACAACAAATAATCATTAGCCTTCAACAGGGAAAAATCTGATAGAATATAATAGACAACAAGTTTTAGATCAACAACTGCAGCGAAAACAACAATCCATTAGAAGAGTCAAGTAGAGAGCGAATTCTACTATTTTCTAAGATTTAAAAGTTCATCATCAATATTTTATCCCTGTAACATCAATCAATATACATCTTGAGTCAAAAATTCATCTTTGCACTACAGGCCAAAGATATTCATTTGTATCACCAGTTAGTCATATTCATCTCAACACCTGTTCATCTTTGCACTACGGGCCAAAGATATTAATCAGTTAATAATTCATCTTTGCACTACAGACCAAAGATATTCAGTAATATCATCATTTAGGACTGAGGATGATGAAAAATATCTTAAAGAAAATGAATCCAATGAGACAAAAGGACAAATATTAGGGATTCGTACTACAGTTTATCCAAGTTCAAAAACTCTCCATAATAAACTATAGTAGAGTAAAATTCAAGAATGAAGATCAAAACATGGATACAATCAAAGATAGTAACATAGTAACCATAATAGACATCTTAGACAAAGAAGAGAAAATTTTATTTTTCTGTGAATAGTGTCATATTCGTGAATAGTGTCATATACGCGAATAGTGTCATATACGCGAATAGTGTTGTATACGTGAATAGTAGCCCCGACACAAAAAGGTAGAAATTTCATAATAAAATTCATATCAATATTTCAGCATAATGATATTGAAGAAAATAGTATCATTTACGAAAAAAATAACATCCCTTTCCTCAAAAGAATAGTACTTCTGACTGAAATATCAGATGTAATATTGAAGGAAACTTGCACTGAATAGTAACTCTTAAAATATCTAAATACTCACAAAATAAGCTCGATAATATAGAGAGAGAAAAAATTTATTTCTGGTGTGATTTTCAATTCTAACTAAGCACCCTATTTATAAAAAAATGCTAGAACGCCAAAGCAGTCTAAATTAATAAAATAATAATATAATTATTCAAGCACGCCACTGACCAAATCAGCCCTCCACTTTTGAAAAATTAATTCAGCACATTTTATCAGCAAAGGACAAAAGTGGGGCCCACCGATATTTTTAATAAAAACATTTATATCCGAAACTTCAATAATTAATAATAAATAGGCCTTTTATCAGAAAAATACGAATTTTATGTTCATTCCATAGGAAATTAAATTCTCTACAACTTTATAGATTTAAGTTATTCCAAATTCCAAATAAAAATTGACTGAAATCCACAAACAGACGATTTTCAACACCTCAATTCTGACAAAATACTGATAAAACACCTCAAAATTTATTCATTCACTTATATCCACATAAATAAATATTTCCCTATCCATTCACATAAAATAAATATTTCCTTATCATATAAATTAGTAATTAATTATTCACAAATAATATTACAGAATCACAATTATGACAATCAGGTCGTTCCCAGGAAAGAGGGGGCTTTCCGATAAGGATTTCACCTTATTGGCGCGCAATTAGGTGACCAAAATCTTTCCTAGACAGAACTTCCTTAGACAATATCAGTAATGCTATCTAATAATATTATTCAAATAATATGAATTATTAATCTGATAATGGAAAATATTGTGCAGTGACAATTATTGAAACAATAATAATATAAAATATCAACGTGGCAATTATTGAATCAATAAAATAAAATATTAAACAGTAATTACTGTAACAATTATTGAGTAGTGCCTTCTTATGTAAGAATCAATAATTCAAAAATATTATGTAATACCGTGTGCTACTGTGCAACCATGCGTATTACTGTATTTTAACCACCAGGTATTCCAATAGTATTAACGGTAACCATTACGTCGTTATTTATAAAAACTCAACTTGTCGTTTTCTTCATCCGATCATTTTTCATTATGGGGCCCACAAATGGCTGCGCCATCATACGAATATTCCCCGACAGCAAGATTATTCCACGACCAAACGAATATTTTCTGACAACAATGAATATTTTATAACCACTTGCTTATTTTATAAAATTTGTACATTTCACCCATAACTAAAGCATTATATCAAATTAACACCTCATTATTCAAAATAATAATTAGAGAAATTTTGGTTTTATTTATAAAAAAGTTAGGGTCTTACACTTGACCATTAACCACAAACTATACACATATAATCATATATACCAGATTTTAAATTTTAAATCCAAAAAAATTTAAATCCATAAAAATCCTTCGCAAAAATGTCAAATCCATACACTTATTTTCTGTCTAGGTCGATTATTTAACATTTATTCAATCTTTTAAAATTTTAATAAATTGGCCAAATTCCTGGGTTGTCACAGAATCTCCTTGATTCAGCACTTAAAACTCTATATGAGCTCATCTCTTATTTTTAGATGTCATTTTCAAACACTGGCACAAAACAAGGGTTACTTGGCATGTCACATATTATCCCTATATTCTGGCCAACCAATTAAATAACAAATAAGCTTAGGTAGGCTATACTAGCGAAGGATTTACCTGTTTCTCCACTCCTAGTTCTAACCTCAAATCTCAGCCAGGGATCCTATCCATAAGCTTTGATACCAACTGTGACTCCCCCAAAATAGGTATACACAACCCATTCTGAGTCGCCCAATACATGGTACAGAATTCAAATACAAACTTAATTATACAGTTGTCGTGTAAAATACGACAAAACATAAGCTGAGAGTTTTAACACGAATATTATCTCGTAAATAATATCCAAACTCAAATGGGTCCTCATTGTAATTATTATCACAATATATTAAAAAATAGTGAGGACTATTACAGCCATCATCTCGGATCGTCACTCCATTCCTCGACTAGTCCCAGCTATGTTCTCATTTCTTGAAGAGAACAATGAAAGCAAAGGGTGAGCTCAGCTAGACCAGTAAAGAATATTATGACTAAAATAATGCAGAATAAATTATTGTTGGCCTTCAACAGTGTAAAACTAATAAAATACAATAGACAACAAGTTTAACTGCAGTGAAACAAGTAATCCATTAGAAGAGTCAAGTAGAGCATGATATACACTATATTCTATGATCTAAAAGTTCATCATCAATATTTTATCGCAGTAACACAGCTCAATAAATAATCCACATCATCGAATTATCCATTCACTATGGGCCAAGTATATTTGTTAGTATCACATCCACGAATTATCCATGCACTACGGGCCAAGGATATTCGTTTGTTATCACCAATGGTCATGATCAAGCCAACAACTGTCCATCAGTGCACTACGAGCCAATGAGAACTTTTACCACATCATTTGTAACATTACAGGTCATGATTATACCGATACATAATTCCTAGTCACAATCGTATCAATCAATAGTCCATATATGCACTACGGGCCAAAGATGACTTTCATCACAATATAAGAATGAGGATGATGACAATGATATAAGAATTCAATTAAGTGAAAGCAATGATAAATTTTAAAGATTTATAATTCAATTTATCTAGAGTTCAAAAATGTCCAAATTGTCAACATGATAATTGCTTTGTGGAGTAAAATTCAAGAATAATATTCAAGTATCAAAAATAATTTGGACAGAAAAGAAATCAATTTTTATCATGAATAGTACCGCGGGTGAATAGTATCCCGTGAATAGTACTTTGGCATAAAAATATTAAAATTTAACAAGAATGTTCAAAAAAATATTTTGGTGAAAATATACTCGATGAAGCACAAATTTCAAGGTATTCGACTAATTTCAAGAAGTATAGAAGCAATACTTAGCAAAATGAGTGTAGAATTAGGAATATGAAATGAAATAATATCACTTACATACTACAGAGTATGGAAGAAAATATTATTTCTTACGAATATTGAACAAAAATAATATCCATTACCTTAAAAGGAGAGTATTTATGACTGGTATAGCGGTGATATTCTTAAAGAAAACTTGTACTATTTTCTACACTCAAATCTTCCTTAAACTCAAAAGAAATACGCTTAATATTATAGAAGAAGAATTCTCTGATTCTGGTGTGATTTTTATTTCTAAACTAAGCATCCTATTTATAGGAGAATGGCATGACACTATTTAAGAAAAATCACGAACTTCACAGTAGGATTTCGGACGAATTACGAGCATAGATTTTGAATTCACATGATTTTCACTATGCTTCACTATGCATTACTATACAAAAACTATGCAGTACTATGTAACATAATACAATATAATATATTCTATTTTATATAAAAAACAAAACTTATATTATATATATATATATAAGTAATAAAACAAAATTGAGATAACTTTCTACCGAAGATTTTGAAAAATGAGTAAGTGGGGGTCCATGTAATAAGCCAAATTTATAACAAATACTTCATAAAAACCCCTCTATTTATCTCAATTCGCTTGGTCTCGCTAAACACATTTTTAATAATATTATAACTCACAATATTAACAACCAGATCATTCCAAGGAAAGAGGGAGCTTTCCGATAAGGACTTCTCCCTATTGGCGCACAATTAGGTGACTAAACCCCTCTCCTCGATAGAACTTTCTAGATATTATCAATAATATAAATAATAATATGAATAACTTTGTCGTCTCAATTATTGATTTAATAATATAAAATATTGTGACAATAATTGAATCAATAATGTGAGATACTATGCAGCAACTGTTGTTGCAATAATTAAATAAAACTGAGTCACTTCTCATGTATGCATCAATAATCAAAGATATTATAAAATACCGTGTGCTATTATGCAACCACGCGTATTACTGTACCTTTACCACCGGGTATTTCAACAGTTAACGGTAAAAGTTTTACCGTTATTTTTATAAAAAGTTATTTCTGTCGTTTTCTAACTCCATTAGTAATTCCGTTGTGAGGTCCACCAATGATTGTGCTGTCATACGAATATTCCCTGATAAAAAGAATATTCACTGACCAAACGAATATTTTATGACAACTTGCTTACTTTACAAAATTTATAAATATTACTCACAACTATAATATTATATCAAATTCACACCTTATTATTCAAAATAATATTTAGAGAAAATTAAATCTTTATTCATAAAAAGTTGGGGTCTTACAACCTTCCCTCCTTAAAAAATTTTGTCCTCGAAATTGGGGTACGTACCTGGTATGTCGAAGAGGTGAGGATTCCTTGTTTTCATTTCAGATTCTAACTCTTGAGGTATAACCTTTGAGCATAGAATATGTTTCTTCTTATCCAATATTTTAATAAGTACCTCTTTATACGTTAAATCTTCTACTATCTCGTTGGGTTCTAAGTTAATAATATGGTTCGGGTCGTCCACATATTAACGTAACATAGATATGTAAAAAAATGTTATGAACACGAGACATACTTGGCAGTAAACGAATCTTATAGGCCATAATTCCTACTCGATCGAGGATTTCAAATAGACCAATAAATCGAGGGTTGAGATTTCCTCTCGTCGTCGATTCTTACTTTTGGAATAATATCTTCTTGCATTTTCTTATACGCATCATCTCCAGGTCTGTAGCATGAGCAGTTTTAACTTTATTGATTAAAGTCAATTATAATCGTATATTCGTCATCTTCACGTGGGTCCTTGGAGTCTTTAATTCTATCTCTATCATTTGTAACTCATACAAAATGGGTCTTTATGTTAACAACGTCGCACTCGTAACTGCATAAGATCTTTTACTCAACGCGTCAGCTACTACGTTTGCTTTTCCAAGATGGTATTGAATGGTATGGTCGTAATCTTTCAACAGCTTGAGCCAACGTCTTTGGTGCATGTTACGTTCGTTCTGGGTGAAGAAATATTTGAGGGTTTGTATTGGGTTCAAGGTTGATACAAAATTCAATTTCACGCTCTGGGGGTAGGCTAGAAAGTTCTTCGGGGAATACGTCTGAAAATTTATTAACAATAGAAATATCATTCAAACCTGATGTCTTTTTGTTAAAAATCCATGACATAGGCTAAGAAAGCTTGACATCCATTTTTTAATAAACGAATGGCTTTATGGCTTGATATGACAATGATTAACTTTAGTGGTTTGGTTGCTTATATTCGCATAATAGGTTAGTTAGGAATATGAAAGCTAACAACCTTACAAAAATAACCAATTTTAGCATGATGAGTAGTTAACCAATCAATCCCTAAAATCACATCAAATGCAAGTATTTTCAAAGAGATAAGATCGACAAGTAATGTGAGGATGCCGATTTGAATCAAACAAGATTTTTAAACAATGGATATAATGAAGGTTTCTCCCAATAGAGTTTTCACAGATAAGTCAAAGTCTAATTTCTCTGGAGTCAAATTTAAACGTTGAGCACAAGTTGGTGAAATAAAAGAGTGGGTAGAACCGGTATCAAATAAGGTATAGACTTTGCAAGAGTTTATGATTAACTTACCAGTTATAAATTTGTTTGGGTTCCTCATTTTTTGGGAAGTTACAAAAAGCGCTCTCACTTAAACCATCGACTTTGACTTGTCCGGGACAACCTTTGATGTCATCATTACCGCTGGAATTGACTTTCTCTATAGGGCATATTCCACCCTCAACTGCTTCGTCGTACTCCTAATCCATGATTTGAATCATTAATCTTTGATCTATATCGAATTGGGGTTGACCGCAATGTACAAGGTAATTCAAAACTCGATGTTGGGTTCTCCCAATTGCTGTCCAAAAAGAGAAATACATATCATCTAGTTTAGCCTTCTTTGATAGGACTTCTCTTTCTACAATATCAATGCGTCGTGTTACTTTTACCTATGCATCCTCCATTCTTACTCGTTTAGTTGTTTCTTCTTTCAGATGATCTTTGACATTTGCATTCTCAGATTTTAGTTCTATTATCATATACTCTAAAGAGAGCTTATGTTCAAGCATCGCATATCAAGTAGCAAAATCTTGAATTATTGCATCCCTTTGTTCCACGTCCGCCTGCCGCTCTTCACCCTGCTCTTCTAACTCACGAATACGATCTTGCAGTTCTACATTTCGATCATAAAATTCTCCTAATAAATCTTCCTCAGGTTCCTCTTCTTCCTCACTCTCAGTTGTTGATAAGTAGGTTTTATACCGACTTATCCGGTATCTATTACTTGAATTAGTTGCTTAAACCTGTGTTTCATAATTAGTTTACATGCATTATGTGTTAATTTCATATATTTTATGTTATTTTGTAGGCTATGATACGACATTGGCATGAAGAAGCAAGAAAAAACAATTTGGACATCTTTTGGACTAAAATATGTAAGCAAGTGCAAGAAGGGAAGATTGCAGGGCTTTTAACACCAAGTTGAATGCATGTTCTTGGCTTGGAATTTGGATTTTATTGTAGATCTATTTCTTAGCTTTCCGGAACATCTTGAATCGTCCCAATCGGAGTTTGGATGCGAGAGTTATTGCCTTTTTATCAACAAAGATCAAAGCTCAAAGTTGTCCTGCTTGCAATTTACATAGCATCTACTTCAAGCCCGATTTTGATCTTGATCCAGCTAGAATCTGTCAATTCTCAAAGAATAAAAGTTGTGAATCTCGTCAATATCTTCGATTTAATAGGTGGCAGGCTCCGTAACTCCTAGCAGATCAAAAGTTATGTCTATTTTACCAAAGGACGTCGTAGCAGAAAATAGAGCGACGTGGGGCGCGCCATAAATGAACTACGAGCGGCGCGGGGCATGTCGGGCCAGCAAATTCTCTACTACAGTAGCGCGGGGGGCGCCCAAATTAGCCTAGGAGTAGCGCTAGGTGCGCCAGTCGGCGGGGGAGAGTTAAATTGGGTGTTATGTTCCAATTTGAGCTAGAATAAGATTCTTAGTTGCCTAACTTGCTAGGGTGTCCATTAGAACTATAAATACATAATTTTAACTTAGATTGGGAGGCTAGTTTTGAAGGATTCCATTAGATTAGATTAGGAGCAAAACCCTAGTTCTTATGAGATTTGGAGATTGAAGTAGCTTGCAGACCATTGAAGATCAAGAGCAGGAGCTTGAGGAAGATGAAGATTTGCTGAAAACAGATTTATTCTTTACTCTACTCTTATTTTTGTCTTTTAATGTGTATTCAAGTGTGGATTCTTAGTTTTAATTCAATGAACTAATTCTTTGTTTGAGATTACAATAGATCTTATTGTTTAGTTTATTTTAATATGCTTCGCTATCAGTTATTATGCTCTATCGTGAGAATTGTCTATTATGGTTTGGACTTAATTGTTTAATTAATTGGCCATCAATTACCGTGATAATCTATATGAACTCGAGAGATGAAGTATATATTTAGATCTGATCATGATAGCATGTGTTTGTGATTTCTGCATAGATGGAATTTATGATTCGTGTTTAGGATAGAGATATATCTTTACGCCATATGTAATCTTATATAGAACTTGTGCTTTAAATCTTTTTTAAATGTAATTCACATAGAGATATAGTAGATTAGTTAATTAGGGTGTCTTGCTTAATTCTATCATCTGTAGATTTAAGTGAGTATGGGTATTACGCATCGAGAGGTGCTTTTATCTACTTTAGTGTTCTTCATTAACAATTTAGGATAGAGAATAGTTGATGAGAAGTGTGTTAACTTCAATGAAGTAGTAAATGAAGTTGTGATTTTAAATCTCCGTAATCTTAATTTAACTAGAGAAATTTAATAGTAGTTTAATTATATAATTTGAAATTCAATCATTCAGATAAGATTGAGTTGGTTACGGGTTAGTACTTGGTCATTTTTATTAAACAATTCCTCGTGGGAACGATACTCTACTTACACTTTATTACTTGTTGACCACGTATACTTGCGTGTTGTGTGTAATTAGATTTTACCCAACAGTTTCTACCTTTGCGACTAGCTCGGGTGCAACTATTAATTCTTCACTCATCACATGGATAGCTCTAATTTCTTCTTCGTCTGACATCCTGCAATCAAGTATAATAACTTAATTAGTACTCCCCAATAAAAATCTTTGTTATAAAAAGATGTTATACTCCAATATGTATTCTCTTTAAATGAATCTTCTCGATTCAGCACTTAAAACTCTATATGAGTTTATCTCTTAATTTTCATATGTCATTTTCAAACACTGCCACAAAACAAGGGTTAATTAACATGTCACATATTATCCCTATATTCTGACCGGCCAATTAAATAACAAATAAGCTTAGGTAGGTCATACTAGTGAAGGATTTACCCGTCTCTCCCCTCCTAGTTCTAACCTCAAATCTCAGCCAGAGATCATATCCCTAAGCTTTGATACCAACTGTGACGCCCCCAAAATATGTTTACACAACCCATTCTGAGTCGTCAAATACATGGTACAGAATTCAAATACAAACTTAATAATACAGTTGTCGTGTAAAATACGACAAAACATAAGCTGGGAGTTTTAACACGAATATTGTCTCGTAGACAATATCCAAACTTAAATTGAGTCCTCGTTGCAATTATTATCACACTATATTATAAAATAGTGAGGACTACTACAGCCATCATCTCGGATCGTCACTCCAATCCCCGACTAGTCCCAGCTATGTTCTCATTTCCTGAAGAGAATAATGAAAGTAAAGGGTAAGCTCAACTAGTCTAGTAAAGAATATTATGACTAAGATAATGCAGAATAAATTATCGTTAACCTTCAACAGTGTAAAACTGATAGAATACAATAGACAACAAGTTTAACTGCAGCAGAACAAGTAATCCATTAGAAGAGTCAAGTAGAGCATAATATCTACTATCTTCTATGATTTAAAAGTTCATCAACAATATTTTATTGCTGTAACACAGCTCAATAAATAATCCACATCATCGAATTATCAATGCACTATGGGCCAAGGATATTTGTTAGTATCACATCCACGAATTATCCATGCATTACGGGTCAAGTATATTCATTATTATCACCAATGGTCATGATCATGCCAACAACTGTCCATCAATGCACTACGGGCTAATGAGGACTTTTACCACATCATTTGTAATATTACAGATCATGATTATACTGATACATAATTCCTGGTCATAATCATACCAATCAACAGTCCATCTATGCACTACGGGCCAAAGATGACTTTCATCACAATATTAGCATGAGGATGATGACAATGATATAAGAATTCAATTAAGTGAAAGCAATGATAAATTTTAAAGATTTATAATTCAATTTATCCAGAGTTCAAGAATGTCCAAATTTTTAACATGATAACTGCTTTGTGTAGTAAAATTCAAGAATAATATTCATGTATCAAAAATATTTTGGACAGAAAAGAAATTAATTTTTATCATGAATAGTACCCTGGGTGAATAGTACCCGAGTGAATAGTACTACGTGAATAGTACTCTGGCATGAAAAGATTAAAATTTAACAAGAATGTTCAAAAAAATATTTCAGTGAAAAGATACTCAACGAAGCGTAAATTTCAAGGATATTCTACTAATTTTAAAGAGTATAGAAGCAATACTTAACAAAATGAGTGTAGAATTAGGAATATGAAATGAAATAATATTACTTACATACTACAAAGTATGGAAAAAATATTATTTCTTACGAATATTAAACAAAAATAATATTTGTAATAACCCGATATTTTTTATATAATTAAATCAGAAATTTTGCATATAAATTTTTTTATTTATTTATTTTAAAGTTGAGAATATGTGCCAGGTAATGTGTATGTATGTTTGTGATAAATAAAAATTTATTTATTACATGAATAATTTTAAATAATTTTATTTTAGAATTATTAATCATTTATAAATTATTTTCTTATAATAATTAATTTTATAGTAGAAATGTTTTTACTAATTATTTTCCATGAAAATATGATTATTATATTATTTAAATAATATATGAAATGATTATAGAATTATTATAATAACTAATTTATTATATGAATTTAATTTATATTAATTAAGTTCATTTTTCAACTTAATTAATAAAGGTGTATACGACAGATAAATCAGATATGGAATCCAAATCTTAATTTTAGATTTTGATCAAGTAATGAGAATAATAATATAATATTAATTATATTTTGATTTTTCAGTGCTACAAATATGTATGTTATGTGTGTAAAGTTAATATGTCGAGTAGTTTTATTATAACCTGATAAAACCCTAGTATTACGGATAAACCCTAGTTTCAAAGTCAAATGAGACTTTAAAATCTGTTAAGTCATTGTGTTATGTGGTATATGATATGTATTATGTGACAACCCCAAAACAGGTCCATTCCACCCAACCTATTCTGAGTCGCCAAATACATGGTACAGAAATCAACTACAACTTTATTACAACAATTGTCGTGCAAAATACAACAACACATATGCTGTGAGTTTGGATACAAATATATACCAAATGTGACTCATGTCCCAACCGTGGACAGCACCTCACAATGACACTTTACATAAAGGTATAGTCAAAAACTGTTTTAAAAATTAGAATCTTTGGGAAGTGCTCAAGGAAACCTCCGTACATGGGAGGCCATGCTTCTAGGTTATGATAGATATCATATGGCCACAGAATTATCCTTGGTTGACACGATAGACCCCAAAGAAAAATGAGAAGATTATTATCATATTCTTCCCAATGGGGAGTCTTCTCTTGACATATCATTATCTCCACTGTCTCTAATTGAGAATTATACTTCAAACAAACACCAAGATTATATAGGTAGTGCTCGTAAATATACTCAGCAAGTGGATGAGCACATCCATGTCTTATGATGACACGAGATTGTATATCATTAGACATCTTGTAAGATAGTGACAAAATACCCTTCCAACGTTGGGTTCGCCTCACCCTATTGGATTCATCAAATATAACTACGAAATTATGACCACCGTTCTATTCCCCTGTTACCCCCGCTCGACCCAGCTACTACACTCGTATTACCTGAAAGAAATTTTGAAACAGAAGGGTGAGCACAACTAGCTCAGGAAAGAATATCATGACTAAAGATAAATAAGTTATCAATAGCCTTCAACAGAATTAAATCAGAGATTTAGAACATATGGTAGATGATAAAAATTTCAACCATAGTTGCAGTGGAACGAGCAATCCATTAGAAGAGTCAAGTAGACTACAAAGTCTATTATCTTCTCCATGTTAAAAATCCACCAACAATGTTTTATCCCTATAACATCAATTAACAATTCTGGTCCATAATCATATGAATAACTCATAATCATAATTGTAGTTCTAAATTCCTCTTCTCATCCAGGACGAAGATAATTTTTATCACCTATCTTTACCTGAAACATCAAAGATCATGGTTACACCAAATCACATTTCACGTTCATAATCATACTAATAACTTCAACTTTGCACTACGGCCAAAGATATTCAACAACATGTTCATCTTTGCACTATAGGCCAAAGGTATTCATATCTCAAAGAAATATATAATCATTTTAGAATTTATATAAACAATAATTATAACTATGTTGATTAATTCAGCTTTGCACTTAAGCTAAAGATATTCAATTATAAATTCAATGGTCGTGATCATACTAGTCACAATTCAACTTTGCACTACTGGCCAAAGAGAACTCATAGTCTTGATCATACCAATAATCTACCCATCTTTAAACCCAAGTGAAAGAGAATTTCAACATCAGGGTTATAAAAATGTTATATATGATAATAAAAATAATATGATCAACATATAGATTTAATCTCAAGAGTAATATTCATAAATCAACTATAATTTGGTTAGAAAAAGAAACCAATTTTGTCGTGAATAGTAACTCATGAATAGTAACTCGTGAATAGTAACTCGTGAATAGTAATTCATGAATAGTAACTCGACATGAAAAAGGTAGAAATTCCACAATAAAATCCATACCAATATTTTGGTATAATGATATTCAAAGAATAACATCATTATGAAGAATATAGCATCCCATAATATCCCTTACTATCTCTTACAATCCACTACCTCAAAAGAGCAACACTTCTGACTGGATATCGGATATGACGCTGAAGGAAACTTGCACTGATGAATAGCAACTCACCAAGTATCTAAATACTCACAAAATACACTCAATAATCTAGAGAAAGAAAGAGAGAAAACTTGTTTCTGGTGTGATTTTCAATTATAACTTAGCCCTCTATTTATAGGAAAATGTTAGCACGCCGAAGCAGACTTAACCTGCAACCTGATGGCTTTATCTGCTACTATTCTCACCCACCACATTTGAAATTCAATTGAGCACATTTCTCACCAACCAAAAGTGGGGCACACCAATTCTATAATTTTCCACCAAAATGATTTATAACCTAATTTCCGAATCAGTCACCTCTTAAAATTCATAACAAATCATACGCTCATTTTTAACGGTTCAAAATTTGTGGACATATACTCAACTTATATATGTATAACAAATCCAAAAATTACAACGATCCAACAGTCGAATTAAAAATTATAACTCCCGCAATATATCTCAAAAAACACTGGTTTGATTTTTAATACATCCAATCCGACAAAATACTGATAAAACACCTCAACATTAATTCCTTCATTTATAACCACATAAATAAATCCATCATTTATATTCACGTCAAATAAATATTTCCTTATCATATGAATTAATAATTAATTATTCACAAATAATATTACAGAATCACAATTATGACAATCAGGCCGATCCCAGGAAAAAGAGGGCTTTTCGATAAGGATTTCTCCTTACTAGAGCGCAATTAGATGACCAAACCTCTCCTTAGACAGAACTTTCTAGACATTGCCAATAATGCTATCTAATAATATATTCAAATAATATGAATTATTGATCTGATAATGAGAAATACTGTGCAGTAACAATTATTGAAACAACAATAATATAAAATATCAACGCAGCAATTATTGATTCATTAAAATAAAATATTGAACAGAAATTACTTTAACAATTATTGAGTAGTGTCTTCTCACGTAAGAATCAATAATTGAAAAAATACTATGCAATACCGTGTGCTACTGTGCAACTACGCGTATTACTATATTTTAACCATCGGGTATTTCAATAGTGTTAACGGTAACAACTATGTCGTTATTTATAAAAACTCAATTTTTGTCGTTATCTTCATCCGACCGTTATTCTGTTATGGGGCCCACAAATGGCTGCGCCGTCGTACGAATATTTCCCGACAGAAAGAATATTTCACGACCAAACGAATATTCCCCGACAACAATGAATATTTTATAACCACTTGCTTATTTTGAAAAAAATTTTATATATCACCCTTAACTTTAACTTTTATCAATTTAACCATTTACTAAATAGGAAAATTGAATATTTTTATTTCATAAAATTCGGGGTCTTACAATCTCCCCTCTTTATGAAATTTCGTCCCCGAAATTTACGTACCTGATAATTCAAAGAGTTAAGAATACCTTGCTTTCATTTCAGATTCTATCTACCCTGTCATCATAATTTCTTCATTGCTTATCTCCTGTATTTTAGATATCATTATAGAATACAGCTTCAAAACAAGGGTTAATTGACATATCACAATTTGTCAACTTATGTAAGAAAATTCAGCTTAGGTAGGACACACACTAGCGAATGATTTACTCGTCTCTCCCCTCCTAGTTCTAATTCCAGATCTTCGCCAAAGACCATATCCCTAATCTCTGATACCAACTGTGACAACCCAAAAACAGGTCCATTCCACCCAACATATTCTGAGTCGCCAAATACATGGTACAGAAAACAACTACAACTTTATTACAATAATTGTCGTGCAAAATACAACAACACATATGCTGTGAGTTTGGATACAAATATATACCAAATGTGACTCATGTCCCAACCGTGGACAGCACCTCACAATGACACTTTACATAAAGGTATAGTCAAAAACTGTTTTAAAAATTAGAATCTTTGGGAAGTGCTCAAGGAAACCTCCGTACATGGGAGGCCATGCTTCTAGGTTATGATAGATATCATATGGCCACAGAATTATCCTTGGTTGACACGATAGACCCCAAAGAAAAATGAGAAGATTATTATCATATTCTTCCCAATGGGGAGTCTTCTCTTGACATATCATTATCTCCACTGTCTCTAATTGAGAATTATACTTCAAACAAACACCAAGATTATATAGGTAGTGCTCGTAAATATACTCAGCAAGTGGATGAGCACATCCATGTCTTATGATGACACGAGATTGTATATCATTAGACATCTTGTAAGATAGTGACAAAATACCCTTCCAACGTTGGGTTCGCCTCACCCTATTGGATTCATCAAATATAACTACGAAATTATGACCACCGTTCTATTCCCCTGTTACCCCCGCTCGACCCAGCTACACTCGTATTACCTGAAAGAAATTTTGAAACAGAAGGGTGAGCACAACTAGCTCAGGAAAGAATATCATGACTAAAGATAAATAAGTTATCAATAGCCTTCAACAGAATTAAATCAGAGATTTAGAACATATGGTAGATGATAAAAATTTCAACCATAGTTGCAGTGGAACGAGCAATCCATTAGAAGAGTCAAGTAGACTACAAAGTCTATTATCTTCTCCATGTTAAAAATCCACCAACAATGTTTTATCCCTATAACATCAATTAACAATTCTGGTCCATAATCATATGAATAACTCATAATCATAATTGTAGTTCTAAATTCCTCTTCTCATCCAGGACGAAGATAATTTTTATCACCTATCTTTACCTGAAACATCAAAGATCATGGTTACACCAAATCACATTTCACGTTCATAATCATACTAATAACTTCAACTTTGCACTACGGCCAAAGATATTCAACAACATGTTCATCTTTGCACTATAGGCCAAAGGTATTCATATCTCAAAGAAATATATAATCATTTTAGAATTTATATAAACAATAATTATAACTATGTTGATTAATTCAGCTTTGCACTTAAGCTAAAGATATTCAATTATAAATTCAATGGTCGTGATCATACTAGTCACAATTCAACTTTGCACTACTGGCCAAAGAGAACTCATAGTCTTGATCATACCAATAATCTACCCATCTTTAAACCCAAGTGAAAGAGAATTTCAACATCAGGGTTATAAAAATGTTATATATGATAATAAAAATAATATGATCAACATATAGATTTAATCTCAAGAGTAATATTCATAAATTAACTATAATTTGGTTAGAAAAAGAAACCAATTTTGTCGTGAATAGTAACTCATGAATAGTAACTCGTGAATAGTAACTCGTGAATAGTAATTCATGAATAGTAACTCGACATGAAAAAGGTAGAAATTCCACAATAAAATCCATACCAATATTTTGGTATAATGATATTCAAAGAATAACATCATTATGAAGAATATAGCATCCCATAATATCCCTTACTATCTCTTACAATCCACTACCTCAAAAGAGCAACACTTCTGACTGGATATCGGATATGACGCTGAAGGAAACTTGCACTGATGAATAGCAACTCACCAAGTATCTAAATACTCACAAAATACACTCAATAATCTAGAGAAAGAAAGAGAGAAAACTTGTTTCTGGTGTGATTTTCAATTATAACTTAGCCCTCTATTTATAGGAAAATGTTAGCACGCCGAAGCAGACTTAACCTGCAACCTGATGGCTTTATCTGCTACTATTCTCACCCACCACATTTGAAATTCAATTGAGCACATTTCTCACCAACCAAAAGTGGGGCACACCAATTCTATAATTTTCCACCAAAATGATTTATAACCTAATTTCCGAATCAGTCACCTCTTAAAATTCATAACAAATCATACGCTCATTTTTAACGGTTCAAAATTTGTGGACATATACTCAACTTATATATGTATAACAAATCCAAAAATTACAACGATCCAACAGTCGAATTAAAAATTATAACTCCCGCAATATATCTCAAAAAACACTGGTTTGATTTTTAATACATCCAATCCGACAAAATACTGATAAAACACCTCAACATTAATTCCTTCATTTATAACCACATAAATAAATCCATCATTTATATTCACGTCAAATAAATATTTCCTTATCATATGAATTAATAATTAATTATTCACAAATAATATTACAGAATCACAATTATGACAATCAGGCCGATCCCAGGAAAAAGAGGGCTTTTCGATAAGGATTTCTCCTTACTAGAGCGCAATTAGATGACCAAACCTCTCCTTAGACAGAACTTTCTAGACATTGCCAATAATGCTATCTAATAATATATTCAAATAATATGAATTATTGATCTGATAATGAGAAATACTGTGCAGTAACAATTATTGAAACAACAATAATATAAAATATCAACGCAGCAATTATTGATTCATTAAAATAAAATATTGAACAGAAATTACTTTAACAATTATTGAGTAGTGTCTTCTCACGTAAGAATCAATAATTGAAAAAAATACTATGCAATACCGTGTGCTACTGTGCAACTACGCGTATTACTATATTTTAACCATCGGGTATTTCAATAGTGTTAACGGTAACAACTATGTCGTTATTTATAAAAACTCAATTTTTGTCGTTATCTTCATCCGACCGTTATTCTGTTATGGGGCCCACAAATGGCTGCGCCGTCGTACGAATATTTCCCGACAGAAAGAATATTTCACGACCAAACGAATATTCCCCGACAACAATGAATATTTTATAACCACTTGCTTATTTTGAAAAAAAATTTATATATCACCCTTAACTTTAACTTTTATCAATTTAACCATTTACTAAATAGGAAAATTGAATATTTTTTTTCATAAAATTCGGGGTCTTACAATCTCCCCTCTTTATGAAATTTCGTCCCCGAAATTTACGTACCTGATAATTCAAAGAGTTAAGAATACCTTGCTTTCATTTCAGATTCTATCTACCCTGTCATCATAATTTCTTCATTGCTTATCTCCTGTATTTCAGATATCATTATAGAATACAGCTTCAAAACAAGGGTTAATTGACATATCACAATTTGTCAACTTATGTAAGAAAATTCAGCTTAGGTAGGACACACACTAGCGAATGATTTACTCGTCTCTCCCCTCCTAGTTCTAATTCCAGATCTTCGCCAAAGACCATATCCCTAATCTCTGATACCAACTGTGACAACCCAAAAACAGGTCCATTCCACCCAACATATTCTGAGTCGCCAAATACATGGTACAGAAAACAACTACAACTTTATTACAATAATTGTCGTTCAAAATACAACAACACATATGATGTGAGTTTGGATACAAATATATACCAAATGTGACTCATGTGCCAACCGTGGACAACACCTCACAATGACACCTTACGTAAAGGTATAGTCAAAAACTGTTTTAGAAATTAGAATCTTTGGGAAGTGCTCAAGTAAACCTCCGTACATGGGAGGCCATGCTTTTTGGTTATGATAGATATCATATGGCCACAGAATTATCCTTGGTTGACACGATAGACCCCAAAGAAAAATGAGAAGATTATTATCATATTCTTCCCAATGGGGAGTCTTCTCTTGACATATCATTATCTCCACTGTCTCTAATTGAGAATTATACTTCGAACAAACACCAAGATTATATAGGTAGTGCTCGTAAATATACTCAGCAAGTGGATGAGCACATCCATGTCTTATGATGACACGAGATTGTATATCATTAGACATCTTGTAAGATAGTGACAAAATACCCTTCCAACGTTGGGTTCGCCTCACCCTATTGGATTCATCAAATATAACTACGAAATTATGACCACCGTTCTATTCCCCTGTTACCCCCGCTCGACCCAGCTACACTCGTATTACCTGAAAGAAATTTTGAAACAGAAGGGTGAGCACAACTAGCTCAGGAAAGAATATCATGACTAAAGATAAATAAGTTATCAATAGCCTTCAACAGAATTAAATCAGAGATTTAGAACATATGGTAGATGATAAAAATTTCAACCATAGTTGCAGTGGAACGAGCAATCCATTAGAAGAGTCAAGTAGACTACAAAGTCTATTATCTTCTCCATGTTAAAAATCCACCAACAATGTTTTATCCCTATAACATCAATTAACAATTCTGGTCCATAATCATATGAATAACTCATAATCATAATTGTAGTTCTAAATTCCTCTTCTCATCCAGGACGAAGATAATTTTTATCACCTATCTTTACCTGAAACATCAAAGATCATGGTTACACCAAATCACATTTCACGTTCATAATCATACTAATAACTTCAACTTTGCACTACGGCCAAAGATATTCAACAACATGTTCATCTTTGCACTACAGGCCAAAGGTATTCATATCTCAAAGAAATATATAATCATTTTAGAATTTATATAAACAATAATTATAATTATGTTGATCAATTCACCTTTGCACTTAAGCTAAAGATATTCAATTATAAATTCAATGGTCATGATCATACCAGTCACAATTCAACTTTGCACTACTGGCCAAAGAGAATACATAGTCTTGATCATACTAATAATCTACCCATCTTTGCACTCAAGTGAAAGAGAACTTCAACATCAGGGTTATAAAAATGTTATATATGATAATAAAAATAATATGATCAACATATAGATTTAATCTCAAGAGTAATATTTATAAATCAACTATAATTTGGTTAGAAAAAGAAACCAATTTTGTCGTGAATAGTAACTCATGAATAGTAACTCGTGAATAGTAACTCATGAATAGTCATTCATAAATAGTAACTCGACATGAAAAAGGTAAAAATTTCACAATAAAATCCATACCAATATTTCGGTATAATGATATTGAAAGAATAACATCATTATGAAGAATATAGCATCCCATAATATCCCTTATTATCCCTTACAATTCCGTACCTCAAAAGAGCAACACTTCTGACTGGATATCGGATATGACGATGAAGGAAACTTGCACTGATGAATAGCAACTCACCAAGTATCTAAATACTCACAAAATACACTCAATAATCTAGAGAAAGAAAGAGAGAAAACTTGTTTCTGGTGTGATTTTCAATTATAACTTAGCCCTCTATTTATAGGAAAATGTTAGCACGCCGAAGCAGACTTAACCTGCAACCTGATGGCTTTATCTGCTACTATTCTCACCCACCACATTTGAAATTCAATTGAGCACATTTCTCACCAACCAAAAGTGGGGCACACCAATTCTATAATTTTCCACCAAAATGATTTATAACCTAATTTCTGAATCAGTCACCTCTTAAAATTCATAACAAATCATACGCTCATTTTTAACGGTTCAAAATTTGTGGACATATACTCAACTTATATATGTATAACAAATCCAAAAATTACAACGATCCAACAGTCGAATTAAAAATTATAACTCCCGCAATATATCTCAAAAAACACTGGTTTGATTTTTAATACCTCCAATTCGACAAAATATTGATAAAACACCTCAACATTAATTCCTTCATTTATAACCACATAAATAAATTCATCATTTTTATTCACGTCAAATAAATATTTCCTTATCATATGAATCAATAATTAATTATTCACAAATAATATTACAGAATCACAATTATGACAACCAGACCGTTCCCAGGAAAGAGGGGGCTTTCCGATAAGGATTTCTTCTTACTGGCGCGCAATTAGATGACCAAACCTCTCCTTAGACAGAACTTTCTAGACATTGCCAATAATGATATCTAATAATATTATTCAAATAATATGAATTATTGATCTGATAATGAGAAATACTGTGCAGTAACAATTATTGAAACAACAATAATATAAAATATCAACGCAGCAATTATTGATTCATTAAAATAAAATATTGAACAGAAATTACTGTAACAATTATTGAGTAGTGCTTTCTCACGTAAGAATCAATAATTGAAAAAATATTGTGCAATACAGTGTGCTACTGTGCAACTACGCGTATTACTGTATTTTAACCACCGGGTATTCCAATAGTGTTAACGGTAACAACTACGCCGTTTTTTATAAAAACTCAATTTTTACCGTTATCTTCATCCGACCGTTATTCTGTTATGGTGCCCACAAATGGATGTGCCGTCGTACAAATATTTCTCGACAGAAAGAATATTTCACGACCAAACGAATATTCCCCGACAACAATGAATATTTTATAACCACTTGCTTATTTTGAAAAAAAAATTATATATCACCCTTAACTTTAACTTTTATTAATTTAACCATTTACTAAATAGGAAAATTGAATACTTTTATTTCATAAAATTCAGGGTCTTACATATTATAAGTTTTAACGTTAATTATGGAAAACCCAAAGTACTAATTTAAAACCCTAATTTTAAAAATTAGAAACCTTAAATAATAACAAGTTAATTGCTAAATGAAAACCCTAATTTGGAACTCAATTATGAGTTCGAGATTGTTATGTAACTGTGTTATTATGATTATGGTTAAGTATTATAGAATTTAATATTAATTAGAGAAACCCTAATTAATATTTAGAAATCATAATTTTTAGGAACCCTAATATTTAAATTATAAAATCCTAAACTGTAAATTGTGAACCCAAATTGTTATTTTAGCAATCTAAATGCTAATTAGTGAACCTTAAACCTAATTTCTATATTTTATATTATTAGAAGCCTAAACTAATTTAGAAATCTTAAATTGTTCATTTTTAAAAACTAATGTTTATGTTTTTTAGCCCTTAATACAAAATCCTAGAAAACCAAATTGTAGAACCTTAGTGTTAAACCCTAAGGGTCTGGACAAGTTACCATAATACCATTAAATTTGCATGCCTAATGACCATATTGCCCTTATTGCATTTTTTATTAAGTTGCTTGTAATTCTTGCCAAAACTTTAGTTGTTCAACAACTATTGACTTTCAATGTGACTTAAATCCCAGCATTCAGTCCTTCTTGATCATCCATATACATTGTATTAGATTATATATAGTTTATGAGAGAGAAAAGTGTGTATTATAGCGCATTTGTTCAACCAACACCCAACTTAAGCTCTCTCTCTCTCTATACCCACAAAATTCCTTGGTATTTCAGTCTCTATCTAAGTCCCTAGCATACCCAAGAACAAGCATCAAAGATCAGATTCAAGTGTTAAGCATCAATGAGGTATAGACCCTAAACTTAGAAATCCTTATGATCTATGTTATTTGTTGTTATTTATAGTTTTAAGTGGTGTTAGAAGGTGTCATTAAGTGATCTGGGTTGTTATTTCCTAGATCCATAACATTTAGTGTTCGAAAAATCAAGTTTTAAAATTTTGGAAAAGTTTAAAATTTTTGTCTGACGACGAATGTCAGTCCTTGTAGATATGTGCTTGTTTATTGTTTTGATGATGTAAAGGTTTGAAGTTGTAGTCTGTAATGTTGTTAGTAATCTGTAAATGGTTTCATGATCATTGAATGAGTAGATCGAAAGTTATTCACGGTCAAAGTTCCTGGACCGAACACGAACTAAGTTTTCTGGGTAACCCAGAAAATTAAAGAACGTGTTCGGGCACTGACCGGCTTTGATTTTGTTGCTGTAAAGTTGTTTGGATGAATATTTGTATCTACATTATAATATGTCATGAGTGCTACAAGTTTATAGTACTTTCGAACCTTAGAAATCAACAGATCGATCGTAGTAATCGGTCAAAAGTCGTTGACCGTTAAACCTTACTGCCTGGGTAACCCAGAAATGTTGAGGCAGCGGTATGACAGGTACTTTAGAGACTTAGATCTTATAAGTTAATGATATCTGAACATTATAAATAATCAATAAAGATACCCTGGTAGTTAGTCTACAAGACCCGACGTCTAGAACACCTGTGACATAAACCAATTGACCGGAATAAGGCCGCCAAGGTCGTTGACCGGCATTGACCAGATTTTTCTGGGCAGCCCAGAACTAGATGAACAGCCCTGACAATCATTTTAAAGGCTCAGATCTTGCATCGGAGTTGTTGTATGACCAAAATAATTGTGAATACTTGTAGTTCTACATTTATACTACACGATCAATGCTTGAGATTGACCAGAGCTTGCAGGAACAAAGAATTATAAGTGGTCAAAGTTGACCCCTCGAGCACTAACCTGTCAGTGTTCTTGGGCTTAAGAACACCTAAGGCGACGCTTTCTGTCGCCAAAGGCTTTAGCGACGGACTTAGTTAGTTAATTATTTAATTTCCAAAAATTATTTAAAAAATAGTAATTAATTTTCGAAAATTACAATTAAATAATTTTAAAAATTACTTTAAGTTATGAAAAAGTAACTTTTAATAATTTGAAATATTATTCATAAATATTAGTATTTATTTAATATTATTGATATTAATTTAATATTTTTAAATAAATATGCATTAAATAATTTTATTATAAAAATAATCATTTTTATAAAGATAAATATTTTATTTATAAAATTATTTAAAAATATTTTAATATAACTAACTTTTAATATTTTAAATCAAATTTCATCAATTATTTAATATTAATTATAATTAAGTTATTTAATAAATGTATTAAATAAATTATGAAAAAATAGAATTAATGATTTAAAAATTATATAAAAATGATTTAAAGATTATAAAACTATGGTAAGTTATAAAATATGACTTTTGATATTTTGTCATGAAAAATATTAATTATTCAATAGTAACGATATTAGAGTTATTTAATATTTATATTAAATAAATTAGTTTAAAACTAATTTTAATATTATAAAAATTATTTTAAATGAAAATAAAGTGTTTAAAGGTATTTTAAGTTATAAAATATAACTTTTAATATTTAAAGGATAATTTCATTAATAATTTAATATTAATGATATTAATTTAATATTAATGATATTAAATTTATTTAATAATTATATTAAATAAATAGTTTAAAAATGGTTTTATTTATTTAAAATCATTTAAAAAGGATATTAATGAATTAAAAATATTTTAAGTTATAATTAATGACTTTTAATATTTTGATAAATAATACATTAATATTTAAATATTAATGGTAATTATTTAAAAATAATTTTAAATGTTTTATAAATTATTTAAAGGCAATATACATGTTTTAAAAATATTTTGAGTTATTATAAATAACTTTAACATTTTGGCAATGGTTTTATTAATTGTTTAATATTAATTAAATGTTAATGATAATAAAATTGTTTAATATTTAAATTATTTAATAATGATTCCGATGTTTGAAAATTCACGATAAATTATAATAAATGTTTAAAAATTATTATAAGTCATTTAAAAATAATAAGACTGATATTTACAATTATGGAATTACTGGATAGAGTCTTTGACTTGATAATTACCCGATAAAGTCGTCCGTAGACTGACATATTTCAGAAATTGATCTGGACTTAGATAGGTTGACTTGATAAGTGTTTATTTGTGATTCAATAGTTGTTAAAACATATGTGACAATGTAATTAGGTTATGTGCTGATTGCAATAGGCAGTATTATGTGTTACGATATGTTATTATAATCAGTAAAATGATCTGATTAATGATAGCTCGTGATATAAAAGATAGATCTAAGTTGTATTTTTATAAGCGGCAGACCAGGCAAGTATCTTACCTTTGCATTTTCTTTATGCAATGAACATGAGTAAGAATGTTTCAGAATTATATTATTACTGTACTGATTATTAACCCTATTCTTATATATATTATATACGCTTATTGATTATCAACATGTTAGTATATGGTAATTCAGATATATATTATGTTTGTTAATTTCTATAAACGGTTATACAAGTGTTCCCACTTGGATAATCATTGTATTTAATCACATGTTGATACACCTTTGTTAATTACCCGTATATATATATATATATATATATATATATATATATATATATATATATATATATATGTTGAATTATAGATTATTGTTGAACAAGATAAAACCTTTGATTTGGAACCCTGACAAGTAAGAACATCCCGTACACGGGAAAACTTTTTATGCACCCAAGGTGGACAAGTGAACGATAACATCGTTCTTGCATGTAGTATTGATCAATGCAGGGTACAACGGGCTGATCACCCCCATGCCCGTAAGTTATGACGGTTTATAGATGAAGTTATGTTTAACCTATTCGAAAATTGAAAATAATGTTCATAGTATGTCACCTTAACCTTATTTATAGTCAGTACGTAGTTTCAAAAATCTGATAGAGGGTTGTTATGTTATTATTATCGGTTCAGATTACTTCACAACTATTGATTTGTTGTAGAAGGGTAGTACAAAGAAAATATTTAATCCTTTCAGCTAATATTTATAATTGTTATTACTTGCTGGGCACTCAAATGCTCATCCTTGCTTAATTTAAATATTTTCAGCTAAGTGTGAAGAACCAGAAGGCTCATGTAGAAACAAGGGAAAAGGAAAGCTAACTAAATAAGATTCATGGTAGTTTATGTATTAGTTTGATATTATTAAGACAATAATATATATTATCTATCATGTTATGTAAGGAATGTATTAAAGGTTACGTACTTGGGAGCTAGGGTCTGATAATCATGTAAATTAAGTTTAATAATTATATTATTGTTATTATTATTAGTATTATTCTGCTCATAGAAATTGTATCGTGAAGCACCGAGTTCGGGTTTCAAGTACCTGGATTTGGGGGGCTTTACAATATTCCTTACCTTAAAAGGAGAGTATTTTTGACTGGTATGGCGGGGATATTTTTGAAGAAAATTTATACTGTTTTCTACACTCAAAGCTTCCTTAAACTCAAAAGAAATACGCTCAATATTATAGAAGAAGAATTCACTAGTTCTGGTGTGATTTTCATTTGTAAACTAAGTATTCTATTTATAGGAGAATGACAGGGCACTATTTAACAAAAAATCACGAAT
This sequence comes from Panax notoginseng, assembly GCA_016801055.1. Classification (NCBI taxonomy): domain Eukaryota; kingdom Viridiplantae; phylum Streptophyta; class Magnoliopsida; order Apiales; family Araliaceae; genus Panax; species Panax notoginseng. Next base: position 81,800,947 of record CM029015.1, on the reverse strand, counting down.
TGCACAATAGGATTTCGGACGAATTCACGGGTGCAGATTTTGAATTCACATGATTTTTACTATGCTGCATTATGCAGCACTATGCAGTTCTATGAAAACACTATGCAGTACAATGTAACATAATAAAATATAATATATTCTATTTTATATAAAAAAAATAAAACTTATATAATATATATATATATATATATATATATATATATGAGTAAGTGGGGGTCAATGTAATAAGCCAAATTTATAACAAATACTTCATAAAAAATTTCTCTATTTATCTCAATTCATTTGGCTTCACTAAACACATTTTTAATAATATTATAACTCATAATATTAACAACCAGATCATTCCCAAGAAAGATGAGGCTTTCCGATAAGGACTTCTCCTTATTGGCGCGCAATTAGGTGACCAAACCCCTTTCTTTGACAGAATTTTCTAGACATTGTCAATAATCTAAATGATAATATGAATAACATTGTCGTCTCAATTATTAATTTAATAATATAAAATATTGTGACAACAATTGAGTCAATAATGTGAGATACTATGCAGCAACTAATATTGCAATAATTGAGTAAAACCGAGTGACTTCTCACGTAAGCATCAATAATCAAAGATATTGTACAATACCGTGTGGTACTATGTAATCACGTGTATTACTGTAGTTTTACCACCGGGTATTTCAACAGTTAACGGTAAAAGTTTTGTCGTTATTTTTATAAAAAGTTATTTTTGTCGTTTTCTAACTTTGACAATAATTCCATTGTGGAATCCACCAATGATTGTGTCGTCGTACGAATATTTTCTAATAAAAAAAATTCCCCGACCAAACGAATATTTTATGACAACTTGCTTACTTTGCAAAATTTATAAATATTACCCACAACTATAATATTATATCAAATCTATACCTTATTATTCAAAATAATATTTAAAGAAAATTAAATCTTTATTCATAAAAAGTTGGGGTCTTACAGGCGTCACATTTGGCTTGGTCAAAACCTGTCAGAAAACTTATTCTTCAGTTTTCTGAAAATTCCAGAAAATTGGTTTTTGTGCTTGGTCAACCTACTTTGACCACTAATAACTAAGATTATGTTGATGTTTTAGGTGTTTTGATGTCATGGTTCTATAGTCCATATGTAAGGGTATATAAATGATACACTTACACAAGCTAAACACATAACAGATGTAAGATCTAAGCCCCACAAAACTTGTCAGAACACTTCTGGGAAATTTTTGGGTTACCCAGAAATTCATATGCATGACTGGTCAACCATGTTTGACCATTAATAACTTGGAATCTGGACATGGTATGAACATGATTCCACTTTCAGTTTACTCTCCTTATAGCATACTATAACAATTATACACTTAACAAGTCTAACAATTAACAGATTTGGATCTATGGCCTCTGACATTTGACTGTCAGGCCATATTTTAGGGTTCTTGACAGTTTATAAAATCTTTATTTTCATGCTCTTAGATGTTATGGATCCATGATATAATATCATAGATCATTATATAACATCTCATAACACATATATAAATATAAAAACACAAAATTTTTCTAAGCATATAAGTTCTAGCTTAGGGTTAGGGTTTATTCCTTTCTTGAACAACCTTTGATCATTTCTTCCTAATCTGATCTTGAGGTGTTATTGGCTTATCTTGGGACTGATTCACTATCTAATTTTTGTGGCTTGAGAGAAAGAGAGAGAGACTTGGCTAGGTTCATGAACACAAATGAGGCTTTCTTTGATTTTTCTCTTTCTTTAATCTCTTATCTTTGATCTTGTGGATGTTAATGTTGCTATGTGGCATGTAATAGCTGATTCAAGTTGGATTTCAAGCACATAGTGAATCTTGGATGTGGTGAGTCATAAGATTTAGTCATATCTCTTTACTTATAAATTAAGTAAAAGGGTATTTTTAGTAATTTCGCATCCAAAATGGTATTTTGGTAATTTCTCACATAATTTTAAGGGTAGTTTGGTCATTTGACATGATTCCCTTTAATCTTATCCCTTAGGGTCTAACACTTAGCATTAGGGTTTGATAATTAGGGTTTAGGGTTTTAATTAGGAAATTAGGGTTTCTAAAAATAGAATTACGGTTCCTATCTGCTCATTAGGGTTTCCCAAATGCTCATTAGGGTTTGCTAATGTTATACCTTATCTGATCATCATTTGATCATTAACCCTGTACTGCACATACCAATACTCGTATATACAATTATAATAATTGTATTAATTATCGAAGCCCTATCCGTAATTAGGGTTAGGGTTTTCATCAGTCGTTCATTATAACTTCACTCCTATTTCTTAGTGAATAAGTAATTTGACTATGTTACTACGCTCATATCACAGATGCTCAACATAATAATAATAATCAATATTGAGAATTAAAAAAAATTATTCGTAAAAATAAAATTGTTTAAAATTCAGGGTCCTGGCATTCTCCCCTCTTTATAAGGATTCCGTCCCCGGAATCACTATTTCTTTACATACAAATAATGTCTATTACTTCATGTGACGCCCCCAAATCCGTGTCCCTTAGAACCATGAATCCGGTCCGCCACGATACTACTATCGTCAAACTAATTATATTTTGTATTCATAACTTAATGAATATAACTTTACTTATTACATGGTTTAGAATATAAATTCTTTCCATTACCAGGATCTACACAATGACCCCCAAACTTTTATAAGTTTTACAACTTGGTCATTTACTATTCCTATATTACATCACATTTAATGTTATATAAATATACGGAATAATTTAAACTTTTTAAATCTCCTTTGAAAAATAAAACTTTTATTGATTTCTTAACTTGAATCAATTACAAATTCCTGAATCAATTTATTTTATGATTCAATCTATTCGAATTAATGAATAAATCTTTACATCTCGATTCGAATTCCTCTATGTATAACATAATACAACTTAACATGTATTACTCATCGTAAACTACTATCATGTACATCTCCTAGAACCTAAATGTGGTTCAAGAATATATATTTAAATAAATCAATAAATCTATTTCGATGCTAGTGAACTTTATCAATCAAGTAGCACACAACTTTACCGTGAGTTCTTAACTTGCAAAAGTGGTTATTTGCAAGGGTGAGCTCGACAGCCCAGCAATTCTAACAGTTTTCATGCAGCACATAGCATATAATAGCATATTCAGTTCATGTCTTCATAATCAATTAGCATTTACTGCGCATGTTACTTCTCACACAACATGCATATAGGTTTATTCCATAAGCATATCATCAAAGATCAACTTTCACATTTCATACATATCTCATATGCATTTCATATATATCAACATCTGCATAGCATAATATAGCTCAACTAACAGTTTATCGAATACTTGTATGACCAACATGATTGTGAATACTTGTAGTTCTACATTTATACTATACGATCAATGCTTGAGATTGACCAGAGCATGCAGAAACAAAGAATTATAAGTGGTCAAAGTTGACCCCTCGAGCACTGACCTGTCAGTGTTCTTGGGCTCAAGAACACCTAAGGCGACGCTTTCTGTCGCCAAAGGCTTTAGCGACGGACTTAGTTAATTTTAATTATTTAATTTCCAAAAATTATTTAAAAATAGTAATTAATTTTCGAAATTACAAAAATAATTTTAAAAATTACTTTAAGTTATGAAAAATTAACTTTTAATAATTTGAAATATTATTCATAAATATTAGTATTTATTTAAATTTTATTGATATTTAATTTATTTAAAAAATGCATTAAATAAATTAATTAAAAATCATTTTATTATATTAAAAATAATTTTAAAAGATAAAAACTTATTTAAAAATATTTTAAGTTATAAAATATAACTTTTAATATTTTAAAGCAAATTTCATCAATTATTTAATATTAATTATAATTAAGTTATTTAATAAATGTATTAAATAAATTATGAAAAAATAGAATTAATGATTTAAAAATTATATAAAAATGATTTAAAGATTATAAAAATATGTTAAGTTATAAAATATAACTTTTGATATTTTGTCATAAAAAATATTAATTATTTAATAGTAACGATATTAGAGTTATTTAATATTTATATTAAATAAATTAGTTTAAAAATAATTTTAATATTATAAAAATCATTTTAAATGAAAATAAAGTGTTTAAAGGTATTTTAAGTTATAAAATATAACTTTCAATATTTAAAGGATAATTTCATTAATAATTTAATATTAATGATATTAATTTAATATTAATGATATTAAATTTATTTAATAATTATATTAAATAAATAGTTTAAAAATGGTTTTATTTATTTAAAAATCATTTAAAAAGGATATTAATGAATTAAAAATATTTTAAGTTATAATTAATGACTTTTAATATTTTGATAAATAGTACATTAATATTTAAATATTAATGGTAATTATTTAAAAATAATTTTAAATATTTTAAAAATAATTTAAAGGCAATATACATGTTTTAAAAATATTTTGAGTTATTATAAATAACTTTAACATTTTGGCAATGGTTTCATTAATAGTTTAATATTAATTAAATATTAATGATAATAAAATTGTTTAATATTTAAATCATTTAATAATGATTCCGATGTTTGAAAATTCACGATAAATTATAATAAATGTTTAAAAATTATTATAAGTCATTTAAAAATAATAAGACTGATATTTACAATTATAGAATTACTGGATAGAGTCTTTGACTCGATAATTACCCGATAAAGTCGTCGGTAGACTGACATATTTCAGAAATTGATCTGGACTTAGATAGGTTGACTTGATAAGTATTTATTTGTGATTCAATAGTTGTTAAAACATATGTGACAATGTGATTAGGTTATGTGCTGATTGCAATAGGCAGTATTATGTGTTACGATATGTTATTATAATCAGTAAAATGATCTGATTAATGATAGGTCGTGATATAAAAGATAAGTCTAAGTTGCATTTTTGTAAGCAGCAGACCAGACAAGTATCTTAACTTTGCATTTTCTTTATGCAATGAACATGAGTAAGAATGTTTCAGAATTATATTATTACTGTACTGATTATTATATATATTATATACGCTCATTGATTATCAACATGTTAGTATATGGTAATTCAGATATATATTATGTTTGTTAATTTCTATAAATGGTTATACAAGTGTTCCCACTTGGATAATCATTGTATTTAATCACATGTTGATACACCTTTGTTAAATACCCGTATATATATATATATATATATATATATATATATATATATATATATATATTGAATTATAGATTATTGTTGAACAAGATAAAACCTTTGATTTGAAATCCTGACAAGTAAGAACATCCCGTACACGGGAAAACCTTTTATGCACCCAAGGTGGACAGAGTGAACGATAACATCGTTCTTGCATGTAGTATTGATCAATGCAGGGTATAACGGGCTGATCACCCCAATGCCCGTAAGTTATGACGGTTTACAGATCAAGTTATGTTTAACCTATTCGAAAATTAAAAATAATGTTCATAGTATGTCACCTTAACCTTATTTATACTCAGTACGTAGTCTCAAAAATCTGATAGAGGGTTGTTATGTTATTATTATCGGTTCAGATTACTTCACAACTATTGATTTGTTGTAGAATGGTAGTACAAAGAAAACATTTAATCCTTTCAGCTAATATTTATAATTGTTATTACTTGTTGGGCACTCAAATGCTCATCCTTGCTTAATTTAAATATTTTCAGCTAAGTGTGAAGAACCAGAAGGCTCATGCAGAAACAAGGGAAAAGGAAAGCTAACTAAATAAGATTCGTGGTAGTTTATGTATTAGTTTGATATTATTAAGACAAAGATATATATTATCTGTCATGTTATGTAAGGAATGTATTAAAGGTTACGTACTTGGGAGCTAGGGTCTGATAATCATGTAAATTAAGTTTAATAATTATATTATTGTTATTATTATTAGTATTATTCTGCTCATAGAAATTTTATCGTGAAGCACCGAGTTCGAGTTTCAAGTACCTGGATTTGGGGGGCTTTACAATATTCCTTACCTTAAAAGGAGAGTATTTTTTACTGGTATGGCGGGGATATTTTTGAAGAAAATTTTTACTGTTTTCTACACTCAAAGCTTCCTTAAACTCAAAAGAAATACGCTCAATATTATAGAAGAAGAATTCTCTAGTTCTGGTGTGATTTTCATTTGTAAACTAAGTATTCTATTTATAGGAGAATGACATGGCACTATTTAACAAAAAATCACGAATTGCACAATAGGATTTCGGACGAATTCAAGGGCGCAGATTTTGAATTCACATGATTTTCGCTATGTTGCATTATGCAGCACTATGCAGTACAATGTAACATAATAAAATATAATATATTCTATTTTATATAAAAAATAAAACTTATATAATATAATATATATATATATATATTATATATAATATATATATATATATATATATATATATATATATATATATATGAGTAAGTGGGGGTCAATGTAATAAGCCAAATTTATAACAAATACTTCATAAAAAATTTCTCTATTTATCTCAATTCACTTGGTTTCACTAAACACATTTTTAATAATATTATAACTCATAATATTAACAATCTGATCATTCCAAGGAAAGATGAGGCTTTCCGATAAGGACTTCTCCTTATTGGCGAGCAATTAGGTGACCAAACCCCTTTCTTTGACAGAATTTTCTAGACATTGTCAATAATCCAAATGATAATATGAATAATATTGTCGTCTCAATTATTAATTTAATAATGTAAAATATTGTGACAACAATTGAGTCAATAATGTGAGATACTATGCAGCAACTAGTATTGCAATAATTGAGTAAAACTGAGTGACTTCTCACGTAACCATCAATAATCAAAGATATTGTACAATACCTTGTGCTACTATGTAACCATGTGTATTACTGTAGTTTTACCACCGGGTATTTCAACAGTTAATGGTAAAAGTTTTGTCGTTATTTTTATAAAAAGTTATTTTTATCATTTTCTAACTTTGACAATAATTTTATTGTGGGGTCCACTAATGATTGTGTCATCGTACGAATATTCCCTGATAAAAAGAATATTCTCCGACCAAACGAATATTTTATGACAACTTGCTTACTTTGCAAAATTTGTAAATATTACTCACAACTATAATATTATATCAAATCTACACCTTATTATTCAAAATAATATTTAGAGAAAATTAAATCTTTATTCATAAAAAGTTGGGGTCTTACAGGCGTCACATTTGGCTTGGTCAAAACCTGTCAGAAAACTTGGTCTTGAGTTTTCTGAAAATTCCAGAAAATTGGTTTTTGTGCTTGGTCAAACCTACTTTGACCACTAATAACTAAGATTACGTTGATGTTTTAGGTGTTTTGATGTCATGGTTCTATAGTCCATATGTCAAGGTATATAAATGATACACTTACACAAGCTAAACACATAACAGATGCAAGATCTAAGCCCCACAAAACTTATCAGAACACTTCTGGGAAATTTTTGGGTTACCCAGAAATTCATATGCATGACTGGTCAACCATGTTTGACCGTTAATAACTTGGAATCTAGACATGGTATGAACATGATTCCACTTTCAGTTTACTCTCCTTATAGCATACTATAACAATTATACACTTAACAAGTCTAACAATTAACATATTTGGATCTATGGCCTCTGACATTTGACTATCAGGCCATATTTTAGGGTTCTTGACAGTTTATAAAATCTATATTTTCATGTTCTTAGATGTTATGGATCCATGACATAACATCATAGATCATTATATAACATCCCATAACACATATATAAATATAAAAACACAAAATTTTCCTAAGCATATAAGTTCTAGCTTAGGGTTAGGGTTTATACCTTTCTTGAATAACCTTTGATCATTTCTTCCTAATCTGGTCTTGAGGTGTTATTGGCTTATCTTGGGACTGATTCACTATCTAATTTTTGTGGCTTGAGAGAGAGAGAGAGAGAGAAAGACTTGGCTAGGTTCATGAACACAAATGAGGCTTTCTTTGATTTTTCTCTTTCTTTAATCTCTTATCTTTGATCTTGTGGATGCTAATGTTGCTATGTGGCATGTAATGGCTGATTCAAGTTGGATTTCAAGCACATGGTGAATCTTGGATGTGGTGAGTCATAAGATTTAGTCATATCTCTTTACTTATAAATTAAGTAAAAGGGTATTTTTAGTAATTTCGCATCCAAAATGGTATTTTGGTAATTTCTCACATAATTTTAAGGGTAGTTTGGTCATATGACATGATTCCCTTTAATCTTATCCCTTAGGGTCTAACACTTAGCATTAGGGTTTGATAATTAGGGTTTAGGGTTCTAATTAGGAAATTAGGGTTTCCAAAAATAGAATTAGGGTTCCTAACTGCTCATTAGGGTTTCCCAAATGCACATTAGGGTTTCTAATCTAACATTGGGGTTTACTAATGTTATACCTTATCTGATCATAATTTGATCATTAACCCTATACTGCATATACCAATACTCGTATATACAATTATAATAATTGTATTAATCATCGAAGCCCTATCTATAATTAGGGTTAGGGTTTTCATTAGTCGTTCATTATAACTTCACTCCTATTTCTTAGTCAATAAGTAATTTGACTATCTTACTACGCTCATATCACAGATGCTCAACATAATAATAATAATCAATATTGAGAATTAAAAAAATTATTCGTAAAAATAAAATTGTTTAAAATTCAGGGTCCTGGCATTCTCCCCTCCTTATAAGGATTCCGTCCCCGGAATCACTATTTCTTTACATACAAATAATGTCTATTACTTCATGTAACACCCCCAAATCCGTGTCCCTTAGAACCATGAATCCGGTCCGCCACGATACTACTATCGTCAAACTATTTATATTTTGTATTCATAACTTAATGAATATAACTTTACTTATTACATAGTTTATAATATAAATTCTATCCATTACCAGGATTTGCACAATGACCCCCAAACTTTTATAAGTTTTACAACTTGGTCATTTACTATTCCTATATTACATCACATTTAATGTTATATAAATATACAAAATAATTTAAACTTTTTCAATCTCCTTTGAAAAATAAAACTTTTATTGATATCTTAACTTGAATCAATTAAAAATTCCTGAATCAATTTATTTTATGATTCAATCTATTCGAATTAATGAATAAATCTTTACATCTCGATTCTAATTCCTTTATGTATAGCATAATACAACTTAACATGTATTACTCATCGTAAACTACTATCATGTACATCTCCTATAACCTAAATGTGGTTCAAGAACATATATTTAAATAAATCAATCAATCTCATTCGATGCTAGTGAACTTTATCAATCAAGTAGCACACAACTTTACCGTGAGTCCTTAACTTGCAAAAGTAGTTATTTGCAAGGGTGAGCTCGATAGCCCAGCAATTCTAACAGTTTTCATGCAGCACATAGCATATAATAGCATATTTAGTTCATGTCTTCATAATCAATTAGCATTTACTACGCATGTTACTTCTCACATAACATGCATATTGGTTTATTCCACAAGCATATCATCAAAGATCAACTTTCACATTTCATACATATCTCATATGCATTTCATATATATCAACATTTGCATAGCATAATATAGCTCAACTAACAGTTTATCGAATTCATATAACAAATAGGAACTGAAAGACTTGCCTTATTCTTAGTTTATCAAGTACAACTTAACTGTGTATCGCTAATTGCACTTCGTGTATCCCTACAAAATTATATAATCATGGATTCATATCCATTAGTCATATATTTCATACAGTCTCAATATAATAAAAATTTAGATTATTTCATTTCACTTCCTCAATATACGCTTAGGATAGCTATGTTGCTAGTTCATTTTACTCTCATACTTATTCTTTCAAAACAATCTTATTTCGTCTTTTAAGGTATTTAAGTATATATATAGCCATGCTCTAAATTCTAGACAGTTCACAAACTGTTCTTGACTACTGAGTATAAGCTTGGGAGTGGCGTGGCCGTGCTGCTCCCTGCCAGAACCAGAACTGAATTTTTCAAAAGTCTAGTTCTCTTCTTAGCACCTTAACATCTTTGAACAATATAAAAACATAAAGACAAGGTTTAGGACACATTGAGTTTCCCAAACTCGTTAACGTTAAGGATAACTTTTAAAACTTTTAGTTTTCTTTTGAACTCATTTGTTCAACTAGGATTTACACGTTCAATAGCCTATTGACCAAGTTGAACACCTCCTCGTGTATCAAAGACAGACTTTTGAGATAAAACTCAAATCAAGCATACAACTTCCTTTTCAAAAACTCTTTAATCGAGACTAAAAAGGTTTATTGAACAAGGGACTCGTTACGTTAACCATTAAGTCATATAACAATACTAAACCACCCTTATTACGCATGCTTATGTGTATTTATATGACTAACATGGTTTATCACTTGAAAACTTACTTTAAGACATGCATAGTTCATATTACATCTATCTAGTTGTGTGCACGTATCATTCATATTCAAAGGCATAAACAACTCTATCATGCTTGCTTATAAGGTTATAATGCAAGTAACACAACGCTCATCAAAGTTAGTTTCTAAAACTTGTAAATTTCTCTTTAAAACACGTACTAAACCGAGCTTGACAACCTTTTATGTGCAATTCATCTTGGAATTACATTCCTTATCCATCCGCGCACATAACTAGGCCACATTCACATGTTTCCAAGGTCGGAAATTAAATGACACAAAGTTCGTTAAGTTTTATTTTCAAAACTTTAAGTTTTTCTTTCAAAACACTTTTAAACCGAGCTATATCAATCTAGTATACGCAAGGTAACTTTAAAACTACATTTCATAGACGTTTATATGCTTACATAGGGTCCAAGGTTAGAACTCAAAGGACACCAAATTCATCAACTTCCGTTTCTCAAAAACTTTAACTTTTTTTTTAGAATTCATTATTAAAGAATTCCACTATGAGTAAACTAATCTTAGCCATATGACATGTCTATTATCATGCATTTTTATTTTATATCACTTAGAATAACATATTCCATCGTCGGGAGCACTATACTTGCGTATGTGCTCGTTCGACGCCCTTCAATCGCCTCCGAATACGTAATAGTCACAAAGATGACTATTTTGACCCTTCCTAACGATCTCAAATTGAAAAATGTAAAGAACAAAAGTTGTAGGCCTATTCAACCTCGTTTCGTATCATCTTGAATCACCTCAATCGGAGTTCGTATGAAAACATTATGGCCATTTTACCAAAGTAGGTCAAAGTAGTCACAGTCATCACACATGGGGCGTGACCGCACCCCTTTTCCTCTCCATTACCATGCACCCGTGCTAATGCCCAGCCCCAACTGCGTGCTCGTGCGCTTGGGCCACTCGCCCTCGCGAGGCTTGCCCATATTACAGTTTCCTTACTGTTTTTACTTTAAATATTCATAACTTCTTCGTTTTAAGTCCGAATTAGTTGGTTTTCGATTCGTTGGACTCGTTAAACTCTTAGCTACCCATCTACAGAATAATTATAACATTTCAAAAATATAACTAACCCAAAGATTAATCCAAAACTCATATTCGTACTAAATTTTCATGTTTTTGAAAAGTTTAGCGAATTCACTCACCACGAATTCGTTTCTCAACCAAATTGGATCTTTTAACTTGTGTTCTTTTCATTTTTCAATATATTATCCACATCTACTATCAATTTACAGATTACTACATTGATTAACCAACAATTTTATCTTCAAAATAAGCCATAATGTACTTATTACACCTAAAAGTTAAATTCTTCTTCTTTAACACATTCTCATGGATTCAACTACTCTAAAATTGATTGTATAATCTATACAACAGATTAAACATACTCAAGAGTGCAAACATATAATCTTCACATCATTCATCTACCCAATCTCTAACCATGGAGAGAGTATTTTGAGAGAATATAAACTAGAACGTGGAATTGGTTTAAGAATTATACCTCTGTTAAGTTTGATACGAATTAGCTGCTAAGTTGCTTTTCCTTCAACTGATTTCTCCCTCTCATTCTCACAGTATACTTATTTAGCTTCACTTAGAAATCTCAGCAATTACTTTTGAGAAGAGAGGATCTCTATATATAGAGAAACCATTAACCGAATCATAGCTTTGCCCAATGTTCGAATCCAATAGAAGATGGAAGAAGATGATGGTTAAAGAGTAGTTATTGGAAAGTTGATACCAACTCCCTCCCCTCCATTATTCTAGCCATTATCAATCTCCTTGATTATACGCAATAAAGGGAGATAGGCCAATGGCCTATTCGTATGAGAGAAGTGAGACTCTCTTATTGGGACAAAGGCTTATAACTCGGCACTTTAGCAATTTGGCTCATGTAGTAAATTTTCCTAGCTCAATATTGCTACATTAAATTAAGTTATGGGCACTTATATACACATATATATGTACCTACCTACATATAAGAAGTATACTTATATTTTAAATATACACCAATATAATCTTATTATATTTATAAACACATTGCTTATTATTTTTATATTTCTAACAATAATAATCACATATCATTAATTAATCACCATTAACAATTAATTAATATTCTACAATAATAATTAACAATTAATATTAATTAATTATTCACTTAATAACTCCTTCATCGATTAATATCATTATCAATATTTCATCACTGTGCCACACAAGGCTCATCTATCTCATTTACTGGAGTTATATTTAACTCAAGCTTATTATTTCTATAATAAAATATTAGGATCTAGGTCACGTTTTACTTTTCACCAATTCCACATTAATATAAAGTTTAGGTCACACTTTATCAGAATGCTAAATTATTTAGCTTACTTAAATAATTACATACATATAATATGTACAACCTTTACACTTAGAATAATTAATATTCACTCTATTAATTATTTAAATTATACACTATACGTATAATTATTTGATCGTCCTAAGAAAACTTTCTCAATCTTTACATTAACAACTTTCAAATATTAAACCCTTTCATATATTACCATATTATGTAATATATAAAAATACCAAAATTAATTAACATAATCATTTCATTTTCTTTATGTAAAGCACATATATTAATTCACCATTTTACTTAAGTGAATTACTCCTTTCAATTAATCTATACACTTAACCATATCCCAATATTAGTCAATAATTCTCTAACCAATATTTATCTAAAGATATATCGATTTTCTTCTCTCACTAACAACGTACCTATACACAAGTCCAAACCTAGCACAAATCAAGTCTTTAATGGTATTCAATATAGTACACTGAGTGGTTTCCCACAAACAACCAACAAATTAATTTTCGTCTCGTCTACACTCTTTTCATAGTAAGTTAAATCGGTTACTAATTCGTATATACTTTCGCTCTCTGAAGGAATCGTTTAGCCCAGCTTCTATACATCCATCATTAAAGGATATGATTGCACTGCCTTAGACTTGATACTTACTCGTACATACACTCAAGAAATTGGTGATTATCAAAAGCATTTTAATGTCACCAACTTACTATAATAAAATAACTTCACATAAAGTATTTAATATCAATAGATAAATTCTTATCCATCTTCTTACTAATTCATCTCTACAATTTACCACAAATATATAATAATGATATATATTCATTAAACACAATATTACATATTACATAACTCATATTACCTTATGTAACACAATACCACACCTCGCAATACAATATATATACTCATTCGAACCCATCTCATGCTTTAAGAATTTTATTCACTAAATTCTTAATTTAATATTTTTTGAAAATTCAGGTTCTTACATCCTCTCCCCTTTATAAGGATTTCGTCCTCGGAATCACCAAAACCTCCTCTTACTCGGTGCTATTTCGAATATTACATATTCTTTTGAATAATTTTATCCATTCTCTTTTCGGAAGTTTTATTATAATTTGCTCACTTGCATTCTACCACATTCTCCTTTCTAAGGAACATTCTACTTACAACCTTCATCACACAGAAGAATAAGAGTCTTCCACAATTTTTCAATAATCGGGAAGTAGTATGAATAACTCGGATTCCAATTTATGCTGAGGGGTACAAGACCGTGAACCAGTGCTTCATCACAATCCTTCGCACTACAAACCAGAGTGTTTATCAATCACAAAGACTAAAAACACCCTCCACACGTACACTAGGTGGCAGCCTATTGCACCACTACGTTAGGCCGCAACGTAGTGTTTTGTAACGACTACATGCGTTATGCTCGGAACCATTGTTCCCGAAAATATGTCCCCTTATAGGGTTGTTCACCTCAGCTTTTCAATGACTGAATTCGCACCGGAGCAATCTGGTTTGGTACAATTACACAAGAACGCTTGAATTCTATAATCACTTTTCAAGAGTCGTTTAGCCGAATCAAATAGCTTAGACTCTAATCAACAGTTCGGACATCAATCGAAAAAATTTAGTCAACTTTTCATAATTTGAAAGAAAACCAAAAATCATTTTATGACGTCATGATACCGTACCAGATTAGTAGTACGTTGAGGATTTTGCCGTTAGGTGACTTTGTCATATTGTGTCATACCATAGTGGGCTGACGATCTTTCAATCACAACCAACACTAGGTTCGACTACATTGATGACTTCATCGTTTACCATTTTTACACAAATAAAATGATGTAAATGGTTAGAAATACATTTTGAAAATTCTCAAATCATTTTTGTCTTAGCCGAAACAATTAGCATAGATATAAGAATAACGGTGTTGTTTTTAAAACTCATTGGTTCAATCACTTGACCCAATGTTTTTCTCAAGAAAACAGAGTGCAAACATTAACACGAAGTCAATAAATTTTTGAAAATCTAGCAGAGCTAAAAGATTTAGAAAATCCACGCTTCTCCATCAACTTCAATCTTTACTATACCAAAATCTCTTAATTCATAACATATATATACCCGATATAGTTCATCAAACTTACCACACTTTGGAAGTTCAGGAACTTGCTACAATCATATGAGTTTAAGAACATATCCTAGTCAGACCATAGGAGTCCATTCGCTAAGGGGTTCAAAAATAGTTCATATAATTATGAGTCAAGAACGTACCATAAGTATGAGTTTTAAGAACTCGCAACCTATCCTTATATTCTCTATCTTAATCTTAATAGTCTCTATCTATTAAATAGAATATGAGAAAAGGATCACCTTCTCACCATAAGCATATCGATAGCGCGACACTGACATTCCATTAATTATCATTGTGAGGAACTGAGCGTGAGCACAAAGCCTCCGCCCACACAAAGGTTTGTACAACTCAGCTCTCTCATGAGTCCTCAACTAAAATCCCACTTAACTCTATCTTACACTTTACTTGCTTTTTGCTCGATACGAATTCTTCGTATCTCATCACATACAACTCCTCATGAGTTCATTCCATTCACAGTACATTCACTTATAGCATCAAGCTATACACACTTAGTCGTTACAGACTAATTATCACTTCATAGCTTAATCCGATCACGTCGTGATCATCAATTTACCTTAGGGTTCTTTCCCTATCATCAACAAAACTCCACTCGAGTTCATTCTTATTATCTTTGTCATCTAGACACCATCTTAACATTTTTATTACCAGAGTTAGGAAACTCCTGAATCCTCATTCTCTAGATACTTTAAGATTCTTCTTTGAATCTTTACTTATATATTTTAATCTCTATCTTTCTCTCTCTCTCTCTCAGGTTATAGCCTAAAGTACACTTACCTAAGTTTATGACCTACAGCTCTGATACCAACCTGTGACGCCCCCAAATCCGTGTCCCTTCGAACCACGAATCCAGTCCGCCACGATACTACTATCGTCAAACTATTTATATAACTTAATGAATATAACTTTGTTAGGTTTGTAATATTCATGAACGTAATCAAATTGCACAAAATAAGCGAAAACGTGTAAAAATCAGAGTTTAAAATTTTACAAACCATATACCCGGATCATCCTTTATGCACAATTATTAATTAAACGAAAAGATATGAAGAACAAGAATCATACCCTTGAAGATTCGAGCTTCTTCAGGTACAAGTTCACCTCCAATCATTTTCGCGTTCAACTTGGATCCATCGGGTTTGGTTCCTTCCTTTGATCAACGTTAGCCACCTAAGTGTTTGGCCTCTAGAGGTGATCCACCAAGAAAGATTAAAAATTCAAGAAGATGGGTGTTTGGCAAAACCCTAGTTTTTCTATCTCTCATAGAAAAGGAGCGTACTCTCCAACTATTGGAATTACGTATATTGTGAAAAAGTCAACAACAACTCTACACCCATAATAAGACTCCTCTTATTTATAGATGTAGGCAACCCTCCTTAACAGTTAAGGAATTAGATTTTATTTTAATTAATTAAACTTCTTTAATTAATTAAGCTCCCAATCTTATTAGAAATAATTAATTAAACTCTTTTAATTAATTAGTCACCTGATCTTATTAGGATATATGAGAGTACTTTTATTAATTAATTCCCAAACTCCTTTAGGAATTAAATAATAATAATAAGACTCCTCTTATTAATTTATATTTAATATTTTTAAAATATTAAATAATAAATATTAAGCTATTTAATTTATTCTATCACCATAGATTAAATTAAATATACTTAACTTATTATTACGATTATGTCATTAACTTTTTAAATAATTATTCTTCCTTTCATGGTGTGACCCTTTAGATTCTCTATATTAAACCGGTTGTGAATAAATCAATTATAACAATTCTAATCTTATTTAAATAAATAAATTAAAATATTAACTTATTTAAATAAATAATATTTATTCTACAATAGGGATAAGCCTCCCTAGCGATTAACGACTTTCCATATAATATAGATTTCAACATTAATCATAAAAGAACCTTTGAGTAAATAGTTGTCGTACAATTCAATCCTTCCACCATATAATGTCTCAATTAAATATAAGACATGGAATTACTGTCAAGTCTTATTTTATTTAATTATATATATTTTGACTCTTAAATGCACAACTCCAAATAATGCAAATTAGAAACTCATTTCTAATTTTATTCTGCCTTGGCAAAGGACAATTGGGTTGTCATTTATCGAATCACGTAAGACATTTCTCTTCTTTTACTAGAAGCGGTAGATTCTTTATTGATCACACATTATTTCTATGTACAACTTATTATACCCAAGCATACCCTTTGATATACCCTAAGGGTCTTAAGGAATAAGTCAAAGTATAACTCATCATACATAAGATACTATGATGATCTCAAGTCCAAGGATCACTTGTACTACTATCACTATAGGAATTCCTATTGACAAGCAAGTAAAACTCCATTAGGTATTCCTTAGTGAGCCACGTTTAGTGAACTTATTCTCTAATAAGTACCTACATACTTGCTTTAGTGTCTCCACACAAATGATCATGAGATCAATCATCCTCATCTAATGAGCAAGCAACGTATGCACCAATCTATCCAGATTCACTAATCCCCAATTTAGTTATCCAACGATTAGGAACTATTTTAGTTTTAAGCTTTCTAAGAATTTAGATCTCATTAGAATGATCATCATTATTATTCTAAAAGCATTGCTTAAAACTATGAGTTTATCACATATTATAAAACAACATCATATAGATAATTAAAAGCCTTTAATAAATTAATATTTTTTTATTAATAAATGAATATGATTGTTACAAAGTATATGCTTTATCATCAAACATGATCGACTTGTGTGCATACTACTTTTAATCTCCCATTTGCACTAAAGCCAATCGCCATGGTATCTTATACCCTTCTTCTCTAAGTGACGATTATCCTGCTATTGGATAAGCTTTAGTTAATGGATATGTAATATTGGTCTTGAGAGTCCACTATCTGTATAGTGATTTCCCATCTTTCAATGATTCCTATAATCAAATGAAAGTGTCACATCACATGTTTAGATCCAAGATGAGACTTAGGAACTATTCCTAGTTCTGTAATGAACTTTTCATCTAAACAATCAACTTGTAGCTTCATTTATAGCTATATACTTTATCTTTATCACTAAACCAGCAACTCTTTGCTGTTTGGAACCTTTCCAATTCACTGCACCACTGTTCAAGGTAACACTTTACCTTAAAGTTGATTTTCTATCGTCTTGGTCTGTCTGAAAAACTTAAGTCTGTTAAGTCCTCTAGTTTTAAGTTAGACCCACCATGAATATGATCACATCTTAGTGTCGTTTAAGTACTTTAAGATGTTTTTCACTGACTCATAGTGAACTTCTCTAGAATATGACTTATCAACATCAGGTCTCGTACATTTCATTGCATACATGATAGTTACTCATGTGATCTCTCTTTTATGAGTCTATGGGGACTATTAAGAGAGATACACTCCAGGGCTCATCAACATGAGACATCCCATGGAGTTTGCCATGCTAAACGACTTTAGCATCAAATGAATATACGTTCCTTGGGTTAAGTCAAGCATCCTATTAAATCTATCTATATAGATTTGTATCCCCAATTAAGATACTTTTCCCAAATCATTCATAGAGGAATGTTTAGACAACTTTATCTTTACTGATTGTAGCATTGGCATGTTATTCTTTATCCATAGTATATCAACATATAATACTAGGAATGTCATGACGCTCCCACTGACCCTTTTTTACACACTAGGTTCATTTTATTTTTGATAAAATCAAACTCTTTTGATTATTTTATCAAAACGAATGTTCCATTTTTGAGAAGCTTGCTTTAATTCATTTCTCTGAGTGTCTACAACTCTTACCTCATCGTATGTAACTGGTTCATCATCTTCTATGATGTGTATCTCATCATCATCAACTATGATGAATCCATACCTCCTAGGTATCTTCGGTACTATTCCAAATTTACGATTCAATTATGATACAATAGGTCTATCTACAGGTTCCTCTTATTTGAGATATAGTATTTTGTAGTTCTTGAACTCTTCAAGATGTATTATCCTCCCACTAGCCCCTTCAATGATAAACACCTTTATCTTAGAAGGCAACGTGTTTCGCAACAAATACCTTTTGCAAAGTAGGATTATAGAACATATACCCTAAACTTACTTTAGGATGTCCCACAAATCTGTACTTGTTAAATCTTTTCCCAAGCTTATCCTTTGAAACCTTTTTCAAATAAGTTGGACAACCCCTTATCTTAACATACTTAAGATTAGAAATCCTCCCTGTCCATAACTCTTATAGAGTCTTGGGGTCAAATTTTGAGGTTGCCTTTTTTGTAGATAAACAGCCATTTCTAGAACATTATCTCAGAAGGATATTGGAATGTCGGTAAAATCAATATGGACCGCACTATGTCCGACAAGGTACGATTTTTCTTTTCAGATACATTAATCAATTATTGCGTATCAAGAGGCATCTATTGTGAGAAAACTATTTAAGATGATCTAGAAACTTATTGCACAAGTATTCCTTCCTCGATCTAATCAAAGAATCTTAATACTTTTCAAATTAGTTTCACTTTTGAATTCTTTGAACTTTTCAAATAATTCATACTTGTATTTCATCAAATGCAAACATTCAACTCTTTGAATAATCATCTCCTTTTTTTTATACTAGTTTGTTCAATATTCAAATTTATTTTTACGTAAGTCAAGTATACAAAATCCATTAAGTAATATTCCAGTTATATATAAAATATTATTATTATAAATAGAACAACAATTGTTCTTAAATATAATATCAAAGATTTCATTGTCCAACAACAAAATGAAAAATAATATTTCTAACGAGAACTGGATTACAATAACAACTTATTGACTTAATAGATTTACCTGTAGGCATTGCTAAACTATAAGTTTCTATGGCTAATGTGGCAACCTTTGCTTCATTTTCCACACATAGGATTTTTTATATTTTTTTAGCTTTCTACTTCTGCTTGGTCCTTTCATAAATCTATATTCATGATAATCAAAGTCGGTATCCAATACCCAGGTAGAACTTTGACTTAAAAAAAATTATTTTAAATCATGAACAAAATTGTATTTGTAACTGAAACTTCACTAAGCTTCTTCTGATTAGCCTCTGTAAGATGCTTCTTGCAGTTTTTTTTAGTGTCTAGGCTTATTGCAGTGGAAGCAAACTGCTTTGCTATCCGTATCAGTTTTGTTCTTATTATCCTTTGTTTATGCCTTTTCTATTTACCTTCTTAGAATCGTTCTTCTTTTTAGAAGATCCTTTGGCCCCTACCAGTAAGACTTTGTCTTTCTTGGTTGAAAAGTAACTCTCAACATTTTTCAACATGTTAAGCAAATCAGCGAAGCTGATATCTAGCTTGTTCATATGAAAAATTCACAATAATTGTGAAAGAAGTCCAGGAGTGAGTGCAAGATCAAGTCTTGGCCCAACTCTCCATCCATGACAAAACCTGTTTTCCTAATTGATCAATCAAATTGATTATGTTAAGGACTTTTATCTGTACTGTAGTGTCATCGGTCAATCTAGATCGGAAGAACTCCTTAAATATTTGATATCTATTAGTTCTACTCTCCTCACCTTCAACTACTTGACGTGTAGGAGTATAGTAGGAGCATCCATAGTTTCATGCTGACGCTGAAGCTCGTTACTCATGGATGCGAGCATGATGCATTGAGTCAACTGTGCATCATCTTGCCACTTTCTAAAAGTAACAATCTCTTCCTCAGAGGCATTGTCTGCAACCATTGAAGGGATATGCGTATTAAGGATATAAGATAGATTTTCAGCCATGAGAACTATTCTCAAATTACTTAACCAATCCGAGTAATTCAGTCCGATTAATTTAGCATCTAATATTCTATACAGTGATAGTAATTTAGACATTGTAAAATTCTGTAAATGAATTTGTAATTAACAATATTTTAGCATACATTCTTTTATTAATTACCAAAATAAATTAGGTCTTGTTTTAAATTGGTATCTCCCAGTATTTTCTTTAAACTATATTACCCTCACTTATATAGTTCGGCAAAATCTAATTAAATATTTGCTAATGAGAATAAGGATCTCATTTCAAATGTATATAGCCTTGTGGTGACACAACAAACTATATATAAATAAATAGGTAGACAACTCTTGTCAATTACATTAACTATACAACTCCTTGTATTTTGCCTCTTAGATCATAATGGTCAAGTGTGTGCATATCCGAACTAAAATGATTTAAGTTAAGTCTAACCTAGCACTCTATATATTCAATAAAGAAAAATATTGTTCTTGTGGTGACACAACAAAATAATATTGTTCAATTTTCTTTATAATCATCAAATGTGATAAAATTAACATCTCAAAGAATTAGGATAAGCCTTGTGGTGACACAACAAACTTATAATAATTAATTGATACTCTATTATTTTTATAATGCTAGAAGGCGACGTTCGATATTCCAAATATCTTTGAACGTTTAGGACTTAATATAAAATATTTGAGGGGTTTGTTATTAATTTGTCTCATCTTGTCATGCACATATATATATAAAATACGCGTCATATTCATTAACATGCGAAGCATGTTTGCATAATATATAAAATATATATAATATAAGCATGCACATATAGAATACTATATTCTACCAGGATTGATTATGGACTTTATTCTAGCTTGGATCACTAGAGCCACCAAGTGAACCAAAAGGTCCAACCCTAGGATGCAAGAATTAATATTTAAATATAACTATTACATTAAAATCCATGCTCCATTACAAACGGGTCTTCAAGCGCTCCTTGCTCCTTGATCTCCAATTCTTCAAAATTAATTCTAATTATTTCTATTACAAAACTATTTTAAAATAAATAGAAATCTTGATCAGCAGTCAAGGGAAAGTACATAAGAGGAAGATATAATTTATATTAAAAAAATAGAGAAGACGAGGTACGCAGACCCCATTTAATAAAGCCATACATTCATGCATCCAACTAAAATAAAATCCAATCACATTGGTCAATAGTCTATAATCAATCTCATTTATTATCATGTACATCACCGTATGCATCAATAAATAATATTCATCTCATGAATACTAAACATTCAATATATATATTGAAATCATTTAATGGGCAAATTTAGTTAGTATAAAATCTAATTTTGAATCAAAATAAACTTCTTTATTTTAATCCAAATTTAAATCAAAATAAACTTCTTTTATTTTAATTTATACAATCTTGAATAAAATAAACTATTTTATTTTAATCAAAATAAACTCATTTATTTTAATTAATTATGGAATCCAATTCCGAGAAGAAAAAATAAAAATAAAAATCCTTTATTTAAAGGAAACACGGATTCATTTCCTATTCACAAATAAACTCTTTTATTTTGAATAATATGAAATCTTATTCAATATCTAAATAAACTACTTTATTTAAGGAAATACGGATTCTCTTTCCTATTCACAAATAAACTCTTTTATTTTGAATAACATGAAATCTTATTTCATATCTAAATAAACTTCTTTATTTAAGAAAACATGGAATCCAATTTTAACTCTAATTAGTTATCATGGAATCCAACTCTAATTAGTTAGCATGAAATTTAATTTTAAAATTAAAATAAACTTTTTATTTTAAGATTAAAATAAACTTTTTATTTTAATATTAAAATAAATATTTATTTTAATTATAAAATAATTAAGAATATTATATATATATATATATATATATATATATATATATATATATATATATATATATATATAACGTTATTAATTTACCACCGTGAAGCATAAGGTCACGTGAATCACTGATAAGGCACAACGAAATTCAGTTCCTTTGCGAATTGACGTTTTTTTTTAATTTTTTAAAAAAACCAAATTTTATACCAACAATTTATGCCCAATTAAATTATTCTAAACACATATCAATATAATATCAAATTAAAATTATTAATAATTCGCATAAAAGTTTGGCTCTGATGCCACTGTTAGGTTTGTAATATTCATGAACGCAATCAAATTGCACAAAATAAGCGGAAACGTGTAAAAATTAGAGTTTAAAAATTTACAAACCATATACCCGGATCATCCTTTATGCACAATTATTAATTAAACGAAAAGATATGAAGAACATGAATCATACCCTTGAAGATTCGAGCTTCCCCAGGTACAAGTTCACCTCCAATCCTTTTCGCGTTCAACTTGAATCCATCGGGTTTGGTTCCTTCCTTTGATCAACGTTAGCCACCCAAGTGTTTGGCCTCTAGAGGTGATCCACCAAGAAAGATTAGAGATTCAAGAAGATGGGTGTTTGGAAAAACCCTAATTTTTCTATCTCTCATAGAAAAGGAGCGTACTTTCCAACTATTAGAATTACGTATGTTGTGAAAAAGGCAACAACAACTCTACACCCATAATAAGACTCCTCTTATTTATAGATGTAGGCAACCCTCCTTAACAGTTAAGGAATTAGATTCTATTTTAATTAATTAAACATCTTTAATTAAGTAGGCTCCCAATCTTATTAAGAATAATTAATTAAACTCTTTTAATTAACTAGTCACCTGATCTTATTAGGATATATGAGAGTACTTTTATTAATTAATTTCCAAACTCCTTTAGGAATTAAATAATAATAATAAGACTCCTCTTATTAATTTATATTTAATATTTTTAAAATATTAAATAATAAATATTAAGCTATTTAATTTATTTTATCAACATAGATTAAATTAAATAAACTTAACTTATTATTACGATTATGTCATTAACTTCTTAAATAATTATTCTTTTTTTTATGGTGTGACCCTTTAGGTTCTCCATATTAAACCAGTTGTGAATAAATCAATTATAACAATTCTAATCTTATTTAAATAAATAAATTAAAATATTAATTTATTTAAATAAATAATATTTATTCTACAATAGGGACAAGCCTCCCAAGCGATTAACGACTTTCTAGATAATATAGATTTTAACATTAATTATAAAAGAACCTTTGAATAAATAGTTGCCGTACAATTCAATCCTTCCACCATACAATGTCCCAATTAAATATAAGACATGGAATTACTGTCAAGTCTTATTTTATTTAATTGTATGTATTTCAACTCTTAAATGCACAACTCCAAATAATGTAAATTAGAAACTCCTTTCTAATTTCATTATGCCTTGGCCAAGGACTACTGGGTTGTCATTTATCGAATCACATAAAACATTTCTCTTCTTTTACTAGAAGCGGTAGATTCTTTATTGATCATACATTATCTCTATGTACAACTTATTATACCCAAGCATACCCTTTGATATACCCTAAGGGTCTTAAGGAATAAGTCAAAGTATAACTCATCATACATAAGATACTATAATGATCTCAAGTCCAAGGATCACTTGTACTACTATCACTACATGAATTCCTATTGACAGGCAAGTAAACTCCATTATGTATTCCTTAGTGAGCCACGTTCAGTGAACTTATTCTCTAATAAGCATCTACATACTTGCTTTAGTGTCTCCACACAAATGATCATGAGATCAATCATCCTCATCTAATGAGCAAGCAACGTATGCACCAATCTATCCGGATTCACTAATCCCCAATTTAGTTATCCAACGATTGGGAACTATTTTAGTTTTAAGCTTTCTAAGAATTTAGATCTCAGTAGAATGATCATCATCGTTATTCTAAAAGCATTGCTTAAAACTATGGGTTTATTACATATTATAAAACAGCATCATGTAGATAATTAAAAGCCTTTAATAAATTAATACTTTTTATTAATAAATGAATAAGATTGTTACAAAGTATATGCTTTATCATCAAACATGATTGGCTTGTGTGCATACTACTTTCAAACTTTACTTATTACATAGTTTAGAATATAAATTCTTTCCATTACCAGGATCTGCACAATGACCCCAAACTTTTATAAATTTCACAACTTAGTCATTTACTATTCCTGTATTACATCACATTCGATATTATATAAATATGCGGAATAATTTAAACTTTTTCAATCTCCTTTGAAAAATAAAACTTTTATTAATTTCTTAACTTGAATCAATTACAAATTCCTGAATCAATTTATTTTATGATTCAATCTATTCGAATTAATGAATAAATCTTTACATCTCGATTCGAATTCCTCTATGTATAACATAATACAACTTAACGTGTATTACTCATCGTAAACTACTATCATGTACATCTCCTAGACCCTAAATGTGGTTCAAAAACATATATTTAAATAAATCAATCAATATCCTTCGATGCTAGTGAACTTTATCAATCAAGTAGCACATAACTTTACCGTGAGTCCTTAACCTGTAAAAGTGGTTATTTGCAAGGATGAGCTCGACAGCCTAGCAATTTTAACAGTTTTCATGCAGCACATAGCATATAATAGCATATTCAGTTCATGCCTTCATAATCAATTAGCATTTACTACGCATGTTACTTCTCACATAACAAGCATATAGGTTTATTTTACAAGCATATCATCAAAGATCAACTTTCACATTTCATACATATCTCATATGCATTTCATATATATCAACATTTGCATAGCATAATATAGCTTAACTAACAGTTTATCGAATTCATATAACAAATAGGAACTGAAAGACTTGCCTGATTCGTAGTTTATCAACTACAACTTAACTGCGTATCGCTAATTGCACTTCGTGTATCCCTACACAATTATATAATCATGGATTCATATCCATTAGTCATATATTTCATATAGTCTCAATGTAATAAAAATTTACATTATTTCATTTCACTTCCTCAATATACGCTTAGGATAGCTATGTTGCTAGTCCATTTTACTCTCATACTTATTCTTTCAAAACAATCTTATTTCGTCTTTTACGGTCTTTAAGTATATATATAGGCATGCTCTAAATTCTAGACAGTTCACAGACTGTTCTTGACTACTCAGCAACACGGCGCGGCCGCGCTGAGTATAAGCTTGGGAGTGGCGTGGTCGCGCTGCTCCCCGCCAGAACCAGAACTAAAATTTTCAAAAGTCTAGTTCTCTTATTAGCACCTTAAAATCTTTGAACAATATAAACACATAAAAGACAAGGTTTAGGACACATTGGGTTTCCCAAACTCGTTAACATTAAGGCTAACTGTTAAAACTTTTAGTTTTCTTTTGAATTCATTTGTTCAACTAGGATTTATATGTTCAATAGCCTATTGACCAAGTTGAACACCTCCTCATGTATCTAAAACAGACTTTTGAGATAAAACTCAAATCAAGCATACAACTTCCTTTTCAAAACTCTTTAATCGAGACTAAAAAGGTTTATTGAACAAGGGACTCGTTACGTTAACCATTAAGTCACATAACGATACTAAACCACCCTTATTACGCATGCTTATGTGTATTTATATGACTAGCATGGTTTATCACTTGAAAACTTACTTTAAGACATGAATAGTTTATATTACATCTATCTAGTTGTGTGCACGTATCATTCATGTTCAAAGGCATAAACAACTCTATCATGCTTGCTTATAAGGTCATAATGCAAGTAACACAACGCTCATCAAAGTTAGTTTCTAAAACTTTTAAGTTTCTCTTTAAAACACGTATTAAATCGAGCTTGACAACTCTTTATGTGCAATACATCTTGGAATTACATTCCTTATCCATCCGCGCACATAACTAGGCCACATTCGTATGTTTCCAAGGTCGAAAATTAAAAGACACAAAGTTCGTTAAGTTTCATTTTCAAAACTTCAAGTTTTACTTTCAAAACACTTTTAAACCGAGCTATATCAATCTAGTATATGCAAGGTAACTTTAAAACTACATTTCATGGACGTTTATATGTGTACATAGGGTCCAAGGTCAGAACTCAAAGGACACCAAATTCATCAACTTCCGTTTCTCAAAAACTTTAACTTTTCTTTTAGAATTCATTGTTAAAGCATTCCACTATGAGTAAACTAATCTTACCCATATGACATGTCTATTATCATGCATTTTCATGTTATATCACTTTAGAATAATATATTCCATTGTCGGGAGCACTATACTTGCATATGTGCTCGTTCGACGCCCTTCAATCGCCTCTAAATACGTAATAGTCACAAAGATGACTATTTTGATCCTTCCTAACGACCTTCAATTGAACAACTTAAAAAATAAAAGTTGTAGTTCTATTCTTTCTCATTCCGGATCATCTTGAATCACCTCAATTGGAGTTCGTATGAAAAAGTTATGGGCGTTTTACCATAGTAGGTCACAGCAGTCATAGTCATCACACATGGGGCATGGCCGGGCCCCTTTTCCTCTCCATTAATGCGCCCCCGCACCAATGCACACTTGGGCCATGCGCCCGCGCGAGGCTTGCCTAGATTACAGTTTCCTTAATATTTTTACTTCAAATCTTAATAACTTCTTCGTTTTAAGTCCGAATTAGTTAGTTTTCGATTCGTTGGACTCGTTAAACTCTTAGCTACCCATCTACAGAGTAATTGTAACACTTCAAAAACATTAATTAACCCAAATATTAATCCAAAACTCATATTCGTACTAAATTTTCATGTTTTTGAAAATTTAGCGAATTCATTCACCACGAATTCGTTTCTCAACCAAATTGGTTCGTTTAACTTGCGTTCTTTTCGTTTTTCAATATATTATCCACATCTACTATCAATTTATAGATTACTACATTGATTATCCATCAATATTTTCTTCAAAATAAGCCATAATGTACTTATTACACCTAAAAGTTCAATTCTTCTTCTTTAACACATTCTCATGGATTCAACTACTCTAAAATTGATTGTATAATCTATACAACCGATTAGTCATAATCAAGAGTGCAAACATATAATCTTCACACAATTCATCTACCCAATCTCTAACCATGGAGAAAGTATTTTTAGAGAATATAAGCTAGAACTTGGAATTGGTTTAAGAATTATACCTCTGTTAAGTTTAATACGAATTAGCTGCTAAGTTGCTTTTCCTTTAACTGATTTCTCCCTCTCATTCTCACAGTATACTTATATTAGCTTCACTTAGAAATCTCAACAATTACTTTTGAGAATAGAGGAGCTCTATATATAGAGAAATCATTAACCAAATCATACCTTTGCCCAATGTTCGAATCCAATAGAAGATGGAAGAAGATGATGGTTAAAGAGAAGTTGTTGGAAAGGTGATACTATCTCCCTCCCCTCCATTATTCTAGCCATCATCAGTCTCCTTGATTATACGCAATAGAGGGAGATAGGCCAATGACCTATTCACGTGTATGAGAGAAGTGAGACTCTCTTATTGGGACAAAGGCTTATAACTCGGCACTTTAGCAATTTGGCTCATGTAGTAAATTTTCCTAGCTCAATATTGCTACATTAAATTAAGTTATGGGCACTTACATCTACATATATATGTACATACCCACATATAGAAAGTATACTTATATTTTAAATATACACCAATATAATCTTATTATATTTATAGACCCATTGCTTATTATTATTATATTTCTAACAATAATAATCACATATCATTAATTAATCACCATTAACAATTAATTAATATTCTAGAATAATAATTAACAATTAATATTAATTAATTGTTCACTTAATAACTCCTTCATCGATTAATATCATTATCAATATTTCATCACTGTGCCACACAAGGCTCAAATATCTCATTTACTGGAGTTATATTTAACTCAAGCTTATTATTTCTATAATAAAATATTAGGGTCTAGGTCACGTTTGACTTTTCACTAATTCCACATTAATATAAAGTTTAGGTCGCACTTTATCAGAATGCTAAATTATTTAGCTTACTTAAATAATTAAATACATATAATATGTATAACCTTTACACTTAGAATAATTAATATTCACTCTATTAATTATTTAAATTATACACTGTGCGTATAATTATTTGATCGTCCTAAGACAACTTTCTCAATCTTTACATTAACGACTTTTAAATATTAAACCCTTTCATATATTACCATATTATGTAATATATAAAAATACCAAAATTATTTAACATAATCATTTCATTTTCTTTATGTAAAGCACATATATTAATTCACCATTTTACTTAAGTAAATTACTCCTTTCATTTAATCTATACACTTAATCATATCCCAATATTAGTCAATAATTCTCTAACCAATATTTATCTAAAGATATATCGATTTTCTTCTCTCACCAACAACGTACCTACACACAAGTCCAAACCTAGCACACATCGAGTCTTTAATGGTATTCAATATAGTACACTAAGTGGTTTCCCACAAACAACCAACAAATTAGTTTCCGTCTCGTCTACACTGTTTTCACAGTGAGTTAGATCGGTTACTAATTCGTATATACCTTCGCTATCTGAAGGAATCGTTTAGCCCAACTTCTATACATCCATCATTAAGGGATTTGATTACACTGCCTTAGACTGATACTTACTCGTACATACACTCAAGAAATTGGTGATTATCAAAGACATTTTAATGTCACCAACTTACTATAATAAAATAATTTCACATAAATTATTTAATATCAATAGATAAATTCTTATCCATCTTCTTACTAATTCATCTCTACAATTTACCACAAATATATAATAATGATATATATTCATTAAACACAATATTACATATTACATAGCTCATATTACTCTATGTAACACAATACCACACCTCGCAATA